>CM051473.1:9122982-10322982 GCA_028015225.1 Carex myosuroides
TTCAATATGGAGATCATGTTGAGCGGTTCGGATCGGTCGTTTGGACTTTCAAAATAAAAATATAGCGGCGTGGAGCACCAACGTGTTTTACTCCATGGAGTAGCATAGCTCATCTATATATATATATATATATATATATATAGTAAGGCTACGGTGCTTTGCAAAGCATAGAGGCCTCCGTGCTTCGGGGCTACTTTTTGGATTTTGAAAATCCAAACAACCCATCCGAACCGTTCAACATGTTCTAAATATTGAAATGTGCTTGGAGACCAAATTTCACATTTTTTGGAATTTTTTTACTATTTATTAAGCCACTTTGAAAATTCCAAATCCGGTGGTCCAAATTTTTGTACTGTTTACCGTTGGATTTTGGTTAGATTAATTTTTAAAGTAGCTTAAATATGTTAGATTTATTGTTAGTTTTATTATAAATAGGTTAGACTAATTTTTATTCCAAGTTAAATATGTTAGATTTATTGTTAGTAGAATTGGTTTGATTTATTTCAAAATATATTAGATTTACTTTTGAATATGTTAGATTTATTCTTGAAATAGGTTAGATTTATTTTCAAAATAGCTTAAATAGGTTAGATTTAATTTTTAATTCGGTTTTTATTTTTAAGTAAGTTAAATTTTATTTTAAATAGGTTTTATTTGTGCTAAATAGGTTATATTCATTTTAAAATTAGTTATATTTGTTTTAAAAATGGTTTTTGAATAGGTAATTTATTTTAAAATTGGTTACATTTATTTTTAAAATATGTGAGATTTAGTTTTGAAATATGTGAGATTTAGTTTTGAAATGTGTGAGATTTTATTTGTAAGTAAGTTAGATTTAAATAAGTTCTATTTATTTTTAGAATAGGTTAGATTTATTTTAAAATATGTTAGCTTTATTTTTGAATAGGTTAGATTAATTTTTGAAATATGTTTAGGTTTATCTATAAATATGTTGGTGAAATTTTTTTAGTATGTTAGATTTTTCAAATAGGTTATTTTTTAATATGTTGGATTTATAAATATGTTGGATCTATAAATATGTTGGATCTATAAATATGTTGGATTTTTTTTTAATATGTTATATTTTATTTTTTAAATTTTGAATATGTTATTTGATCATTTGAATATGTTAGATTTATTTTAATATAGGTTAGATTTTATTTTTTAATTTCGGATTAATTTTTAAATATGTTACATAAATAAGTTAGATTTTAATATGTTAGATTTATATTTTTTGAATCTATAAATATGTTAGATTTTTGAATATGTTAGATTTATATTTTTTAAAATAAGTTAGAACAAATTGTATTTATTTTTTTAAAATAGATTTTTGAATAAGTTAAATTTGTTAGAGTTATTTTTTTGAATAAGTTAGATTTATATTCAATTTAGATTTACATTTACATTATATTATTATGAATTAGAATTTCAAAATTTGAATTAGATTATTATGAATTAGACTTAGATTTATTTTTTTATATAATTACTTTTCTTTTGAAATTCGGCTGAGGCATTTTTTTTTTCCTCTGTCACAGAGACAGAGGGCAGAGGGCAGCAGTTTTTTTTTTAAAGGGCAGAGGGCAGCAATTCGGCAGAGGGTAGAGGGTTCGAATCCCTCTTTTAAAATTTTTTTTTTAATTCGGCAGAGGGCAGCAGAGCTTTTCCTTTGTTTTTTTTTTTCTTTTCTTTAATATAATTTAGATTTACATTTACATTTATATTCAATTTAGATTTAATTTAGATTTACATTTACATTTATATTCAATTTAGATTTACATTTACATTTACATTTACATTTATATTCAATTTAGATTTACATTTACATTTACATTTACATTTATATTCAATTTAGATATAATTTAGATTTACATTTACATTTATATTCAATTTAGATTTACATTTACATTTACATTTACATTTACATTTACATTTATATTCAATTTAGATATAATTTAGATTTACATTTACATTTATATTCAATTTAGATATAATTTAGATTTACATTTACATTTATATTCAATTTAGATATAATTTAGATTTACATTTACATTTATATTCAATTTAGATTTAATTTAGATTTACATTTACATTTATATTCAATTTGGATCGATGATTAGTGGGTGTTACAAAAAAGGATATTAAGTTTTCGTGTGTTAGATTCCCCGCACTCAGCACATGTAATTTTCAAATCCATTATTGAGGTGTTAGAAGAGTATAACCTTAAGAGAGATAGGGATAACAAGGTTTTCTCTATTTCATTCGATAATGCTAGTAACAATGTAGCTTCCATTGAGATTTTTAAACGGTCACTAAACCCGATTATGAATGGGGCAATGTTTCACCAAAAGTGTGCTTGCCACATACTTAACCTCGTCGTGAAGGCGGGCCTTAAAACAGAAGCAGTAAAAGATTTGATCATTAAATTAAAGGATTGTCTGTCTCACATTGTTTCAAACCAAGAAAGAAAACAACGGTTTGGTTTGATGTGTGTCAACTATGGATTGAGCAAGTTGAAAGTTCCTTGGGATATAGATACCCGTTGGAACTCTACCTATAGGTTTCTGAACCGGTGCCTTCCTTATAAAGCCGTCATAGGAGAGTTTTTGAGAGGCTCCACCCCCGAGGGAATGGCATTGGAGCCCAGCCTCGAAGAATGGGAGCAACTACAAACCCTGAGTAATTTCTTACGAACCTTTTTTAATGCAACCGTCTAATTATCCTGCTCGTACTCACCGACGGCATTTGAGTTGATCATACATCTCTATAGCATCTCCAAGGTGTACCGTGAATTGGAAGAAGCTGAAAGCAAGTACACCACTCTCACACCGATCGTAGATGCCATGAAAGAAAAATTTCTAAAATATTGGGACGATGTACCCCTCCTGGCCATTATCGCAAGCTGCCTCAACCCGGCATACAAGAAGTTTTACACAATCAAAATAGTTACAGCGTACAAAGATAATCTACATTTAGACAACACCGGGGTGGAGGCATTCGTGACTTCGAAGTTCGATGAGATGTTTAGTATATACCACTCAAGAATGGGTGACAACCAAAACCCGTCTTCGTCCCGTGCCGGTCCTAGGTAACAATTTAAATATCTACATTATTTTAATCTTTATTATTTATAATATCTACACTTCTACTAATTTTTTTATTTTTTTTAATAGTTCCACTTCCAGGAGCACTAGCAGCGGTGGATTGTTAGCAGATTTCCAATCGGAGATCCAACCGCACACATCCACAAATGAGTTACTGAGCTATTTTGCGGGAGTAAACGAAAGAGAAGATGGACTTGACATCATGACGTGGTTGAAGAGGAATCAAAGAAACTATCCAACACTGGCGATGATGGCCCGCAACGTATTTGCCGTACCCGTGTCAACCGTCCCTTCCGAAAGTTGTTTTAGTTCGGCGAACAGGATCCTCTCCGACAAACGCAGTAAGTTGGGTGCACATGTTTTTGAGAGACTTGTGTGCTTGAAAGATTGGATTGATGTTGATGAGCGCAACCAACATCGAGATCATCAAGAATCATCATCCGGAGTCGACACTGAAGAAAGCGGTACCGATACGCGGCACGCGGCTAATTCGAATTCAGACGGTGCGGAAGAGAGCGAACAATGGTATATGAATCCAAACTACTAGATAGGTAGTGTCGGTATACATTTCTAACCTCTTTTAATATCTATGGTTATTTTTTAAATTATAATTTCTAAACGTTTCAATTAGTTCTTAAATTATTCATTTTAAAGAAAAATTACTAACAAAAAAAAAGTTAGAACTCCGCCTATGTTATTTTACATAGCCGGTCCCAAGCCCGGAATAAAGGAGGAGGGTAACTTTTATTTTTGAATTTAGATTTAATTTAGATTTAGATTTAATTTAGATTTAGATTTAATTTAGATTTAAATTTAGATTTAGATTTTTTTTTCTTTTGAAATTCGGCAGAGGCAAATTTTTTTTTTTTTTTTTTTTTTTTAGTTCGGCAGAATCCAGATTCCAGAGTCATATTTTGAGTTATTTTTTTTTCTTTTATTTAATTTAGTTTAGATTTAAATTAGATTTCGATTCAATTTAAATTTTAATTTAGATTTACATTTATATTAAATTTAGATTTAATTTTATTTGCATCTAAATTTAGATTTGAATTTTTATTTAATTTAATTTAGATTTATATTACCAATTTAAATTGAACGTTTACAAAATATATTATCAATTTAAAATGTTTATTGTTTTAAATTAATTGATTTAAGATATTTTTGATTTATATTTTATTTAACCTATTAATTTATATTTGAATTTATATTTAGATTGTTTTTTTTCTTTTGAAATTCGGTAGAAGTTTTTTTTTTCCTTTTATTTAATTTAATTTAGATTTAAATTAGATTTGGATTCAATTTTAATTTTAATTTAGATTTACATTTTTATTCAATTTAGATTTAATTTAATTTGCATCTAAATTTAGATTTGAATTTTTATTTAATTTAGATTTATATTATCAATTTAAATTGAACGTTTACAAAATATATTATCAATTTAAAATGTAAACTACAAATTTCGGGATATAAATAAATTATGAAACTATATAATTAGAATGAGAGTTTGAAAATAAAATAAAATTACTCGTGTAAAGAAATAATATTTCGTACGACACGTAATAAACACGTAAGACACGGTAAACACGTAATAATATTCGTACGACACGGTAAAAAAAATCAGAAAACAGCAAAAAAAAAAAAAAAAAAAAATTGTACCCGTGCCCGTCCTGCCCGTGCCGGCTGTACCCTTGCCCGTTGTACCCGTCTACCCGCAACGGGCACGGGTTTGAGACGGCAGGGCGGAGTTTTTTAAAAAAAAAACCCACCTACCCGTGCCCGTTGTACCCGCCAACCCGTTGTACCCGTACCCGTCCTGCCCGCTGCCCGGGACGGGTACGGGTCTGCCCTGCCCGAGGTACCCGTTAGCAATCCACTAAGTGGTACTACAATAAGTCAATGGAGCAGAACCACAGAATTCTAAACTTTTTGTTAATGTACACGTAATTCTAAGTCGGCAAACATTTCCGAATTAGATCACCACGTCCACGTAATCTCCCGTTAAATCGATCCTGCTTGTTTGTTGTGCTTTACAGCTTTAGTCAATCAGTCAACAGTCAAAGCGAATTTGTGGCGCTCAAATTCAAAAATTTCCATGCCCAGGTCAAACATTAATTAGCGGCCCAACGGCCTACTTTGTTTTACCTTATTTAATTAAGGACAAGCTCCCAGACAAAAAAAGGCCCATTACCGAAAGCCCAAATCTACTCCACCTGAAATTTAATTCAAGGTTAAATCTTTACTGTAAAAAACTATATCATCGTTTCTTTTTATTAATTTAATTCAAAAATATAAACGGGGTATGGGTATTATTAGTGAATAGTGATAATACTGATACCCCGTTTATATTATTTTCTACTAATTATTAGGAAAATTGTAATATTATAAACGCGGTCAATAGAATCTTAAGAAATTTCACAAATTCAACAACAACAAAAAGGTTAAAAAATCCGTTTATTTGCTGCGACCAAATGAATTTCTTGTATTATTCTCAACACAAATGTTCATCAATTATATGCACTTGCAAACCACTTTTGTAGGTGGAATTTGTGTTTCCAATTTGTAGTGGTAGGTTGAATTATGATACTTGTATTCGTTTTACTAATGAAAATTATGAGATGGTATTCCAAAATAGGTGTTAAAAATTAACAAAAAAACACTTTGGAAAATTACAAACGGGGCCAAAGCGCATACATGGCCAATGTATGTCAACTATGCATATTTCATGGTTTCTAGATACCGTGGAGATAGGGAGAGAAATTTTGTCCATGCATGTGGATCTCGATTCAAAGAGGGTGACACCCGCATGAATCACGCATGGATTGGTTGTTAAATGTGATTATTAGTCAATAAATAGTTAAATTTCAAATTTGGATAAATTATTTTGATTTGAGATGCATAAATTTTGAATTAAATTACTATAAAACTAGTAGATAATTTTTTAAATTTAGAAGGATCAGAATTTCTATTCACTTTTAATACAAACTAATAAGATAAATTAAAATTTCGCTAAGATTATATTTCAAATTCCACCCTTAGTTTGGTTTTTTCAATTTTTTTACGAAAAGAAGGTTGGGATATCAAATTTTTATTTTTAAAGGATCAAACTTCGAAATTTTCTTTTCTTTGTTTAAAGTAAAAATTTGAAATTTTTTATTCTTCGAAAAACAGCTTTATAAATTCGTACCCTTCAATGCCCGGATTTTTAAGTTTGCATCCTTCAAGATCCAGACTTTTGAATTCTTATCCTTCAAAAGCCAGATTTTCAAATATTTATTTTGAAGGACCTGATTTTCATATCTCTATGTTATTTTTTGTATTTTTTTAGTTAACAATGTACATGGGCCGTAATTTTTGTATTCCAGTCTTTCTAAATTCTTAAGTTCATTTAATATTTTATAAAGGTTCAATTTTAATTAGAAAATAAATAAGGTTTGAAGAATAACCAATTTTTGCTGGTTTAGGTGGTATGACTTATGACTATGAGTCTTTGAGTCTGCTCCTACAAAAGTGGAACCCCTTTATCTCAGAAAAAAAAAGTTCAAGATTCTAATGTCGGTGAAGAGAAATATAATCTAAGCGAAATTTTAGGGGACTGGTAGTCAATCCCTTTGAAATATAATCTAAGCGAAATTTTAATTTATCTTATTAGTTTGTATACAAAAAAGTGATAGAAATTATGACCCTTCTAAATTTTAAAAATTGTCTACTAGTTTTGTAGTAATTTAATTCAAAATTGTATGCCTCTCAAATCAAAATATAATTTATCCAAATTTGAAATTTGACTATTTATTGACTAATCATCACATTCCACAACGAATCCATGCGTTATTGATGCGAGTGTCACCATTTTTTTTAAGGTAAGGTGGCAAGGAGCCATCTTACGTTTTCCATTGATAAAAAACTTTTGTATATCCTCAATATACTATATACAGCAAAAAACTAAGGAACCAGCACAGTTTTGGTCGCTCCCTATTTCAAAAGGTGGAGTTTCGTTGTGGACTAAAACTGAGGTCTAAATTGATTATTTCAACTTAGGTCGGTCTAAATTATTCATATTTGGTTAAGGTTTAAAGTTAGATCATGGCTTAAGGTAAATCTTGTTTGGTTAGAGTTGGTGGAGGACTAAAGTTTTGGAAACCGAAGTTAGTTAATTATTAATAATAAGATACTAATTATATAATATTAATATATTAATAATAACTTAATATATTATAATAATATTTAATATATTAACAACAAAAGATATTAATTATATAATTATATATTAATAATAATTATAATAATAAGATACTAGTTATATAATATTAATATATTAATAATAAGTATTATATATTATAATATTATTATAATTATTATTTAATATATTAACAATATAAGATATTAATTATATAATTATATATTAATAATAATTATTAATAATGATATTAATTATATAATATTAATATATTAATAATAACTATATTATTATATTATTATAATAATTATTTAATATATTAACAATATAAGATATTAATTATATAATTATATATTAATAATAATTATTAATAATAAGATACTAATTATATTATATTAATATATTAATAATAACTATAATATATTGTAATATTATTATAATTATTATTTAATATATTAACAATATAACCTGATATTTTTATTAATACCCCAAAAAAAACAAATTATCAAATCTGCCCCCACCCCAAACTTATTTTTAAATCAACCTCAACCGCCCGTCCACTAGGCGGTCCACTTTCCTCACCTGACCGCCCAGCAGCTGTGTGATCCACTCTGCATAGCTGACCGCCCAGCAGCTGGGCGGTCCACTACCATAGCAGACCGCCCAGTGGGTGGGCGGTCCAAATCCAGAGCTGACCCCCCAATGGGGGGCGGTCCACTACCCATAGCTGACCGCCCAAAAGGGACAATATGAATATCAAGATGCTTAATTCTAACGCTAAAAATTCTGATTTTTTATTAAATATTAGTTAGATTACTTCTTTTAAGCATATTTATACTAAAATACGCTAAATTATTTGAAATTATGTTAAATTACGCTGAATAACACTAAATATTCTAAATTACGCTAAATTGCATTACATTACGCTAAAATATGCTAAATTACGGTAAATTACATATGAATAGGGACGATATCTTTACTAAAAAGGCAAAAAACGACGATAAAACTTCAAACGGTCATAAAACAACGCTCGAGTGTCCGATTTTAGCAAATGACCACTTTTCGGAAAGCTTGCAAAAATGCGCATGCGTCCGTGCTAGCAATGCTGGATTCAAAAATTCAGAATCGCCAAAAAACAAAGGGAAGACCCTCAAAACTTGAGTTAAAGTTTCCGATTAAGATTTTCATTTCTATTATTCAATTCAAGTAGTTCAGTAAATTAGTTATATAATGAAATTGTAGAATACCAATTTTTACTATTTTTATGATTCATGAAAGATGGCACAGAATCGGTCTACTTTAGCGTAATTTTGCGTAGTTTAGCGTAATTTACCGTATTTTAGCATAATTAGCGAAGTTACTATTAATTAGCGTAATTTAGTGTAATTCAACATAATTTAACATAATTTCAAGTAATTTAGCGTATTTAGTATAAATATGCTTAAAAGAAGTAATCTAACTAATTTTTTTTTAAAATCTGAAATTTTTAGCGTTAGAATTCAGCATCTTGATATTCATTCTCTCATTACAAAAAAAAAAGTGGACCGTCCAGCTGCTGGGCGGTCAGCTATGGAAAGTGGACCGCCCAGTGGACGGGCGGTTGGGGTAGATTTAAAAATAAGTTTGAGGTGGGGGCAGATTTGATAATTTGTTTTTTTTTGGGGTATTAATAAAAATATCGGTAATATAACATATTAATTATATAATTATATATTAATAATAATTGTTAATAAAAAGATACTAATTATATAATATTAATATATTAATAATAACCTCCTATAAGAGGAGGGTTCCAATACCTCATACTTTTCATACCTCATATTTTATATCTTTGTTTTCAAAGTCCAAACTGTATGCATACTAAAATATGTCTAGGGATGAAATTTTATAATTTTTGAATTTTTTTTAGTATTTTGTAAGATAGGTACAAATTCACTATTTTTGGACCGTTCAAAAAACAATAATTTTCTACCCATCTTAAAAAATAGTAAAAAAATTTCAAAAATTATAAAATTTCATCCCCAACCATATTTGAGTATGGATATCATGTTGAATGGTCCGGATTGACAATTTAGACTTTGAAAACGAAGATATAAAACATGAGGTATTACGAGGTATGAAAGGCATGAGGTATTGGAACTCTCCTCTAACTATAATATATTATAATATTATAATAATTATTTAATACATTAACAATATAACATATTAATTATATAATTATATATTAATAATTATTATTAATAAAAAGATACTAATTATATAATATTATTATAATTATTATTATAAAATTAAACCATGATTTAATTTAGGCCGACCTAAAAATCAACTTGTGTCATCTTAATCCGGCTCGTTTGATGGAATAACGAGGACTAAATCTCTTATTCCACCTGATATCTCGCAAACTTATCTATATTCCGGCCGGTATTTCGTACCAAAACATGTGTTTAAAACCATTAAATCGGTCATATTTTATTGAATATCTATAGAATGTGGTATTGCTGCAAGTTTGTCTTATTTTGCAGGAAATCGGGCGAAGTCGATGAAGAAGCTGAAATTTAGAAGTCTCTACACGGTCCGTGCACCATCTCATGCGGACCGTGTCTATCTCGACTCGACCCCTTATACGACCACTTCGACCGCTGACTCGAGCACAGAAGAAACACAGGTACACGGTCCGTGTGGCTTCTCACACGGGCCGTGTCAAGCATTTCCGGAAACATAATTTTATTTTGGAAATAAAGGCTGAAAGAAGGAAGGTCGGCTGGAAGGCTATATAGGCAGGATCCTTAGCAACAGAGGGACATCTTGGACGTCTCTGGAGCTAAGGAAAGGATTTTCTAGGGTTTGGTCTTGGCGGCTGACTTGGAGACAGGGTTGAGAAGCGAATTTTGACGGATCTTCTTTGTTCTTTGGGTTTTGTCATGACTATTTCTTTTATCTTTTCTGTGATTTGTTTTAGAATGATATCTGAGTAGATCATTTAGTTTCTAAGGTTTTGATGTAATCGAATGTTTTGTTTTGCATGCTAGTTATTTGATCTTTGTTTTGAAATTTGTGTTTGATTGATTGAGTAGTATTTTAATTGCTTAGATTAAATTGTTTGATTTATATTGGTTTACCACTAGATGAATGGCCACATCTAGAAGGTACTTTGGCCCTTATGATCTCTCAACCAAACTAAGTACATGAGGTGGATTAGTGATCCGAAAGGTGAAACCAAGTAGTAGCCGACATGTGAACATTTCCTCTATCGACTGATAGAGGTTACCTTTAATATACCAATCAAGCAACTAGGTATTTCGGACCAATAAACGACAGTTGAGGTCTAGAACCTGACGAAGGCACATATTGCAACTCCAAACCAAGTTAACGAACCAACAAACGACAGTTGAGATTTAGGAACATTAGGTTTGGTCAGTAGAACCCTACACAAAGGAACAATACAAAGAAACAGTAACTGCTGCATTCACTCGGGGGCCACACGGACCGTGTACGACAGTACCCGGCCCGTGTAGGACACTACACGGACCGGGTACCTCGAGGCAAAGCTGAGATGAAGTCTTAACCCTGGAAACACATTTTTTATTATTGATTTAAACCCAGTTTAATTACTCTCTTGCATTTAATTATTGCTATTTAGGAATCTAAATAAATCAAAACCAATCTTGCAGAACTTCTAGAGTTTTTATATAATTTAAGTAGAGTCTGAAAACATTCAAACTGTCTTGTGGATCGATACCTAAACATACTGCTCGATAGGGTTGTACACTTCCAATCCGACTCGAAAGATGTACCAAGGTTAAAAGGTATAGCTTGCTATACTGAAAGTTTGTGCATATGCTTCCGTGTGAACACCACGGCTTGTTTATTTTCCGAACAGTATTTTACCCGAAAGTAAACCTTTTAGTGTAGCAGATAGCTTATTTTAACGTGAACTAAGTTTTGTCTGATGAGATGGGTCTGGTGGTACCAGAATACGTTGGTAGTTCTAAATTGGCAAACATTTCCAAATTGGATCACCACGTAGGCATGTAATAACCTCCCATCAAATCAACGGCCTTGTTTGTTGTGCTTTAGTCAATCAGTCATTCAGTCAACCGTCAAAGCAAAATCGTTGCACTCAAATTCAGAAATTTCCAAGCCCTCAAGTCAAACATTAATTAGGGGCCCAGCGGCCCAGTGTCTTTTACCATTTTTTTTAAGTCCAAGCTCCCTAAATAAAAAAAAATAAAAAATAAAAAAGACCCAAGAATCCCCATGACCAGCAACCCAAGAAGCCCAGTGTCTTTTACTACTAGATAATAATTTATTTTTTATTTTTTTGTCCAAATATAAAACATTACTTAATGAATTACTGAAATATTCCAAAATAAAAATGTCTTATATCCTTTTTAAATTTATAATAGTAAATACTGCATTTAAAGTTCATTAGTTATTATATCCACTTAAAAAGAGAACGTCAGTTACACCATAGCAAAACCTCTAGTTCATTTACTTAAAAATACTAAAACTGAAATGCAAAAAAAAAAAAGAATTATACTTAAACCAATCACACCATACCAAATTACCAATCATAATGTTAAATGTAAACTATCAACTCCTTGCCTAACCAAAACTCACCGCAGAGGCGCAGACAGCTTTAAAAGACAGCTTTAAATTCGGACAGGTAATAAACAAATACAATACACTGTTCATATGATCATACCCATCGCTTCAGTACCTTCAGAGCAAACCTGAGGCACCAAATATTTTCCCATACTGTTAATGAGCTGAAAAGTTAAATCAGAGAACCTTCAAACAACTTACAGTCTAACACAATTCTAATTTAAAAACAAAAACAAAAAACAAAAGTCAAAAAGAAAAAGCTATAATACCTGCAAATATAACATAATTGTCATATAAATAGCGTATAGAAAGGAGTAACAGTACCAAGAAAACAACAAAATAATCCAAACAAAGTGACCCGATCAATCAGATACTAACTAAGCTTAAACAGGTAAAGTTTTGGAGGGTACGCCTCTGATTTCAACATCTGTATCGTCATTACTCGAAGAAACATCTTCATCTTCATTTTCTCCCGACATCTCTTCCAATGACTTTCCCTTTGATTCAGGAACTAATAAGGTGCACAAAGCTCCCAACAAGTTGCACGCGGCAAGAACAAAAAGCGAATTTTTTACACCAATACCCGCAGGATATCCATGATCTGCTAAGGCCGGGTTCTGATTCTGAGCTGCATAGAGGAAACCAAACGAGCCAATGATTGCTCCGGCCTTGCCAGCGGCAGCTGAGATACCATGACAGGTGGACCTCAGTCGAGCAGGGAATATCTCAGCCGGCACGACAAATGTGGTGCTGTTTGGTCCGAAGTTCGCGAAGAAAAACGTAAGTCCATACATGACAACAAAGCCGACATGGTTCCCTGGCTCTGTCCAATGATGGTATGGAAAGGCTAGACCAAGCATAAAGGCTGTCATAAAAAGGAAGCCGCCAACCTGAATTGTAAACCGACCAATTTTATCAATTAAAGCAACAGTAAACCAGTACCCAGGAACTGTACCGCAGAGCGCAATCAGGGTTTGAGCACGTGCGATACGGTAGACCTCTTCCATGGCACTCATGGTGTGACCCTTTGGTATCCAGTTTATGGCAGTGAAAATATCCTTCTGGAATAGGTTTTGGCTGTAAAACGCGATGTCCAACAAAAACCAACATGAGGCTGTGCCAATAAGGTGCCACCCGTGCTTCTTAAAGAACTCACGGGAGAAAAGGCCGAAGTCTTTGTCTGGTGTGTCCTCCTCCATCTTTTCATTTTCATGTGCGATTTCCACCTGAAGAACTTTTGCCATGTCAGCGGCAGCCTGTTGTGCGTTTTTGGCAACCAGCGCAGTGTACCGGGCTGTCTCAGGCATCTTCATACGCCAGTAATATGTCAACACTGCCGGAGCAGCACCAATCATGAGAATGAAACGCCAGATGAAATCAGCCTGTGGTGGGAGTGATCCTGTCGGGTTGACCTGATCAAGCAGGGAACAAAGTTTAGGCTAAATTTGAAGACATTTTCTATTTAATTAAGAAATAACTCTAAAGTCTAAAGACAATGCATCAGTAATTTAGACCGCTCTTCTGATAGCCCTACCTGCTTCATTTTCAACACAACCCTTCTGTTTTGCATATTTATGGAACAATTGGAACAAATAATTACGCAATTAAGGATAGTCAGCTCTGCATCTTTTGTAATGAAGTTGGAAGCTGTCATGCTGAGAGGAAACATTAGGATATATAAATAGTTCTCATATTCTGAAATTAGTTAATACTGTTATCTAATCCCAATGAAAAAGACGACTGGACATCCTTATTTAAGCAATTCTTCTTCAATTATTCCAATATGTTAGAGTAGCAAAATAAAGCAAGAAAGTTGGGTTACTATCTGACATTAGATTTTTATATAAGTCATTTTCACTGTTCACTAATTGTTTTAGAAAAAGTTTCGGCATTAAATCGTTGTGTTTCTCGCCGACGTACTCCACTCTGACATTGAAGCAATGGTGTAAAACATTGAATAGAAGAGAAACTAGAATAGAGTCCTTTATTGATTGTATTTATCTGTCTCTTTACAATTACAGAGAAGGCCTTATATAGGCAATATGAAGCGTGCTTAACAATCTATCTCCGTTCTAACTAACTGCTGTAACAACCTAACAGTAAGTACAGTGATCTCTAACTGACATTAATCAGTAACACTAACATCCCCCCTCAAGTCCTGTGGGCTAGAGAGAACACAGAGCTTGTCCTTCAACTGATGAAAACGAGAGGAACCAAGACTCTTGGTAAGAATGTCGGCCAGCTGATCCTGAGAGGACAGAAACCGAACCAGGATACGGCGAGAGGCTACCAGATCACGAATGAAGTGAATATCGACTTCAATGTGCTTAGTGCGGGCATGGTGAACAGGGTTGGCAGCCAAAAAAGTCGCCCCGAGATTATCGCACCATAATACTGGTGGAGAAAGAGAGTCAGGAATGAGCTCTGTGAGAAGGGATTGAAGCCATACCACTTCAGCTGCAGCAGAGGCTAGGGCTCGGTATTCAGCTTCTGTGCTGGACCGAGCTACTGTTGTTTGCTTTTTGGAAGACCATGAGATCAAGGAATCCCCTAGAAAAACACAATACCCTGTGGTCGAGCGACGATCATCAGGGCTGCCGGCCCAGTCGGCGTCAGAAAATACTTGGAGAGATAAATGAGAAGAAGAACGAAGAAGAAGCCCATGAGTAATCGTACCCTTGAGATACCTGAGTATTCGTTTAACAGCAGCCCAGTGAGTGTCAGTCGGGCTATGCATGAAAAGAGAGACACGATTGACGGCAAACGAAATTTCAGGTCGGGTAATTGTGACGTACTGAAGGGCCCCAACTATACTTCTGTACAGAAGCGGATCAGAGAGAGCATCCCCATCAGATTTTGAAAGTTGAAGACCACTCTGCATTGGGGTAGAGATCGGTTTGGCTTCTGCCATCTTGGCTCTTTGAAGGAGATCGGCAATGTAACGGGTTTGAGATAAGTGCAGACCAGCTGGACAGGGAACTGTTTCAATACCCAAGAAGAAGGAAAGATTGCCGAGATCCTTGATAGTGAAAGTCGCATGAAGACTAGAGAGTAGCTGATCAATCAAGGGCTTGGAGGTGCCAGTGATGATGATATCATCAACGTAAACCAGCAAATAAACCGACTCATGTGCAGATCGGTTAATAAATAGAGAGTGATCTGATTGGGAAGCAACAAAACCTAAGGAGGTCAAGTAATTGCGAAGCCGGTGAAACCAAGCCCGTGGGGCCTGTTTAAGACCATAGAGGGCCTTTTTCAGGCGACATACATGATCAGGAAAATCCGAGTTGACAAACCCGGGAGGTTGAGACATATATACTGTTTCCTCAAGGTCGCCATGAAGAAAGGCGTTATTTACATCAAGTTGTCGGAGGGTCCAGCCTTTAGAGAGAGCCAAAGAAATGAGTGTTCGAATGGTGACTGGTTTGACAACTGGACTGAAGGTTTCTGTGTAATCAAGACCTTCTTCTTGCGTGTAACCTTTGGCCACTAGCCGGGCTTTGAAGCGCTCAAGTGAGCCATCAGCCTTGCGTTTAACTTTGTAAATCCACTTACAGCCCACAATGTTGTGATTCTTAGGTAAAGGGACCAGATCCCATGTCTGATTTTGAGCAAGCGCATCGAGTTCAAGTGCCATAGCCCGTTGCCAATCGGGATGTTTGTTGGCTTGTGTGAAGCAGGTAGGTTCAGTGATCTCAAGGGAAGAGGAGTGATAAGCTACAAAATCAGGAAAGGTGCGTGTCTTGCGGGTTTGATCTCTATTGCGGGTAGTCATGTGATGAGAAGTAGGAAGCACTTGAGAAGATGGGAGAGGAGTTAAAGGAGAAGGAGAGGTAGGCTGAACTGTAGGAGGGTTAGATGGGAAAGGTGAAAGAGATGAAGGTTGCGGCAAGATTGTCAGAATAGAAGGCTGTGAAGTAGAGGGTGTAGAGGGTGGGGCAGAAGGTGATAAAACCGAGTGAAAAGGGAAAGAATTTTCATGAAAAATGACATGTCTAGAGATGTAGAGTCTATGAGTAGGGAGGTGAAGACATTTATACCCTTTATGCATAGAAGAGTACCCTAAAAATACACAGGGTAAGGATCGGTTTTCAAGTTTGTGTTTGGTATAAGGTCGCAGCCAAGGATAGCAGAGACAACCCAGGACTTTAAAGAAGGAATAATTTGGTTTATTGTGAAACAGGACCTCATATGGAGAGCAGAATTGAAGGGTTGCCAGAGGAAGTCGGTTGATGATGAATGTGACACTCTCAAATACATGATCCCAAAAGTGATGTGGAATGGCAGCTTGTGACATGGTTGCAAGAGATAATTCAACAACATGGCGATGTTTTCGTTCAACGACGCCATTTTGCTCGGGAGTATAGGGACATGAGACCCGAAAGGTAATGGCTGGAAATTGACTCATAAGCGGCTTAAATTCAGCACCTCCATCACATTGAATAATTTTGATTGAGGTGGAGAGAAGGTTCTCAATGCGGGTTTTGAAAGATCGAAAAACAGTAGGTATTTGAGATTTAGCCGAGCAAGTAAAAAGCCAAGAAAATCTAGAATAATCATCAACAAACATTACGTAGAATCTATTTCCTTGTTTTGACATAACCGGGGAGGTACCCCATACATCAACATGAACCAATTCCAATGGCTTAACAGCCTTATGAGAAGATAAGGAAAAAGGAAGTTTATGAGATTTGCATTTGTTACAAGAATCACAGACACTAGTAGAAGAATCACAGGAGATCAGCTTATTGTTGGCAAGATGAGCCAGTACCGACCAAGACGTGTGTCCAAGCCGATGATGCCAGAGATCTCGAGAAGAAACAGTAGTGGAAAAGCATTGGTGATGAGGAAGGTAATAGAGACCTTGAGAAATGCCACCTTCAAGAAGCACCACCTGGGTCTTGCGATCCTTAATTACACAACCAGTTGAGTTAAATTCAACAATAATATCATTATCTCGAGTGAGGCGGGAAATGCTAATAAGCCGTTTGGTCATGTGAGGGACATGTAAAACATCAGCAAGATGCAAATTTTGGGAGGTAGAGACCAGGTGAGAAGAACCAGTGTGAGAGATAGTCAACCCATGGCCATTACCAATACGAACAACTAAATTACCTTGATACGGGCGATAGTCAGTGAGACAATTCAGATCAGGTGTAATGTGAGAAGAAGCTCCAGAATCAAGGAACCAGTCAGCCGTAGGAGAAGAGGTGGGCTGAGCAAGGTTGACTTGAGGAGAGGCATTGGGATTGTCATCATAGCGATAGTAGCATTCCTTGGCAGTATGACCCGGTTTTGAGCAAATCTGACAGGGGCCAGCGGAATTGGGACCTTTTCCTAGAACTCCACGTCCCTGGTTACCACCCTGAGAGCCATGAGACCGTCCACCATTATCATGACCTCGGCCATTGCGACGACCACGCCCCCGGCCAGCACCATAGCCACCTCGCTTGAATTGTTGAGCAACAAAGGCAGCAGCAAGCTGCTGTTGAGATTGCCAGGGGAGAGAGTTGAGAACCAGTGGTGCTAAGAGGGAACCAATATCAGCACCAGATGGCGGGCCAGAAGAAGTTTGGGAATTTTGAGAGGGAGAAATGAAGTTCGAATGGGCCAAGGGAGAATTAGAGCCCAACGGTTTATTAGAAATGAGAGCGGGTTGAGAAAACCCGGTAAGGAGAGATCCGGATCCGTTAGCAGAAGAAGAGGTCGGATAGCCTAGAGAGAGATAGGCAGCGGGAAGAGAGCCAGTGTCGGCCTGTTGGGAGAGAAGGCGATTCTCATAGTTGAGGAGGTGGCCGTGGAGATCAGCCAAGGAAAGAGAAGAAGCTTGAGAGGTGAGGGAGGTGACCAGCGGGTTGTAATCAGCAGGGAGGCCAGCAAAGATGTAGAGAGAGAGATCTTGATCGGAAACCTCACAACCGATTGAGCGAAGCTGAAGAACAATGGCATTGAGGCGATTAAGGTACTCAGAACAAGATAGATCGGCTTTCTTGAAGGTCTGAAGCTTCAATTTGAGATCCAACACCTTGGATTGAGACTGAGCGGAGTAGGTGCGATGGAGCATACCCCAGAGAGCAGCCGAAGAGTGACAACTGACAGCTTGAGGAAGAATCGAGGGGCCAAGACTGGAGAGAAGCCACGCAAGAATCAATTGATCCTGGCGAATCCACGACTCAGAGCTCGAATTGAGAACAGAACCATCAGTAGGCGAAGAAGAGGAGGAGATTGGGTCATCCAAGAAGGGAAGAAGACCATGGCCACGAATAACAGGTAAGACCTGTGTTTTCCATAGTAAGAAATTGGAATCATCCAATTTGGGATTGATAGAGTAGTGGAACTGAATGGGATTGATCACAGGAGGTAGTGCGGAAGGGGTGGAGGAGGAGGTTTGCTCCGATGTAGGGGGAAGAGTAGCCATGAAGAAGAATCAGAGAATCAGAGAAAAGCGTTAGCCAGAGAAAGCATCTGATACCATGTAAAACATTGAATAGAAGAGAAACTAGAATAGAGTCCTTTATTGATTGTATTTATCTGTCTCTTTACAATTACAGAGAAGGCCTTATATAGGCAATATGAAGCGTGCTTAACAATCTATCTCCGTTCTAACTAACTGCTGTAACAACCTAACAGTAAGTACAGTGATCTCTAACTGACATTAATCAGTAACACTAACAAATGGAACTAGAATTTTATTAGTAATTAATTACCTCGTAAGCAGGGGAAGGGTAGATGGCATTGAAGCAAGCAGAGACGATGAGAGTGACAATGCCGCCAGTTAGGATGCCAAAGCCTTGCATGGCAAACACAGCAGCGATGAATGCCCCGCGAGTCTTCTTGTTTGCGTACTCGGACATTATAGTGGCGGACAAAGGATAATCACCGCCTATGCCAAAGCCTAGCCAGAACCTGAAGAAGCACAGCGTCCCCATCACACTGCTTGGTGTCGACCCAAATGACAGTCCCGACGCCACCGAGGCCAACACCTTTGTAAATGAGAAACAGATATATATTAGTTGTTAAACTTAAATCTATGTTGGTCTTACAATTCTGCTTTGTGCTTGATTATAAAACAATGCTTGCAACAATTCTCAGATTCTTCAGATCAAGCACATGAGATAATCCACACCACTTTCACATGATTAATTAAGTTTTTGAGTGAGTGCATACATCTTGTTTAGGTTTAAATAAGAAACAATAAAAGGTAATTAATTAAGCTAAGTACCATCATCATAAGAGTCATTCCATACACGCGCTTGCGTCCCATCTTGTCACCTAGCCAGCCAAAGAAGAGCTGTCCTGACAGAGTCCCGCAGAAGGCCACACCATTCACGGCCGCAGCAACATTAGGCGGGAGTGTTCCCGGGTTAGGGGAACCCGGAATGGTGTAGTATATCCGGCCCAATAACTTTGTCACAAGAGAGATGCAAAACAAGTCGTATGCATCCGTGAAGAAACCCATGCCGGCAATCACAACTGCTGTGAAATGGTACAACTGCGTCTTTGCAGTATCTAGCTTGTTTAGCACCTCGTTTGCCATGGTCCCTTGATGGTTGTAAGCTACCTGTAATCACAATCAAGTGGTGTTTGTTGGGTCCCTGTCAAAGAAGAGTAAGAGCTGCTTTTCAAAGTGTAGTTTAATTAGCACTGTGTATTGATTATATTGAAACTGGTTTAGGTGTTTGGCTCCAAAAAAACTAAATATCTATTCAAAGCCATACAAATAAACGGAAACTGTATTGGAGAAAACCAACAAAGGACAATTAATGAAAAAGAATAAATAGCACCAAAACATGACAAAATTTACATGGATTCGTATCTAGTTGGGTAAGGAAATAACAAAATCCAGATCCTTACCATGATCTACTTGCTCAAACGTTCTTAGATTTTTTCTTTTTTCTTTTTTCTTTCTAGAAAAGGTCGATTGGCATGTTCTAAAAACATTTACAGAAAACTGTTCTAAAATCAAGCTACTACTCGAAATTTATTTTAGCACTTCTCCTTCAATGTGTATTTGCATACCTGTATATTGTGACAATGCCTTTTCAGAGAGAGGGATGGAATAGGAGAGGCAAGCATCAAATATGTAAACCGCCTGGGTATTTAATAATACGGCCGTGTAGAATTGCGGCGAGAGTTAATTTATTTTAAGGCATCCTGTAATTAGAAGTGTATTTTTGCATTCGCTATTTTTTATTTCCCAGTTTCTAGCTTTCTATTTTGCACGCACTTCGGCCAGTTATATTAAGCATGATACGGGTGACGCTCCTACGGGAGCAAAAATGAGACAAGTTTAGAGCATAACTATATTTTGACTACCACGCACGAATCATGAAGAGTCATGAAGCAAATCAGGTTCCACATATCCCATCGGACGCGGCGACGCGCCGCGCTCCCCTAAAACGAGGGTAGAACTATTTCCCCCTTTATTCCTGGAATCCTGGGATACAACAGCAAATATTCCCCAAGATACCGAAAGATCGTATGTAACATGATTGTTGTGGGGTCCGGATCCCTAAAGTAACTCAATCTTTGGGTTTTAGATCGAGACCGTCCGATTCAAATTCGTCGCTTAAGATCGTCTCGAGATTCAATTTCGTCGTCGGAATGTGTGCGCTCACTTCGGGAATAAATTTTTACGGATTCGAATCAGACGGTCTTGATCCAAAACTCAAATATTGGATTACTGCACTGGATCCGAATTCATTGTTGTGACTGTGTAGCCAGATTGGGGTGACTGCAAATAGTCATAGAGGGGAGCGGCCGTACGCAATCATGAATCTGAACAAATTTTGGTAAAAATGCGTTTAAAAATGAAAAATACCAGCGTGTTATGTGCTACTTCTTTAAAAATCTATTGAATAGACTTTAAAAATTCAAACCGATCTACTTTATGAGTGATGTATTTATATATAAAATTTATAAATTTTTGCATTCATTTAAAGTCAAGCGGTCAAAAAATAATAAAAAATAAATGTATTAAAATTAACTTATAAATCTTTATTTTTTGACCACTTAACTTTATACTAAATGAATTCAAAAAAAAATAATCTTTGTATGTAAATGTATCACTCCTGAAGTAGATTGATTTCAACGGTAAAATTCATCATTGAAGCATATCCAATAATTTTTTTAAGAAATAGCACAACATGTCACTGTGCTACAAGTAGCACGCTAGCCTGTAATAATACGATCCCTCCGTCACCCCAAAATGAAAGGGGCGATCTCGTAGTTCTTGGTCTATGAAGATGCGTTGTTAGGTGCTCCATTTTCCCATTGAGGCCGAACTTATGCCTGTGCTTATTCTTAAGTTACAATAAGAAAATTAACTATATCCCCAATATATAAAAATTTCATTTAAAATCCATATTTTTTTTCATTTTTGTTGATCTCTGCTAAAGCATTCTAAGCCTAATACCTTTTATCGAGGCCAGTTGCAACTTGCAAGCTTGAAGTGCACAAACATATAGAAACCCTCATAACATACATTGAACACTAAAATAAAACAAGAGAGGAGACAAAATTGTATCAATGCATTCATTATCATTTAACCATTTTCAACCCATTGAAACAAGTAATGTTATATGTATGCATCATAAATAGATAATCTATGCGAACCGCCTACAATAAAGGTAACTCCATAAATTAAATGGAGATGTTTTACAGAATTACAAAACTAAAGGATAGAGGATTCCTTTTTTTTTTTTTTTTGCAGTACTGAATAAAGGCCATTATGGAGTCCCAACAACCTGAAAGTAAAAGCTGATAATTAACACATGGAAGTACCATTTTGATAAACAAGTTTCTCTACTTGTGATTCATTGTGATAGAGTGAGGCCAAACTGGGTTTAAATAAGGGTTCAATTAAAAATCAGATTTTGACTTTTATTGGGCGTAATTAAAATTTTGTAGTACCGCACCTAGCCAATTAAACTGAGAATCTAACCTCAATTGGCATCTTAAATGCATAGTAGATGAAGAAATCATCCTTTTTTGGCTGAGATTTGGGGTGGTAGTGTACCACAAATAATATCCCAAAGAGAAGAGGTGATCCCGAAGCCCTTGTTCTGAATTCTGAAGTGATGGTTCAGATGGTATTTCTGACAGTAGTATAAAAATATATAAAAACTAATATTAGCGAATTTATTTCTTAGAGATAAAGGGCACTATCAGGGAACGAGAAGAAAAATTGTTGTGGAAGATTCTTGAATTGATAGGTAGGAACAAGGGCAAGACATTACCTACCCCTTCCCTCCAAAAAAACAATAGAAATAAAACAGGCAAATAAGTACCACATAACCTAATGCAAAGAGAAAAAAAGAACAAAAGGCAATTTCATTTTGTTGTACCATTCAATCTCAAGTTAGGGTTTTCATGCATAAACAAAAGATAAGAAGAAGAAAACAAACACCTTGAGATGCTTTGCAGGGTTGTAGAGAGGCTGACCGTGGTGAAGATAGTAGTGTGTACAATCATACATCACATATCCCAGTAGCCCCCCTCCAAATACAGCTGGAGTTGTAGATGGTGTTGTGAATAAGCTTATCAGATTCCAAAACTATGCCAAGGAAAACAGTCACTCTTATACTTTGACCTTCTATATTTCAGCGAAGTGGGGTAGCTTGCTTGGAGAAATTTTAAGAGAGAAAAAGGAATAAAAAAATAAAAGCAGTACTGGTATACACAAAATGGCAGTTGCAGCAGGAGGGAAGACAAGACGGAGCCCATCCATGGGGTGCTTATGATGGCACCCATGTAGAAGGTAATGTGTCGTATTTGCCCTAAAAGCATAAAATGCGAGTATCATGTAAATATCTTGTATAAAAACAAGTGCTGGTAAGGTGTCATCAAATACCATCCTGTAAACAGAAAAAGGAAATTTTTCATGTACACTACTATTTTGGATTAAGCAATATATTGCAAGAATTGCACAAATTAGCATGAACATTTAACAATTTACACGTTTCTTGTAAAGGTTTTGGTAGTGTTCTACTGCTGTAATAGTTGCTCAAGCCTCAAGTTATTGATAAGGAACAATTTCTAAAATCCTACTGAAGAGGTTGCATACCAGTAGCTTGTGGTGTTGATATGGAAGAGAAAACGATGCAAGATATACTCCGCCAAGGTCCAAATAAAAATGCCCAACGAGGCCATTAGTGCAACATCTGACAAGCTATGGCCCATCCTCAGTGAAGTCGTCAATAACCAGCACACTACTGGGAGCCATATTAGCGGTACTGCGTACCACTTGGTGCGGGTTAAGAACTGTCAAAAGTTTATATAAAATTTATCATATTATTTACAGAAAATACATATTCTTCAATGTAAGGTGCCAAGATAGCAGTCGCATAATCATGTCAGCGGTGAAAGGTAAAGATGCTAAAGGAAAGTACAAGTTAGATGCCAGCCCTGGTTGGCTGTTTTTATTGGCAATTCTGTTAATTTTCTTATCTTAGATTCCACTTTCAGAGTTCTATCATGGACTGTATTATTCTTTTTTTTTCTTGAAACACATCATAATTAGCAATGGTCATCAATAGGGCATGTGCTATATACAATTTAATGGGGGAAAGGAAAATAGAATATGTAAGATTGGAATAGCTAAATTCCAACGGAACTTTGATAAAAAAAAAATTCCGACAGAACTTGATGGATAACTCTAAAGTAAAAGGGAAGGAGAAAAGGGTGCTGTGATGTTGTGCCAGTACCTCTAGAACATCATTTCCAAAAAAAATTGGGCCCTCCTTGCTGACAATGGGCTGATGTACCCATTCTTGGTATCGCTCCCCTAGATGACCAACCTGAATTTTAAAAAGCAGGTATTTAAATTATAGTAACCGGATAATGATGGATGGATTGCAGAAAGGTGCAATGCCAGTTGTTATAAGTACCAGTTTTGCATGATACCAAGCATGGCAGGTACAATATACACACAAATGAAGAATAATTGAGCAACTGGTACATTACATGTGTCTCGGTATTAAGGTCAAAGCAGTTTTTTTTTTTTTTGAAGTAGAAATGTGGGAGTCAAGCTCCCAGATTCCATTAATCAGACACAAGTTGTGTCAATTAAGGTCAAAGCAGTTGGTATCAGTTTAATCTACAACCTAAAAAAAATAGCAGTTTATTCAAGTCTACAGCTTATATGTGTCAGTACCATAGGGTCAGGGCAGTTGGTAGCAGTTCAATGAGCTTTACCTGAAAAACCAGAGGCTTATTCAAGTCTACAGTGAACTCCTCCTGAGCAACCATCTTGAATTCCTACAATAATAAATTAATAATTACTCATATAACAACAGACGTAAATAGTTCAGAAAGAATATCTATAATTTTTCAACTTAATCGGTTGAAAAGTTATGGTTATATATTTATAATACTATATAATGAAATATAATATAATATGCAAGGCACTTAAGTAGTTAAGTGGGCCATATAGTTACGTGGATTAAAATATCAGAATAGATAAAATTGACAGCAAGCACTGACTATGCCAAAACTTAAATCGCTTCAAATCAAAAGTGCAGCATTACTCTCAAATATACTAAAAACTCGAGAATAGTCGAGCTAGATAAATCACCTCGATGGAACAAGTCTTGCGAAAATGTACCTACAGTGCAGGAAGCGAGAGACCAAATTGACAAAAAGTAACCCGCTGAATTGACAATTTTTCACAAATTAAAATGAAAAGAGGGATATAAGCAAAGCAATGGTACGTACCTGGAGCAATATCACGAGATCTGAGAAAGTCTTACAAAAAGAAACCTTTCGCTTCTCTCGATCTCAGATTCTCCGAGGAAGAAGAAGAGTCTCAGAGAGGAGAGTGGTTTTACTTGGACTCTTGTTGTGTCCATTCCTTTACCCTTTTTTCCGAAATTTTTATTTTTAACATTTTAATAAAATTCATTAATAAATTAACCATCGTTTTCGGTCAATTTCAAATCTAACACGGCCGCAGAATGCCGGAGCGGACCCATATGGGGGAGGCCACAGAATGCCGGAGCGGACCCCCATATAGGTCCGCAGAATGCCGAAGCGGCCCCAGGGCCGCATAATGCCGGAGCGGACCCTGGTCTTTATATCCCGAAAATGACAGGAACATTTCATTCCACACTCTCACACCTTCTCTCTCCTGAGTTAGCTCTGATCTGTAAGTTTTTTCTCTCTTCTTTTAAATTTTTTATTTTTATTTCAGTAGATTAATAATTTAATTAGAATAATTAATTTAGCAATAATTTAATTAGAATAATTAATTTAAATTAATTAATTTAGTTAATTTTTAATTGTAGGTTTCTTCTGTGTTGAATTGGAAAATGGCTCTTATGGTATCCATCTACACTGGTGGGGATGTATTAACAGGTCCTAATGGGGTTTACTACAGTATTGGACCCGTTACTGTGATCCCGGTATTGCCAGGTACGGATTATTTGGGACTTAAATCAAGTATATGTGGGAATTTGGGGTTGGATCAGGGTCAGTATGACCTTAAAATTGATGCCAAAATTAGCATGCCGACTAGTTCGGCACAAACCTGGTTCCAACTATTTCCAATTCAGAATGAGGGAGTGTGGCAGGTATTGTATAACCAAACCATGAGTTTTTCTGGGGGTGCGTACAAGATAATTGACCTATATGTGGAGGTTACCAGAGCCCGGCGTTCGAACCCAGTTCAGAGGTTAATCCAGGGTCGTAGTCGGGGTAACTCATCCGGCTCTAGTCCATCCCCTGTCCAAATTGACCAACCGTCCAGTAGTCGGGCCCCAGCTCAGAGGGACCGACCCTCCCGTCGGGCCCCAGTGCAGAGGGACCAGCCTTCATCTAGTCGGACCGCTCATTGGGGTCAAACTTGTGATCCGGATGAATCCGATGAAGAAGTGGATCCGGAAATACTAGAGGCAGAGGAAAATTGGGGTCCTGTTGATCCTGAGGGTATGAGCGATTATTCTGACCAAGAAGATACCGGGCCTGTGCTCGGACTATCAAGGAAATTCAAGATGGATAGCGGGTTTCAGATAATGGATCGCGGGGTTCAGCACCCGATTCATGCTTTCAACGACACATCAGGGTTTATGGAAGCCAATTCGGGTTTGTTTGGAAGTAGAGCAGATTTTGAGAATGAATTGTCCGAGGGACAAACATATGACTCAAAGGAGGACATGAAGAGCGCAATTGCCAGGTTTCACATCCTTTGCAACAAAGAGTTAATACCTACGCACAGTGACCGCACAAGAATGAGGTTCAAGTGCAAGGACAGTTACTGTGGGTGGTACATACTCGCAAGGGCCACCGGTTATGGAACACAATGGCGTGTCTCCAAATGCCCAACACAACATTCATGCCATGCGGATGCGACAAGAACAGATCACGCCCAGTTGTCAGCTGCTATGGTTGCCGAGTGTATATCCGCTCACATGAGGAACGATGTCGACCTGAGTATTCAGGCTGTCCGAATTGCTGTTGCTGAAAGGTACAGCGGTCAGATACCGGCGTACAACAAACTATGGCGTGGCCGTGAGTTGGCAATAGCCCGTCAATTTGGCAGTTGGGAGGGGTCATACGCTCTTGTAGTTCCATTGTTGGAGACAATGAAAAGAAGCAACCCAGGTACTACATTGTTCCTTCAATTTTTACGTTATTTCATTATCAATCAAAAATTGAACTTATTTTTTTAAATTTATTGACAGAAACATTGTTTGAGGTGACCTCATATCCCACTGGTGAACCTGGACCATGGAGGTATTTTCATAGGGCGGCTTGGGCATTTGGACCGTGCATAGCTGCTTTTCAACATATCAGACCGGTCATCACAGTTGATGCATGTTTCCTGTCAGGCCGGTATAAAGGTAAGCTGTTGATTGCAACCGGGTACGATGCTGAAAATCAGCTCCTCCCGTTGGCTTTTTCACTGGTAGAATCAGAGAGTTATGACGATTGTGCGTGGTTCATGAAATGGTTGCGCCGTAATGTAATCCGCTCCAGATTCATGTGTGTCATCACTGATAGGGGAAAGGGTATCAAGAAGGTGTTCAGACAAGATGATATCGGGTGGAACGAGGAGGATGAGGATCAATGTGTTCACCGTCTTTGTGCTACTCACATAGCCGAGAACATGAAGAAGAACGGTTGCAGTGATAAGGCAATCCGTTTTTTTAGAATATGTGTGGCTAAGAGGAAGATAAGGAGGTACGAGCAAGGAATGCAAGCAATGGGGCAGGCATGTGACATTGCCCTCAATTGGCTGGACGGTGTGGGTAAGTATTTGGATCAAGATGAGAACGAGTGCCCCAAACCATGGAAGATATTCCAAGCACTGGACGGTGGTTACCGTTGGGGCATCATGACTACAAACGGGTCGGAGTCGCTTAATAAGGTCTTCAAGTCCTCTCGTAGGCTACCGATTGCAGCAATAATTGAAGACACATTTTACAAATGTATGACATGGTTTGCGCAAAGGAGGGCCAAAGCGGAATGGGAAGTCAGTCAAGGTCAGCAATTCTCGTGTCGTGTGCATAAGGTACTTTCATTTGTAGTTATTTCTTCATAATTTTTAATGAAGTTTGTTAAAAAAAATATCTGACTTCTTCATTATTTTTTAATTTTTCGTAGCTGATCAACAAACGGTTCGAGAGGTCCGATAAAATGAAGACGCTGGGGGGCTTTGGAAACAACAACGAGTTCGAGGTAACCGCCACACAGGAGAGAGTTCACGCTTTCATACCTGACGATTCTGGTCGGTTTACCAAGGCCAATTACAAATACACGGTGATAATCGGGGATGATCACACGGTAACTTGCACGTGCCAGAAGCCTCAATTGGAGAGAATACCGTGCTCTCATGTTCTGTCCGTGTGTCGTCTCCGAGGCATCGACCCTGGCGTATTTGTAAGTCAGTATTATCACATCCATACACTGATCAACACATGGAGCGCACAATGGCATGTTTATGGAAATCAGTCGGAATGGCCTCCACACGATGGCCCGGTCCTTGTTCCAGAGAAAAAAAATATTGTTGTGGGCAGAAGACAGCACGACAGAATTCCGATGTGGATGGATGTTCTACATAATAGGAGAAGAGGACACCAAGCCGGCCGAGATACGCAAGAAAGACAAAACAGAGCTGCTCGGGCTGCACGAGATTGAGAGTTAATGTTGTTTTTCTAATTGTACTTGTAAAACTATTGTTTATTTTCGGTTAATTAGACGTATTTGTAATTTCCGATAACATTCGCATGTTCTATTGTATGCTTCTTTATATGGCTCCTTGTTCTATTGTAATGTTTCTTTTGATCAAACAAACGACGAACAACAATTTCAGATTAAACGACATTTCAAATATAAGTAATTATACACAACTTCCAGACAAACGTTACATTTTTGATAAAAATTTCCAAAACAAAACCATAATCAAATTCAGAATCAGAAAAAAAAAAAAAGACCAGGGTCCGCTCCGGCATAGTGCGGACCCGGGTCCGCTCCGGCATAGTGCGGCCCCATATGGGGGTCCGCTCCGGCATTCTGCGGCCGTGTTAGATTTGAAATTGACCGAAAACGATGGTTAATTTATTAATGAATTTTATTAAAATGTTAAAAATAAAAATTTCGGCCCTTTTTTACCGCTAATATTTCTGTTTCACGTGCTAAAACCTAGTTCGGATCTCGTATGACTGTTTCACGTGCTAGAACCTAGTTCGGATCTCGTATGACGCTTGGAAGTTACCATAATATGAAACAATCTCCTTGGTAGCTGCTAGCCTGCTACCAAGATTCTCAAAAAAAAAAATGAAATAATCATGCAAATGATGTTGAACGTAATATATAGATTATTGAACTGAATTGTTCTTAACAGCACTGGTTTCAGTTTTATACAGCACGCAGATAATAAAATCAAAATGAAAAAACATATGATTCCTGCGTTACTTGAATGAAAACAATACCGTCAATATCTTTTACCCGGTTAAAAGCTCGTTGTGTATCGCGCATCAAAATACGAGCTACTTTAAATTATGGCCCAAATCGTTAAATCGAATCTGGACCGTCAAACATCCGACAGAATAGCCCGAAATTTTTATTGTTACCATGAAAAAAAAACGGAATTAAATCGTTACCACTGCCTTGGGGCCTTAGCAATACTACCACTCTCGCTAACCCAGTTCGCGCACCAAATAGGCTGGTGCGCGGACTGGGTTGGCGCACCAGGTGGTGCGCGGACCTGGTTAGCGCACCAGCCTGTTCTGCCTATTAAGGCACCAACTCAGTATACTGTGCTCATTCCATTCGACCACCCAAGGCAGCAAGCAAAGAACATTCTCGCAAAGACCAAAGAGTAAGTTTTTTTCACTCTAGTCCTTTATATTTTTTTAATTTTTTGTAAATTTATTAAATGTTGGGTTTGTTCTGTAATTCAGGTAACTATGATTGGAATTGCTTGTTATTTTGGTGGTGAAGTATTACAATGTCAGAATGGTGCTTATTACAGTACCCAATCCCAGAAAATATTCAATATTGGCTCAGATTTAGATTTCACCGGTATAACTAGGGAAGTGTACCAGGAACTTGGTGTTGACCCGAATTATTACGAACTGGTAATTTCCGCCAGAATTAATATTGGCCAAGGCAACCAAACATGGTTCCAACAACTCCCTGTACTAGACGATAGCAGTTGGGGGTTGTATACCCAAATGACATTGAATTTGACAACACATTTCAAGTTCCTAGAGTTATATGTGGTTGCCAACCCCAAACAGAACCATAGACAGAACCCTAGACAGAACCGTACACAGAACCCTAGTCGGGGCAAGGATCAGTCAGTGACGGGTCCTACTCGGGCCCTAAATTTAGCGGGTACTAGTCGGTCCCCATCCACGGGGGCTGGTACTAGTCGGTCCCCATCTACAGGGGCTGGTCCTAGTCGGTCCCCATCCACGGGGGCTGGTTCTAGTCGGGGCCGATCTCGGGTTCCATCCTCCAGCTCTAGCCGGAACCGATCTGAAACTCCAGAACCACGTTATTATACTGACAATACAGACGAGGATCCCGAAGAACGGGAGGCAGAGGAAAATTGGGATGCTAGTGACGACGGTGGGCAGACAGTAGATCACAGTGACGAGGAAGACACCCGTCCCGTGCTGGGTATGCGAAAGTGGCCGATATCGGGTCGTGGAGAGAGACACCCGTTTCCAGCTTTTCATGACACTTCGGGGTTTGAAGAGGCTGACCACATTTTTTTTGCGGGTTCAGAGGTTCATTTTTTAACCTATATGAATTTTTTATTTTTTTGAAAATATAATAATTTAAATTTTTTTGCATTTTCAATTAGGTTGGAGAAAGAACAATGGTTTCTGAGGGGATGACATACAACGACAAGGATCAAATGAAAGAAAAAATCTACCACTAGCACATAGTGAAAAATACCGAGATCATACAGACACACAGCGACAGAACAAGGTTGAGGTTTAAGTGTCAGAGCAACAATTGCAAGTGGAGGTTGATTACGAGGGCCACAGGCTTTAGTAATACTTGAGCCATCACGAAGAATGAGGTACCGCACACATGCCACGCAGATGCATCCAGGTCAGATCATGCGCAGTTGACGTCCTCTATGGTCGCCAACTGCATAAAACTTTCTTTAGAAAAAAATACTGATATTACTATCAGAGCTATCAGGGACCTGGTTGCTGAAAGGTTTGAGGGCATCGTCTCAAAATACAACAAATTGTGGCGTGGTAGGGAGTTAGCGATTGCCCGGGCATTTGGTAGCTGGGAGGAGTCTTACGGGCTTATTGTCCCTTTGTTGGAGGCAATAAAAAGGGCAAATCCGGGAACTGTGTATCAAGTTGTTTCGAAGCCTTCAGAAAAAGCAGGGTACTGGTATTTCATGAGGTTGGCATGGGCATGGGGTCCGTGTATAGAAGCAGTAGGTCACCTCAGACCCGTCATTAGTATCGATGCTTGTTTCTTGTCAGGTAGATACAAGGGCAAGTTGTTGATTGTCACCGGATATGATGCGGAGAACCAGTTAATCCCACTAGCATTTGGATTGGTAGAGAGCGAAGATTTTGAGAATTGGGGGTGGTTTATGAAGTGGGTGCGGGATAATGTAATTGGTAGTTGTAGGTTCATGTGTGTGGTCTCTGACCGGCACAAGGGCATAAAGAAAGTGTTCATTCAAGATGATTTGGGTTGGTCAGAGGAGAACAGGCAGTGTGCCCACAGGTTCTGTTCTCAACACGTGTTTGAGAATTTTGGAAAACACACTCAGGATAAGGTTGCTTCTAAATTCTTCAAGATGATGGTTAAAAAGAAGAAGCGAAGAAGATTACAAGATGGCCTTGATGCAATCGGAAGGCGAAATCCTGATTGGCTGACATACTTGGATACATGTGGCAAGTATAATGAAAATGACGAGGAAGAACCAGCTAAGCCATGGAAGGTTTATCAAGCTATGGACAACGGGAGTCGTTGGGAAATATGACCAGCAATGGTTCTGAATCGCTGAACAACGTCTTCAAAACTTCTCGCAGGTTTGTTATTCACAATTTCCATAGTTTACTATTAATGAAATATTTTAGGTTATCTTTATTTTAACTATAAATTGTAATTCTCGTAGGTTACCGATTGCTGTAATTATTGAGAAGACGTTTTACAAGTGTGTCACATGGTTCGTTCAAATAAGAGAGAAGGTCGTAGAATGCCAACAAGAGGGTCAACTTTTCTCCACTCGTACGCACTTGAAGCTGAACAAGCACATCACGAAGACTAACAAAATGACCGCGGTTGCATTCAATAAATCCGGGGAATTCATGGTGACATCACATGGCGAGAAAATCTCATTTGACATAGAGGCAGGCAAATGGGTGTACACGTCCCGAGACTGTAGGTACAAGGTCACTGTGAAGAACGACCATGAGGTGGAATGCTCTTGCCAAAAGCTCAGCTCACCGGAATACCATGTGTTCATGTGATGGCAGTGTGTAAAATAAGGTACGAACAACTGTTAAAATTTCATTAATAATCTTGGATGATGAAACTTACAAATGTGTGAAAAATGTAGGAACTACGATCCAAATGTCTTCGTAAATTACTATTACAACATTCAAACGCTTATCGACACATGGAGTGGAGAATTCCACGTGTATGACAATCAAGGTGATTGGCCGCCGCACGAAGGGGATATCTTAACGCCAGAGCACCGGTTAGTGAAGTTGGGTCGGAGAAGACACAACAGAGTCCCAATGTGGATGGACATACTGGAAGGAAGGAGAAGGGGTCACGAGACCAACAGAGCTACCCTCGAAAGGAATGCGAGAAGGAGAAGGGATGCTAGGAACCGTACCCAATAATGTCATGGTTAGGGCTTTCTTTTTATGTATTAAGGTTAGGGTTTTCGGTTATGTATTATGGTACAAACTTTCGGTTTTGTATTAAGGTTAAGGCTTTCGGTAATGTTTTATGTATTGTGTGTTATGTTTTAAAATACTATGACTGCAAAATATGTATCGTTGTGTGTTATGTTTTATCTATGGTGTGTTCTTATGTTTTAATGTATTATGTATTGCGGGATATGAGATCTAAAATACGCAACATAAGAAGTAATATGAAAATAATATCTAAATACGCAACATAAAACTAATCGAAATAACGATCTAAAATACGCAACATAAAAATAATACTGAGTTGGTGCCTTAACAACTATCATCAGAACTATACCACGTAAGATAGACATTAATACACCATGTAAGTTGGTGCCTTAATAGGCAGAACAGGCTGGTGCGCTAACCAGGTCCGCGCACCAGCCTATTTGATGCGCGAACTAGGTTAGCGAGGGTGGTAGTATTGATAAGCACCCCAAGGCAGTGGTAACAATTTAATTCCGTTTTTTTTCTCATGGTAACAATAAAAATTTCGGCAGAATAGCTGTGCTCCAGTTCGGCCCAAGTTCTGGCTTTCACATTCCGTTTGCTCTGGAGATCAATAACACTTAAAGACTTGTACCAATTACCGAATCAACAAAATACTATCTTCTGTAATGTTACAATACTTCAATGTAACTCATTTTGTTATTTCTGATTAGAGGAGGTATTCAAATGCCTCATTCTGTCTCGTATTTTTTATTTTTATTTTTAAAATCTAAGCAGTCGATCCGAACCGATCAACATGATTGCCATATTAAATTATGCTCTGAGACCAAATTTTATATATTTTGAAAAAAAAATTCTATTTTTTATATAGATACAAAATCATTTTGGACCATCCAAAAATCGTCAAGCACATTTTAATATAGATATCACGTTGATCGGTTTGGATCAATTGTTTAGACTATGAAAACGAAGATAAGAGAAAGGGGAGGTAGCACAATTGGTTAGGAGAAAGGTTCTAAGATTGTTGGTTACGCAAAGGTCGAGAGTTCGTTTTCCTCTCATGACTTCACAACTTTTTTTTTTTTGAAAGCCTAGTAAGAGCTGCCAAGTGTTGTATTATACTTCACAGCTTCTGCAAAAAGTTTTCAAAAAAAAATGAAAACGAAGATAGAAAATGTAAGACATGATGAAGCATGAAAAACATGGAGTATCTAAATCCTCTTCTTATTCATGTCTTATTTCTTAGCAATAAAATATAAGTAGAGTAGAACAAAAGACAAGAGCAAGAATACTTTGAAATACATTGAAAGATGATTGGATCGAGAAAAAGAGAGAATCATGATATGACCGAACACAATATAATTAGAAAATTTAGATTAAAAAAACTGTAACATAAAATACATAATATGTGACCGTTGAGATTTGAACTCAAATTTTTAAATCACAAAATAAAATTTTAAAAACTAATTTGAAGATACATATTTAACATTTTATGAGAGACTGAACCATATAAATATTTAAAAAATAATGATACACATAATTAAAACTTTTTTAATCATGAAAATGACTAAACACTCCTTACTGTCAATGTAAATATGTAAATATGTCCGAACATGGAATCAACACGTTGAACCATATAAATAGTTTTAAAAAACATCGATATTATCTTTATATGCTAAATTCGGAGCTTTCTTTTATGAATTTGTGTCATCATTTTTCTTAGCTCAATCTTGTGATCTGACAACTCTTTTCATTATCCTTTTTTTTTTTTTCAAGAGTGGGTTCTATGTCGCATTTGTGTGGTATTGACGACTTGACTTGCCGTTCTGTCCATTTTTTTTCCCTGATGGAAGCATCGAATCTTAAATCAAAGAATTTGACAAAAGGAGAAAGTTCCTTCTTCTCAATCCTTTTTAAAACTAAATTTGTTAACCAATCAGCTGTTTAAACAATAAAATTTTATTTCTAGACTCATGACGTGCAAGATAATTAATTGAAAAGAAATATTTTAATGGAAATATAACAGAATTTGAATTCAAAGTTTCTACTCTTTTTTGTTTCAAAAAATAAAGTTTGCTTATGATTGCTCCAAGTAAATTTGATCTGATTGATGAGCAAACCTAGGGTGTGATGTTTTCACCAAGAGAGTTTGGTGAGCACAACTCCAAAAGTATATCGGATCGGTTTCAAACGACGAATTCAAATCATTGAAATCTATGTACTTTATAAATTATGCATGTACATGCAAAATTTTGAAAGTTTCGAATTCATTTGCTACAAAGTCAAGAGGTCAAAGAAATGAATCTTTTATAAGTTGTTTTATATATTCATTTTTTATTATTTCTTTAACCGCTTGACCTTGTAGCAAATGAATTCGAATCTTTCAAAATTTTGCATGTACATGCATCACTCATGAAGTACATGAATTTTAACAGTTTGAATTCGTCGTTTAAAACTAATCCAATATACTTTTGAAGTTGTACTAACCAAATCATATTAATGAGCCCATCACAATGTTGCTTTGCTCTTGATTGATTATGGAGTCTTTTTTTACGACTTATCAGAAGTGTTCAAGTACATGAGATATAGTACACGTGGAGGCACCAGATCAATAGCCTTGCAGCTTTCACTTGATCTGAGGGGATACAAAGAATCCGGTCATATAAATAAAATAAAAAAATTGTTAAATTGGATCGGAGGAATCCTTCAATATTTGCGGAAACAATGAGTTGGTCTTTCTATAAGTCTAAAAATAATTTTTATTTTATTTTTCTCTCTAATTTTTTATTAATTTTTAAGAATAAAAAATTCTCCAAGTACAGCAAGTTTGATGATTACCTTGAGCAACTTCTAACTTGGGAGTTGAAACTGGAGGAAAAAATGGTGAGATTACCTTGCCGCTCTTGTTGACTCACAAAAAATGTCATGGTGATTGTTTTTTTTTTTTTTTCAAGTAGAACAAAGTGCTAGCTACATATACATGACCAAACTTTTTTCTCTTTAATTCTTACAATATAATAAATTATGTTTTCTTCAAACTTTTGTCTTTAATTGTTGTCCAAATTGATATTTTAATTGTATCTGATTAACTAAAACGTTGTTCGAACTTATTTAATACCTATAAACGAACTTGTATTAATAGGTAACAACTCATTATTTGTGTATATTTCCCACCTGATTAAACAAATTTGTACTAGAGGAACAGTAGGGCAAAGCACAAGGGAGAGAAGAATAACTAGTGTCTAAAAATCTGCCGATCGCCCGGTTTCACAGATGTGATCACAAATCAGACTAAATAAAGACTTAATAGAAGCACTGACAAATTCGATACCAGTTTGTTAGAATTTTGTGCGAAGAGAAAGAAGAGAGGAGAGACACAAACTCCATGGAGCAAATTGAATTTACTAATTTTCTCTTTCATCAAGAGTCTAAATCACATTTATTACACATAAGCATAAGCAAGATGCATAGCCCGATGGACTCAAATAGTAATTTTAATCGTAACTTAATAGTATTTTTGTTAGAGATGCATCCACATAAATTTTATATTTTTGAAGTTCAATTAATAGTTTAATACTAATCAAGATGTAATGCATTAAGATTAATACATAGTTTATAAAATCTGTCTATTTTATGACATCTTAATCTAGTATAAATTCTATTTTAAAATTCGTAAAATTTTATGTGAATGCATATTTCAAAAAAAAAAAAAATAAGATCAACGATTTAAATTTAATATTTATGTTTCGAAATTAAAATTAAAATAAAAAATTAAAGTTGTGATATACTGTGTAACTCAAAAACTTTTTTTTTGTCAAAAAAAAAACTTACAATAACCGTCCTCAAAGATTTATGGTCATCATTAGGGGTGTTCATTGGGTCCGGTTTAGTCGGTTTTGAACCGAACCGAATTAGTTTGGACTAAACGGTTCGGTTATTTCGGTTTAATGGTTCGGTTCGGTTTGCTTTTCAAAACCGAATTATAATTTCGGTTCGGTTCGGTTTGAAAATTTTGAAAACCGAACTGACTGAAATTTTACATATTATGAATTTGGTCCGGACCGCCCCGGTTTATTTCTTAATCAATTGCTTTAAATACTTCGGTTTATTTCCTCATATCCCGATTTATTTCTTAATACCTCGGTTTATTATAAATTAATTGCTTTAAATAAAAAAATTAATATATTTCGGTTTGAACCGAACAAACCGAAATAAAACTTTAGTTCGGTTCGGTTTTATTTTTAAAACCGAATTATAACTTTGATTTGCCTAGTTCGGTTCGGTTTCAACCGAACCGAACCGATGAACACCCCTAGTCATCATTGTTCAGCATCCACCAAACTTGGTTTTCTCACTTTGAGGACAATGAATTTAAGAAAGAAAAGAAAAGGCAAAGTCGAAAGAAGGTCCATTAGCAGCAACTAAAAGCCGTTAGGTCTTTTAAAAAAGCCCATTGTGCTTTCCAACTTTTTAGTGCTAATTTCAATTAACTATGATCTACTTTTCAATAAAAGCACACAACACTCCAAAAGCTTATTGGGTTATTGATCATTGACAATAGATTTTATTTGATAATATCAATAAACAATTAAACATAAATACATATCAATTTAAATCCAGTATAAATGATGTGATCTATTATCTATACAATGCAAATTTTGTCATCGCCAGTATTTAACGGTTTATATTTAACAATACTTATTAAGGTGTCAAACTCCGTAAACATATCTTGTGTCACAAGTGTCTCTTAACTTTTCTATATTTTTACGTACACTTGCTTATTGTTAAGTTTCTTATTTCCGCCAAGAACAACACACGTACACGCGAAATTTAATCTTATAATATACTATCAAACCAAATAGGGTTAAAATTTTAAAATGCCTCATATTAACCCCCCCCCCCCCCCCCCCCCCCACAACCCTCCAACCCCCGAACCCCCTCTAGGTGCCCTTAGAGACCATTGATCTCCTGCATGAGACATTGAAGTATAAGCTTGCGTCGAGATTATGAACAAACTATCTTCATCTGATGATTGGTGGGACCCTCTCAGTTGGAGATATTAGTTGTTAGACTTTCTAGTAAACGGTCAGAACTCCAATGTGCTTGAATTGTATGTCATTGCTAGTACTTTGTAATGTGTAACACATGAGGTTAGGAATTAATGTTGAATTTGAATCTTCATATAAAATTCCCAACCTCTTTTGATGTTGAGAATCATAAATGGAGATTCAAATTCAACATTAATTTCCAACCTCCTATAATACTATTATTTGAAAGTTCCACCAGATGATAAAATACTTACACAGGGTAACAAGATGATATGAGGTTGGGAATTAATGTTAGATTTGAATATCTAATCTCTTAAACGGTCGTTTTTTCAATACTGGTGTAGACAACTTCAATTAATCTAACGGACGGGTACTGATACTTGTCGATTCCCAACCTCCTAAACGGTCATTTTTTTACAACACTAGTGCAAACAATTTCAATTTTTGTTTGGATTACGTTCGTATGAAAATTAATAAAAATTTGACAGCTCTGGCCGGACATCTGACCGAATTTAATCCGATGTCATCCGACCATCCCCACACCCTATTGAATATGTATCCTCCTAGGTACCTAACTAACTACGATGAGCTCATTAAAACTCTCAGCCGAGTGATTGGAATTATGTACACATGTAAATATAGGAAATCTATTTTGATTGGTGCAAGTTAAAACTTACGACTCAGATCTAATTATACTCATCCAGTTATTGCACTGAATCTGAATTCCTCCTTATTAGGTGGGGATTGAAATTCTCGATACGTAGCACACTGTACACATGTAACATACCGTCTAACAAATTATTGAGAGTTTGAGACACACCAACTCTCTTTCCTACCGATTCGAAGAAAAGGTAAAGCCTCCATCTTCTCCTACTTATTTATCAATAATAAATAAGTATTCATTAAAAAACTCGATAATTACTAACAACAAAAGTATTTTTTTTGTACATATTAAAAAATTTATTATTATTCTTACTATTAATTATATATTTTTATACATCAGATAAATAATTATTATTAATAAATAAACAATTTAAAAAATAATGAGAGGAGAACATATAAAACGATACTACAGAAGTGGTGGACGATCTAATAGATATTGAATCAAATGCAGAGTGAAGTTCGATTGAAATCGTTCGATTCATAAGATTTTTGTAAACTTGTTCCACACTGATTTTAAAGTTATATATGCAAATCTTAAATGAAATTAGACGATTTTGATCTGACATCATATCAAATTTCATATGCCCGCTCACTAAGTTTGTATTTTTTGCATTAACGTAATGTACGTTAATAGATCTGGACTGTCGGATTAAGATCCGCACTAATATTAAAGGACCCCGTATATCGTAGACGAGGACCGGATTCGCTCCGACGGCTGAGAACCGCCGCGATTCCACGCTCAAATATTCCAAAAATGTGGCACGTCACGTAACACTGTTCAAATATTGTTATTACTTAAGAGCATCTGCATCCCTGAAACTATTAGAGTTTCTAATCTGACGTGGCAGTTGCTAAATCAGTTTCAGAGATGTAGATGGATTTCTTATTTAGTAACTTTGCTCAATAATTTCTTATTAAGAAATCGTTTATAAACTCTGATGTGGCAAAACGATTGGCCTGTATTCGCTAAAATTAGTTTAATTTACTGCTGATGTAGCTTATCAATTTTAATTTACTGATGATGTGGCTTATTAGAAACTCTAAAATTAGTTTCAGAGATGTGAACATTTAGAAACTTCAGAGTCTATAATTTCTTAAAAAACAGTTAACAGTTATTTAGAAACTCTAAGAGTTTCAGAGATGTAGATGCTCTTAAATAAAATCTAACCAAACAAGAAACACCAATAATTGTGAAGCAGGAGTCCTCTGTGGTGTGCATGGATACAACAACCCATGCAGCGAGTCATTGTCAACGGAATGCCTTTGCCGTATTCATTTTAAATCAAATAATTAAGTAATAATAATAATAGCCGGCTTGCCCACACCATATTTTCCTCTTGACTTCCGAGTTAAATGTTCATTTATGTCATAGACCCCATCATATAGTGATGCTTGCAACGTGAAGAAAAGAAAATCACATGGAAGATGTGAATAGAAAATAAATAATTGTCGATTATTTTATCATGATACATGCTTATGTACTTTTCCTGATATTTACTTATAATTCTCCTGGTTAGCTTTTCCAGAAATTTCCTTGATAATTTCTCTGGTCAGCACAATGAAACTAGTAAAATTAGAGTGTTTTTTAACTTCACTAAATATCTTCTTGAGTTTTTACTTTCAAACATATCAAATTGATTTCAAATAACGAATTTAATCATTAAAAGTTAAAACAAATATAATTTATAATTGATGTGTTTAAATTCAAAATATATATATATTTTGAATTAATTTAGTAGAGAATTAAGCAGTAAAAAATGAATTTATCAGTTAATTTTGTTGCATTTATTATTCATTATTTTTATTGTTTAACTTCGTACTAAATTAATTCGAAAAATTATAAAAAAATTATGTAAATACAACCCTTGTGAATTGGATCACTTTTAATAGCTTAAATTCGCGGTTTAGAGAATTCGAATTTTAGAGACAAAAATACCCTAATTCTACTCCAATAATAATACAAATATTTTCAAATTAAAATAATTCACAACAACAAAGTAGTAAAAATTATTGACAATCAAGTATCGGAACTTTTGTTTAGAATTTAACGACTAGAATTAAGAAGGTCAAATTATAGAAAAAAATCTGAAAAACGAAAACAGCAAGTTTGTTTAAAGTAAGTTAATATTTTTCCCCAACTATACAGAATGATGCCAAAATTCAATTACACATAAACCTTTGAAGAAGCTTCTTCGCTTACCAAGGTTTGAAAGAGATAACAAACGAAGAAATTAGGGGGGAAATTCAATATTTTCCATCAAAGAGCCGATCTGATTCTTTCTCTTCTTTCGTTCCTTCTTGCCAATTCAAGCAAACTTACAGATGTAAAACAAAAAATGGTGAGAATAAGCGCTGTCGCCTTGCCTTCTATCAGCCCAAACAGGATCACCATGAAAATTACTATGAACCAAGAGACGCCTTCTTTAATTTCACACCTTTGCGAGATCTCTCCTTCCTTAATTTGAATCGGAGAAATTTCTCTTGTCAATTGCTCTTCTTGGTACTCTGTTACCAAATTGACAACATCATCTTCCTCCTTTTCACCATTAGAAGCAGTTTCCATCTCTTTACCCCTGATGGAGTCATCCAAAGGTCCATCCTTCTCTCGTGATTTCTTCTTACTCCGGTCCTTCAAAAATAATCTCTTCAAAATACTCTTTTTCTTTAAATCTCTCGTCTGAACCTGACAAAAATCAGGACTCTCTTCCCAAATTTCGTCAAATTCCCTTGATTGATTCAATTCGCATCGGATCTCTAATTCAATTGAGTCTGATTCGGTCTGAATCTCAACCTCTCGAATCGGAGAAACAAGCGGAAAGCTCCTCTCTTCCAACCACAAATTTGTTCTCGCTTCAGCACAAGGTTTGAAGAACTGAACCAAATTGAACCTCACTGAATCGAAAAACCATGCACAAAAAGCGAGAGCTGTAAAACCGACAACCAATTTCTTCCCAAAAATTGCCAAAAGGGCTAAGGCTAAAATATTCACAGTCACAACAAACCCAATTCCTAAGGAATTCCTTCTCTGACAAACTAAAACATCATCCGAAAAAGAAGGAATCCTCTCTTCCTCTGCAATAATGACTTCTTCAACAGACCCACTAGAAGTCAAGACAAGTGACGTGGCCGAATCAGAGGGGTTGGAGGAAGAACCAACGGTCAACGCACATTCTGAATTCGTTACTTGTCGCTTTTTCTTTGTTTTCTTAGAGGGCTTCTTGAGGCGACTCTGGTTTTTAACATAGAGATCGGCGAGAGACGTCGGAAAGCCGGTCTGAAGCGGAAGCGAACCAGCTGTTCCGGACCGACGATCGGGTCGGAGGGAAGAGATGAACCGGACGAGAGCCGAACCGGCTCGGGGCTTCTTCGACGGGCTCGGCATCTCGCCGGGTCCCGGTTCATGTGCGGTTCTTAGAGTGGTGCTTTCTGTTTGTTGATGCGTGATGGTGATGATGGAAGGGGTTGGTTTTGGTTTGGTCTTTTGCTTTGAGGGATTTTAAACGAGAAAAGAGCTGGGAATAATGTGGGATTTGTTTCGTTTTAAAATTTGGTTAACGACACGACGGGAAAATATCTAAAGGGAGTCAAACGGGAATTTCTGGGTTTGGTGTGACAATGACTCTGGGCCCTGTTTAGGTCTTTTAATTTGTAGTAGTATTTACTATTTACGCCATGGTAATAAGATAGAAATCAAAAAATAATTAGACAGGTCTAAATTTCATAATTTAAAGTATTTATTAGGTATAACATATCAGGTATTTGAATTTCAGCTTTCATATTGATTTTGTTCGAACATTTCAATTTTCGTCATTTATATAACTGGGGCATGCTAAAATGACCAAGTAGTATATATATTTTTTTTTCTACGCAATGTTCATATACCTACGTCTAGGGGTGTTCAAATGGATCGGTTTATTCGGTTTTAAACCGAACCGGTAAATTTCGGTTTAATTGGATCGGTTGTTCGGTTTAAATGGTTCGGTTTAGTTTTTGAAGAAGTTCGGTTTAGGGTTCGGTTTTGGGATCTCTAAATCGGTTTGAACCGAACCAACCGGTTTAATAAAAAATGGATTGGTTTATAATGGATCGCTTTATTTTGTGTGGTTTATAATGGATCGGTAAATCGGTTTATCAAAAACCGGCTTGTGTGGTTATCAAAAATGTTATCCAAATCGGTTTGAACCGAACCAACCGGTTTTGAAATATTTATTTGTAACTTGAAATGTTTGTATTCGGTTCAACCGAACAAACCGAAGTTTAAATCGGTTTAATCAGTTCGGTTTTAGATCGGTTTGGAATTTTAATTCGGTAGGTTTCGGTTGGGTTTTCAAAATTCGATTCAAACCGCAGTTCGGCAAAAAAAGTTCGGTTTGACCCGAACCGACCAGTTGAACACCCCTACCTACGTCACACAATGAGATTCGTACGATAAGTCAACATAATAATTTAGAACAAATACCACTCTAGCCGTACAGATGACCACAGAATGTTCTACAAACAATCGAATGGTGATCCAATCGCGAGAGTGAAAACTACGGGTTTGAAGAAGTAAACGCGTTTAGTTGTAACCGCATTGTACTGTGCTTGAAACTTCGCATGTACTAAAAGGGGTGGTCCCTGACATCGGACGGCTGTGATTGTATCACATACCGAGTATAACAGTCTAGGTCGGAGCAGGAACAGGTTTGACCGTGTTTTGGTTAGGAAAGTGTAGTTTGACTCTTGGACGTGGACCACGTGGTGCACGTGCTAGGTTATGCTTAGGGGGACACAACCCACGGGCTTTCTTGGTTAGTGTGCTCTTTTCATTTTATTAAATCGTTTTAGATAAGCCTGTCAACCAAGTGATGTTCATTAACTAAGAGGAGGGTTCCCCGCACTCTCTTTTGGTGCACCTAACGTGCACCCAAAACTCATATCTTTATTTTTAAAGTCTAAATAGTCGATTCGAACCTTCCAACGTGTTCTTCATATTAAAATGTGTTTCGAGACCAAATTTTACATTTTTTGGAAATTTTTTACTATTTCTTCAGAATTTTTGATTAAACTAAACAATAATTTGAAATTCAGCAAAATGATGATTTTCAAAAATTCTGAAAAAATAGTAAAAAATTTCCAAAAAATGTAAAATTTGGTCTCCAAACACATTTTAATATGAAGAACACGTTGGAAGGTTCGAATCGACTATTTAAACTTTGAAAATGAAAATATGAGTTTTGAGTGCACGTTAGGTGCACCAAAAGAGGGTGCAGTGGAACCATCCTCATTAACTAAATACCTATGAATTATTAGAAAGTTGGCGTGGTGGTTTTGTTTAGGGGTGTCAATAGTATTTTTTTAGCCGTTTATCCGACCTGTATCGTATTCGATAAGGCGGGATATGGATAATATTTTTTTCATTAGCTTATTGGGTATGAGTATGGGTATGGATAAGAATTTCTTTTCGCTAATCAAATGGATAAGAATATGAGTAATGACTATTTCACACCCGTTACCCTAAATCTAAATATATATTCAATTCAATTTCCAACCTAACTAAATATGTATTTGTGTTTTTTTAATTTTCTTCCTTTATAAAAAACAATTTAGTTGGAATTGATTGCATATTTATTTTTATTTTTTATTAAAAATGTAATTACATATATGTAAAATGAATGAGTTTTTTTTATTTAATTTGTAAAATATAATAAAATTAATTATTATATTAGTATTATCCGTTATTCATCCGTTAACATTTCGTTACCCAATAATATTAATGGGTAAGGGTAGGATAAGGTCAATTTTTAATGGGTATGAGTAGGGTATGGGTAAAGTCAATTTTAATGGATATGGGTATGAAAATGCCTCCACTCAACCCGTACCGTACCATTAACACCCCTAGTTTTGTTTCCCTTTTAACTTCTACAGTAGAAGAGAATGAGATAAAAGACCGAAATTTTTATTAATAACCAATTAATAAATAATTTACAATTCTACACCTTGGTGCGCTAGATTTTGAAATATGTCTAAACCGGAGATTAAATTTCCGGTTTCATACAAACTTTCCGCAAAAAAAATTCCAGTTCTAGGCAGTTCGAAACCAAAGATTAAATCTCCGATTTTAAGTTTTTTTTTAATTAAACAGAAGAGAGGCATTTGAACCAGATAGAAGAATCCATTTATAGAAGAATCCAAAATGGTTCTAAGCTTTTTTAACTCAAAATTGGCGTAGTCTTTTTTTGTATTTCAAAAATAGAAGAATACAAATGTTTTTTGTATTTACTTAGAAGTGATTTTTGAACCGGGATCAATAACTCAGATTCAAAACATTTTTTTTCCATTAACACAAAGAAATATTTTAATTTTTCTTACAGCTGCAAAAAATCCGGCCTGAAAAATGTTGATCCGGGTTATTTGTCGCAGTCTTTCTAATTAATCAAATTATATAGTATTTCATCTATTTTTAAAGAAATATATAAAATATTTCTAATATTTCAATACAAAAAATAAATAAATTATAAATATTTCTATTTAATTAAAAAAAACTTAGAACCGGGAATTAATTCTCCGGTTCTTAGAACCGGAAATTTAATCTCTAGTTTGGACATATTTTGAAATTTTTATGCATGGGGTGTAGATTTTGAAATTTAATATTTTGTTAAAATATTAATAAAAATTTCGGGAAGAAAGATGTAATTTCTGAATCGCACGGCGCGCAGCTGGAAGTTGGGCCCCATTCACAATGAAAAAAATTGAAGGGAAGATTATAATAAGTTGAATTTATTGCTAACTCGAAAAGGTTTACTTGGTGGAAAGGAAACTCCGGAAGTGTACTTGTAATAAATATTACTGCATAATCAGGGGCGGACGCAGGAGGAATCGGGTTAAAATAAGTTATAAACTCATTAACTAATAAAAAATAGATAAAAAATAATTAATATAATAAGAAATAAGAAATAATAAAAATAGTATAGTCTTACATAATAAAAAACAACAAAACAATATCATTTTACATATTAAAAAACAATAAAGTTGATCCGGATCCATAAATTTTTATAAAATTTCTATAAAAACAACAAAGTTTCTCATTAACAGTGCTTTTGAACTACTATGACAAGCTTTTCAGTTTCAGAGATGAGCAAAGTGGTACCGGGTCCGTGTTTTTCTAGTAAATTTCAAATTCCACGGAGGGGCAGCTGCCCCCCACTGGTTGTGTGTGGGTCCGCCCCTGTGCCTAATGTTATTCACATTTTTAGTTAATTAAGAAATGAAAATGATGTTTTGGAATGATTGTCTGATCACTGATGGATCTCTTCCGTGTTATGAGAATCAAATATCAAATCAAATCATGATTATTGGCTTGTAGCAGAGCAAAAATAATATCTATATATTAAGCATCCCACGAGTTGCATGCTTTCTATTTTTAACATGATATTGATTATTCGTTTCTTTTTTCAAAGTTCCTTCAGAATTTTCTGTCACTCAACTTTTAAAATGAAAAACTCCAAAAAATACCAAATGTGAAAAATGGAATTTTCAAAATCTGTAAAACTGAGGCCCGCCCAACCGAATATACACATGGTAAAATTAAGAAGGACCAAGACGGACAATGGCTGGATTCTTAATTAGACCAATATAATTTTCACTAGCTTATTTTTTTGAGGTTGGAAGCATAAAGCTCCAACATTGGAATTAATATAGTAATCTTTTTTAACAGAATGTACATAGTACTGCTTTCACTGGTTCAAACATGTAAAGTCAAATAAGTTTGTTACGAAAATTAAAAGAAAAGAAAAGAAAGAAGATGAAAAGAACAACTGAGGGAGGCTACGCGGGAATGAGTCCGGATCGTCTGAAATAACTCAAATTTTGAGTTTAAATACGGACCGTCCAATCAAGTATGTAATGCACGGGGCTCCTTTAATATTTGTACCAAAATAGATCTGATGGTCCAGATCTAAACTGAAAATTTGAATTATTTTAGGTGATATGTATTCCCCGGAAATAATGTCTTTTTGTATTGTTTCATTTTCTCTCCTTTTATTAAGTTTCCATTCAACTTCACTGTTTGTCGAGCAAGTAACTATAGAATAGACGACGGTCTCCATTTATTTTTCTTATCCTCTCATTCTCCTTCGTGTTTACGAAGCAAGTTCATCATAATTCTTCTAATTCTATATAGACTTTTTTTGTAAATTTTTTATTAAGATCGGTAATTTGAAAATCCACGATCCGGACTATATTTATAAGTTGATGAACGTCTCCAGATTGCATCGAGGTTTTGAAAATTGTAATAATTTTAGAAAATAAAAAATATGAATGGATTACATTACATTACACTTCATTAGGGCTGTGTAATGATCAAATTAAGGTGAAAATGGTATCTATTTGAAATGATGAAAACCCTGCTCATCATTTCAAAAATACTATCGATCCTTAATTTATTTAAAATCCGTTGAATCTGTGTAATAAAGTAAAGGAGAAAATGTTGAAATGTATCAAAAAAACGTTGCAGTAGATTACAGCAGTATTGTATTTGCATTCTTCTTTGGAGCAATGTTATCGATCAGAACCGGATCAGACATCGAACAGTTGAAGCTCCGGTTCAACGGTTCACAGATTGAACCGGTGGTTCAACCGGTTCAATTGTTGTTTTCTTAAAACATATATATTATCTGAACGCCAAACTAATCAAACAAAACATGCAATTCTAACAAAATACTCTAACAAAGAGTAACATATCAAGAAAACATAGAGAAAATAGAAAACCAACAATATAATAGAAGTTCAACATTCTAATTATCTGATATATTGACACAATATCTCGCAAGTAGTCTCACACATTTGAAGTAGCCTCATAATACATTCTAATAGCTAAAAAAATTAACCAACCACAAAGTTGCAATGTTAAAACTTATAAATGTTAAAAAATTATTTTTCTTATCCTCTCCTGCTGTTTCTTTAGCCTCAACACTTTGAGTTTCTTGCTCTTGGACTCTTTCTGTGTTGTTTGTGCATGGGTCTTCAATCTCATCATCGGAGTCAAATTCATACAAATTCAAAATTTCATTTACAAAATAATTGATAGAGTTAATGTCCTAGAGCAAATGTTGCTACTATTTGTTCATACATTGATTAATATGATCAACTTGTTTCTTGAATTTAACATTACTTGTATTATCTAGAATAAGATTCTAGATAGTGAGACACTATATCGTAAAAAGTAATAAACTCTAAATTTTCTTAATCTGTGTAATTAGCAAGGAACACTAATTACATATATATATAATATTAGCGTGATGATTAAATGTTGATTGAGTTTCACGAATCACTCGATGGAGATCAGTTTAATATCATAGATGCATATAAGAGTATATGGCATTAGAGTGACCTTATGCTGAACATTATAAAAGGAGTCTGTGTGCTTATGTCATTAATGTTCACATGGTGTATATATCTGAAGTCTGAGATAATTCGGTTTTCTCATTTGAGGGCTATGCATATGATGCTATTCCAATGTGTTCTTCTTTATAGAGAATACAAAGGGTAGTTTTTCTATGTATATGTAACTCACTTGGAGAAGTTAGTGAAGAGTCAATAAGACAAATACTCCTCATCATAGTATGTAATACTGCGGCGAGTGATGATATCTTTGGGCCCCTTGATTGAGTTTGATTATATATGCGCATTACGATCAATTATTGATTGTAAATATAATATATCTCACGAGTCAAGAAACATAATGGATAAGTGAGCAAGATGACATAGTCCTGACTTGTACTTATCATTAGAGATATCATGTGCTATTGGATATTACACGGGCAGTATATGATACTGTCTATATTGGATCATGATACTGTTGGAGAACATATCATCTGTATTGATTGGGTAATCATAGTTCTTTATACTATAACCAACGTATGATCAATGAAATGTGATTTCATTGCCAATATAAATATAGATCAAAAAGCAGTCACACCCTACAAGGTACCTGTTGAGATATCGTATAGTGATACGATACTTAATAGTGTTATGTGATAACACTAAGTCAAATCCTAGAATGTATCATGTGATGTGAGACATTACATAGGGCATTCAATCAACACTAAGAAGTGTGATCAAAGGTTGAGTTAATTTAGTACATGTGATGTACAAATTAATTGAGGAATTGTTTAATATGATTAAACAAAAGAAAGACGTTGATAGAACTTATTCATTTGGTCAATTTGATTATTCCAATGGATAGAGCTTGATTCAACGATCGCGCGGATATGTGGAACGTGCGAAACGGACTTACGGTTTGGGTTTTATGGCCAAAACAAGTTTGACTTGACCTCGGTCAACAAAAGTCAACTGCGGGAATTGGTGAGCTGATGTGGATCTGGTTTGACCTGGTCAACATCTGGTGAGGAGAAGAGTTGACCTGGGGAAGAGGCATGATCTACTTGGTCCATGGATATTTTGTGAGAGATTTGAATTGAGTGTTGGTCCATTGGACTAACATATTGTATTATTACTATTGTGCCCATATGAGAATGTCTCTCATCTACATATTAATTGGGCAAAATGGTAATTGCAAATTAAAGAAGAGAGTCTCCATTTAAATAGCCTCACACCCCTTCTCTTTCTTCATCCATCCCTCTATTTCTCTTCTTCCTCCTCACCCTCTCCCTCTTCCCTTCTCTCTTTGGCCGAACCCTACAAGGGCCGCCACCCCTTGGGCCGCCGGCCACCACCGCGGCACCACTACCTAGGCAGCTGCCACCACCCCGTGAAGCCGATCGGCTCCGTTTGGCCGATTGACTTGGTTTTGGCGTCTTTCTTCTCCTCTTCTCATCCTCTTTCTAGATCCATTATTGGATCGTGTTTTGAGATTCAATTTGATCATTATTTGCTCATTTGAGTTGCTCATGTGTTGAGTCTTTGTTTGTTTTTTTGATTCGTTTCTTGTTGAGAAATGCGAGTCTACAAGTAAAGTAAAATGATTTGATTTTGGAGAGATTGTAGTACATCTATTATTGAAATCATCTCTCTCTCAATCAAACCTTGGGTGGATCAAGCTTTGAGATTGCCATTGTGGTAACTTCGAGAAGAACGCACAAGGGAGACTAAGGTGTTGGCTTTTGGTTGATGTGGCTCCATTCATTTGGAGATGTGATATTTTATACTCTATACTAGTTTACATGTGTGATGTGAACCATAAATTGCATGGATGATTGCATTCTTGATCGTAAGAGCATACATGTTTAGGCTAGAAAATTTAAAATTGCACCATTTAGCTGGCAAAATTTTAAAATAACTTAAATTAAAGTTCATAATTCAATCTAAGTGATGAACATTTTACTATTGTTTTTATTAGTATCATTTGTCCTGCCATTTGTTTTTCAAAATTCCTCAATGATAAAAAAAAAAAAATCATGGAATGATATGCTGCAGTTCAACAACTTCAATTAAACTTCGTCTTTAAAAATTAAATTTTATTTCACATGTAATACATTTCATACATTTGATGCAATCTCAAGTTGTATCGAACATAAAGAAATTAATAGAAATATTTTTTGTGATTTTTGTACATAAATTAAAACTTGAAAAAATTAGAAAAATAGGAAATCTGTTTTAAAAAATCTTAAAAAAAAAATGTACGTGATTATGAAATAAACCCAGTCAGCCGTATAACTTAAGGTAATTTTTTTATTAAGTTAATTTTCTTGTATGAAGAAAAACCTTAAACAAAGTGAATAGAAATTATATGAAAATTTTAACTCTAATTGTTTTCATAGCTGGTATCAAAACATAAGGTCAAATTTCTCCTAATACTTGTAATTTTCTTGATGAGTATTCAACTTTGACTGTATGTCACCGTAGCAATAGTCGAAACAAAAAAAAAATTGCAATTGACAAATCAACTGTTATTATATATCCACACGGAGGTAAAAAAACATCAAAATATAAACTTCAACAATTTCATCGATATGTTGATAGGATTAAATAATTAGACTTGTCATCAATCATGTTTGGTAACACCAAAGCATTTTGAGCATGTTGTTTAAACACTCTCAGCCATTATCTCAATTAAAATATTTATAATGACTTCATTAGTCACCAATTTACGAATATATCAAGTGATATGATGTCATCATGCGTTACAATTAACTTAATTAATTGCTCACTAAAGACCGAAATTTGGAGAGCACAACAAAAATAAAATATCTTTAATTTGTAGGCTGGACCGCTGGACCGACATTTCTAAATAAACTACATAAAGATGAACCCACCTGAGGCTGATTATTTGAGCACAATCATGTGATCATGTCTCTTTCGCCAGATTTCTTGTTGCTCTTGCCAAAGGTCTCTAGTTCTCTATGCACATGGCAGGTCTTTTGCGTACCAATATAATGCATCAATTCTACTCTTCAGTCTTCAATACTAAAAACCATAGTCGCAAATCAATAGTTTGGGTTCGGTTCAGCGAGATCAAAAATTCATGATTCGGATATAATTCGGGAATGATTCGGTACAACAAGGAAGCAAAAAAAAACCCAAAAAAACCGTAAAAAGAAAATTTGAAAAAAAAATTCGCGTTTTTATCGCAAATAATTCGTCAACTTGCGTTTTATTGGCGAATAAAACATATTATACATTTTTCTGCATTTTATTCGACATTCGATTCGGTAACGTCGTATAATTCATACGCGAATTTTGTCACTATGCTAAAAACCACTTCAAGTCCTCGTGCCGTTTGGTGGGCACACAACTGACCTTCACAACAGGGAAGTATGTTTTCTCTTTTCTTTTTTCTTTTTTCTTTTTTTAAGTAACCCAACTTTCTCGAATTTTAAATCTACGACATTTTATATATTCTTTTTTCTTTTTTTAAGTAACCCAACTTTCTCGAATTTTAAATCTACGACATTTTATATAAAATATGAGGGAGACTATGACACTTTGGATCTATATATTTGTTTATAAAGTTCAAACAATTGATTTCAACAGCTCAACATGATCTTCATAAAAAAAAATATTTACATATCAAATTTTACATGTTTTAAGATTTTTTTAAATAGCTAGAAAATCACTACTCTCAGATGGTCCGAACTCTTAAGATCAAATTATTTTCTATCTTAAAAAAAAATAGTACAAAATTTATACAAAATTATAAAATTTGGTCTATAAGTATATTTTCATATGAAAATCATGTTTAACGTTAATCGGATTTACTGTTTGAACTTTAAAAATAAAGATACGAATTCATAGCGTGGACTTATGTGCGCATTGCAAAGTATCATAGTTTCATTGAATAAACATTTTTTTTTGTAACCAGGAGCGAAACTAGAAATTGAGATTGGACGGTTGAATAAGTTATTGTAGTGCAATTTTATTTTATAAAAATGACTAAAATATAAATACTTACAAAATTTATAACTTTAAAGGACAAAATTGTTAATGTTTATTTTATAGAAATGAGCCACTCATATCTAATACATGAATCTCTTGTTTGTAGCTAAATTAAAGAATAAAGATTAATTCTTATTTTTTTTTCTCGATTTATATTGATAAATAAATTTATACGAAATACTCATATTTTTTATATTGAATATATAGTAAGCATAGAAGAGCTCATATGGCTTGGTTCTTCATTATCTCTTTATAGTGGATCACACACACACACACACACACACACACATATATATGAGTGAGGCTACGGTGCTATGCATAGCACTAATGGCTAGTGTACTACGGCTCAATATGGTACTTTTTAAAATCCTAACGGTCGATCCGAACCGTTCAATGTGATATCCATATGAATATGTACTTGCAAACTAAATTTTATATTTTTTTGAATTTTTTTTACCATTTTTTTAGATAGGTAGAAAAATCAGTGTTTTCTGAAAATTCTGGACCATCAAAATTCTACCTATCTAAAAAAATAGTAAAAAAATTCGAAAAAAATATAAAATTTAGTTTGCAAGTACATATTCATATGGTTATCACATTGAACGGTTCGGATCGACCGATAGGATTTTAAAAATTATCATATTGAGCCGTAGTACACTAGCCATCCGTGCTATGCATAGCACCATAGCCTCACTCTATATATATATATATATATATATATATATATATATAGGAGAGTGGCTAAGATCAAAGTGGTATGACCAAGGCCTTTGGTGCTACCAAGTCGTTTTTGAATTTTCAAAGTCCAAACAGTCGATCTAAACCGTTAGATGTGATCTCTATATTAAAATTTGCTTGGAGACCAAATTTTACATTTTTTGGAATTTTTTTTACTATTTTTTAAGCCACTTTGAAAATTACTGATCACATGGTTCAGAATTTGGTTGCACTGTTTTTACTGTTCACCCGGATCTGCCATTTTCAAAGTGGCTTAAAAAATAGTAAAAAAATTTCAAAAAATGTAAAATTTGGTCTCCAAGCAAATTTTAATATAGATTGAACATCTAATGGTTTGAATCGACTATTTGAACTTTAAAATTGCAAAAAATAATTGGTAGCACCAAGGCCTTGGCCATACCACTTTGACCTTAGCCACTCTCTATATATAGAATCTGGCTAATATGCTACGCATATATAAGGGCCCCTCCGTGCTACGGCTCACTTTTTGAGTTTTAAAAATTCTAACGGTCGATCCGAACCGTTCAACATGATCTCCATATGAATATGTACCTGCAAACCAAATTTTACATTTTTTAGAATTTTTTTACTATTTATTAAGCCACTTTGAAAATCGCTGATCCAATGGTCCAGCAGATTTTACTGTTGTGTACAAATTAGCGTTTTTTCAAAGTGGCTTAATAAATAGTAAAAAAATTCTAAAAAATGTAAAATTTGGTTTACAAGTACATATTCATATGGAGATCATGTTGAACGGTTCGGATCGACCGTTAGGATTTTGAAAACTCAAAAAGTGAGCCGTAGCACGGAGGGCCCTTATATATGCATAGCACCGTAGCACTGTCCTATATATATATATATGTATATATATATATATATAAATTTGTAGTATTGGATTTTGCCGATATTTTTATTAATACCCAAAAGAAAAACAAATTATCAAATCTGCCCCCACCCTAAAATTATTTTTAAATCTACCTCAACTGCCCGTCCACTGGGCGGTTCACTTTCCCCACCAGACCACCCAGCGGCTGGGCGGTTCACTACCCATATCTGACCGCCCAGCAGCTGGGCGGTCCGCTATAAAACCCCTATAAAAGGGGTTTTTCTCTCTCCTGAGCAGCACAGTATTCATTCCCCAATTTCCAGAACCGAAAGAGAGGCGATTTTGAGTCATTTTGAGGCTAGTAGAGGTATGGATAGTAACAAACGAGGTAAGAAAGCGAGCAACCGAGATCGTGGCGTAGCGAGATGAGTGTCTATTAGTGATCGAGGTAAAAACGAGAGGAAAAAGTACAAGTGTCAAGTATGTCATGATTTTCTTAATTGTGAGACATGTAAGATGGAGGAATGGAGTAGACGACATGGTCGGTATGAAATTTCAGACGATGACTTTGTGGAAAACCCCTACGGCTTTGGTTTGAAAAAGAAGAAAGTTGATCCAGAGCCTCTAGCATCGGACGACGAGTTTGTTCCTTGTACTGGTAAGGCTACCACTTCGTCTGCTGTGACTGATCCAGATCAGGCAAACTCTGATGATGACTTTGTTCCATGCACTTTCAAGGCTCGTTGTAAGAAGTAGATTTTTTAGGAATTTATGTTGTAGAATTTTTAGGAATTTATGTCGTAGACTTTATTTCATCAGTTTTGTGTTTGTTTATATTTTATGTTGTTAGTTTTTGTATATGTAATTAAGTAATAAAAATAACAAATAATGAAGCATATAAAATAATCGAGGCAAATAAAAAATTGCATAGGTCACAAACTACCAATTAGAATAGTTCACAATATACATCTAAAATAGTTCATAACATAATTTAACAAAACTTGGTAATCAGCGACGACGGCCGAACAAACTCAAAATATGACGTCTGGGTCTGGGTTCAGCTGGTTGTGCGACACTACCGAATGTCTCTCCATGGCTACTACCGGTTCTTGGGCTTTCATGAGTGCGGTGGCTACTACCGGTAGCTTCAGCAACAACTCTAGCATTTTCTCTTTCGTTGGCTTCGTTAATGGCATCTGCATTGCATTCTAGTTGAAATAAAATCAAAATAAAATATAAGTAAATAAATAAAATCAACCGTACCTGCTCGCTGCCTGTCAGCTGTTGAACGGCGGGCCTGATGTCCCATTCGCCTACCTTCCATCTCGTCCATATTCTTGACGCTTGTGGGGTCTTCTTCTTTTTCTGATCCTCCCGCTTGCGGGACAGACTCTATCACCAACATAGGGCGGCCACTGGTACTGGTTGGGATAAGGATGGAAAGATGCACCCCAAGTACTCGCAAGGTACTCGGTACGGTACATGTCTGCGACATAATCATCCTCAGAGAAGTTTCTCGCAAGTTGTATGAACCATGCCAGCTACCGAACATTCGGCAAATCGCAAGTTCACGTCCTCTCCACAACCTGCTGTATTTTGGGACGACATGCTTGTAAACCCGTCTGACAGCTCTACCGACCTCCTTAAGGCTCATCGATGGGTCCTCCTTAACGTCATTCTCAATTACATCGGCAATAAGTGAAGCCGTAAGCTGTGCATGGTCTTTCCTTGATGACGGAGCCTTGCATGTGTGAGGTGGTTCACACTTCTTAATAATCCATGCCTCGCCCTTACCCACAGGGGTTGCATATAGACGGAAGTGGCAATGCGCTTCGTCGACACAAACAATTACTAACCTCCTTCGGTCCCTTTTTCAGTTCTGCACTCCCAGTTACCGTGAACATGGACCTCATTTATTTTCTTCACAAGTTCATCTATGTTGGCGTAAACCTGCTGCGGAGCAAGCTCTGCATTGTACCTGACACGCGGCCCAAAAAATGAGGTGTCTGCCTCTTCAAAAGCAGTGGTATCGTTGAATGTGCGGCACGAATGCCTATCTGTCCGACCGCTAATCGGAAATCTGCCTTCCTTAGGTAAATAATCTCCATCACCTTCTGACAGGTGATCAGAATCCCAATCCCCTTCCCATTCGTCACATGTTTCCAAATTTCTTTGTGGTACGGCATCGAGCTCAGCATCAAGGTCAAGGTCTCTCCGGGTAGCAACGGGTGACACTATAGGTATTGATGGTGGTACAGATGGAAATCTGGGTTGGATTGGAGTTTCAGGAGGAGGTGCTGGTGGTGGTAGATCGGTGGTAAAATCAGGTACATAATTCTCATAAACGGGTGATACAGGCGGTTCATAACTCGAGTGGTGGGGGTTGTCATACCTCGAGGGGTGGGGGTTGTCATAACTATAGTGGCGGGGATTGTCATAACTAGAGTGGCGGGGGTTGTCATACCCCGAGTGCTCACGACCCGAGTTGTTATAACCCGAGTGATCATAACTCGAGCTGTCATAACTCGAGTGATGCGGGTTGTCATAACCCGAGTGATCATAACTCTATTTTCCCTAGATGTTCCAACCCCGGGTTCACGCTGAACTCTCCTGGAATATAAGTCCATTACCATTACCCCATGTGACTCAAAAGTGTTGTAAACACTCCTCCATAACGACTCATCTGTTATTGGATACCTGGTATAGTAAGGTCTACCACCACTTACTGTGTTAATCCGGGTAGCTAAATCTATATCATACCGGTTGGGTTCACACCGATCTTTTCATACACTATTCCCTTCAGTTCAACAAATGAGGTATTTTCATTTACTTCGAAGTCGTAGGCTGCTTCCTTAGTGTACTGTGCTCCCTCTGCACACCGGGTAAACTTCCCGCCCACATACAGTGAAACCAACATATGAGAGTTCTGGAATTACTGTGCTGGAATTACTGTGCTTGAATTACTGTGCTGGAATTACTGTTCACCATCGCCTCAAAATCGCCTCTCTTTCTCTCATTCGCTCTCTTTCTCTCATTCGGTTCTGGAAATTTGTTAGATTGGGGAATGAATACTGTGCTGCTCAGGAGAGAGAAAAACCCCTTTTATAGGGGTTTTATAGCGGACCGCCCAGCTGCTGGGCGGTCAGATATGGGTAGTGAACCGCCCAGCCGCTGGGCGGTCTGGTGGGGAAAGTGAACCGCCCAGTGGACGGGCGGTTGGGGTAGATTTAAAAATAAGTTTGGGGTGGGAGCAGATTTGATAATTTGTTTTTTTTTTGTATTAATAAAAATATCGGTGGATTTTGTCCAAAAGATTTTGGACAAATTTTATTTAAAGTCGGATCTAATTCATTTCTCATGCGAACAATTTAAAAACTAAATATGATTTTGTATTTCTGTGAATCTAAATTGTTTATACGAATTTTTACACCAATTGAACGATTTAGATTTGGCTTTTAAATAAGACTTTGTCCAAAACTAAAACTCCACCCATTAATTATGGCAATATTAGGAAACAACCACGCGGATATAATTTAATTCGTGCACTAACTTTTGATATTTTTCTCATGCTTATAAATGGAACATAAATCTGCAATTTCTCTGTACATTTATGATGTTTTGAATTTTATGATGAAGAAGTTAATAAGCATTTAACTTCATATAGAAATCTAGCAGCCTGCATGTCTTAATCCACGACAAATTATAACCAATCTTTATCAAGGTCTCTCTGTATAATTGGTGTAGTTGCATATCCCTTTCAATGCATCAAACACATGATTCGTAGTGCCCGCTATTCCCCTCTTCTTAGCTTTTTCAATTGAACTACCAAAGACAATGATCATGCAAAAGCCACGTCAGACAGAAGTCCAGGAAAATATAATAGAAGCCATTATTATTTTTTTATATATTTATTTCATCATACCTATAATAAATGAGAAGAGGTGATTGTTTGTCTTTAACAATTTGAAATCAATTTTATTAATAATTTAAAGCTATTTTGATAATATGCACAACAAGTTTATACTTTATTTTCTGTTATTTTGGTTTAAGAACATTATAATTGTTTTAGAAATTATTATTATGGTTGCCAAGATAATTACATGCTGTGATTTTGGAGTATCTATATTGTAAAAAATCTTTACGTTATTAATTTTATGTTATGAGCGTTCTCGTTTTTCCCACAATAAACTCACAATCCAATTTCCAGTAAATTCCAAAATATTATTATCCGAAAAATAAAATTAACCAATTTGCAATTTACATGAATTACTTTGAGTTACTCGAAATTGAGATTCCACAATTAAATTGTTTTAGATAGTTGGAGAGAAATTTTACTTTTATATAGGTCAACACAAAGTCATTATAACAAACAATATCTAATCAACGGAATCATAATGATTTAACCCTGGTGGTGACATGATCCGCTTAACACGCTAGTAGTGGATGCTGCACCTGGCAATATTGCTTTATAATTTTATTTAAAATAATATCAAATTGTTGACTTGGTCAATTCCCCTATACTTCTTTCCGTCATTCTTTTGCATGATATTATCTTTATTTGACCATTATTCACACCAGGTCAAACCAATGAAATAAATGGTTCTTAACAGAAAAATAAATCATTTGATCATTATTAATGGAAAATTACTGCATCGAAAAATTGGGTGTTCATTACTCGTTATACATATAAGAATAAGTGAGTCGGGAATATTAAATTAAAGAACCAATTTTTATTGATCGTCTTACGAATACTCCCATTAGTAATAGTAATGACTTGAAAATTAATATTTTTCGTCGTCTTACTCTCAACAATATTTATTTTATACCCACGTGGATAAAACAGATTCTCGTAGTGAGCTTGGTTATGCAATCTCACTTTTTCATAATTAAGATTGAAAAAATAAACTAAAATAGATAATTAATTAACATCTCATTTCTATCTAAATAAAATTCTGCTACACTTAATCAAGAAATTTGATGTACGACCTTATTTTTCTTTTATTGAAGTATATGTCATCTGATGTGTAATGATCATATTGCTGAAGAGAAATCGAGATATTTGCTCGGAGCGAAATCCTGAGATGAACGAACAGTAAGCATTGTACAAAAAGACATTATTATCTTCATTCTATTATTAAGCATGTTGATGTTCCTATCCACTAACAACTACAATTAAAAGATGAAAATTCAGATTTAATATGAGCCATCCAATAAAATAATCTGTCTTCGTTTAATTAAATGTATCTTTTTATATGTAGAAGTCTATATTTAGTTAAAAACATACTCGTCACACATAATACCACACAATCACAATATGTTATAATTAAAATTAAAAAAACTGCCTTCCAGCCACATCTCCCTACGGCCTACCATTCTGATCGGAAATCTGCCAACTTCTCATTTTGTGCTGGCCACACAGATTTTATGAAGGCCGCACGGGAGGCCACCAACTTCCCAAAGCCAATCTTGCATTATTTCGCGATATCTTCTCAGATTTGCTGCCAGATTATTGGGGATTGCTTCCCAAGACACATGAATTGCTATATTGGCAAGGAGGCAACGGGAGAAAAAACTTTTAATTTAGCTTTTATTCTGGAAAATTCTCTACATCTCTTCGATATTTTCCGAGTGAATCAAGGCAATTAGAGCAATGATTGAAGGTTGCTCGAGCGGAACATCGTGAAGACGAGGGCAGCGAGCAAGGAGATTGGTGTACTATATTATTTTTCTTGTTTTTCTTAGTTTTATCATGTTTTCTCTTGTATTTCTTATGGATGTTAGCACATCTATGAGAGGCTAGATTTTCTCTATAGGGGCTTAGGCTTTAATCATGAACTTGTGTTAAAATCTACCTTACTTGGATGGTTTTCTCTATGATGATTGTTTGCTTGCATGTTTGTTCTTGTTGATTTTATTATTCATGTGATTGCGTGATTTGTGTTGCTTATTAATTAGCGCCCTGCTTAGATTTAATCAACTTGAGTAGATTTGGATCAAGAATTGATGGTACCAAATTATGTACATGAATAACCCTAGGATTTGAGATTAGAAATGACCAAATCTAATTCTTAGTCCGGAACCACAAGGAACAAATGTTGAATTGAGGTGAAAGACTTGATCGTGAAGCCTCATATTTAATTGTGACCCCTAGAATTGAACCAAATATTGGTATGAATGACTTAATCGTGGAGTATCAGTATTTAAGAATAAACTAGGCTTATAGTCTTGATAGTTTTGATAGCTAGGGTGAATAACTTAATCGTGAAACCCGAATTGTTTAGGCACGTCATTAATTCACGAAAGTTACCCTTAATGTATTTAAGGCTTAGAAACCCCATCATTGCAAACATGAATTTAGAAACCAATTAAGTGTGGATTTAAATCAAGTAATTGTATGCCAATAGCCCCTAGACTTCTCTTTATTGAATTACAAAACTCATTTTATTTGTTTGTTTAAATTGCTTTTGTTACAATTTATTTCTCAATCAGGTATTGAACCCACAAAACCAATTTGCAACAAACCTCCCCATTTACTTTACTTGCACTTCTTTAGAATTAATTAATTTAGTAGAAAATAATATTTCCCGTTATCTTTGGATCGATACCTATTTTACTACAAGGATATGTTGTATGCTTGCAACCGACCTATCATTGTGTATTAAGATTTTATAAATTTAAAAGTGAAAAAATGTATCAAACTGACCTATAATCCAATACCTAAAATACACAACATGGTGAATGGCATATGTATGACAATCAGTTGGAATGGCCTGAACACGAGGGCCCTGTCCTTGTTCTAGAAACAAAAAATATTACTTTGAGTAGAAGACGACATAACATGATTCCGCAATGGATAGACGTACTAAATAAGAGGAGAAGAGGACACTAAGTCGACCGAGATACACATGAAAGACAGAACATAGCTGCTCGAGATGCACGAGGTAGTTAATTTATTTTATTATTCAATTTCAACTTTCAAAAATTTATTGAAACAATTAGATTTAATAGTCACTAGTTGTTTGTAAATTTGCAGGTTGAGAGGCAATCAATGGATTGGATGTTTATCTAGGAGTTAAATTTATCTTTTAATTGTATTGGATGTTTTAATGTATTGGTAAGAACATTGTTTATTTTAGGTTTATAGACGTATTTTTATTGTACTCGTGAGAACATATGCATTATATTGTTCTATTTATGGCTTCTTTATATTTATTTTTAGATTGTTATTTGATGCAAAATATACTTAATTTTAACATATTTTGTTGAAAATTAAACAAATAAATAAACTTACATTTAACTTTTTATCTAAATACAACAAAACCAACAAAAAAAATCAAACTATAAATGTTTATCAATATGTTTATTAAAATAAAAAAGGGCCGCAGAGCCATTGGGCGGCCCCCAAACTGAAGCCGCAGGGACATATGGGGCGGCCCCAGTCTTTGGGGCCGCTAAACCACTGGCGGCCTGAGTATTCTTCGAAATATTCAGAAATTGAAGTGTTTTGATTTTTTTTAATTATAGTAGAAATAAAAATTTCAATCTAAGTTATGACAATTAAATTTTGCCTGAAACTATACCGAACATTAAATTAATCCTACAAAGATTTCTTAAATATTAAAAAGAATCATAAAGGGATTGGATTGATTCATGATCCCATTTGATCCGTAATAACAGACGAAAAATCTTAGACTCGTATCTGATGTAATTATCTATTACCATCAGATATTGTTCGGTAAGAAGAGATTAAGTTTTCTTAAATTTCTTTAGCTTTTTTAATCACTTTTGTCGTTCCGAACATTGATTTCTTAACGAGAATTAAGATGTACTTCTATAGCTTCTTTTTAGCCAAAATCTTAATTTTTATTTAAGCCTTAAGATATGTCTACCACTGTATTAAGCCTCTTTAACCTCTATTTATGTATTAAGATAACCAGACACGAAGTCCTTGATCTATATTAAAATTTAATCCTACTTTAATTGCCGAATGGCTCCACGGGTTATTATCGGGTCGAGTCAGCAATTGACGTCCCTACACTAGCTTAGTTAATTTCACGCCATGAACCGGGTTTAGCATGATAAAAATGTCCGAAATTAGTTGGGGTGGTTCCAGCCCGTCGCACATGGGCTGAATACGATATATACGGACCGGTGCAACACGACTCTTTTTTGTTCGGTTGCACGCTTCTATTAGCCCGCTAGAAGAACATTCGTGATAGTCCAATAATCCATATAATTATATATTATCTTACTCAAGTTTCATTCCTCTAGTCGTATATGGTCGGAACGAGCGCTATCCAAGATATCTTCGTAAATCGAATTATTTTTAATTCAGTGTGTCTTCGAGTAACTTGAAAAGGTTAAAAATCTTTCGAAAAAAAGTTCTTCTGGTCGACAGAACTTATAAATATGATATGTTTTTTTCCGAAGAAAGTCTTAAACTAAATTATTAGTAGTATATACTAATTTTAAATGGGAAAAAAAATACTGCAATCAGTGTTCTATACATTGTACTTTTATTTTTATTTTTGTTGTTGACGTGATTTGAAAAAAAAAATATATATTCACATAATCTGTTGTAAAGAGATTCGAATCCTAAAAATAGGCTCAATTGTCATTATTGTCACTTCTCATTGAAATCTCTCCAATTGTAACTCGTTATAACCTGAATTGAATCTATTAAAAATCTGAAGGCTATGATCGGAACCATATCTTGACAAGAATTCAATAGAATTCAGTTCAATAGAATAGATTTGAATTGAATTTTGATGATCAGAATAAAAATTGAGATGAGAAATAATTCAATTGGAAAAATAAATAAACAATCATAAAGTTGACTCTATTTACAATGAATGCCACTTTCTCGAGTTTTTTCATATTGAGAAATTCACTGGGTAATATTGAAAAAAGAGTATATAAACTAACGACAATAGAGAGAAGAAAGGGATTAGTGTGCTTATCGGTGATTTAGAGAAGTATTTTGGTGTCATTGTCGTCTTGTTTCACTACTCCGAACGAGAAGAGCGACGAGAAAAGAGAGAGGGCAAAGAACGAACTTCACCGTCGCCAAATCGTTTCTCCCCAAATCCCATCGTTTTTCCAAAGAATTCACGGCGTGATTTGAAGAGAAAAAAGTCACGCCGAATCATTTCTTCTCTGCTTTGTCGTTTTCTTCCGATCATAGTGACAACTTAATTATTCGGGAAAGGTTCGGCGAGATCAAAAATTCGCGATTCGGGTATAATTCGGGTATAATTCAAAAATAATTCGGAATTATACATTGAATCTGAATCAGAAAACTTAGTCTGGTCTGAATTCTGATCAGACGTTCCAGATCCAAACTCAAAATTTGAGTTACTTTAGAGATTGAAATTAGATAAATAAACAAGCAGCATTAATAGATTGAGTTCTATTTTTGGTCAAAAGTCAATCCAAACTCAAAATTTTAGAGACTCTGGCCCCACCACGTGCATAAATATTAGCTCGAAACCACATATGCGCTGAAGAGTGAAGACTCGTTCTCTGTCCCACGTGCACTAGCCTTAGCCTCTAGGCGCTTTTTTTAGGCGAAAGAAATCATGGAGCGAAGCACGAATTTTTCCGTAAAAAACGCAAATAATACGGAAAATACGTTTTAAAAGCGAATAATTCGCGAACTAAACGTTTTATTCGCGAATTACCTTATTTTACACGGATTGATGCGCCATAGGATCTGAATAATTCGCGAATTATTCGCGAATCTTGTTACTATGCTTCCGATCAGCGAATTTGTAAAATCGCGAATTCTGTTTCGCGTTTAAGGGAGAAAGATTTGGTTCCGATGCCCAGTGTAAAGCATGACCCAGTCCTTGTCGTGCATCAGTGTCGACCGCGAGATCAGGATCCAACGCCAAAAATCTATCCAGTTAACTCAGAACGTTATATTCTGTCCCAACAATGCAAAATAAATAACGCCGTTAACTACCGTAACATGAGTCCATCCTGCCGTGTCGCGCCTTAAACCCCTCTCGGGCGCCTCCATCAAAACCAAAACCCTAGAGGTCGTTACTGTGTTTTTGCTACTCCAGTGCGTATATTTTGTCACGCGGTACTTTTGTTGTCGCGGAAGCTCTCATGGCGAAGAAATTGGGGAAGAGAGCTAGAAAATTCGCCAGAAAGGGCCTCCAGACCGTGGAAAAGCAGAAGCGCAAGCAGAGAACATTTTTCAAGAGGAAACCGGCCCCACGTGGAAGAGGTCTCAGTGCTGATGCTGCTGACGAGGCTGAAGAGAACTTTAATCATGACCGGACCGTCCCACAATTAGACCAGTAAATGTTTCAGTCCTTTCTTTTTATTTTTTGGGGTTATACTTGTTCGTTAATTTGTGTTTGTATTGGTACACATAGTTTATTTGGTGCCAGTTGTACTTGATTTAATTTTTGTGTATAATTTAGTTGAAGGTTGGATTCGAGTGTTATTTGATAGTCCATCAAAGAGAGGTATACGAACTGTTATAAATTACAAGTCATTTAATGAACAATAAACTTGCATCAAGATTTATCATTTTTTATGGTGCATGATATACAATAGTATGTAGTATGGATCACGTTACAATCAGTGGATATCAAATTATAAGTTATTTTTGATGATTGTCAAGATTGGTTAATTCATTGTCAATGAATCCCTACCCTATAAATGTAACCCACAATACCAATGATGGGCTCATACTATACTGTTTCAGTTGATTGCTGTGTTATTCAAACCAAAATATTGTTGGGTCCCACTAGTGAACTTTTAGCTGACACAAGTCCACAGTGTATACTATTGGTACAGACAATGCAATTTGTTGCTGTTTTTTTTTATTTTTCTAGTTCTCTTTGTAGGAATGATGGCGGAGCCTATTTAGTTGAGACAGATATGAGCAATTTGTTTGGTGAGGATGAAGAAGAGTTCGATGATGATTTCTCCGACAGTGATGGCTATCTGTCGGAGGTAAGAACTGTCATCAACTCATTACTTTGTGGTCTCGCTCATTAGACTGTTATTGTACCACAATAGCAACCAAATCCTGATATAACAAATAGTTGCTTACGTGCACTGCAAACAGTGTGCTCCAAGTAAGAGCAAAGAAAATGCAGCAGGGGAGAGGGGTTTGATTTGTTAAGGGTATTAGCATATAAATATGTCAGAACTTCCAAATGCATTTACAAGAAAGAATATGGAAATGAAACAAATAAAGCAACGCTAAGAATTCTAATTGTACTGTTATGACTCGTAGTTGTCATTAGTATATTTGACCTACTTTTCTTGTCTCTTTCTCTATATCTCTAAATTGACAGGATGCCGAGTGCCCTTACATTTCTGAGAGCAAAAATGAGAATAACTCGAGAGGTTTGATCTGTTCTCTCTCTCTTTTTTCTTATTGTTATATTCCAGATTTTGTCTTTTGTATGAAACTCTTTAGCAATTGCTATAACATAACATGCTACATAATTTGCATATCATAAAGTCACCATGAATCATCATCATCATCATCATCATTATTATTTTGGGAAGAGCGGGGGGTATTTGAGGGATGGGGGTGGGTTTGAGGGTTGGAGGTGTTGGAAACATGGAATGCAGTCAATTTAATTCGATTTGATTCATTCTAGTATATTGGTGGCTGAGTTTTGGTAACTGTTTATGCCATTATGGCTGCTTAATTGACTCTTAACCATAACTAAGGATATCAGACAGTAACATATAAAATATAGAGTGCTGGCAATGTAACTCATGAATGCTGTACCAGTGAGGTGTGATATTAGTGCGCCTTGCTTGAAATTGCAATAATACTCGGTGCACCGCATTTGGCCTCCTTTTCAATGTATTACATAAAAAGATATACGAATTGATTTTCCTGTAAACTTTGTAGATGATACTGCCGTTGGCACATTTCAAGAAGAAAATGCTGAAATCAAGATGCAAATCTCTAAGCAAAAGAAAAAGCTGGACAAGTTGCTTGCAAAGGTTTCTTTATTTCTTAACCAAAAATAAGTTAAAGAAAAAAATAATCATTTGTGAGCACAGATTTGACTGTGATGCCAGTTAACAGTATGCACGTGACCCAATGTGGCACTTGTTTTGGAGTGAGTTGACCAGAAACTGGATGGTTCAGCTGACAAAGCAACCGAACAACAAAAAAAATATAGAGTTAATGAAAATGTGTAAATTTAAAAAAAGGCCAACATGTGCAAAGTAAAAGCATGAAGCATGGTGCAATACTTGCTCTATGTACATATACTGCACTGGTAACCTGTCTAACCTTTAGGCGCTGAGTAAGTTGTGTTGGTTGTTATTTTTTTTAAATGTTAGTGCTGTTGGTTGATCTTCCTATGTTCTTCCCACCATTATTTGACTTGGCACTGTACAGGCAGCACTTGTTGTTTGTGCTTTCTAGCAGATGTTAAGGGGTTAAATGAGAAGCCTGGACAAGAAAATCCTGAATGCTGTAAGAAAGAAAGGAAAAAATTGATGAATTGATAACATCCACTTGGTAGCAACCTATACTTGTATCTGATACCGTGAGACTTATTATTTAAACGAGTGCAAGTTTTCATGGTACTTATATGTTGTTTATTTGTATCTTTTTAGGATGAAGAGTTTGCAAAGTTCCTTGAGAGCAGGCGGTATCAACTGGAGCGATACGACAGCATGGTAAGACCTCTTGCTTTCTCTACAGTTTTCAAGGTTTCAATTTTCCTTGATAAATATTAAGAACATTTAAGAAGGGTAATCCTTATGGTTAATCTTGTTTTTGAACTATGTTGGGTACATGTGATGGTAAACATCAACTAAGCAATAGCCCTACTCCCCCTAGTAATAAATTAAGAAAGTAACATATATCAAATAAAGTAGTATTAACTGGTTCCCAGTAGGTATTATCTGAAACTCTTTCCAGGGGCTTCTAAGGCCTTGATTCTAGTAGAGCTAGAAGTAGAAATAGGTCGGGATCTAAATAAAAAGATTAGATAAATAAAAAGACAACAATGAGAGGATATAGAGGTAATCGGAAGGGAGATTTACTTCTAGCAAAAACTTCCTAATATTGATAATGTACAATATGATCAAAATAAATGAAAACAAGAAATTTTTGCTGACTATCATTGACAGCATCAGTTAACTAATCGAATCAAGAGTGTATAGGGCAACAACTAGGCACGAGATTGTTACTGGATCATATCTGCCACTAAATCAATTTAGATAATGTTGTATGATGAATAAATTGACTTGACTGATTTTACTTGGCCTTGATCATGCACTTCTTATTGCATCCGAGTAGGAGGAAATCTGATAATATATATTTAGTTTTCTAACATTATTAAAAAGGAGTTAAATGATGACAAAGCATTTAGTATAGTTGAATTTCAAGCCTTATGTTGTTGTTATTAGGTATCAGACGATGAAGAGGAAGGAGGAGAAGATGAAGAAGAGGAAGAAGAAGAGTTAGAGGAACAACCAACCAGACAACCTGTAACACGAACAACACTAGATGTTTGGTGCTGGTTGGTCACGGAAAATCCAAATAGTCCTGCTCTCCGGAGCATCCTCAACTTGTATCACGATACTAGTCTCTATGGGGCCTTCACATCCAGAAATGATAAACCTGCCCGGATAGCGAGCCCTGAAGTTTACTCCAGGGTTATCAACTTTGTCCTGTCTGAGGCTGATGGGATATTTCGCACACTTCTCGGGGTCCCCGAAGATTGCAATGCTGAGAGGATAATTGTGAAGTTGAAAAACTCAAAAGAATGGCTCAATGTGGGTCCATTGGTCAAATCATATCTTACGAGCTCGGTTAAGTTGCTGAATCAAATCAGCGATAGCATGTTGCTTAATTTTGTGTTGTCCCGGCTTATGGCATCGGTTGTGTTCTTGCATGCTTTTTCTTCACTTGGAAGAAGGCTTACTAAGGTGCATCATTATATCCTTCTTGACGGTTCAGTACATTTGGTTGTCTGGATTTTGTTTTTTTTCTCTTTTTGGAAAGGGAAACTTCAGGTTTGGTCCTTAAACTTTCCCAAAAAGAAAATTTTAGTTCCTGAACTTTCATTGGCACAAGGTTGGTCTTAAATTTAAAAAAATAACCAAAATTAGTCTAAATAAAATTTTGGTCTTTTGTTGTTACAGCTTGGTTTCTGTTCAGTGCTCATAGTTGGTACTAGTCTGAAATAATTATGTTATGTTATTATTATTATTATTTTTTTCCTCCAGATTTTACTTCGATTTTGGTCCACCGGAGAGGAGCAACTTTCTACATCTTCGTTCTTACTCATGAAAGAAGTTGCTTCACTACTATCTTCAGACTATCTTAAGATATGTATGAAGGCTATGTATAGAACTTTAATTGCACGTTGCAAGTTTGTTGAAGAATCCAACCTGAAACGTATTGATTTTCTGAAAAGCTCTTTTCTGGAGATAACTTCTTTGGATGTTCAGCAGTCATACCTGTTTGCTGTTTCCTCTCTGCAGCAGCTGGCTGGTTTTGTCAAGCAGGCTTCTAAGACAAAGAAGAAGGTATATCTCTTTCTTTGCATTGTTTTAGAAATTTCATGGTTTATTACTTGCACTTTTTGTATGTGTTCTTAAAAATTTAAATACCAACTGATTAGTTTTTCATACTGGTACTGGGGTCTGGTTTGTCTGGTTATGGTATTTTGTCTGCTTTTACACCAATTGTGCAAGAAATCTTTAATTGTTCCTCCATCTGCCCAAATTGAACATTTTAGGTTTAATTTGACATAATTTCATCTCTTCATCCCCAAAATACTCAAATAAGTACCCATTGAAGCCGATGTAAAGTGATTTTACCCTCGATTATTTAGCACACCCAAATTATGGAGAAAAAAATACCAAAAACGAAAATACTGAGCTCTTCTTTAGGTTGTCATTTCACGGCTCAATCAAAATATGGCTCAAGGCCTACAAATACTTAACCAAGAGAGAACACTAAAAGGGATATGATAGTCTCTTCTTACTGGACAATCAAACGTAGTCAAAATACAATCATTTCAAATACCAACTATAAAAAGATATTCCCTAACACCTCCCCTCAAATTGAGGAGGCATTAGACGTCTAAAGTTTGCTAGCAAACGATTTGAGTGGAAAACCCTTGACCGATATCAGAGGTGATTGGTTAGAATGCACCTTAACTGATGAGAGGGGATCAGTTGGAAATCGTTCTAATCGATTTTGGTCCTACTGATGTCGTGACGGATCTGTCTCAAAACACCTTAAATGTTGAAGTAGAATATGTCAGCTGGAAAGCACCCTAGCTGAACAAAAATGCACAAAAGTCACAAAAGCAAAAAGAAAAGTCTCGATGTCACCAGCAAAAGCAAAGCCAGCATTATATGATGGAGAACTAAAATATCATAACTAAAAGGCCACAACATATTATTTAGGATCATTCAAATTAGTACCATATATTAGAAAATACACCTTGACCGATATAGGTGCTTGGCCCTTCAAAACTTCAAAATGTGGTGCGTGCATAGTAAATTGAAAAAATATCTTCTGAAACACCAGAGATATCCTGTGTACTTGTGCTTATATAGTTTCTTCAACCTTCCTCCCTTTATTATATTAACCCTGTAAGTTATAGCATCTATCAAAAATCTATAAGAACCACTGATGATTTAGTGTAATGAATAATAAATTAACATGAAGGTTCGATCTTTAATTCTTTACATTTTTTTGTCGACGCAGGAAGATCTGATGAAGATAAATAACTGGCAATACATAAACTGTCTCAACCTCTGGGTGAAATTTACTTGCCTCAACTACAAGGAAAACAACTTACAGCAGCTGTTTGACATGGCTGTCCGTGTTATTTTTGGGGTGATCAGTTTATTCACAGGCCCACGCTTTCTGCCATTGAAGCTCAAATGTGTGCAAATGCTTAATGATCTCTCTCTTTCATCTGGTCATTTTATTCCAGTTTCATCCCTAGTTTTTGAATGCCTCGACTTCATTGGAGAGGTCACTGGAAAGGTGGACGGGGCTCAAGAACCAAGGATAAAGTTGTCTTCTTTGTTGCAGGTATATAATGATTTCTTTTAAATCTTATTACAGCATTTGCCGGCTGACAAGAGGCTTTTTGGTAAATACAAATATGCTTTGCTTCAATTTTGCACTCTGTTTTGTGGTCTTGGGGATCAATCAGTAAATACCAAAATATTGTGCTACTACCTACTGGCACTGTCTGGGACTATAATATTCTGATACTTTCTCCTTTAGGTTCATATGAAATATCAATTTCACATAGTATAAGGTGGGGGTTTGATTTGTTTATAAGAACTGTCTGTTCATGTTTTGCATCTATTATTGGTGTCAAAGGTGCCAAAGAACTTGTTAAAATCTCAGCAATATCAAGAAGAATGTGCTCGATCTTGCATCGAGGTATTGAGCGCACACTTTTCTCAGTGGAGCTATCATGTATCACTTCCAGAACTTTCTACCATTCCGTTAATCCTCCTAAAGAGATCCCATGAGAAGGCAACGGCTGAATCAGTTAGCCGCTTCATCAAGCGATTCATTGACCAGGTAATATTCTGCTCACCGTTGCGTACTTTATAAGCAATTTCAACTTGAGATTCCCTGATAAGGTAGCAGGGGAATCTGTTCACTATCTTGTCATCAGTGATCACATATAATTGATTGTCATCAGTGATCCATTATGGAAACAAAACCAGTCATCTTATGGCTATATTTTTCTTCTAATTGGCCTTAATCAAGGATAAAATATAACTTTTCCTCATTTAAGCACCAATTTAGCTTGTAATTAAGTGCCAGTTTTGTCAATCTTTTTCTGTAGGCCTATGTGCCTCAGTTGATACTTATTTCTTAATTTATTTACATAATTGATACTTGATAGCTAAAATGGCTCCACCAAAGCCAAAATGCAAAAATGAAAAACCAGTGTGGTACTAGTATACCCAGTGAATAAGGACTTAACGCCCAGTGAATAAGAACTTAACGTAGGGTGTGGTACTAAGCTTTAATGATTTAAAGAGCAAGTTATTACAAGTGTATGTATCCGCATGAGGGCTAAAGTTTTCTATTTTATAGAGGTAGACTTTCATAGATAGATGTTCTTATAGAGTAAGGTGCAAGGGGAACTAAAAAGGGAACAACGGAAGGGTAAAAGTTGCAAATATATTGAACTGGGTTGATAGGTCCAAGAGAGTACATTCTCATATTTTAAAACAACTTTTCTTAACTGTAGGCTGAACAGAACAGAGATTTCATACAAATGAAGCGGGATGGAGTTTCCTTTTCTCCAAATGATCAAACATCTATCGATAACTTCCTCCTGGTATTAATATTTTATGATGTTTAGTTTTCACTTATTAGAATGGCAAAGAACAATTTTTGCTTATATCCCTGTAAATAGCAAATTTGTGTACGTAGCAAGTCTGGTGGAACATGCCAGATATGGTCTATACTCTATACTTTGTGGTTCTTAATTTCCATACGCAGAATTGAAGCAATGAAGAGAATAATAAGAAAGCTAACATGGGGAAATGTTCTCAGTCCTAGAGAGTTGAAACTGGTTGTTACATATCATTTTTTTTTTGTATATTTAACGCAGTGGCGGATTTAAGTAGAAGGAATGGGGGTCACTTGACCCCCATTTTTTAAAAATATTTTGCATTTATGTATGATATCTATATAATTTAGAGTAAAATGTCTTTGTACTGTAAAATTTTATATGATTGACCTCTAAAGTTTGTTTGACCCCCAAAGTTCCAAAGTCTGGCTCCGCCCCTTGATTTATGCGATATAATTGTTGATATTTAAATATTGACTACTAAAGATTTTTCTTGCCTTTGTTTGTAGCTGGAGAAAAGTAATGCGAGAAGTTCTTTCTCTCAGTTCTATGCCAGCATGTTACAGAACTCCAAGACTCGAAATATGGTTCCCTAAATCCTCTTTTAGGTAAGAACATTTGGTTACTCAGTTCTTCACTGTTTAGGACATTTTATGTAGGGAAACTTTCTAGTGTACCCATCTAAACTTTTGAAATAGCCAAGATCACCATAAAAACACCATAATAGCTAATATCTCCATAAAAATTTAACATCTTTTCTTATATCCCCTTTTATTTATTTAATCTTTTATTTAGTTATTTCAAAATTTAAATTGACAAAAATGCCCTCTCAATTTTAATGGAGTTGTCCCATTCCTATCTTATATCTTCTTCTCTAAAAAGCTTCTCTTCTAACTCCATGGCTTGTCATGCCCTTTTTTGACAACCTGAGGCTTCCGTATCCCTCTTTCTTTTGTATTTTGTTGTCTAACTTCACTTATAGTAGCTCAAACGGATGGAAGTTCAATTTTCTTTTTTACTTCCTTGACGGAAGGTTTTGGTTTTCTCTGAATGATTTCTTTGACTTCTTGCCTTCTTGGAGAGACCTCAGTCATGATGGATTGCAACCGTTTCAGACCCATTAATCAAGTGCGGCATGACATAACATTTTATCACTTTTGCAGTGCTTCTCTAAACATAATGGTCACCTTTCTCCGCCTCTTAGTAGGGCCAACTTCCTTGACAGATTCGGTCACTTGAACAGATGAATCAAACTCGATTTTGGAAACTTTGTACTTCTCCATTTTTAAATCTTCATTTTTTTTTCAAAAGTGCTAAGAGGGTAAATAAGGGTGCAAAATAATCAAGTTGATCCCTCTTTTGTTTAAAAAAGAACTATCAAAAGATGAAATTTTGCTGAAACTAATCTATTTCAGAAGTATGAAAACAGGAGTTATCCAAATAGAATGGTATATTTTGAGAGAAGTAGATTTTTCCAATAGGGCAATAGCTAGTGTTTGGTCAATAAATTAGACTCCTAATATAATAATAACAAAATTCCAACAAGGCTGCCATCTCAATTAAAATCATTTAAGCTTATAAAAATGTAACATCGGACCATGTGCCCTCTATTTAGAGATCAGGGACCCAGCCAGTGAGTTACATTCTTTTACTCGAACCATGTTTTCTGTTGTTAAACAGTGTTTCCAATATAAAATAATCTGGAAAAATTAATTCAATACTATTATTGCAAGCAGTTTTAATGTTACTAACTAAAAATAAACAGTAGTACCTTAGATAAGATTTAATGTATAGCATGTGCATTATTAATTTGTTGCTGATGGACTTGTTTTCTGCAACTTAGTTTAGTAAATGCATGATTCCCAAATATATTTAAGCATGAGAAAGGTTGTCAATTCCCTATAGAGTTCTTTTCTACTCTGGCTGGAATTTGGTTTCCAACCATTTGAATGGATAAAAATGGAACAACCATAAGTTCTTGTCAAGAGATATGCAAAATAGTTGAAATCTAAGCATTCTACTCCAGACATTTTTCTTTCCAATTGGGCCATTGCAATAATTAAAAAAAAAAAAAAATCAAAATTGGTACATCCCCTCATGGTAAGTTGGAATGACTACCGAAATGGATTTGATAATCTTAAGTAGGAGTCCTAGGAACAGTTTGCATACGGACATTTCCAAAGCATTAATGATATGTATAATTGTTGTATAATCTTGGTCTTTCTGCACTGCAAAAAGTAAACTAAAAAAATTAAAATCAGCTACAGCAAAAAACCTGTCAAAAAAGTGAGAAAAAAATAGAAAAGAAAATGAAAACCGGTTACCGAGAATAGTGAGAGGGGGCTATGCATGGAATGTTTATCTCACTGGGTATGATCAGTTGATCTGCTAACGTAAAGAAAGACATGATTAATCTAAACCTGAATGTCGATTTAGTACACCAAGGTAACACAAGTAAATGAGTGCTGAACATACTGGCATATTTAGGTTAATATAAACTGGGATTATAAAAGCTGTTGTAGCATGATCTCAGTTTTTTTTTTTTTTTTCAAAGCAGTTTAACAAATTTTGTCAATCTAGTTAGATGCAGATGAACATAAAGAAGACTAGTAAGTTTATTTAATGCAGAATGTAATTAATAGATGTGAAACTTATTGTCATGTTTGGAATAATACGCTTCTTTTGAACTCTTGTATACATTTTCTTGGTGCAATGAAATGCTGCATATGTAGGTATAGGAGCCTAATATATGGGTTTTCAATAGAAAACTAGGACATGGGGATTGTTTTGATATTCGGTCTTACAAAGGGTAAATATGTAATTATGGGAGAAACAATTAACAGGTTACATCCTTCTAATAGATTTTGATCTTTTAAGCCTAGCTTTTGCAGAATTAATATGTCATTTCTATTTTTACCAAACACAGTAATCATTGTACTTTTAACACTTGCAGGTCAATTTTGATAATATTTCAAGATATAGCAGATATGATCGAGGAGCGTCTTATGAAGCAAAAAAGCTATACAATATAAATTAGGTTAATTTTCTCAAGGGGATATCTTTGTTTAATTTTCAATTCCATTAATATCTTCTAAATTTAATTACTGGATGATATTCGGCTGCAGATCCGAGTTTGTAACAATGGTACAGATTTTTAAATTAATTATGCGTTGGTGGGGTACTTTTTTAATTCTTTGAGTAAAGGCGTTCATAAATTTTGGATGGACCATTGCAATTCTATTCGTTGCTTCAATTAAAGTGGAGGAAAGTAGGACGGGCTTTAAATCCTGAGTACCGCTTCGTACCATCTACAACCTTTTCAAATGATTTGCATTTCTGTAAGCGTTAAGCTTAATCGAGATGTAAATTGAACGAAAAAGGTTTTGATTTTTGGGCCGAATACACAGTACGTATGGAATATAGAAGGGTAGACCTCAAAGTAATATTTGATAAATTTAGGTAATGGATAAAAAGGCCACGGAGAGCTTAAGACGGTAAATCTAAAATGTTGTTAGAAATATATAATGATTTTCTTGTCTTAATCACGAATGATGCGACGTTTTTATTTCCTTGTGAATTATTTGTTTCTAGACATGAATAGATTTAAGTGATACGAAATAACAGGTTTGTATTCAAATAAAGTTATGAATCCACAGTACAGACCTGCTATCCATAGTATCGTAGGCTCACTCTATAAATAAATAATAAATTAATACATATAGTTCTTAAAAAAAAACAAAAACGCTGTGCTTTCTCCTGAATGGCATTTCTTTATGAGAATCTACTTAAAACTTTAATTGTTTATACATACTGTTCAACTCGGAATTTTATACGAATTTCATCAAATGACTTAAAACTTTAATTGTTTATATTTAATGAAATTTGAAGTAATATTAAATAGTACTAAAATTGAATACATAATTCCAACAGCATGTTTATAATTTTTTTCTATTTTTTTTAATTTGTCCAGAAATATTTTATCAAGATTATCAAAATATTCGTTATCAATTAATCCCAACCTTTAATGCTAACGATATAATTTCATTGCCTACTTTTAGAGCAGATTAAGTTTAAAAAATTCGAGGAAAATTGTGTGCGGAGTTGTGTGTTTATTGTGAAAACAAAGGCCTACGCACCCGAATTGACATGCCAATATTTTGCTGGGATTTAAGTTCGTGACATTACTTCTAATTTGTCCCAATCGCCTAAATTATCTACGGTTTGCACACTTGGGCTTTTTCACATAAAAATATGTTCTAAGAGATGAAAAAGTCAACAAAATTGTCTTTCTTTCAGAAATAATTTTGAAACATATCCTCCTCCTAATATTTTCAATAAAATAATTTTATGGGACGCTTTTTCTTTTTTCTTACAATTTAACTTACCTTATTTTTGTCCCTCTGACAAAGAGTTGAAACAAAGGGGTACAGACATTTAAAAATTTATAATAAAGCCCATTTGTCATAAGTGAGAAACATATGTAAAATAATAAAATATATGTTAGCGTATTGAACCCTTATTTGATTTTCAACTCTAATTTTATGCATGCCGATAGAAGCTTCCTCTCTTTACATTGTCAAGAAATAATACTTCATGAAAATACAAAATCTGAAATATAAAAAAAAAAATCATATTGAACCATATGGCAAGGATTGAATCATGTTGCAAAGGGAATGATAATTATATAATAAAAACTTTTCCAAAGAATCAACATTAATTAAAATATTAAGAATTATGAGCAATAACAAAAGAATTTCATTTTCTAAACATATTTGGCATTATGGCATCATCAAGCTAGTCAAGTACCAACGTTCAATTTCCACTTTAAAAAATTAAGGAACCAAAATATAGATGACATTATGGCATCATCAAGCTACATAACTCGTACAAGTTCACTCATTTACATGAATTACTAAACAAACTAATATGGTACAAAAATCTCTCACAAGTTCAATAAAATTGCAAATATCACCAAGAAATATGAAAAAGGTCAAAACTAAGAACTGAGAAACAAAAAGAAAAATAATGGTTTTTTTTTTTTTGACAAAAGTGGGTTGTACTAAGGGGCGGAGCTAGATTTTCAAGTTATGAGGGTCAAACACAGATTGAGGGTTAATTATATAAATTTTTTTTATATGTAGCATTTTATTCTAAACTATAAACAAAATCATTTAGAAATACATTTTTTTGAAAATTAATAGAGATCAATTAACCTCCATTCATCCCACATGGATCCGCGCCTGGTTGTACCCACCAGTTTTATTACGAAACTATAAGCAGTTTGTAGTTACAGAAACAATGATTATCTATATAGGCAAATCACAGTGCATATGCGAAGGACATTAATTAACAGCAAAACATAAAGTGAATGTTCTGTACTAATCTACTACCTCAGAATATCCAGAACAATATAAGAAGTTTGCTAGGGATAATAGAATATTACAAAATCACAAATCATAACTGAAGCAGTTTTTCAACCACAACACTTTTGCAAAAATAACGGTTATTAATAAAAGAAGTTTGAACATTTAATGGAGGTGAAGGGGAGAATGGGAGGGGAGGAGATCCATAAACATATATTTTGTTGAAATTCCGATCCAAGGACTTACGTGCAAGAATAAACAATTGACTACAAAATGCCGATCCAAATTTATAATTTAAAACTTGCACAATTTAGGTTGCAGTTAGGGGTGGCAACGAGCTGGGTCTAGTTTGAATTTGTCACGAACGAGCTAATTTTAGGGGTCCGAGCTGAAATCTCAGCTTGAAATCGTCACGAGCTGGCGAGCTGAGTCTAGCTGGACCTTGTTTTAAGAAGAAAATAAATTTTACAAATTTTTTGACCGAGCTGAATCGAGCTGGATAGTATAAAATGCACACAAATTACAAATTCACAAATTGATACCTAGCCAAACTAGCTTGCGAATTGGAGAGCGAGGTAAGCCTAAGCTTGAACTTGTTAATTTTGAACCGAACTAGTGGTGAGCTGAGTCGTTAACAGCTCGACCCAATAACGAACGAACTGTTAGCAAACAAATCAGATGCGAGTCACGATCGAGCCATGAACTACGAGTTTTTTTAGCCACTCTAGGTGCAGCTATTCCGGTAAAATTTTACTATATATTTTGGCGGAACATGTCCCCATATATATATATAAAAGCACAACCGTCCTACAGTTTCTGTTTTTCTTCAGCGGTAGAACTTTATAGCTTTTACATTTTAAGAGTTAGATACTAAGATATGTTTCGCTTAAATTTTTAAAAATGTACGTAACTTCTAACAATAACTCCTACATCATAATTAATTTTTGATTTAATAGTAAAAACAATATTTTTCCGTATGGGATGTTGCAGGTTCAAAATCCGGAAAATACAAATTTTTTTGTGGATATATTTTTCTTTTGATAATAGTGATATAATACCACTTGTTTCATTAAAAACGAAATTCTTTGTGAATATTAAATAGTTAAGTAGTTTGACCTCTAACATTTACTAAAAAGATTAACTACTGCATGCACTAAAATTGAAGTATTAATTTCTTATAATTTTCTGCAAAATAATGTGTACCACATCACAAAGTTGTAGCTGCAGATATTAATATTTTGAAATGGCATATGATTTATCGATTTAGTACTTTTTTATTCCGAAAAAAACTTTAAATTGTCTTTCAATACTGGTAGTTTCAGTGACTGAATCAGATTTTCAATGTATGAGATCAAACATGAACGAAATTAATTATATAAAATTTTCATGTTGCATATAGAGATTAATTTTACAGTACTCATATCATTTTACTCTAAACTATATAAAAAATCATATACAAATACAAATTTTTTGAAAATAGATAAAAGTCAATTGACCCATAAGCATCCGCCTTTGGGCAGTTTAGTTTACTAAAATTAATATTATTTGGTGGATGTATAGTTGGTCTATTTTGCAGGTTGTCATTAATTTGGTATATAAATTCGACCTAGTTTTTTTTTTTTAGAAATTAAAATTTTAATTTTTCAGAAGAGGGAATTATTGTTCTTTTTTTTTTTTTGAAAAATAGATGGTATTGTATTTGGTGTGGTTTCACCAGATGATGCAGCTTGTGGGACCACACTAATAGTGTTTTTCAGATGTTAAACCCTATTTTGACTACATATTTGTTATAAAACTGCAGCATGTTCTTGACGAATTGGTGCACAAAAAGAATTACCAATCAATTTGTTTTCCCAAGATTTAAATTTTTAAATTTCTATTTTTTTATTGGTGTATTATTCATGCAGCCTGAAGATGTACAAATTATATAAATAAATGCACCGATCGACCTGAGGCTCTGCCACTATACCACACAATTCAACGCACCAACAAAGTCCGTAACAAAATAAAAAGGGTTGTTTAATGCACGAGTTGTCCTGATTCGTGCTGCCTTCGTCAAATGCTCTGCCAAGTTTCTGATTTCTTACGCATCCTAGCAACCCAATTAATGCGTTAAATGGATGTTAGCTATTCAATTCCTCTAGGTGCGGTTTCGGACTCTTGTTGGGTCACCGTCACCAAGGAGAATTTTACAGTGGGATAATTATAGAACTGTCACATAATTAATTAATAATACAACTGTCCTCCTAGTTATGGCATTAGTTTTGGATATTTTGGAAAAGGAATTAGACAACTTCACATAAGCCCCTGTAACTACCAAAATAGGAACCACAACAATACCGCAATTCGGTCCAAAGTAAAATGCATATAATCTCTTTAATATTCGTATCAAAGTATATCAGACGATCTGGATCTAAATTTAAAAAATTTGAGTTATTTTAAGTGATATGAATTGGGGGATTTTTTTTTTACCCTCTGAAAAATCAAGAAAATATTTTTTTACGTGTGTTTCCTTCTCTTTTAATTTGTAAATTTGCCAAAATTATCACTGTATATCTTTCTACAATTGATTACGATAGATGATACGAAAGAAAATAACCATTTTGAACTAAAATTTGAAAAGGATGTTGTTAATTTGTTCAAGCGATGGTGTAAGATGTTATTTATGGAATGTTATTGTGATAATTTCAAATCTTCAGGGGTGTATGAGTGTATCCGAGTTCTTCATATTCTTTTTCTTTTCTTGTTTATTTTTCTGACATAACACCTGCATGTTTTTATTGCATTTTCATAAGTCTGTCACCTCCAATATCAAACATTGTATCCAAGTGTAACAGTAGTGCTGTGCTCACAATCACAGAAGCTATACTAGTGATGACGCAGTTGGGTTTGATAGGGTAATTTTTTTTTTTTTTTGAGAGAAGATAGGGTCAAATTGCTATAGCTATGCAATCAGAACTTTTTACTTTTAGAAAATGATTAAAAATATAGGAAAACTGATAGATTAACTGTGAATTTTGATTAATAGAAAGAACCAAATTATTAATTTGGTTTTTAGACAGTTCTAAATAAAGATTTTTGTGATAGGAAAGAGGACACTGCGGTTTATAAGTTTTTTTAGAACTGACTAAAGGAATCAAATCAATAATTCGGTTCTTTTCATGAAATCAATATCTCAAAGAATCTATCTATTTTTCTATATTATTTTTAATGGATTTCTAAAAAGAAATAATTCTGCTATGCAATACTCTGTTTCTTTCTCTTTTTTCTTTATTTTTTCTTTTGATAATTGATTTATGCAGCTTTACATCCACCAAAGTTTGCGGTGGTTAAAGTTTGGTTCAGATATTCAATTCCTACTGGTACTGGGTGCGGTCTCTGTTCTATTTATGTGGTGACTGATTACACGCATTAAACATGCATATTAACTGCATTTTGAAACGTAACTAGAAACAAGTGGGCACACAATTTAATGATATTTAATGTTGATTAATTATGAGTAATTATCCGGATTTGCTGAGTGACATGCAACAGATGCGGAACCGATAATACTAAAATTATATTATATTCATATCTTATAGTGAGAAAATGCGATGCAAATATTCAAATTAAACAGATATTAAATTCATATCCGCACCAATACAAATTTGAATATTTATAAAAAAAAAAAGGTGCAGTATAACAAACATGAGTTTTGGCTCAATTTTGTAAAACAGTAAAAGACATCTAAAGAAATCGATGTCAAAGCTAATGGTTATCGCTTACAAAAATAAAAGAATGAGAACATAAAATATATGTGCTACAAAATTGATAAAAAGTTAAAAACGAATATATATTATTTGATATTCATGAATTGTAATAGATAATAAGTATGTAGACTCTTTTAACCAAAAGAGAGAGAAAAATGCAGATATAAACATGAATAAGTTGATTATATGTTTTGGGGGATTATAAATTATATATATCCACATCGTTTTTTACTTTTATCTTTTTTCTTTTTGACAGAATTTTTTTTTCTGAAGGACCCTATTATTGTGACTATAGAATTAAAAAAAACCTAATCAATCTAAGTACAGTATATTGTACATTTTTAGTCAATTCATCGTATAAATACAAATATCAATAATTTATTGAGGGTAATTATGTGAATCTCCTAGCCATTCCATGTCACCCTAATAAATTATGAGGTTAACAAAAACAATGATGAGAACTGTTGCTTTGTCATTATTGTCAAATATGAGAACTATTGCTTTGTAAGTCGGCAAGAGTCAACTACTGCCAGGATGACCAACTGGGGAATTCAATTGATTATCGTTGAAAATTTGTTCTGTTTGAAGACTTGACAAAAAAAAAATTCTAGTAATACTTATCCAAATGTTTTCAATTCCTGTAAAAGGAGATATTGGTTGTTGGAAACGATATAAACCAGTTGATAAAGTGTTGTGTATAAATCAAGTGTATTATTATTATTATTGTACCGGATGTATATTACAGAAACAATATACAAAGAAAACTTGTAAAATAACGATTGTATATCACATATATACAAGGTACTGGGTATCGGTGTCCTCTCAGTTTCAGGGCCATTCAATTTTTTTTTTTTTTTTTTTTTGCGCTTTGATTCACAATTAAATAAATCTTAAGGTAAAAACATTTTTTTTTCTCTTCTATTGGGCTATAGAGGAGCGTTACATCGGGTAAAGATTTTAACATAGCAATTTTGGCTTCATACAGCACACAGACCATACGGCGCTCTGTTTTGATTCTATAGCTCGTGCGCTGTATGAAGCCAAAACTACTCTGTTAATATGTTTACCCGTTACATCAAACCTGTAATCTCATTCATTTTACTTCTTTAATATATGCACCTTACTTTTTTCTCCTTTTTGAAAAGGTAAAATTACGTCATTAAATGCTAATTAATTACATTGCATTTGCTCCTGCCAGATACACCAGAAAAGAAAGAAAGCAAAAGCCAAAAAGGTGTCTCTGTCAAGCCACTGTGGAGAAATAAATGCTTGAAGGTTTAGTGCTGAAGGTAATTAATGAGTGATGATGCAAGTAAAACAAAAAGGACGCGGTGCAGAGAGTTCAAAGATGGTAGTTGGCATTGCTATCTGCGGAGACGGGAGAGAAAGAGGAGGGAGAGAGCGGAGACAAATGCACGCAACTCCGGTCCAATTTCACATTAATTGTTCTCCTTTATTGCTCTTTCATTTATTTGGGGTTCATAATCATCTCCGAGTAATGTTGGTTGTGGATTTTTTTTGTTATTTCATCATGTATTTGGTAAATTTCAGGTTTTGAAGAAGGTGAAATATTTTCTCTCGCAATGAGTGAGGTATACATGATACTTCAAATATGATGACTAGATATTTCAAATTGAATAATATGAATACACATCAAAATATATTCAAGTTGTTGACTTCGTGCTATAGTCAACACAACTATTTTCAAATCTTGCATTGAAACTAGTAAAAAAAAAATCTAATTGAATGAGTACCAAAATCTAATTAAAATTAATGCAGCGTTACATTTCTGGTGTCCTTTGTTTTGTCTTTTTTTATTTTTAATTAGGTGGAAGACTCTAATCATTTCCCTTTCGCTTGGTCTAAATCCAAAGAGAAATGTTGTGTGTGCAGTTAACAGATTTAACAATCAGTGTAGTTTAGGTCTCCTTTTCTTTTTACTAATAGTGTCAAGAGAGAGAAGGGAGTGGTTACTAATACATGTCATATCCCTAATTAATATTTTCAAAGGTGTACTTGTATCGTTATCATGGATGTTGCAAATCATTAATGTAAGTTTACGTGAGTGAATTTTGATGTACAAATCAAACTATTGTGCACAATAATTAAATTTCAGGGAGCACAATTCAAAATGGAGCTTTCATGTAAGAATTAATGGAGGAACTGTTTAATTTGTTGAGGCATCTAAGTCTGTTAGTTATATATTTCAAACTTAAAACGTGTTCAATGGAAGAATATGTAACCATTTGGTAACAAATGTTAAATATTGAATTGATCATTTCTGCTTGTTTTCAGAATGAATAATTAACACTAAATTAGTAAATTCTTATAATTTAGAAAGATAATCCTTTTTAAGTAATTGAAAGTGACAAAATGTCTGCATTGTAAAGTACCATAGCCTCAGTCACAAAATGTCTTCATTTTTTGTTCCTCCATCAAGACTCTATTTTTTAATTTTCTAATAACAATTTTTTAAAATTATATGTCTAAATAAAATCGTTAGATGTGATCTATATTATTTTCTCTATATGCACATAAAAAATATTATGACTTTTCAGTTTTGGTTTTATATTAATCAATAAGTTTAAATCCAACATCTTTAATTTATCTATATCGGTGTATTGTTGCAAACTCTTGATGCTAATCAAACAAAATCGAAAGCCATGATCTTTAATGTGCGTATAGAGAAAATAATAAAAATTATATCTAATAGTTTTATTTCAGTATTTAAGTTTTAAATTATTTTAGTTCTAAAATAAAAATACGACGGAGACAAAAAAAAAGATGGAGGCATTTTGAATTATCCTCATTATTAATATTAATAGTGAGTAAATATTATAACAACAACAATAATACTTATTGTTTTTGCTACCGACAACTATTTATAATAATAAAATTATGGTGGTAAATAGCGATGGCAATAATAAAAACGACAAAATCACTTCTGAAAAGTGCTGGTGATTATGGGAAGAGGGATGGCAATTCTACACTTGGTTCAGATATTGCTTCCCAGTTTAGATCACTAATTCTGAATTGGTCAACTCCAAGTTAAGTTTCTGAATCTCTTCAATTTGTCGCTCTTTTAAGAATATTTGATGTCATCTTTCAAAATTGGGTGGGGTTTTGTCCAAACGGTTTTGGACAAAGTCTCATTCAAAGTCAGATCTAAACCGTTCGATCTGTATCATAATTCGTACAGACTTTTAGATTTAAGGACCATTTAAATTTATTAAATTTTAAATATGTTTGTATGAATTTTAATGCAAATCGGACGTTTAAGTTTGATTTTGGATGAGGCTTTGTCCAAAGCCCTTTGGATAAAACCCAATCCCTTCAAAATTAGAGTCCTCAATTCTCATTTTATTTTTAAAATGTTTGATGTTAAATTTAAAATTAGTCTAACTTTAGTATTTTGATGCAAATGGGGTAACCTATTAATTCAACATTTTCTCTCATACTTCGTACTCGTAAAATAAATATGAAATTCCGATGCTTTTTATATTTGGTTTCTGGACTGATTTTGTTTTCGGACTGTAAAATCAATGAATTATACTATCATTCCGAGTTGAACAGTGGATCTTGTTTTTCTGATTAGATTGTTCGATTAAAAATTCACGTGGCGCATGATTTCTTGATGCCATTTTTTTTTTTCTGAAAAAGGGACAAAGATCAAGTTCCTAAATTATAACATATATAAAAAAATTAGTTTTTGGTCTAATAACAAAAAATAATAAATCTAAATGAAGATTATTTATGAATATTGAATTTTGGTTTGCTAGACTTCTTTTTTTTTTTTTTCTAGAAAAACAATAGAAAAATATAATATATATATATAGAGAGAGAATGGCTAATATACAAACGTTTGTTCCTGGACTCCGGAACAAACGGTTTGGTTCTCCAATTTTCAAAGTCCAAACAGTCGATCGAAACTGTTAGATATTCAATCTATATTAAAATGTGCTTGGAGATCAAATTTTACATTTTTTAGAATTTTTTTACTATTTATTAAGCTGGTTTGAAAACCGCTGATTTTATTAAACTTATGCACCATTGAAAAACAGCAGTTTTCAAACCAACTTAATAAATAGTAAAAAAATTCTAAAAAATATAAAATTTGGTCTCCAAGCACATTTTAATATAGATTGAATATCTAACGGTTTCGATCGACTGTTTGGACTTTGAAAATTGAAGAACCGAACCGTTTATTTCTGAGCCCAGAAACAAATGTTTGTATATTAGCCGTTCTCTCTCTATATATATATTACGGCAACGAAGTAGTAGAAGAGTACAAAATTAGAATAAAGTGGTCTACAATGACAAAATAAAGTAAGAAAAAATATAGTTTTCATGTAAAATTTGAACCATCAAATGTGCAATGCACAAACTCTCATCTCTCCCTCTCCGCAAAATGAAGAGCAATGAGAAATGCTTTTCGAAACTTTGCCTAAAAAATATTTGAATAATTGAAGGCTCAAGCTGGTCTGGTTTGTGTCCCTTGCATAGAAAAATAAATAAATATATTTTACTAATTAATTCGGAAACAACAGGAAAAACAAAGACTGGCTTGTCAAGCTCCTTCACTAAAGAAAATTAGAACTTTAAACAAAAGCAAATAATGGTATATAAATATATACTTAATCCTAATGCAATTAAAAACATCACAGAAAATATTGTTATTCATGATTTTCGTTGAATATATCTCTCTTTCCAACAAAAAAATAATTTTTCGACAATTAATAAGTTAATTATAACACAAATTTTCAAAATATTACAACATAGAGCATGCATGTAATCTTCATTTAAAGGATGTATTATAAACGTTTTGCATTTTGAAAAACCGTTTTTCTAACATATTTTTTTTCTTGATTTCTTCATTTAAATGAGTTTTAATTTCACTTTTAAAGAAAGAAAAATATATAATAATGTATGAGAGTGAAGGAATATTATTATTTTCTAAGAAACTTTTAAGGAAAGAAAATTCTATAATGATAAATGAGAGAGATACAGTTTTTAAAGGAAATTGTTAATGAAGGGTAAATTTGTTTATATATTAAAATATTTAGATAGTGTTGTGTTAATAAAAAGATTAGTAGTACTGTTGATATCATGACCCCGCTCATTGTGAATAGTTTTATCTTTCTACAAAAGACATGTTAAAGGACAGCTTTGATTTCTACAAGAACATCTAAATAAATATAACCGAAAATTAATAGAACCTTTTTATTTCCAAAAAAAATATGTTTCTATTTATGAAACAATTTATTGACTTGAGAAACTTCGCTTAATAAGACATATTGAGCGACTTCTAATTCATGTTGGTTTTTTTTTTTTTTTGAAGATTGGAATTATAAGCTCCAACATATATATTTATAAAAAATGTTATTTACAAAAGGTCTACTTGTGTCTCTGTAGTCTTCTATACAATCACCATGAATGTAAATCTAACTCTAGAATATACAATCATGTTCTCCAGAATTAACGTCATCGGTTTGATAAGTTTATTATAAGAACAACATTTTGTGAATAATATTTTCCAAAAACCAGACTTCTGGCAATGTAAATACTCTCTTTTTTAATTAATGAATTTGCTGGTGACTAAGTCACCCGCCCTAAAAAAACATTTTGCAAATAAGAAAAGAAAAGGGTTCCTAAACTATTTTATATAGTTATATGTATTGGAAGGTGCTAGCTGCTCTGCATGGTGCAAGCGGTTAGGCACCACATCACACAGTGGGTTTGGTGTAGTTGCTCTGCATGGTGCAAGCGGTTAGGCACCACATCACAGGTTTGGTGTAGTGTTACGAGTTATTATCTCTTTTCAGAGAGACGCAAAACAACTATAGCTTGTATATTTAATTTAGATCTAGTAAAATACCTGATTGTGATAGAATGAGATCTGAGTCGTTGGTTTTAATTTGACACGGATTTTAAAGCAAACTTGTTATATTTCAAATAGACATCAAATTTATTTTATCCCGGCTAGTAATCTTTAGTGAATACTCACTCTGGTGTATTTGTGTGCATGTATGACTTGTTTTTTCGGACTTCGGTAAAAAAAAAAACGATCAAAATTCACATTTTGAGCATTTCGATAAAATATATGATGAATGATTGAACATGCATATGATAAATATATTTATCGAAAAAATCACATCTTGTGCATTTTCATAAATATATGATAAATTATTGAATATGATGTTTTGAATAGTAGATTTAATAACTCAGTCAAACTATTTAGTTACAGAACATCCACATCTGTTCAATAAAGCAGCACAAAAATACACAGTTTATCAAACAACCAAAAACTATCGGATAACACTATCAACAATTAGTAATCCAGCAAGACGTGCATATGATGATGTATTCATTTATTATTCATGATATTAGGAGTGTTCATTAGGTCCGGTTAAGTCGGTTTTGAACCGAACCGAATTAATTTGGACCAAACGGTTCAGTTTGTTCAGTTTACATTTTAAAAACGAATTATAATTTCAGTTCGGTTCGGTTTGAAAATTTTCAAAACCGCAATAACCGAACCAACCAACTTTTATATATTATGAATTTGGTCCGGACTGTCCCGGTTTATTTCTTAATCAATTGCTTTAAATACTTCGGTTTATTTCTTAATATTCCGGTTTATTTCTTAATACTCTGATTTATTTCTTAATATACTTCGGTTTTTTATAAATCAATTGCTTTAAAAAAAAATTTAATATATTTTGATTTGAACCGAACAAACCGAAATATAACTTGAATCTGTTCGGTTCGGTTGCAATACTAAATCTGTTCGGTTCGATTCTATTTTAGAAACCAAATTATTATTTTGATTTGCGTAGCCGAACCGATGAACACCCCTACATAGTGTCGGCCAAATTGGGCAATGGCCCCTCAAATTTTGCGACTATATATGTTTGATTATATAATACGGAGACAAAAACTAAAAAAGAGTATTTAATATTGTAAAATTTTGCTTTTCTCCATCTAAATCCTTGCTTTTTAATTTTTAAGGTTACTTTCGTAAAAATGATAGTTTATAAATCATGCATACATTGGCCCTTTGAAAGTTGGATCCGTATCCTCCCAGGTACATGATTCAAGCAAATTGAAACGGACGGTTCAGATTAATTCTATCTGGGCCAAATTCAATTCAGTGCCTATGGAGACTGTAGGGGTCTGTTTTGAGATTCGTGTTATGTTAAAAGAACCGTTCAATCATAATTTGCTTGAGTCAGATAACCTGAGGTGATGTGAATTCTGGAAAGTTTTGCTCGAACTCTTCTATCGATGATATTTTTGGAATATTTACAATATGCAAATGGCTCTTTGAAACTTTAATATTTATTTATGATATTTTTTAAGATCTTCGAAAAATAATGCAATATAATTTTTCGAGTTCAATCGATTGTTAATAGCGAATACTATTTTAATTTATTACTGTAAAATAAATGAATCGAAACCTAGCTATTTTTGAAATGACCTAGTAGATCGAATTGCTTATTTTTTATTAAGATTTCAAATTGATATAATTTAGTAGGAAAAAAAATGAAAGAGTTACAGAATATTTGTATTTAAAGAAGACGAGCAAACATATACTTTGACTAGTAGCCTAGATATTTATGAATTTATTTCCAAATACATTAACCCCCTTAAAGTGTATAGCCGTGTGTAGGTAGGAGAAGTATATCAAAACCATGTGTCTAGGATAACATGACATGTGGGCCCAAAGCAATTAAGAGAGGGGTCAGCATTAAATGTCACCTAAGATTATGGTTGGGTCCCATCAAAGAAGTTGGGAAGGATTAATGTGTAATTAATGTCTCTTTAATTCCTGGTCTTGACTTCTCTTCAAACAGAATTCAATTTAACTATTAATTATTCAAATCAATTTAATTTATGCTCCAGCCCGCCAGCACAGACCATTCTTATTTCTTTCCCTACCCGAGGAAGAATAAGGAAAAAAAAATAAGAAAAAAAATAAGAAAAGAGGAATAGTCAGATCTTTAGGCTCAAATCCAACAGTATTCCGATCCAAACAAAATAAAACGGCTCGACCCAAAAAATAAAAACAGAAAATGGACTAGTCAGGCGTTCATCTGAGCCGTCCGTCACGTCCGATCTCAACCTGCTAGCTAAACAGATGTCATCTTGTTGAGTCTTTATATATATATATATATATATATATATATATATATATATATATATATATATATATATATATATTTCGTTTAGGAATATTGCGTCAAAGGAGGGCAGAATTAAAAAAAAAATAGATTGAAGACGATGAATAAGCTATTGTAGTGCAATATTATATTATAAGGAGGTTGAAAGGTGTAGCTACTTAAAAATTATAAAAGATAAATAATAAAACTACTAATTTCTAATTTACATGATGCCTTAGCCACCCCTAATTACTCTCTAGATCGGACTTTGCGCCAAAGACATTTAAAAACAGTGGTTCTTTCTAATTGCTTTTAATTAAGTGTATTAAGACTTACTAGTATTGTGCCCGTGCGTTACAACGGGAGAGAATAAAAAAAATCTCTTACAGAATGCCATATATTTATAAAATAATTTAGACTAAATGACAAATAATATTTCTTAAATAACATATTAAATGATATCTATATATAACTAATATTTTTAAATAACATATTTGATTAAATGACATATATGTTTTTTTTTTTATATCTTTTTAACATATTTTCATAAAAAAATGACAAATAACATATAAAAAATGAAACGGACGAAGACATAACTAATCAATTATCAATCAATCCAAAAATTCATTAAATGACAATTAAAAATTAAAAGGAAATAATATCAATCAGAAAGATAATACAATTTGTATGTGATAAGTACGTGTCTAAATAAATTTAGACTTCTACATGTAAAATTTCATAAAAAAGATACATAAAATCAAAAGAAGACAAACAATCAGGACATCTCGTGAAAAACTTTTATTACTTGTTTTGGATATTCCATCAGCATTTTTCTTTACAATTCGGAGAAATAATATTGAAATAAGATACTAAATAAATTTTTTAAAATTATATATATGATATCTTATTCTTAAATATGGTATATAATAAATTAAGTGCAACTTTACATTTTTTGGTCATGAATATTAAATTTCCACCAACATGATAAAATAATATTGTATATTTTTTACTTGTTTGATAAATGGCAAAAAAAAAAAGAAAAAAATTGGGACCAAATTTGATACATGCAGTTTTTACTGAGGAAGAACACGGGCTCCAAATAAAAGTAACTTTTAGTTTGAATAATATTATTAAAAAATATCAAGTAAATATATTAAATTTTTTTTCTAAAATCTTCTTTATATTTTGATTTTACGAACAAAGGTTTTGAACTACGATCATTTCGTTGAAGTCTCAATTTAATTAGTCCATTCCAATTAGAAGTTGAATCAAGAACCATCCTTTGATCTAGTGGTAAGGTAATATTCGTTGTGTGGGAGGTTGCATGTTCGAAATCTGAATAAGATTTTTTTTATTTTAAAAGTACTGAAATTCAGAAGGCGAAGATCTTTCTTTCAAAAATAAAATAAAATTAGAAGATAGATCAAACGACCTTACATTTTGTGAAAATTGACATACTTCGTAATTTACAATATAATATTTTTTTATCTTGTTATATTTTTATGAGGACACAAAATCTCTCCTCCAATTCTTCAAAGACTAGATCCAATGTAATTCCAAACCAGTATAGGTAAATCGGAAATCCATTCAGGTTTATTCCAACAAGAAAAAGGAGAGAGTAAGCAAAATCCATCAATTTTAATTTCTGAAGGACTCTGTTCTGTTCGATTTAACTCAGAATTTTCTTTCTTCTTTCTAATTAGGAAAAGACCAAACTTTTTTCCCTTTTAATTGTTACCGGATGATAGTAAAATAATAATAAATAACAAAAAAATTAATATAAATAATAGTGAGAGAGAAGGAGAGGGCAAAATGGAAAAATAAGGATAAATCAGGAATTATCCATTCCACCATATAAACAAAAACGTGCACCGAACCGAATTTGAACAGGTTTTAATCATTTTCTTTTTATAAATTTGACTAGCTTTAATACAGGGAAAAGTCTTTCAATATTTCATCCAAGAAGAAAAATTGACTATTTGACAAAAATGCAGAGCTCCTTAACAAGCGCCGGTGCCTTAGCAATCCCTTTCTTTATTCAATGCTTTAATAAATGGAGTATTATACAACTTGCTTTTTGCCTATACTCTATATGAACCTGAGAACCATTAGGTAGATTTCATTTTTACAATTTTACTTTACTTCTTGTTGTACTAGTAGCAATAGTATTTTTCATAATAATTGCTATGTACAATAGTAGTAGTATAAATCTATATCTGGTGATGATTGATAAGATCAATCTGTTACAACAGTGGTCACACTACTAAATGTCTGTCTGTCATACTTATCTGTTATCATTTGAATTGCATTGTACCAGAAAAAAAAGAATGAATTAATAATGAGTAGATTATAGGCAAAACAATTTAAATTGTGAAATATTTAGTAGTTTAATAGTAACTCCTAATTTGATATTAGTAACATCAGACAATGTTAGGTAGATCAGCAATAATTTTATAGGTTGATGCCAGGCTCACAACATTAATTAATAATATACTTGTCAGCTGATATGACCGCCATGTTTTTTAATACTACGTAATAGACTGTCCTTAATAATCCCACATGATCACCATCTAAAACATGAACAGACTTATCTCTGTAGATTAGCGACATTAATTGCAACCTAAATATCTACGGATAAATACATTATAGGAGGGAGAAATATTTTCTACTATAGTAAAAAGAGGAAAATTTCACAAGGTATTATAAACCGTTATTATGTACTGCCTGCCTGTTAAGTTTTAACCTTATTTTACAGATCCCAATGATGATACACTGGACTGGGCCCCACGACATTCCCACCACCGCATGGAACAAAACCTCAGAAATATTTTAAATGTATTTCATACTACTGTGCTCTGAATATAAAAACCCTAGAAAAAGTATAGGCAATAAATAATCACTGAATTCAGTTTCTCTCCAGTTCTATTAAATGGATGTACATCAGATAGACAATAATTTTAGTAATAGCTTGCTCCTGGAATAATGTGAAAGCTCATGTAATCCTATTTGCTATTATCTAATTAAAATTACCTTATATTTTGAGAATAAAGCAATATTTTTATAAAATAAAAATCAGTTGTATAAGTTGGTATCATTTATTTTAGGTAACTAGTTATCTAATATATAGTGTTTTAAATGAAAATAGTTAACACCAACTATAGCTAGGCGGACCTAGAAAATATTATAATGGGGTCAGATAGCATGCTATGATATTAATACAATGATCACATCAAAATTGTTAGATTGTCGTTATGAGGATCATCAATACAAATATAACACTACAATTACTATATCAAAATATATAATTAAATAAAAAAATAGGGGCATTGACCCATTTCTTCTTACCGGATCCAATCTATGGTACCAACTAAGTGTCTTTCAAATTTTAGTAATAAGATAGTAATAATAATACATACTAATTTTCATAGATGATTCTTTATTAATTTTAAGGGCGTAAAAAAAGATGATTTGAAACGTGCATGGTTCTTTATTTCTTGGTTCTCCTTGGCCTTTTTTCCACATACCTCAATTAATATTTGCACATAATAGATATAGTTGGACTAATTTTGTTTTACTTAAATGCGTAAATGTATTGGTAAACGTAAAGCTATTAGTCTATTTAGGTCTTCAAGAAAGACTTGCTAATTAAAATCTGACCTAACGTAATAAATATGCTTGGTTTTTTGTAAAATCCTACTGCAACAACTTGTATGTTCCCTTAATATCTTTTTGGGGTGTGTGGAAAAAAACATGGTTATGTTGAATGAATAATCTAAGATGAAATATAGTTTGAGTAGCTTTTTTGATGATTTTAATATCTGTATTTAGTTTAGTATTACAGTTAATATGATTAATTTTAAAAGTAATTGATAGTAGGGCTGCTGATGAGTTGAGTTAGGGATAATTCAAACTCAACTCGTGAAGATAGCGAGTCAAGTTGACTCGAACTGAGAAGGCAGAACCGAGATGACTCACTGACTCGAACTCACTTGCGAATAACTCGAGTTGACTTGTGAATAACTCGTGATCAATGAGCAATGACACTGTAACAATGATCCGAGTTTGTAGTTTGTAGTTACCTAGTAGTAGATTTTTAAGGTGTTGATATGTGTCCTATTTGATGTGATGTACACAAAAAAGAAATTATATAAGCAAAACTATCCAAACAAATAGTGACAAACAATCCATAACCAGTTACTCAACTGAGTCCCGAGTTATTAATGAGCGGACTGGTCTTAATCCAAACTCCACTTAGGAGCAAAATGAGCTACTCAATTTGAGTTATGATAATTTGAGTTGTTAACGAACGAATTATTAGCGAATTTATTTTCGAGTTGAGTCTGAGCGGCTCACGAGCCCTAGTTTTTTGTACAACCCTAATTGATACTATGTCATTGATTCATCAAACATTATATGACTATAATTAAAATAGTCATATGCCTTATGAAATGATAGTATATATGAAATTCAACAAATATGCAAATAGAATGGATAAATCAATATTGATTCAAAAATTGTAAACGGTCCAATGAACAATGAAGGATACACATAATTCATACAAAATGCCACTATTAATGTTGTGGTACTTTAAAATGTTTAATTTTAACTTAATACCAATGCTCGTTAAGTGCTATTTCAAAGTGATAGTATTATGAATTAATTCTTGAGTATTTAATTTTTTTTTATTGAATATGACCATGTTTTATTGTAATTTACTGAATTTTGTCTCCAGGGGTACTGCACAGTGCACACCAACACCGTTGACACTTGACAGGCCTGATATCAGCATGCCACTGTCTCCGCATAGAACAAACTGGAGAGGGTCGAAGACTGAAATGCAAGACTTGAGGTTGAGGGCCCCATCTCTACAAGCATTAAATGCGCACTTTGGCCGTCTCCTCTCTCCAGTCGTCGGTCCCACCTTTCCACTCATCCTTTAGTCGCTTTCACTCACTAACTACATTGTAGATCCTCCACGACTATTTATCTATATCATTATATGATACACCTAGCGAGATCATATAATGATATGTTGTTGTTAACTTGTAAAGTTGACTGTACAGAAACTGTCACAGAAAACTAATGATGGTCATAAAAGAATTCTAATACCGCCCCAAAACAAACACCTCAATTCAATGCCAATTAATTTCAATTCATGCATTTAATGCCCTTTGTCTGCATGCCTTTAGATCTTTCCTTCCTTTAACTGCACACCTTCCTCCTTTTAATGTCGATTCTTTTGTTTATTTATACCTCAATCTTCCCTTCTTATCTCTTTACATCTACTACACACTTGACTCTCTCTTTCTTCCTCTTCTCATGGCGACGGAGGTGGGGCTTATGGCGAGGATGATTAGTGGATATGGGAAGGAAGCGGAGGTGAATGGGGAAAAGGATCCAATAACACGCGATTTGCTTGGTGGTTGCCCTGTCATGGATGCTAAGGATTTGGATCTTGGTTTGGGTATCGGGTCTGGATCTGCCAGGGATAAGGGGCTTGATATTCTGGTATATTTCCTCACATATTCTCTTCTCTCTTTAATTAAAGTATTGTGCGCTGTGGTTATCTTAATTTTTTTTTTAAAGGAGTGGTTATTTTAATTGAGTTCATATGTCTTGCTGCCCCAATGGATATGCCATCTGTATAATTCAACCTGAGTCAATTTGTTCCTCTTCTTTTGAAATCTAGATTGGTTTTCGTTTATATTTTCTATTTTGTGTGTCAATCCATTTGATTATGCTACTAAAATAATCTCACGCCAGGGAATCGAATAATTAATAAAATACAGAATCAGTTCTTTATTTTTGCCATTTTACAGTTAGCACCTCATAATTTTGTATATGTGTAGATCCTATTTTTTAAGGATAATAAAGAAAACTTTCTCAACTTTTCTTCTGTGCATGCAATTATGAAATACAGTAATGACTGAGCTGTTTTCATAATTGCAACTGATACGGAAGCAAATTTGAGTAGATACATGAATGAATGAATTTAATGCAACATAATTTCAAACAACTAATAATAATTTCGGCAATTATTGCAGCAGGGTAAGATGTACCTGAGGAGCAACAGTAGCACCAACAACAATCACCTTCAGGACCTTAACCTCCCTCCGACCAGCATCTCGCTTCACGTCCCCGAGTCGTTCCCAAAAACCTACCCGGCAGCGCCGCACAAGAACTACCAGAGCGTGTGCACTATAGAAAAAGTTAAATCCGCATTGGAGCGCATGGGGCGTGAATCTCAGAGCAAGAGCCTTGCTCATTCTGATGGCTCGCTCTCTCCCTCTTCATCATCAATAACATCGAATTCGCCGATGAAACGGCAGATCGATCTGGTTGATGGTTGTGATTCGTCAGTGCCTGTTGGTGGGGTCAGCATGATGGCAGCTGCATGTCCCAAGTGTTTGCTCTATGTTTTGATCTCGAAGGAGAACCCGCGGTGCCCACAGTGCAACTCACATGTGCCACCGGCTGTGCTTGGTAAAAATAACAGTAATAAGAAACCAAGAAATAATCTTAACAGTAGTACAACGCTTGATTTATTTTGAAAAGGTGAATAAGGCCAAGGAGTTGTTTGTAGAATTGAAGGGGGTAGAGGTGTGAAGGGTCAGAACTCGCGATTCAGAGTTCAAAGAGCTGATACATTTTTTTGTTTAAAATTTGCGTCCTTCGTTGTATTGATATGATATGAATATAAACAGATACTAATTTTGTATTTAGGAAATATATGGAAAAGCAGCTTGCTAAAATTCATTGCTGTGTCTATAATTAAACTGTCAAGGCTTTTCAAAACTTTGAACCGAAAAGCTTTTTTTCTTTTCCTTTTTGTTTGGATATTTGCCCCTACCATGTTATATTAGAAGTTCATTTATTTAAAAAGAAGAAATGGAGTTCAATCAAACGGTATGAAAAAAAGAGAGCAAGCTATGTAACTTAGCACACACAAAAAATTCATGAATTGTAGTTCAAAATTTATGTCCACATACCAGACCTTTTACAACTACAAGTGTTCCACCATCGGACACTGCTTATTAAACGGAATAAGATTGCACAATTTATTTTATGAATTGAATACTTTGTGTCGCTTTTTATGACAGGTTCTATATGAAAAATGAGGTGAACTATCTTTTAATTGGAGCTAATTAATTACGGGTTTTAATTGTGGTTTATTTCTTTTTAAAGTGCTTGTGTGATACTGGATAGATTCATGAACTTGTTGTAATAAAGTTGGTGGTAATTATTGCATTTGGTTGAATTGATGGTGGACATAAATGTCCTATAAGGACTTTTGCTTCTTTTCATGGGCTCTTTAATTGATTTATACGAATAGTCTCAACTAATGCAATAAATTAATGATGTGGATGCGTATTCATGAGAGAAATGTTTTAATTAACTAATTTGGAGGCATCCATACTAACCATTTAATGTGCATGAGATAATTGTTGCCAGATGGAGTACAGATTTATTAGGCTTTCTATTTTTTGGGTCAGGCACATCTCCAGGCACCCGAGATTCAATGGAGGTTAAAAGACGTACCGTTTAATTTCAGATTAATCTGCTTTATTATCTATATAAAATTTTCTGTTCCAATCTATTTTAACATAAGATTCAAAAATTCAATCTAAAAAAATGTCTGATTTGAAATGAACAATTCAGATTTATCTTGAACCTTGACGAATTTTATGTAAATGGAATATATATAGCCGAACTCTTCTTTTATAGAGAAGATTTTCTACATAATAATATAATTCCAACATTTTTTTTTGTATTATTAGTTCTAATATTACTCAATTTTTTTTTACAAAATTTTTGCACTTCATTTTCTGTGATTGAGTAAATTCATTCTGGCATCTTGATCAAGATGATCCTATTACTTTAGTATGAGGAGGATTCAAATGTCTTTATGTTTATATCTACAATAACTTAAAATTTAAAACTTAAATAGCAAAATAAAACCGTTAGATATGATATGTATCATCTTCTCTATGCACATATAAAATATCAAGATGTTTCGATTTTTTTTATCAGTATTAAGAACTTGCAAAAAATATACTGATGTGGATAAATTTTGGATGTTGATTATCAACTTATTGATTTCTATAAAATTACAATTGAAAAATGATAATTTTTTATGTGTAGAGATAATAATATAGATCGCATCTAACGGTTTTATTTTGACATATTATTTTTAAAATTATTGTTATTAAAAAAATTAAAAGTGGAAGTATGATGGAGACAAAAAATATGAAGACATTTGAGACCAACTCATTCAGTATCATCAATATTGCAATAATCAAAACACCAAAATGCTATTGACAAAACAAAACAATTACGGAGACATTAACGAGAATTTATTAAATGGTGTTTATGCACCGACGAAAATGCTAATGAATACCCATGACCCTCTTAAAAGCATTTTTCTCCATTAATTTATTACGGAAATCAACAAAATATTGCATCAAAATTTACTTTTTTTTTTTCCTCTATAATTGCATACAAATTCTTCAAAGATGTTTTCTTTTTCTGCCACCTATTAATTGCTTGGCGGAAAGCAACCTTGAGTGACTGACCTAGCATAAATATTCAGGCGATATGATCTATGCCAAAAAAAAATACACATCTTACTTTGTCTAATATTTTTGTTAGAAGATTAAAATATAGAAAAGCAAATCAAATTTGTCTATTGTCTTCTGCAAGTGCACAATATCAAAAGTATATTTTAATAAAAATTGACTTCACTGCTTGTACCGTTTCTTCGCATATTTTTAACAAATTAAGATTTGACATATATCATTAATAAATAGCAATAATGACATTAGTATACTAAGTCATCATTTGGGACATTTACTAGAGGTTTCTCTTTGTTTTCTTCGTTAATAATGCATTTTGTCCCAAACGCGGTGGACATTATATATATTTGTTTAGTATTTGCATTATGGTGGATAAGGCTCTCATATTAATTTATTTTTATATTATGACTAACTTGTATATAGACATGGAATAATGAAATATAAACATGTAGTTTTGATTAATTTCAAATATACTATAGATGTTCATTGTTTTATGAGAGCATTTGAAATTTTTGTTTTTTTTTGTATGTATACAGAAGTATATTATTTTTCAGAGATAACACTGTCTTATATTAGAGAACATGACCCCTTAACTGGGCTTTTTGGGGCCGGATGAATTCCAAATGTATGTAAAGAGATAATATCAGTATCAGAAAGCTTTTGTTTTTCTGGCATATAAATCTGTGTAACTAATTGTACTTTTTGACATAAAAGGAGACCCTATATGTATGAATTAAATTGTAACATTTGGAATGTAATGTACTGTTCATTTTGCAAATCTAAAAAAGATACGCCATTCCATTCATCTTTTAAAAGTAGCAGATTGTACACTGAGGATTTTGCCTACTGATTTTACAAGGAGGATCTATTCTGAGAAACTAAGCACTCTCAAATTTTTGTACCAGTAAAATAAGAAAAAGAAATAAAACATGGTGTACCAGTACCAGTATCAACCCATTAATACTGCTCTACCGCCATTAATTAAATTGTACAAATTTTTAACATCAAGAAAGGAAAATAAAAACAATAGGTAGAAAACAATAAAAAAGAAACACATAGAAAGTTAGAAACCTTGAGATTGCACAAATCAAGAGAGGGATACCTGATCTTATTACAGATATCTAAGTCCATCTACAGAGTTATGATTATTATCTCGTTGGCCTATCTCATACATCATGAAAAACATAGGGGTAAAGAAAAGAAAAGAAATCCTGTATTTCTTGCAGAACTACCCTGATACAGGCAGAGATTTTCAAATACCAACCTCTGAAAGAACCTAGCAAATCTCCAACTCTCTAAAACAATAATTGTTCAAGCAAAATTAGAAACTCATCAGCTCTGCACTTTAATAAGAGGAGGGCGAGTAAAAGAGAATAAACGAAATTTCCTCTTTCGTTTTGCTATCAAACCGACCACATACTGAAAATGTGCAATGTCGCATGGGATTCGAAGGATGCCATGTTCCCTGTACCCGAATTCTTGCGCTGCCAGATCTAACATCATTGCAAAATATGGATGGCTCAGAAACTTTCTGTGCACTACAAATCTCTCTACATTTTGCCCTGTACCAACCAGCACTGGTACGTGCCCTGACGGCACGGATCGCTTCTTCCCCATCCCTTTTGCTTTATTCTTTTTTTTTTTTTTTTTTTTTTGGAGGGTTGCTTGCTCCTCTTGATCAAAACCAGGGAAAATATTAGTGTTTAAATAGGAGAGTGCAAGTTGAGATGATTTAAAAATTGAGGGATTGACCAAGTATCTAAATGCGTCATTCAATGTAATTAAATTATTGGATGAAAAATTGAAAAGAGCTAGGTTTTATAAAACAATGTACTAGTGGATGCCTGTTATTATGCTTGGTCGAATTTTGTTTCTTCTCTGGTCAATTTTATTGAAAAAAAAAATTATTATTCTTTTTAGGATTGCATGGATCCTGCCATTTGGGCATTTAAAAGAAAAAAAAAAAATCGGATCACTCCTTTATGTTTGGAGATGCTTGATTATAATTTATAAAAATACTTTCATTGGACAGAATTTCAATAATACTATAAAAAAAGAAGAAGAAAAGATAGGAAAATGAAAAAGAAATTCCGTGTAGATGGGAGTAGAGTGGGAAAAATGGCACCGCGGAGCTGGCTCCGTCACGGATCGGCACAGTTATGGCACAGAATGGCATGGCACGCGTGTCCCGTGCCGTGCCCATCTTTTGAAACTTTGGCACGGCACGGCATGGCATGTGAAAGATTTAGCCACGGCACGGCATGACACGTAGTCATGCGAGTCACGTGTAATTAGGACCATTAAATATTAATTTAATGGTGATCTTGAATAAACTAACCTAAATTATGATTAAATAGTCACGCGAGTCACGTATGGTCACGACATGTTGATAAGCCAAAATTATATCTATTGAAACCTAGTGTTTGTTATGTGAATTAAGCCAAGTTTTGTTAAGATTAGGTTTGATTAGGTTAGAAATGTCCGAAAGTTCAAGTTACTGCCCTAGTTATGTTTATTTTACAGGTAATCAAGTGTTTGGAGCTTAACGGAGCAAAAAGGGTGATTTGTAGCAAGTCAGCATGAAGATTGGAGCAACTGTCAATGTTATTGTGGCCCGAAATGAAGCCCATTGCGGTCCGAAACAAAACAAGTCAGAGCCTCATTCCTGCACATTCATTGCGGCCCGCAACCATACCCATTGCGGCCCGTAATGACTTCTACAGTTTTCTGCGCGACAAATTAACTACCTCCACTCATTGCGGCCCGCAAGAGATGTTATTGCGGCCCGCAATAGGTCGGTTCAGCGCCCGAATTTGCTATTTTGAGTGATTTATTTTTAGGTTTTGCAAGGGGTATAAAAAGGAAACTTGTAAAACAGATGGGGGACGTTTTTTTAGACAGATTTTCTGGTTTTAACAAGGAGAAGAAAGGAAGAGAGAAGAAGGGAGAAAAAGAACATCATCGATCAACCGGTTTTATTATTTTCTTTCCTTTGGAACTCTTTGAACTCTTTTAATTTCATTTGTGCTTTAGCCATGACTGGCTAAAGGCTTTTCTAGGGTTAATTAGGGCTGTACTTGAAACTTTTGTTATGATTTAGTTGGTTTTATTTTATATGTTCTTGTTCTTTGTTATGATCTATTCTTTATTTTAATTGATTGTGAAGACTTAATCGAAATCGTATGAAATCTTAGGATTTGGTATTTGCAATTGAGAAATTGAATATTAAGTCCTGACCATAAAGAATAGGGTATTTGAGAGGCTAAGTACCGAGAGGTGACGCTTGTCTTATACGGGCTTTGCCTAATAGTTTAGACAAATTGTGCCAAGTACCGAGAGATGAAATACGGTTTTCTAGATTAATTGGGACAGTAAGAACTTAATGACTTTAGATTAGCATAGCCAAGTACCGAGAGGTGACGTTTATTCTAATTTGAAGATGGTATTAATATAGAAATATCACTTTGTACCTACAACCTCCAACTGTGCCTTCATAATTAAAAGAACAAACTTAATAAACCAATTAGTCATAACACTAGTGGATAGGAACCCTAAGAAACCCTAATTTCTCATATTTGTTAAAAATCAGATTTTGCTTTAAGACTTTAGTTTAATTCAGTTTAATCAAAACCAAATCAACCTTTTGAACAAACAAAAACCTTTTTATTTTTTTTTACTAAATTAAATTGTTAGGTTAGAAAAGATATTCTAACTTGTCCCTGTGGAGACGATCTCTAAGTACTACTTGACAAGGTTGTACACTTGCAATCGAATTGAGTATAAACTAGGATTTATTACTTGTATTGCAGAATTTACATCACACGTTTAGGCACGGCGTGATCATTCGTGTGCCGTGACCACCCCTTGACATTTTGGTCACGGCACGGCACAGCACGTGAAAAATTAACTTGATCACGGCACGACATGGCACGAGACCAAAGTCACGGCGTGTTAGTCACGGCACGGCACAACACGTTTTTTCCACTCTATATGGGAGTCATGATCCCATCTTTATCTAAAAAAAATAATATTAGAAAGTTTGGTTGCATTTTGATATTTTTGATAAATTCTAGTTGCACTTCTTATTTCTCAATATCATTCACGTCTTACCTTATTTCTCTGTACTTTTAACTATCTGTATATCATTCATAAATTGAATTAGTTTCCTAAGTAAAAACTGTGGTAAAAATTAATTACAAAAATATTTAAAATTCGTATGCTATATTGGTTTTTACATTTTTTATTATATCAGCATACTTTTTACATTTTCTTTTGTATGATAATGGATAGCTAATTTCAATAATTTTCATTTTCATTGTAAATTTGTAATTCTATTGAGGACCTTTGGCTGACAAAAATATTATATAATCCGTGACGGAGCCGGATGGAACCCAAGGGCAATCGCGCCTCCACTTGGCTAAAAAAATTTACAAAAATATGCTTCTATTTTTATGATTTTTTTAAAAATAAAATAATATAATTTAGATTCAAAAAATTACAAAATTATGCCTCACCATACAATTTTCAAAATATGATTCTATGTCTAAACTTAAAAAATAATTATAAATACATACTTAATATTCAAAATAATCATAAAATCACATATCATTCTAAATATTAGCTCCATCCTACTAAACATCTCGGCTCTGAGCCAATCCGGTCCACGCCTATAAAGCACGGGCCCTTTAGTATTTGTGCGGATCTCAATCGGACGGTCCAGATCTATTAACGCACGTTACGTTAATGCAGAGGATCCGAGTTCCGGCTCTGACAGGAATCTGCAATCGATTTGCCATTGGGACTGGTAGTCCGTAGTCCGTTATGTCTCGGTGGATTGGATTTCACCTTTTTGTTTGGTAGATCAGATCATATAATTATAAAAGGTGTATGGGTTAAATTCTTCAGCTTAGTGGGCTGTATTGGGCTGAGAAAACATGGAATGGTTTGGGTCCGTATGTCCATATTTTTTAAGTTGAACAATGTAGCATTTATGTTTCTATTCAATCTTCTTTGCTGTTGGAAATTACTCGCTACTGAATTCAGGATAAGCAGGGTCCATTTAATGCATTTTGGTACTGAAACATGTAAAAAGAAGTTTTTCATGACTCTATATATATATATTTTTTTTATGTCAAAATATTTCTTTTTAAAACAATGAGAGCTATGTTGCTCGACCAATCACCGAAATTTTTATTAATACCCTCTAAAATAAAAATAGCAAATTTACCCTCCCAATTGATTTTTTTTTTTAAAATGACCTAACCGCTCTATGTTGGAGCGGTTTGCTCTTTTTTTTTTCTTTTTTCTTTTTCTTTTTAGAGATCTTCATATTTTCATCTAATCTGTATATTATGACACCTATCCTAGATGAATATATATGACACGTAATTAATTTAAAAAAATATAAACAATCGACAAGAGCTAAGACGATTATTACAGATAATGATCGTTTGATCCTTTGCAAGGATCAGATTCTGTGCTGTTACATCGATTAGATTTTGTGATGGAATGTGCGGTGCCCCACAAGATCTTGTCATATTAGATTACTTCGAAGAGGCATTCTAATTTGCAATCTCAACTTGTTATAGCCTTATAGGTCTCATAAATAATGGACACATCAAGACATAATAAGCCGAATACCATGCTCGAGCATCATATATATTTTTTATAAAGAGTATGACTACAAAACTACTGTAAATATTAGATAAAATATTAGTACTAAGCTAATTAACAACATCAGAAGAGTACTCACTTGAGATGAGACTATATAGTACTGTAAATATTAGATAAAATATTACCCTACATATAGACAGTTTTCACAAGAAATTGTTTTTCTAAATAGCTTAATATTTTTCAGGCCACATAATACAAGCAAATATAGCGAAACAGTGTAGCTACATTAATATAGCCTTAAACATCAGGTATCACCTCCCAATGAACAACACACAAAACAAATCCAAAAGAGATATTTGAACAAATTGCTTCACCAGAAATAATCTTAAATCAAATGATACTTCAATTAAAAAATAATTCCCCACAATTTCTAATTCAACGACTAACACATAAACCCAACTTCTGAAAAAGAAAAAAAAACAGTTAACATGGATCAATCTAACAAAACTATATACTACCTGGATCCGTGCAATATTCAATTGGCACACCTTATTGGATCCAGCAGAGATCCAACAGTGATTATGCAAATACTTGAACAGTCGCCAGGCACCAATTGGAGACGTAAAATTGACAAATGCCCCACTAAACATTTCTAAAATAGTTGACAAATTCTATACACACTAAATATCTTAAAAAAAAAAATTATAGCAAACCGCCCCACTGTGGGGCGGTCAGCTAAACATCTGTAAAAAAAAAGAAAAAAGAGCAAACCACCCCAACGTGGGGCGGTTAGGTTATTTTTAAATTTTTTTCAAATGAGGAGGATTGATTTGCTTTTTTTTTTTGGAGGGTATTAATAAAAATTTCGGGACTAATCACCACAAGCAGTAAGCAGTGGTGGAGCCACATGGGCTTGCCTATTCGTGGTTCAATCTTTTTAAAAAAAAAAAATATGCTTCTTTTCTTTTGTCATGATTTTCTTCAAAAAGTTACAAAAACATACTTGCGTTTAAAATGATTATATCTCATAATGAGGAGGGTTCAAATGCACCATTGTGTTCCAATATGCTCCACGTCCTTTATCTTTATTTTCAAAGTCTGAACAGTCGATCCGAACCGTTCAACATGATCTTCATAATAAAATATGTTTGGAGACCAAATTTTATATTTTTTAGAATTTTTTTACTTTTTTTAGATAGGTACAATATCACTTTATCGGATGGTCCAGAATCTCCTTAAAAAAGTGATTTTGTACCTATCTAAAAAAATAGTAAACAAATTCTAAAAAATATAAAATTTGGTATTCAAGCATATTTTATTATGAAGATCATGTTGAGCGGTTCGGATCGACTGTTCGGATTTTGAAAATAGAGATAAAAGATGTGGAGCATATTGGAACACAAAAATAATGGTGCATTTGAACCCTCGTCTTATATAATTATGTATCATGAAAATTTAGTTATATCCTATTTTATTTTCTCTCCATCCTGACAATAAGTTGATCAATTAATGATGCAGAAATATAAGCGTTCTCAAGTTTCTAATTGATCGATGTGTGTTGTCAATTAATTGTGAGTCACGAGCTAATATACATTAATGCGTCCATCATCAGTATATAATTTTAATATACCGTTGTTTTGATAAGTTATTTATAGCTTGCAAAGTTTCAATAATTATATTGACTTTTAATAAGCGGGTCATTTATAACATCTATTACTAGATGTATTTAAATTTTAAAGCATGCATTGGCAGTGTTAATCGTCGGATATTCATAACATCTGATTTAGAGATGAGGTAGAATCACCTGATAATTTTTTTTATTGAGGATCTTGATAATCTTAAAAAATAAACTTAAATTTAAAACCTAACATTATACGTTTTATCATACATTAATTTAGTTGAAATTTCAATTGTTCAAAATTAACGATTTTTGATGCATCTTCAAATAATGAACTGACCCGGGAAGAGAAGAAAAAATATTCAGATAAAAATTAATACAAAAATATTTCAATAAAAAACATTTATTTTATTTTTATTTTATTTATAACACAAGAATCCAATCTGATTTCAAAGCCTTTTCAAACAAAATATTTTAACTTGAGTTCTAGTTTGGGGTTTTGAGTATAATTAATTCATACAAAATTTAATTGTTAGGTAATGTATATATCAATAATATATCTATAATTTATTTCTTAATTTTTTATTTTTATTTGAATTTTGTTAAACCTATTGTCAAAATTGTTAAAATTTAATTATAACCATTGTCAAGTGATCCCTCATCTCTATGTGAGCACAATATTCATATGTATATGTTGATTTGGAAAGCATTGCAAGGTATAAAACCGCAATTCATGTGGAGTACACAATGACAAATTGGCACAGGTCGTCAGATATCTTATACTGGTTTGATGCGTGGAATGGAATACCGATTTATAAGGGACGAGAGAGACCTGACCCTTATTACATATCCTTGGCTGAAGCAAGCAATCAGATAAATACGTTACATCCAAATTATATAAGACCTCATGAAGTGCACTTCTATCAAAATGAGGATTGCCTCACATGCATGGCGATGGGATGCAAATGGTCGGTATACAGCTAAATCGGTCTATGAAGCATTCATTAGTGGAGGAAAGATCTAATGGGGCTTCACTGACATTTGGAGCTCAAGATTTCAGCAACCGTAAAGATTTTCCTATACTTATTGATGAATAATAAATTACTCACTCATGAGGTGATATGCATAAGAGGGGTTTTAATTGTGATTTAGCATGTGCTACATGTGCTAGGGATGTTGTTGAATCAGCTGCAATTCAATCGTTCATTGATTTTTTTTCTCCCGGAGGAGGGTTGTGCGGTCTTCAAAGTCATCATCACCATCAGAAGGATTGGAAACACAACCTAGCTAGATATATTGAGATGATGGTTTTATGGGTTTACTTCTTGCAAAATAAAATAAGGGAGAAACATTTGAGAACTTTAAGAAGTTAAAGGCTTTTGTAGAAAAACAAACTACAAAGAGCATATATTTTGAAAATGCCCTAAGACGATTCATGTGTGGAGAATAGTTGCATCGATCTCAGCTAGGAGTATGTATCATGAAGGATACTGGTACGGTTCCTCTGACCTGGTTTAAGTCAAGGGATGAAGCCAGAAGGGCGGGGATGAGCAACAAGACTTGGGAAATATTTTTTGCGGCGACATGCTGGGCCTTATGGAAGATGCGTAAAAAAACAACAAAATACTCTTTGAAGGAAGGAATAAATACTTTGGAAGATGCATGGTTGCTGACACGGCTATACAAGATGGTCTGATGTGGAGTGTTCATTGCTAGGGAGATACAAGCAAAACAGAGTTTTTTTTTTTTTAAGATAGTGTTTTGAAACATGTAATTTACTTTATAATTTTTTACACAGTTTGACAGCCACTGTCAACTTTCTAAAAAAAAGATTTGTTTTGAAGTAAGCTTTTTATATTACACGTAGAATATAAGATGTTTGAAGGGATACATTATAGAAGAAAATAAAGTTTTCAGGAGGATCAAATGTCTCTTGACTAGTACAAAAAACTTTTTTACCGACTGTTCAAATAGTTCTATACCGACTGTTATTGAGGCGTCAGTGATGGCGCCGTAAGTATAGATATATCTTTATTGACGGGTAAATAACAGTCAGTGTAGGTCCTTAATACTGACAGTTCATAAAAACAGTCATTGTTGGTGTAGGGTATGAGCAACACTAACGCTTCTCTTAACAAAACCGTCAGTGTTGGTGAACTGCTCAACACTGACAGTTATTTAATTAAATCGTCGGTGTAGGGTATGAGCAACACTGACGCTTCTCTTAAAAGAAGCGTCAGTGTTGGTGCACCGACGATTGTTTACAAGTGAACAGTCAGTGTTGAAGTTTTTCTTATTTACGATTTTATCACACAGTTCCTACATTGACTGTTACATATTAAAACCGTCGGTAGTTAAGGGTTAGTGAACGGATTTTTTATACTAGTGCTTCCTTATCAACATCAATTGTAACTTTGCAAGAGTAAAATATATAAATTGTGTGGTCCAGCCATGACGGATAAGATAGGGATCATAGCATGTCACACCCCCGGACAACCCGCCGCGCATTCAGACGCAAGGCGTTAAGCACATCACATACATCATCAATAACACAACCAACAAGCCACTATATTAAAAATAAAAGGGGTCCACAAACAAATAGAAAGGGAAAATATGTCAGACATGGCTAGTCAAACAGTTACCGCCATGTCTACACAATATATTGTTCATACAAATGTAATTTAAAACAAATAATGGCTACTTTACTAACTTCCGCTAATTCCTCACTCGCGGCCTTCCTCTATGTCTCCTTCTTCATTTCCTGGAACTCACATAAAAGGTGGTACGGTGAGAGATCGAACTATCTCTTAGTGCGGGATTTAGTTCCAGCCCGGTGTTTTTACAAATCAACGCATTTATTACCCCAAATAACATAAACGTAAAGTTTTCAAAATTTCCCCCAAATTTCCCATCAATTCGGATATGCAATCATTTAAAAACAACTTTCATTCCCGCCCCTTTTAAATTCACATTTAAGGTTTTTAAATTCCACACTCTGGAAATCCATGCCCGTACATGGAAATCCGGCGAATCGCCACACAAGGACGACCCGTTCAATCACACTCTAGATGGGCCATTGCGGGGACCCATCCGGCGAACCGCCACACAAGGACGACCCGTTCTGTTCATACCTCACATCCTGGGGTCTGCCACACACGGACAGTCCGATTTTCAAAACACATGCTGAGCCGCCTCGCACGGACGGCCCTAATTTAAAGAAAACAATTCATTCACATTCCCCATTCCCAATTCACAATCATAATTCCTGTCAACTCAATTCCATGCTTCAAGAACTCTTATCGTGCAATTCTAAACAAAATCAAACGAATGTTCGATATCCCCAACATGCAGTTTATCTACCAGATTAAAAAAAAGGATTACTTACCTCAATCCATGCATTTTTGTATTATTTGTAAAAAGACCAGGAACCCGCACCTGTATTCTCAGTGACTTCATTTGAGCGTGTGTCGGGATCTCGCGTATTCTCAGCGTCTCCTAGAGTCTCGCGGTTTGCTCCTAAGTTTTTAAACGCTTGATTAGGTTCTTATTTCTATTTGTATTTATGGCAATTGTCATCTAAAGGTCAAGCACGAGTATCTAATCCACATCAATTCCAATATATAATTCACAATACTTATAACCCTTAATTCATTTCCCACAATTCAATTTAACAATTAAACCACCACCCTCGATTCTTTCTACTAATTAAATTTGGTACAACTAAATTGGGTAATAACCTTGATTCTTGTACTGATTAGATTGATTTTAAGAGGGAAGGGGTTCGGTTTGGATTTTGGGTTATTGGGTTTAGGGTTTTGGTTTATAGGATTTCGGGTCTAGGGTTAATGGGTTTCGGGTCTAGGGTTACTGGGTTTCGGCCAAGGGAAGGGAGAGGGGTTTCGGATCTAGGGTTCTTGGGGTTCGGCCGGCCAAGGGAAAGGGAGAGGGAGAGGGCGGAGTAGAGAGAGAGGGCAGGGGGTGGTTCGGCCAAGGGAGAGGGCGGGGTAGAGAGAGAGCGGCGGCCAAGGAAGGGAAGGGGCTGGCCTTGTGGCCGGCGGCAGCCAAGGAGAGAAGGGGGGGGGCACAAAGAAAGAGAGAAAAGAAGAAAAAAAGAAAGAGAGAAAGAGAGGAAGAGACTTACAGTTAAAACAAATGGAGAGTTGGCTGTGGAAAGAGAGAGGAGAGGGGTAGGTTAAATGGGTGGAAATTGGGCTTAATTTAGATTTGGGCTTTTCCAATTTGAGTTTGCTTAACAGATTACGACATCTATTAATATAATTTGGCTAAATTGAAACGTTATTTCTCCTAAATTTTTACCGTCTGCTATGTATTTATTCATATTAATTGCTGATCTCTGATTTAATTCATTTTATTATTTTCTAAATTGGATTCTGTAGAAATTTAACCATACCAGTATTTAGAGGAGTTACATCCTCCCCCCCTTGGAAATCCTGTTCAGTCCCCTGAACAGCCTCGGCGTCTATTTCTTCGAACAATTCTGGGTATGTGGCACGCATCGTTTCTTCGATTTCCCAAGTTGCTTCTCGGTTGGTGTGTCGTCCCCATTGTACTAAGACTTGTCTGATGGTTTTACGCCGTAGACTTATTTCCTTGGTGTCCAGTATTTTCATGGGTCGTTCTTCATACACTAAAGTTTCATCTAGTCCTAGGTTTGAAAAGTCGATGATGTGGGAGGGATCTCGGATGTATTTCCGTAGTTGAGACACGTGAAAGACTGGATGTACCTTATCTAGGGTTGGAGGTAGCGCCAGTTCGTATGCAAGTGGTCCGATTCTTCTAAGAACTTCAAATGGCCCCACATATCTAGGACTCAGTTTTCCTGCTACGCCAAATCGTCTCACTCCCCTCCTTGGAGAGACCTTCAACCAAACATGATCCCCGGTTTCGAATTCTAGTGGTCGTCTCCTCAAGTCTGCATACTTTTTCTGTCTGTCTCGAGAAGTGTCTAGTCGGTTTAGAATCAGTTGAGTTCTATCAGCGCAATTTTTTACCATTTCTGGCCCTGTTGGCAGTTGTTCCCCGTTGTTTCCCCACCACAAGGGGGTCTTCCAGCGATGCCCACACCAAGCTTCAGATGGTGCCATTTCGATACTGGCATGGTAGCTATTGTTGTATGCGAACTCGGCCATTGTCAAATGATCAGCCCATGACCCTTGAAAGTTGATGGCACACGCCCTTAGCATGTCCTCTAAGGTTTGGATTGTTCGTTCCGACTGGCCGTCCGTCTGGGGGTGATGAGCGGTACTGAAATTGAGTCGGGTTCCCATTGCCTCCTGAAAGCTTTTCCAGAAATGCGAGGTGAATCGCGTATCCCGGTCCGATATAATAGTTTCAGGAACTCCATGATATTTGAACTGATATTGAAGAAATAATTCTGCTAATTCCCCACCCGATGTAGGGGTTCGCAGGGGGTATAAAATGGGCTACCTTGGTTAGTGTGTCTACAATGACCCAGATTGAGTCATATCTCTTTTGGGTACGCGGTAACCCAGTGATGAAATCCATAGTAATAATCTGGAACTTCATTTGTGCTCTGGAGTTTGGATATAGCAATCCTGCTATCTTCCTCCGTTCGGCTTTCACTTGTTGGCAGGTGATGCACCTAGCCACGAATTCTGACACGTCTTTCTTCATGTTGGGCCACCAAAATTGGGTACGAAGGTCCTTATACATCTTTACCTCTCCTGGGTGAATGGTATATCCCGATTCGTGGGCTTCTTGCAGAATTTCCCTTCTCAGTCCCCCCTGTCCTGGCACACACACCCGCTGGTTGAAATAGAGGAGCCCATCCTCGTTTTCCTTGAAGGTCGACGTTGGATTGGTACGGGCCAACTCCCGGTATCTTTGGTGCTGCTCGTCGCCTTGGTCCGCGTCCCGTATTCGAGACTTTAATTCCGGTTGTACCGATATAGCTGCTAGGGTGAGTACTGCATTCGTCGCGGTTCCCTTGGTGTCGGTTTGTTCTTGGATCCAGCTGGTGGATATACACACTCCCAAATTCATGTGTCGCATTTCCTTGATCAATTCTGTCTTTTGGGTTATGACTTCTGCCAAATTTGTCGCCCCTTTCCTACTGAGTGCGTCTGCCACCACATTTGCCTTCCCGGCCAAGTACTGTATGTCTAAATCATAGTCCTTCATCAGTTTCAGGCACCTCCTTTGTCTCATGTTCAATTCTTTCTGGGTAAACACATACTTTAAGCTTTGGTGGTCCGTGAATACTCGGCATTTCGCCCCATAGAGGTAGTGTCTCCATGCCTTGAGTGCAAAAATAACTGCTACCAATTCTAGGTCGTGTGTGGGGTAGTTTTGTTCATGGTTCTTCAATTGCCGTGACCCGTAAGCAATTACTCATCCGTCTTGCATGAGTACACATCCTAGGCCGTTCCTTGACGCGTCGGTATACACCGTGAACTCTTGGTCTGGTTTAGGCAATGTTAATACTGGGGCACTGGTTAGTAGTTTCTTCAAAGTTTGGAAACTCTCTTCTTGACTCTCCGTCCACTTGAAGGTAGTCCCTTTGTGTAGGAGCTGGGTCATGGGTCGGGCTGTCTTTGAGTATCCGGGAATGAAGCGCCTGTAGTATCCCGCTAACCCTAGGAAGTTGCGTATATCTGATACATTTTTGGGTTGAGTCCATTCTACCACTGCTTTGATTTTATCTGGGTCTACCCGGATACCTTCCCCCGTCACTACATGTCCCAAAAATTTAACCTCTTTCATCCAAAATTCACACTTAGAGAATTTGGCGTACAACTAGTGTTCCCGTAATCTTTGTAATACTGTACGTAGGTCATCGGCATGATCTTCTTCTTTCTTTGAATAAATCAGAATGTCATCTATAAAAACAATGACGCAGCAATCAAGTAAGTCGTGGAATACTCGGTTCATCAAATCCATGAATGCTGCAGGAGCATTGGTTAACCCAAATGGCATGACAGTGAATTCATAGTGCCCGTAACGGGTACGGAATGCTGACTTCTCTACATCTTGAGGTTGAATCTTCAACTGATGGTACCCTGATCTCAGATCGATTTTGGAATAAACGGCCGCACCTTGGAGTTGATCGAATAGGTCTTCAATTCGTGGGAGAGGGTATTTGTTTTTGATCGTGACCTTGTTTAACTCTCGGTAGTCGATGCAGAGTCTCATACTACCGTCCTTCTTCCTGACGAACAGTACTGGTGCGCCCCACGGCGATGTGCTTGGTCGTACGAATCCCAGTTCTAAGAGTTCTTCTAACTGAACCTTCAGCTCCTTAAGTTCTGCCGGTGCCATCCGGTACGGGGCCTTAGAGATTGGACGGGTACCAGGGAGTATGTCTATGTGAAATTTGATTTCCCGATCAGGGGGTATTCCTGGCAGCTCCTCCGGGAATCAATCGGTATACTCATAGACGATAGGTACTGACGTTATCTCGGGTTTTTTCGTCTCGAGTTGCATTATGGTGACTATAAAGGCGGGACTGCCGCTGTTGATGAGTCTCCTTGCTTGGTTGGCAGATATTGTCGGGGTTCCACCTCCTCGTTTCCTGAGTTGAATAGAGAGGTCATGGAGGCCTGGCCTGTTAATGACCATCCTCCCTTTCAGGCAGTTAACCGTCACGCCGTTTCGGGTGAGCCACTCAAGACCCAACATTAATTCATAGAGGCCCGTCTTAAAGACTATGGGGTTTATCGGGAATTCCCTCCCCACTATTTGGAGTTTTAACCCTACGCTCCGAAATTCTGGAGTGGTATATTGCAAGGCAGGGGTACTTATATTCAATAATTTACCAGAGTCTCGAGTTGGTACACCGTGTTTTTCTACCCACTCATTTGCTATAACTGAATGACTACAACCAGTGTCTATAAGTACGAACGCAGGAATTCCAGATAGTTCAAACATACCAGTCAGAAGGTCAGTGGACACGTCTTCTCCTTCGTACTCTTCATTAGTCGGTGTTCCTCCCATCTCACGGTTGCACTGATCATGCGCATGCATTCCCACCCTTTGGTTTCCTTGGTTCCCGCTGCGGTTGTTACTAGGAGGGTTGTAGCTACCGGTCCCTCTGCCAAGTGGTGCTCGTGTAGGTGGACCCGCATTTCCCACTTGCTGCCCGGAATAACCTCGCGGAGCTGGGCAGTCCTTGATGAAGTGTCCTGGTTTGTTACACCGGTGACACACTCCCAAACGGAAACTGCATTGATCAGATGCATGGTTGCGGCCACAGTAGTTGCACGGGTGTGTTGGATTAGACTGGTAATTAGGCCGGGCATCCCCGTAATTATTTCTGTTCGGGGCCGGCCTCATGGGTTCATCTATCTTGGGTCGCACATTTCTCGATCCCCCGGCTTGGCTGATGCGACCGTCATATGACTCCGCGATGCTTGCTCTTAACATTAAGTCCGACAGTTGGTTGGTTCCCGGAATGTCAATGATCTGAGCAAGACGGGGGTTCAGTCCCCCGAGGTATTGTTGTCTGAGGCGGAAGTCATCTTTTACGATATCGGGTGCATACCTCATTAGGTTCTCAAACTTGGAGTTATACTCCGCCACTAAGCTGTTCCCCTGTTTCAAACTTGTAAACCGTTGTCGGAGTGCCTCTCTTGACATTGTGTCCATGTAGCGTCGTTCGAACTGGCTTTCGAACTCAGTCCACCCCTTCGCATCGGCGGTTTCACCCCACCCACGTTTCACCTCCTGCCACCAGAATCGCGCATGACCCTCCAGTAATTGGGTCGCTAGCTCTACCCGGTGTTCCTCAGGGGCTCTCAAGATTTGAAGTTTATCCTTGATATTTGCGACCCAGTTTTCTGCAGCGGCAAAGTCACCTGTCCCATCGAAGGTCGGGGGACGTAATGAGGTGAACGATCGGTAGTATTCAAAGAACGTGTCGGCCTCTCTAGGCTGTCGCTGTTCATATTCCATGGCTACCCTGGTCACCCGCTCTAGTCCTTGCAGTAGGGCATTCGGCTGAGGATTCTCGAGCGGAACCCTAGTTTCGTCATCTGCGTCGTTCGTTCTAGAGTTAGTCCTGGTTCCTTTCGCCATCTCTGATTTCGCTGTGCAAAGGGTGTTTGATGTGAGGTTTTCATTCTTCCAAATTTTATACATATATGTACTTGCATTGTTATTAGTTACAGAGTTCATCGTAAAACTTATGGTTATTCAACTCAAGGCAAATAGACGCAATTTAAAGAAGGAATTTAAGAATTACGAATCGAACTTTAAATTTCTTTAGATTATAACTGCTAATTTAAATCATTCAACAGACTTTAAGATACATGTGAGGGTTACAACTATATCGTTTCCTTTTCCCTAAAGTGCCCTAATCGGTCTCAAAATATCCCTTAAGTATGTCTTTCCTAACGTGGTACGTCCAGTCATTTCGAACCTCTGACATTGTGAATGGTTCTGCTTCCATTTCCGCTCTTATAGCTGGGTCTTCTTCTTCCTTCTGGGGTTTTTCCCCGATGAGCTTGCTCTTATTTCCCGATATTTTCCGCATTTCTGCTCTGACTGGTTGCTCATGGGGCGGCCAGAACACTAGGCTGCGGTGCGCGCAGTCTATCAGCACGTGGTGCTCCTTGAGCCAGTCCATTCCTAAGACCATCTCGTACGCTCCGGTGTCTGCCACGATTGGGTCCACTCGCCATTTTCCATTCTGCGTGTTCACATGAAAATTCGGACAGTATTGCTCTTCTACACTATGTTCGAGCCCTGCGAAGAAAAGGCGTCTTCCGGTATTCTTCACCCTGAATCCGCTAGCCTCCACCACGTGTGGCGAGATGACGGAGTAAGGACAATTGATGGAGATTGCAGTATTGACAGTGATTCCGGACAAGTCGACCCATCCGACCATTTCCTTGACTCTTGCGGTGGCTGAGAACGTCCTTAGCCAAGTGGGCTGTCCGTTAAATTGATTTGCCATCTAGGGAAATAATCTATTTTTCTTATCTTCTACAAAATTAAATTGGTTCAATCTTCCAAGAAAAATATATTTGTTATACTTCAAAATAAGTTGTACCGTTACTACAGAGGCATAATCCGTCACTAAATATTATATACATTTGTTACTAATGGTACGCTCAGCTCATATAGTTTGGTCTATGACCTAACACCGCTTCCTATTGCTAATGCTCTCTTAACGGAAGTTTATTGATATTGTATGTGCTGGCTCTGATACCAACTAAGTTGTCACACCCCCGGACAACCCGCCGCGCATTCAGACGCAAGGCGTTAAGCACATCACATACATCATCAATAACACAACCAACAAGCCACTATATTAAAAATAAAAGGGGTCCACAAACAAATAGAAAGGGAAAATATGTCAGACATGGCTAGTCAAACAGTTACCGCCATGTCTACACAATATATTGTTCATACAAATGTAATTTAAAACAAATAATGGCTACTTTACTAACTTCCGCTAATTCCTCACTCGCGGCCTTCCTCTATGTCTCCTTCTTCATTTCCTGGAACTCACATAAAAGGTGGTACGGTGAGAGATCGAACTATCTCTCAGTGCGGGATTTAGTTCCAGCCCGGTGTTTTTACAAATCAACGCATTTATTACCCCAAATAACATAAACGTAAAGTTTTCAAAATTTCCCCCAAATTTCCCATCAATTCGGATATGCAATCATTTAAAAACAACTTTCATTCCCGCCCCTTTTAAATTCACATTTAAGGTTTTTAAATTCCACACTCTGGAAATCCATGCCCGTACATGGAAATCCGGCGAATCGCCACACAAGGACGACCCGTTCAATCACACTCTAGATGGGCCATTGCGGGGACCCATCCGGCGAACCGCCACACAAGGACGACCCGTTCTGTTCATACCTCACATCCTGGGGTCTGCCACACACGGACAGTCCGATTTTCAAAACACATGCTGAGCCGTCTCGCACGGACGGCCCTAATTTAAAGAAAACAATTCATTCACATTCCCCATTCCCAATTCACAATCATAATTCCTGTCAACTCAATTCCATGCTTCAAGAACTCTTATCGTGCAATTCTAAACAAAATCAAACGAATGTTCGATATCCCCAACATGCAGTTTATCTACCAGATTAAAAAAAAGGATTACTTACCTCAATCCATGCATTTTTGTATTATTTGTAAAAAGACCAGGAACCCGCACCTGTATTCTCAGTGACTTCGTTTGAGCGTGTGTCGGGATCTCGCGTATTCTCAGCGTCTCCTAGAGTCTCGCGGTTTGCTCCTAAGTTTTTAAACGCTTGATTAGGTTCTTATTTCTATTTGTATTTATGGCAATTGTTATCTAAATGTCAAGCACGAGTATCTAATCCACATCAATTCCAATATATAATTCACAATACTTATAACCCTTAATTCATTTCCCACAATTCAATTTAACAATTAAACCACCACCCTCGATTCTTTCTACTAATTAAATTTGGTACAACTAAATTGGGTAATAACCTTGATTCTTGTACTGATTAGATTGATTTTAAGAGGGAAGGGGTTCAGTTTGGATTTTGGGTTATTGGGTTTAGGGTTTTGGTTTATAGGATTTCGGGTCTAGGGTTAATGGGTTTCGGGTCTAGGGTTACTGGGTTTCGGCCAAGGGAAGGGAGAGGGGGTTCGGCCGGCCAAGGGAGAGGGCGGGGTAGAGAGAGAGGGCAGGGGGTGGTTCGGCCAAGGGAGAGGGCGGGGTAGAGAGAGAGGGCAGGGGGTGGTTCGGCCAAGGGAGAGGGCGGGGTAGAGAGAGAGCGGGGTAGAGAGAGAGCGGCGGCCAAGGAAGGGAAGGGGCTGGCCTTGTGGCCGGCGGCAGCCAAGGAGAGAAGGGGGGGTGGCACAAAGAAAGAGAGAAAAGAAGAAAAAAAGAAAGAGAGAAAGAGAGGAAGAGACTTACAGTTAAAACAAATGGAGAGTTGGCTGTGGAAAGAGAGAGGAGAGGGGTAGGTTAAATGGGTGGAAATTGGGCTTAATTTAGATTTGGGCTTTTCCAATTTGAGTTTGCTTAACAGATTACGACATCTATTAATATAATTTGGCTAAATTGAAACGTTATTTCTCCTAAATTTTTACCGTCTGCTATGTATTTATTCCTATTAATTGCTGATCTCTGATTTAATTCATTTTATTATTTTCTAAATTGGATTCTGTAGAAATTTAACCATACCAGTATTTAGAGGCGTTACATAGCATAATTAATTAACATGACAAACCAATTCAAAATAAAAAGTCAGTCCTAATCTGTCGTTTAGAAGAAAGAAATAGTTCACATTATAGTAAGAAATAATGAACTATTGTTACACATACATAATTTAATGACCCACCAAATTTAAATTTATTCAACAAAATGGAAGAAATAATATCAAGAGGAGAGATCTAGTTACCACAATTTTGAGTTACAACAAAGTTACCACAACCATTTTTTACATTTTCAAATTTCAAATCGTCGATCCAAACCGTTTAACATGATCTTCGCAATAAAATGTGCTTCCAGATCAAATTTTACATTTTTTTGAATTTTTTTACTATTTATTAAGATGGGTACAAAATTTAATGGTCTGAATTTGACTAGTTTTCGTAAAATACTTAATAAATATTAAAAAAATTCAGAAAAATATAAAATTTGATCTGGAAGCACATTTTATTATGGAGATTATGTTGAATAGTTTGAATCGATGATTTGAAATTTGAAAATGTAACAAATGATTGTGGTAACTTTGTTGTAACTCAAAATTGTGATAACTACCTCTCTAATATCAATTAGGGGTGAAATTAGTTCACATTTCGTGCTCTTCTTCCGATGTTTCTCATCAGTCTCACCCAAGTGAACCAACCATATGTGCCTGGAACAGGATGAAAACTTAAAATGTGATGCCTTTTTAAGTGTTAATTAATTTCTCCTCACATCCATTATTCCATGTAATTAATTAGTGCGGCGAGTTGGAAAATCATGAGAATTTTTATTTTGAAGTAAAATAAATAACAGTTAGCAACTAAACAAGTCACAAAACTCACCATTACTTGGTTACCAAATCAAGTAATCCACAACTCAGAATTTCTGGGATTTTGTGTTATACCACATAATCAATTCTACAGAATTTCACAGTTTTATAAACTGGAAAAAAAATAAATCAAAATCTGTCTTAAGCAAAAAAAAAAACAAAAACAAAAGAAGCAAAACAGGAAAACTCCATTCTCTGTTATCTGCAATGAGAGATCAAATCAATTGTATGCCGAAACGAGTGTGCATCACATGGGACTCTCAACACTCCGCCGTGCTGATAGCCAAACTTCTCCGCTGCTAATTCCAGCCAAGCAGCGATACACGGCTCCTTCAAAAGCTTCACATGTACCTGAAACCTCTCCTCCTCTTGCCCCGTCTCGTTACTGCCTACAACCACTGGCACATATCCTTTTGGTACTTTCTTGAACTCCTTTTCGCCTGTGAGGCGCATGTAGGACGGTGACACATCTCTCTCTTTTCTCCTCCAAACCATCTTTTTCTTTTTCTTTCTATTGGTTTAGTGTGTGGAGGAGAGGAAGGGAACTGCTTGGAGATTTTTTTTTTGATGAAAAACACGGGTCTAGCCCATATTTGATTGAAATTCATTGTTCTGTTACATTGGTGATGTAACTACAATAATTGAAAGATAATTTGTACTCAAAACAGATTGAGTAGTAAAAGTAAGATAAAATCATAAAGAAAAGTAAATGAAAATCTAAAGCCTAAAGTGGAAGATTGAAAGTTTCGGAAAATAAAATGAATGAGTTGCGGCATGGATGATCACTCCCCATTTGAAGTTGTTCCTTCTGAGATGAACTGCAATTGCCATAGTACTTCATCTTTGATGTCTTTCGCCTCTTTGTTTTCCTCTGTGAACGTCCGCTTGCAACGCTCCCTCCAAATGCAGAATTGAGCTATCAAAACGGTGCCTCTTTGCAGCTTTGAGATTTTGGTGCTTGTTAACATTTCTATCGGAGTGATAGTAGATGTCAGTGGCCACTTGTCCGGTATTACCCTTGTCAGTTCTTGGTATACTGTTTTGGAGAACGTGCATGCCTCAAACATATGCTTCACCGATTCATTTTGCGTCTTGCAAAGGATACACCTGTTAACTAATGGCCATCCCCTTTTGTTTAGGTTGTCAATTGTGAAGAGCTTGTTTAACAGCAACAACCACCCGAAAACTTTCATTCTGGGTGGTGCGGCGATTTTCCAAATCCTGTGTGCGTTCTTATGAATTGTAGGGCTGGTCTTCATCACATGGTACCCCCCTCGGACAGTGTACTGACCAGATTCGTTCCAAGGCCATGATATCTCATCGTGGGTTAGCGGGTTTAGTGATGTACCGGATAAGACAATTTGTAGCCGTACCAGTTCCTCTTGTGCCATGTCAGATAGGCCGATTCTGAACATGGATTCTAGTGGGGTAGTTTGTGTCATCTGCTGCAAGGATATATCTGCATCAAGGGCAAAGGTGAAGAGGTTCGGTAATTGTGAACATAGAGTGATCCCTTCCCATCTGTTGTCCCAAAACCGGATGTTTTTTCCGTTTCTTGGCTGGTATGTGAATGCAAAATTGCAGAATTTTATCGAGTCTCTGATTGCTGTGGTGAAGATTGGTGAATCTGGTAAACCATTGTGGCCGATGCTTTGCTGAAAGATTGATTTGCAGAGCGAGGGTTGCGGTTTCTTCCATTGCCAATACCATTTTATTAAGAGAGCCTGATTGAAAGTCGCTAAATCCATTATGCCAAGCCCTCTAAACTGTTTAGGGGTGCATGCCAAGGTCCATCTTGCCGGGTTCATCTTCTTGTGTGGTATCGGTGTTGCCCCGTGCCAAAGGAATGATCTTCGTATTTTGTCGATATCTTTTATTACCCACTCAGGAAGCTTTAGGCACGACATGAAATATGTCGGGAGGGATGATAGCACTGAGTTTATCAAGACTATTCTTCCTGCAATCGAGAGGTGTTTGGCTGCCCATCCACTCAGTCTTTTGTTCATTCTTTCGATTAGAGGCAAGTAAGCATTTTTTGGCAATTTCTTATTAGATAAGGGCAAGCCTAGATAAGTGAAGGGTAAAGTTGCCAATTTGCATCCCAGAACATTGGCCAGTTCTTGTTGTGTTGCCTGTGAACCGGTGGAGATTAGCAGTTCCGATTTGGCGAGATTTACCGAGAGACCCGAAATTTGCCTGAAGACCGTTAAAACGATCTGAAGTGCCTGGAGCTGCTGGGTTTCGGGTTTTATAAAGAATATTGCATCATCCGCGTATAGCAAACATGGCGTCATGTCACTATAAGGCATCCTCAAGGCTCCCAAATTTGCCAATTTTTGCACATACCTAGCCAGAAAATCGATAGCCAAAATGAAGAGAAGCGGTGATAATGGGTCACCTTGCCGTACGCCGCGCTTGAGAGTTATTTTCCTTCCTAGTAGACCATTGACCATGATTTGAGAAGTTCCTACTAGGATGGTTTGTTGGATCCAAGAAAGCCATTTTGATGGAAAGCCGTGAGCCTTCATGACTTTCATGATGAAATCCCAACTTACCGTGTCAAACGCTTTTGTGAAGTCCGCTTTGAAAAGTGCCATTTGGAGCTTTTCTTTTCTAGCTCTGTGTAGGATATGTTGAGCATAGATAAAGCTCTCGCAGATGTGCATGTTCTTCATGAAACCCGTCTGAGCTTTATGAAGTAGACCCGGGAGTTTCTGTTGTAGTCTATTGGCGAGAATTTTGGAAAGAATTTTTTGCACTCCATGAAGTAAGCTGATGGGTCTGTAGTCTTGCACTGTTGCCGGGGAATCTCTCTTTGGGAGTAGTACTATGTATGACGAGTTGAGTGGATGGAGTGACGTACCTTGGTTGGTGACTTGTTGAAACACGCGACATAAGTCAGGAGCCAATATATCTACGAAATGTATGTAGAATTCTCCCGAGAAGCCATCCGGTCCCGGGCTTTTGTTTTTTGGCCACTGCTTGATGGTTTCCTTGACCTCTTGTATCGTTATTCCATCTTCTAGGCTCTGTAGTTCTCCCCCTTGGTGGTTGTATAAATTATCCCATTGAAAATTCGGTACAGGTGATGATTCTTTGCCTATCAGCTCCACATAGAAATTGAAGAACGCTCGTGCTTTGGAGATTTGATCCTTGCAGATTGCACCTTGGTGTTCAATTTGCACTATGGTGTTGTTTTTTTTTGCTGCCGATGCTAAACCATGGAAAAATCTCGTACCTCTGTCACCTTGTAATTCCCATTTCGTACGTGCCCGTTGCCGCCAAATATCTTCCTCAAGCACGGACAAATCCGTGAATCTCTTTTTGATTTTTGCCGCGATAAATTTTTCTAGCGGTGTTGTTTGTCTTGATTCTTTGACTAGGTCGATCCAGCCTAAGAAGTCTCGACATGTGCTAATCTGAGCTTTTATTGCGGTTATTCTTTTGCTGGCCCATTCTTTTGTTTTGTTTTGAATGGTTTGTAATTTAGTGTGCAATTGTGTTGGTGTTGCTGCTGTGCCCATTTCTTCCCATGATTGTACGACAAGTTCATTGAATTGTTTAAAACGGAGCCAACAATTCTCAAATCTGAAAAATCTTGATTTTTTGTACCTTGTCTTTGCCGTGTAGACAATGGGACAGTGATCGGATGAGGTGTTGGGAAATGTTGTCTGTGTTGCATTCGGGTAAGCCCGATTCCATTCATCGCAAAATAGGAAACGATCAAGTCGTGCCATATGCGGTTGTTCTCTTTCATTAGACCAGGTGAATCGGCGGCCTTGTAGCGGTGCATTGATCAGTCCTAGTGTAGAAATTAGTGCTGTGAATTCTCTTGTTGTTCTCCATTCATTTGCCGAGGTACTGGTTCGATCTTCAAGTGCCAATGTAAAGTTGAGGTCACCTCCTATTAACCAAGGTGTGCCATCTGACGGTTTGATTTCATTAAGTTCTTCTTTGAAGGCCGGTCTGCCCCCTGCCGTGGAGGGACCGTAAATTCCAGAAAAGTAAAAATTTTGACCATCTTCTTTGTGTGATAACAGTATAGTGATACTATATCTCTTGACCTCACTTCTGATACTTGTGAATTTTGAAGGAACCCATGCCACCAATATTCCCCCTCTTGTTCCTTGTGCTGCCAATGTCTCTGTTTGTGTCAATCGGTTTCCGAGAATTTCTTTTTTCAGTCTGTTATCAATCTGTACTAATTTGGTTTCCTGAAGACAAACCAAATCCGGTCTTTCGATCAATAATGTTTGTCTCACCGCCAATCGTTTATCCCTTTCATTCAATCCTCGCACATTCCAGGAAATAAATTTTAAAGTGTTGTTTTGACTCATTATGAAACTAGAACTCCATCTTGTTCCTTTGAACGAAAGTACTGATACACCCGACTCGTAGTCGGTTCAAGCTGAAAAATGTAAAAACGCCCTCCTTCTGGTAACCTACCTAACTCATTCCTCCTTCCCAAATTAAAAAACCAAAATTGCATAATCATTAAAAACACAGAGATACACTAATGATCCCGAGCCTAGCTCGATAATTTCAAGCCTCCGTCGGAGGCATGGCAGTAGACAGTGGAGCGGGCACCGTCTCAGAATTTTTAAGTTGAGCGATTTTAAAATGAAAGTCTTCGTCGAATTCAATTCCTGCAGTGTTGACAATCGCTTCTGCCTGGCAGCTGGTCAGTGGCTCTAGGTTTCTTAGATACTGCAATTTCTGTTCATTGGTGGGCAGTGGCGGCTTCCTTCTGTAAGATCTTTTTGGTGAGGGAGCAACAAAGTCTTCCCCCAAAATCTTACATGCCTTCTCTTCCAGAGAGATGTACTGACCCATGGCCTTCTCTTTAATTCTCGGACTCCTCCTGATGGTATTAGTGAAGCCTTCTTCAAAGCCAGGTGGCGGTCCTTCTTTGAAGAGGAAAGCAAAGGGGTCAGCCGCTGCCTGCGTCGTTTCCACCACAGGGAGCGGTCCATCTTCGTACAGGAATGCCAAAAAATCTGCTGGCTGTTCTATATTTTTTGCAGCGGGCTTGGTGTTGGCTGTCGCTGGCCCAGTTGGTTGCTGCTGGCCTATTTGTGCAGTATATGCAGCAGGCTCGGATCTGGTTGGCAGTAGACGCGGGTCCAGATGGGTGTTCGCTGGCCCAATCTGAAATTGCTGGCCGATGGTGTTGGAAGCCCCCTCAACGGGCTTGTTGGCAAGAATCTCGGGTCCAGCTTGGAGGCCTGCGAGAACCGGATCTGGGCCAGCTTTGAGAAGCAGGCCGATGTTTCCTTGGTTGTGTGGACCGAAGTTGATACTGGTATGAATCGGCCCAGTTCCAAAAACGTCTGCTTTGGCCCAGTTCTGTGTGGGAAAAATGTGAGGGGTTTTATCTAGGCTAATTGTCCAGACAGTGGTCTCTGCTTTTCTCTTTGTCAGGTACTGCGCCTGTACAGTCACTCTGTCCCAAGTGCTTTTAAAAAGCACTGTTGTCACCACTTTTGTGTGTCGCAGGTATGCCTTTCGTGCCCCAGAGTCAAAGATTTCCTTTTCTTTGCTAAGGCTTCCTTTGTGTTGTCCAGTTTCAAACTCAACTATAGTCTCCAGTTGGGGAATGGGGCACTGTATGGGTAATGGTTTTGTTTGCACCGGCAGCTCCTGTACCGGCCTGGTACGCCTGGAATACGCGGAATCAGCCCCGGCTTGGTAGGTATCGAGTGTCCGCGAGTAATCGTCAGAATCCGGTGAGTATCTTTCGGGGGACGGTGGTGCACGTCTACCATTATTCCTTTGCAACCTAGGTTCATCTCCTCCCGGTGGTGGGATCTGACCAACCGGATAGTGTAGCCAACCTTCAATGTCGACATACACAGTCCTAGAGTACGGGTTTGCGGTGTACAGTAGGGTTGGTGGGATGCTTGCCGGGTTGTGGCAGGATATCAAGACACGTAAAGTGTCGAAGTTTTCACTTGTGAAAACCGGTGCTAGTTTGAGCACATGACCGATGCCGGCAAGAAGGTGGTCTAGGTCGACTATGTTCCAAGCATTCAATGGTACCCCGCGCAGTACAAGTCGCGCTTTGTATGCGATAGGGTCGTACGTCATGCCCAAAGTCGGTTTCCACTCGGCAAGTTGAACATGTGTGTTGTAGTCAATCGCGAAGACCCCGACGTGTACCGCATGGTTTCTTAAATCTGCCGTGGGGAAGATTGCTAGGAAATGACCCATGGTTCGGTCAAGTTTTCCTATCTTGAAGTCTCTCGGGTGACGGTGTAGTTGGGCAGCCAAGGTGGTGGCGAGGCGGTGAGGTAGGGTTCGCTCATTGCAATTAGGCCCCATGTGGATAACGGCAGTCCTATCGAGCACCTCGTTCGAGGCGTGAAACCCTTCTCTATTTGGCACATAAGCTCTTCGCAGTTCGTGACGGACTGCCGGTAGCCGGGAGGGGGGCAACATTGGCATTGTTTGCCAATTCTCCATTTCTGTCTCTTCTCTGTTTTTGGTACTGTGTTGTATTGTTTCAGTTGTTGTTTGCTGAACTATCTTTGGCACTGTAGCACTTCTTATAGGCTTCTTCTCTTTGAATTTACAGCTGGCCGACTTATGCCCAAAGTTCTTACATTTAAAACATTTCATTGAATTCCTGCAAGCAGCCTGCAAATGCCCTTTCTCGGTGCATTTATAACATTTTCCTTGCTCTCTCAGTGTTTGCATTTGCTTTAGGAGCATAGGGTGTTGGTACTTACCTGAAATTGGAATGGGCGTGTCATGTTTGCTTTTCTTTCTTTGTACTTTCGTCCAGCCTTCCTCCATGGTGTCTTTGCTGCCAAGAGCATTGAATAGATCAGTGGAGCCTGCAACTATCTCTTGGATAATAGGTTGCGCCGTCAGGAGATTTTCTGTCCGTGGTTCATCAATGATGGTCAGCTCGTCCATGTGGGGTTGGGGTGAGTACAGTGTATTAATCGTTCTCTCTGTAGCTTTGGTGGGAGGGTGGTTAATGGAGGGAGGGTAGCTAGCTGTTATCGTAGCATATGTTGGCTTGGGGAAGGAGGCATTGAGTGCAGCAATGTCTTCCTGGGTTCTCCGCTTGTGCTCCTGGGTGGGGAAGAGAGCCATCCAACCAAGCTCTGCTTTTCTGGAGATTTAATTTGTTGTTTCTTTGTTGTGTAGGTTTTTAAGGACTGGTTTGCATATAAGGAGTAAGGTGGAGAAATGATGGTCAGTGGTAGTTGTTGAAAGGAGAAGATTAATTAAGTTAATTAAAATTAATTTTGGTAAAAGCGCGGTTGGTTTGAATTGGGTGTGCGAAACCGTCAAAGGCTGGGAACCCTCAGGACATATAAATATACATTATGTTCTATCACTAGCTAGGTGTTAGAGTGATCCATCAATTTTACAAATAAAAGCTGCTCCAATGTTTTCAATTAATTAAAGAGATAATATTCGTCAACAATTATCAGCGGCCCACAATAATACGTCAATGTTACACTAGCAAAAGCTGTCTAATTAAATACATTTAGCGCAAATTGCATTTACAATCAATATTTTTTTATTAATTAAGGATCGACACCATATATTTGAAGTAGGGGTGTCAATGGGTACGATACGGGTAGAGTGGAAGCATTTTCATACCCATACCCATTAAGAACTAATCTTACTTATACCCTATCTTTATCCATTAAAAATTTAATTTATCCTACTTTATTCTTACCCGTTAAAATTATCGAGTAACGATAGCTGATGATTAATGAATAATACAAATATAATAATTAATTTTATTATATTTTACAAATAGAACAACAAAACTCATTCATTTCACACATGCAATCACATTACTAAAAATAAAATAAAATAAATAAATGTGCAATCAATTCCATCTAAATTATTTTTCTATAAAGCAGAAAAATATCTCTTCGGACAAATTTAATTATTTAACTAAATAACAAAACATGCAAATAAAAGTACCATGTTTAACATTTTTTATAGCAAAAAAACATACACTCCATAATTAATTATAGCTCAAACATTATTATATGAAATATCACGCAAGTAAATTTTCTCATCACAAATTATTGCTCAAACATTGTCATATAATTTTATTTTATATAATTATCCTATAGAGTAACGGGTCTGAAATAGCTGTTATCCGTACCTTTATTAGTTTAGCTAACGAAAAAATTTATTATCCATACCCATATCCGTCTCATCGAATACGATCCGGATAGAGTAAATGATTAAAAGGGTATCAGTGACACTTCTAATTTGAAGTGTTTAAATCACCAAGGCTGATGACTGTTTGCTACAAATTTTACCTAATACCTATACAAATATTTATTAGATCAATGGCGAAAGCATAAATAAACTTTCATGAAGCTCACTTAACCTATGGTAAAGCATATTGATAGCTTGCGGTATGGATGTTAGATGTTTATTTTTTTTACAATTCAGGAATCATTTAATTTGCCAAATCACCAAAACTGACAGTGTTACTCCAAATATTATGTAATATTTGTATAATTATTAATTAGATCAATTTCGAAACAATAAATCAATTTTTACACTATATAAATTTTAATAAAGCATTTATATCTTGTTGTATGCATCCTAAATGTATTTTTATTAATTCTGGATTCATTTCAAATGATTAAATTATCAAAGTAATAATTATACTCCAAATATAACCTAATAGATATACCAATATTTGTTAGATCAGTTAGAAAAATATAAGTATCTTTTTACGTTGCATAATCTATATAGCAATGGATATACAACTTGCTGTATGCATTGTAGATTTTTTTTTTTTTTTTTTAAATGTGGAGATTTACAGATGGTTGTATGGGTGCTAGATTTTTTTTTTTTTTTTATATATAATTCTGAACTCATTTCAAGTGGTAAAATCACCAAAACTTGCCATTTGACTACAAAATTTACCTAATAATTGTACCATTATTTATTAGATCAATTTGGAAAGTATAAATCAATTAATTTTTCCGATGCATATCACATCTAGTAAAGCATATACAACTTGTTGTATGGATGCTAGATTTTTTTTTTTTATTCCGGACTCATTTCAAGTATTAAGTCACCAAAACTAGCAATTTGACAACACATATAATAATACTTGTATAATTATTTATTAGATCAATGTCGAAAGTATAAATCGCTTTTTACGCCTCATAACATCTAGTAAAGCATTTACGTACAACTCATTGTATGCATCATAGATGTTTTTTTTATCAACTCTGAACTCATTTCATGTGATAATATTACCATAATTGATACCTATACTTCGAAGATTATGTTATACATGCACAATAATTTAATTGAATATTTTCAAAAGGATCAATTTTTTTTACAAAAAAAGTTGTGGCAATGCATTTATAGCGTGTTGCATGCAATACAACAAATGGATAATTAATTAAGGACTCATTTCATGCCTTTAAATTATCAAAATTTCAGTTATTCTCTAAATTTTAACTAATAATTGTACAAAGATATACTAGAGCACTAATTATTTTAACTGATAGTTGTACAAAGATTTACTAGAGCACTTCTAAATTTTAACTATTTCAGTTATTCTCATTTCATGCATGCACATCAATATTTATGCATACGCAGTAGATATTTACAAATAATTCATCTTCATTCATGTTAATATATATATATATATATATATATATATATATATATAATGACTAATATCAAAACGTTTGTTCCTGGACCTTAGAACAAATGTTTCGGTTTTTACATTTTCAAAGTCCAAACAGTCGATCCAAACCATTCAACATTCAATCTATATTAAAATGTGCTTAGAAATTTTACATTTTTTTTGGAATTTTTTACTATTTATTAAGCCAGTTTTAAATTCGTTATTTTCAATGATTCAGAAGTTTTTCATTATTTATTAAAAACAGCGATTTTAAAACTGGCTTAATAAATAGTAAAAAAATTTAAAAAATGTAAAATTTGTATCGATCATTTGGACTTTTAAAATCGAAAAACAATGGGTTGTACCATGACTCCGGAACAAACGTTTTGATATTAGCCAATCTCTCTCTATATTTATAGCTAACAAAATTGACAGTTATTCCTTCAATAATAGCTAATCGTTGCACAAAGAATTATCAGAATATTTTTTCTAAGGATATCCATTTTTATGCAAGCAAAAGACATAGTCATGCGTACAAGGGCGGAAGTCGACTTTGAGTATAGGGGGACTCACCGACTAAACATTATATATTTAATTCTTTTTAATAGAAATCAAAATCTATATAACACAAGATAATATGATTCTTCATTCATCACTATTTGATTTTATAAAAAATATAATATAAAAAAAATATCATATTTCATTTTTTTTTATCATATTAGAGATTTAATATGAAAGTAAAATTCTAATATTAACCTTCAACACAAATTAGTTAATGACAAGTTAAATAATTTGACCTGGGAAATTAAATCAAATTTCAGAATATTGAAAAAATTAATCCTATAATTATAATTTTTTTTCTTGTCCGCAAAAGAAAGAAAAAGGAGGTTAAGAAATTAAGTAACTAAAGAATAAATTAATTTGATATACTATACATAAGAAATAGTAATGAAGAGAGATTAATAAATTAAGTTATTGTAAAGAAGCAAAGAGACGCATCAAAATATATGAAAAAACTGTTAACAGGAGCGCTAATGTTATTTTTTTATGTTGAATTTTTCTATCTTAAATTTTTTTTTGCTGCTTTAATTTTAATTTTTTTTTTTGCTTTCTAGTAACTTCTATTCTGACTAACTATGCCTTATAAAATTTCAATAACTTCTATTTTTTTTATAACCACGATGGTACACCGCTATTCTTTTTCTATTTTAGTTTTTACCTTTCTATATTTTAACAACTTTTCAAGTTAAAGATGTTTTTATTTACTTTTTCATGTAGTCAAGTGAGTGTGTATTCTCTGAGATAACTCAACTTTTGCATGAACGACGTGTACGATGCCTATTTGGGGATAGCGCATGTGCCAGTATTATTTGTGTTTTGAGATTCGTGCAAAACGTATTTGAGTTGAGATTTTCCCAAAAAAAAATACTCAAAAGTTTGAGACATCTCAGAGGATGCTAATTCTGGTCAAGTTCGGTAAGTTGGAAAACCAAAGCAAATGAAGGAACATGTTATTTTTATATATAATTCTTTTAAATTTCTTGTATTATCATGGGGGTTAATACATATAAAATAAAAAAATTAGTAAAATTTTTATGTGCCTTATCAAAATTTTTAAAAACCATGGTTTTTTACTTAGCCTCCCCTGAACTATATTACTTTCCGGCCCAGCATGCGGATGACAGCAGCGTATTTAATTGTTAGATTAATTCTGAGCTAATTTTAAGTAACTGAATCATCAAAATTATAAATAATAAATTGTAAATAATAATATTATTTTATACTTGTGGAGAGATTTATAAATAAACTATATCAAGTCAAAATTATAATGACTAAGTTACCCACATGTTCATCATTACAGAATGAATAATTCTACAATACTTAACAGTACAGCAAATTAATGAATAAAAGGAATCAATATACATTTGTTTTAATTAACCCAAACAGGAGGAAAAAGAACTCCATATCGTTGTTCCTGTTCCTCGAGAGATCAAATAAATTGCATTTTGAAAAAAACGCGCATCGCACGGCACTCTCAGCACGCCTTGCTGGTAGCCGAATTGCTCGGCCGCTTGCTCAAGCAGAGCAGCTATGAACGGTTCCTTCAACAACTTGATGCAAACAAAAAACCTCTCCTCTTGCTCTTCCGTGTCACCGCCTACAAGAACGGGGACATAGCCTTTCGGTGCTCTTTTCTTGCACCCATTTTCGTCTGTGAGGCGTGTGTAATGCAGTGCAATGTCTCTCTCCTTCCTCATCCAAACCATCTTTTTTTTTTTTTTTTTCCTTTCTTTAATGTTTTATCGTTTGCTTTCTTAGAGAGCAGAGGAGAAGGAAGTGGATTGCTTCGAGATTTTGTTGTTTTGGTGATCTTTGAGGAGTGGTGTATATATATGTTTACTTCAAGTAGGAGATCGATATGATGCTTAGTGGTGGTTGTTGGAAATAGAAGAAGGTTTAACGGTCAAAATTAAAGTTTGAAAGGATGAGAAAATTTTCCTCTTGAATAGACAAGCGGACAATGACGTTATATATGGAGATTGGAGACTGAACAAGAACAACTTAGCAGACTTGATACTAGCTAGCGTTGATCCCACACTTGGAAGCATGGGACTGGAAATTTTAGGACCTGAAATAATCTATATATGTAACCAGTATAAGGCCCCGGTCTCTGTTTTTTTTTTTTTTGAAAGCTTCGCAGAGGCTGCCATAAGGCCTCGGTCTCAAGCCACAAGTCGTGCTGAATGTAGAATTTTTTTTATTTCTTTGGAGTTTATTTTCTGAATTCATTTTTCAAGCTGGCGTTCAATATTCCATTTTCACATGATGCAACAAATGAATATGTCAAGTAATAAGGTATGCATCTCTAGAATTTTTCCCCAGTATCAAGAGTTAACCAAATACAACCCTTAGTTGTAATACCAGCCTTACCGATTTGATTTGACAAAAAATAATTAATAATACCAGCCTTACCGATATTTTTATTAATACCAAAAAAAAAAACAAATTATCAAATCTGCCCCCACTCCAAACTTATTTTTAAATCTACCCCAACCGCCTGTCCACTGGGCGGTCCACTTTCCCCACCAGACGCCCAGCGGCTGGGCGGTCCAGTTTCCATAGCTGACCGCCCACTGTCTGGGCGGTCCACTATGCATATCTGACCGCCTGGGCGGTCCAGTTTCCATAGATGTCCGCCTAGCAGCTGGGCGGTCCGCTAGTGAAATTTTTTTTTTTTTTTAGAGACAATATGAATATCACCGATATTTTTATTAATACCCAAAAAAAAAACAAATTATCAAATCTGCCCCCACCCCAAACTTATTTTTAAATCTACCCCAACCGCCCGTCCATTGGGCGGTCCACTTTCCTCACCAGACCGCCCAGCGGCTGGGCGGTCTACTAGTGTTTTTTTTTTTTTTTAAGGAGACAATATGAATATCAAGATGCTGAATTCTTAACGCTAAAAATTCGGATTTTTTTTTAAATATTAGTTAGATTACTTCTTTTAAGCATATTTATACTAAAATACGCTAAATTACTTGGAATTATGTTAAATTACGTTGAATTACACTAAACTACGCTAAATAACAATAATTTCGCTAATTATGCTAAAATACGGTAAATTACGCTAAACTACGCAAAATTACGCTAAAGTAGACCGATTATGTGCCATCTTCCATGAATCATAAAAAATAGTAAAAAAATTCCAAAATTAGTAAAAATTGGTATTCTACAATTTCATTATATAACTAATTTACTGAACTACTTGGATTGAATAATAGAAATGAAAATCTTAATTGGAAACTTCAACTCAAGTTTTGAGGGTCTTCCCATTGTTTTTTGGCGATTCTGAATTTTGGAATCTAGCATTGCCGACACAGACACATGCGCATTTTCACAAGCTTTCTGAAAAGTGGTCATTTGCTAAAATCGGACACTCGAGCGCCGTTTTATGACCGTTTGAAGTTTCGTCATCGTTTTTAGCCTTTTTAGTGAAGATATCGTCCCTATTCATATGTAATTTATTGTAATTTACCGTATTTTAGCGTAATGTAATGTAATTTAGTGTAATTTAACTTAATATAGTGTAACTTAACATAATTTAACATAATTCCAAGTAATTTAACGTATTTTAGTATAAATATGCTTAAAAGAAGTAAAACTAATATTTAAAAAAAAATTCAAATTTTTAGCGTTAAGAATTCAGCATCTTGATATTCATATTGTCTCTAAAAAAAAAAAAAATCACTAGCAGACCGCCCAGCTGCTGGGCGGTCAGCTATGGAAACTGGACCGCCCAGTGACTGGGCGGTCATATATCATAGTGGACCGCCCAGACAGTGGGCGGTCAGCTATGGAAACTGGACCGCCCAGTAGCTGGGCGGTCTGGTGGGGAAAGTGGACCGCCCAGTGGACGGGCGGTTGGGGTAGATTTAAAAATAAGTTTGGAGTGGGGGCAGATTTGATAATTTGTTTTTTTTTTGGGTATTAATAAAAATATCGGTGAATATCAAGTTGCTGAATTCTTAACGCTAAAAATTCGACTTTTTTTTTAAATATTAGTTAGATTACTTCTTTTAAGCATATTTATACTAAAATACGCTAAATTACTTGGAATTATGTTAAATTACGTTGAGTTACACTATATTAAGTTAAATTACATTACATTACGCTAAAATACGATAAATTACAATAAATTACAATAAATTACATATGAATAGGGACGATATCTTCACTAAAAAGACAAAAAACGACGACGAAACTTCAAACGGTCATAAAACGGCGCTCGAGTGTCCGATTTCAGCAAATGACCACTTTTCGGAAAGCTTGCAAAAATGCGCATGCGTCTGTGTTTGCGATGCTACATTCCAAAATTCAGAATTGTCAAAAAACAAAGGAAAGACCCTCAAAACTTGAGTTGAAGTTTCCGATTAAGATTTTCATTTCTATTATTCAATCCAAGTAGTTCAGTAAATTAGTTATATAATGAAATTGTAGAATACCAATTTTTACTATTTTTGGAATTTTTTTACTATTTTTTATGATTCATGAAAGATGACACAGAATCGGTCTACTTTAGCGTAATTTACCGTATTTTAGCATAATTAGCGAAGTTATTGTTATTTAGCGTAATTTAGTGTAATTCAACGTAATTTAACATAATTCCAAGTAATTTAGCGTATTTTAGTATAAATATGCTTAAAAGAAGTAATCTAACTAATATTTAAAAAAATCTGAATTTTTAGCGTTAAGAATTCAGCATCTTGATATTCATATTGTCTCCTAAAAAAAAAAAAAAACACTAGTGGACCGCCCAGCCGTTGGGCGGTCTGGTGGGGAAAGTGGACCGCCCAGTGGGCGGGCGGTTGGGGTAGATTTAAAAATAAGTTTGGGGTGGGGGCAGATTTGATAATTTTCTTTTTTTTGGTATTAATAAAAATATCGGCCAGCCTTATTTTGCAAATATTTAAGTGCATTACTGTACTTTTTTTTTTTTTTTGAAGGTTGGAACCTTTTGAGGTCTAACAGTTGATTGATAAATAAAGAAGTTTTACAAAGTTCTATTTTAAATGTACACTAGAATTAAATGTTTATTGAAATAGAATCTATTTACAAGATTTCTATGTGCTCAATACCACAAATGGGCACTCCCAAAAAATGTGGTCCCTAGTTTCCATCTCATTTGACGGACACAGCTTGCATCCCGTTTGCACCACACAACCTCTACTTGTAAGTATTTCTTTCGTAAGTATCTTGTTCTGTACAAGAAGCCATAGAAAACTTTTGACTTTCTGGGAGGCCCTAATTCTCTATAGTTTCTTGTTTGTTAGGGAGATGATACCTATGTAACGCATTATTAGCTTGGTCTTATACAAAATGTATCGCTGTGCAGCTCATGATGAATTAAAACAATAATATGTTTTAATATATATATATATATATATATATATAACAAGAAATCTTTGGCATAACACTAATACATACGAAAACGAAATAATATTAGTATTGTATATGGGACCTTATTTGTCCTCCGACCTCTCAGCTAGCGGTCCTCTGCTGAAATTTTGTAAAGGGTTAAGATGATTTTATGACAAAATTAAGGTAAGAAAAAGAATTACTTTATATGATTTAAACACTACATATATACTACCATTAAATGGTTTATTTACTAGACGGGTTTTCTTTGACATGCATTCAATATTTCACATAATTAATTTTATTATGATATAGTATAACTATAAACTATCATATGAAACCGAAATAACATAATATATAGCATAAGCAAATCGTGTTAATACGCCTACTGGTGATGAGTAATTTCATATGCATGGTTATAAATATGAGGAGGGTTCAAATGTCTCTATTTTTTGTGCCTCCATTTTTAAAAACTTTAAGAACTCAAAATGTAAAACTTAAAAGTCAAAATAAAACCGTTGGATATGATCTACATCATTTTATCTATGTGCTCATAAAAAATTATCACATTTTGATTTTTTTTTTTATGTAAATCAATAAGTTGAAAAATCAACGTCTAGAAATTAATTACAAGCTCTTGATGACAACCAAAATAAAATTGAAATGTCATAATTTTTACACATGCATAAATAAAATGATGTAGATCATATCCAACTGTTTTATTTTGACTTTTAAGTTTTAAATTTTGAATTATTAAAATTTTTAAAATTGAAGACATGGTGGAGGTATGAAAAATGAAGGCATTTGAACCCTCTATAAATATATATGGTTTGACCTTTTGACTTATTTTGTTGCTACTGGTAAAGTTTATTATTCGTGCATGACTGATAACCCAAAACACTAACACGCTGATGTCAACAGGAGGCTGCATGATTAAAATGGGGTGACCATATCAGCACAAGTGGCTGTGGTCCCCGCTGATATCTTCTAGGATTGGCTACTGGAAAATAACATATTTGAAACTTTTTTATTTAGATTTAAATTTTGAAATTTTAATAAAGAATGAAGGTAAAGTAACCTACAGTGGTGTCAATGGGTACGGTACGGGTCGGGTGGAGACATTTTCATATCATACCCATTAAAATTGATCTTACCTATACCCTACATTTACCCATTAAAAATTAACTTTACCCTACCCTACCCTTACCCGTTAATATTATCGGGTAACGAAATGGTAGCGGGTGAATAATGGATAATACTAATATAATAATTAATTTTATTATATTTTACGAATAAAAGATCAAAACTCATTATATTTTACAAATTATATTTTCATTACATAAGATAACCATTTAAATTGTTTTTTTACTAATTATAATTTTTCATTACATAATTATAATTTTCATTACAAATTATATTTTTACTAGTAATCTAGGAAACCTGCTCAGTGCTTTGAATGCTAAACAAGTGGCGGGGTCCTAATCTAGCTAAATAATTGAAGATCTCCATATATATGAATTGCCAAGTAATTGAAAAGCAAATTTTATAATTACAATTTAAATTGTAGAGATATAGAACAATAGTTTATTTTTTTATGAGAAAGGTGAAGGTCAAGAACAATTGTTACTATTACAAACTAAATAATATGTCTAAAAGTGTCATATTAGTTTTAAATTAGTTTGCAGTTAACAACTGTAAGAATGTTTTTTTTTAGCAAGACAACTGTAAGAATGTAAAACTTAAAATAGCCACTGTCTATATTGGGTAGTATGGTCCTCTCCGGCAGCTATATTTTAAGCAATTTTATTGATGGAATGTTGGAAAACTGATTATCTATTGAAAATTTGAAAATTATACACCCCACTAGCAGTCTTCAGACTTCAGCTGACTTCAATTCTTCAATTTCGGTTTAAGTTCCCTATTTCTTATGAGAGAGACAGGTTGCTGATTAACGCTGCATGGGACCGGATATTTCATGTGACAGAGGAAATATGTACCATCTACTTGTGGAATTCAGATCCCTTGAGATAAAAGATCAAACTCTGAATTTAGATCCGGACCGTCCGATTAAATTTTAACTTGAGCCGGATTGGCCCGGATTCTATTCCAACGGTCTGGATCCAAACTCAAAGTTTGAGTAATTACCTTAGAAGATCCGGACCCCTACTTGTGGGTGTTATTCGTATGTCCTTTATTATATTATGCTGGGCACCCGTTTTATGCTTAAAAGTACTGTTTTTCTTTAATAATGTAAAAAACAATATAAGCTGAAATATATTTTTTTGAATAAAAGTGGGTATCCCACCGATTTCTATTAGAAACCACAAGTTTGATGGATCGGTCCCAAGTTATAAGCTTAAATATAAAACTTCATATGGAATTGTTAGAAATGTAAAGTTTGTAATTAATGAGTATATGAATCTCATATTTTTGTTCACATAATTTTGCGAATTAATCCACCAAAACACTCTATATATACAGAAGGATGGAATTTTGGAAGCCCTTTTCATTGGAAGTAATATTGATGATCATTTAACATAATACATCAGTGTTGTAGAGAATAATACCTGAATAACCCGTACCAGTGATTACTAGATTAATACTAAGTTACTAACTATATATATTTTCATACATTTCATCCAAAATGCTGTTAGATATTATTGGAATTAGCATAATATAGTCCAGGAAGGATTAGATAAAGAATTTTTTGATAGGATATTTTCATGGAAGAAACAAGGTGCAATCTTGAGAAGATCATCTAGCTATCTCCAGCATTGTTACTTCTGATATACATTTCATGTGCTTTTGATCTTTTTAATTTTAAGAAAAAAATAAATTGGTAAATTTTTCTTTGTTAAAAAATGTCCGCATTTTATTTGAAAAAGGAATGTTGAATTTGACTTAAAGGAGCAAATATTTTGGAATTTCGAAGTAATGAATTCAAAACTTTAAACAACTGTTGACGAGTATTAAGAAGGTTAAAACACAACTGCTATGTATCAATAACTATATATTATGAATTAAAATAGACAACTATTCCCTGTTAGCGAATAATAAAATTTTAAGGTTCAAAACTTTTTTTATTTGCTAAGTAATCACTTTGACTAAGTCAAAGTTTTGGACTGGTCAACAAAAGATTCAATGGATATTAATTAAAAGTTTAACCCGTCCCCTCAATGTTGATATTCAAGTGATTAAATTTATTAAATCAACATTTCTCGCAAATGTTCCATGCATTAATATTTCAGTACCTATTTGTAAAGGTCCTCTCTCTCTTTCTCTCTCCCTCTCTGTTTTGACTACAGAGTATGACAGAGGACAGGTGGTGATCAGGAGAGAAAAAAAAATTACACAGTATATAAACTTCAAATTCATTTGAAACTTAAATGTAAAATCCCCATTATTATTATTATTATAATAGTTTATATATTTTGGCATGATATGTTGGATATTACGGTGCTAGTTCTTTTGAATTAATTTTTCATCCAATCCGCAATTGTTATACCGGGGATGAATTCATGATATTTACTTGAGTTTGAATCTTGAAGATGGATTAACGGTTAACACGGCACGAGAGAGTGGCTGTGGTTCCCTCTCCGTCTAAAGCTGTATCAGCTCATTTATGTTGTCTTTCTGTTCAACTACACTTATACCCTCTGTTTCATCAGTTCAACTGCACTTATACCCTTCTGTTTCATGGGTCCTAGGTTATGTACATGGCTCTACTCTAGCATCTTTGTTAATGTTTATGTTGTTACTGGTAATGTGTTGGGTTCTCAATGTTTATAGTATGTGCTGGAAGTATACCTTGTACTAAGCCTATTTATGTTAATATAAGCCTATGGTCATTTTCTCCGAAAAAAAAAATTCACTAGTACAAGAATGGAATAGTATTCGCGAGGTTAAAAAGTGACTATCCGCAAGAGTATACCGACATAAATGTGTTTTTTCTATTAACGAAGGGAGTATCCGCGAGGGTATGCCTCGCAGATACTGTTCCATTATTGTACATGTGAAAAATAAGACCAATTAATGAACATAACTCGGCGGAATATAGAAGAATTGGCAACAAAAGTTGGAAGCCCATGGAAGAAGACCGAACTTCTTTCACTTCAATTATGTTACAAAAGTACCATTCATTTTCTTTTCTTTGGACTCTTTAATCAGTTTTTAATGGTGATTATATACTTAATTAAAAACTAATAAATAATTATTATTTTTATAGTGAGGTTATTGTTGCAATGTATAGATTATGGTTGGAATTTTAGTGGTAGAAATAATTATTATATGTAACCAGTCCAAGGCCACAGCCACAGGTATGTCGCGCTGAATATAGATTTTTCTTTTAAATTATTTCTTTTGGAGTTTATTTTTTAAATTAACTTTTCTAGCTGACATTCAATATTCTATTGTCACATGATCAATGCAACAAAATTGATGTTAAGTCACAGCTAGACTTTATCCCCAGTAACAAATAAGTTAACCAATAAATACAACCTTTAGTTGTAAAATTATCGAATCTTTTGAAATTTGGTTTAGATTTAATTTGACAAAAAAAATAATTAAATAATACATGTCTTATATTGGAAATATCTAAGTGCATTAGTAAATAAATTTAAATTGATTTATTTGGAATGATTTTCTAATAACATGCCTGATTTGACTTTGGGCTCTCAGATGTGGAAATAGTAGCACATGCTTCGGGGAAGTTCGTTAATGAAGTCCGCACTACTGTTTAAGGATCCGAACTCCTACTTTATTCCTCATCCAAAAGCTTAGATCATGTGGCATATATGTATGTTTTGTTCTTTGAGTGAGACTATGGTGTAATGCACAGTGCATATTGATTCGTACATTGAATTAATATTTTTATTTTCAAATTTTAATAGTAGATCTGAACTGTTCAATATGATCTTTATGTATTCGCAGACTAAACTATACAAATTTTTTAATCTTTTAATATTTTTTTAAATAGATAAAAATCATTACTTTTTGAATGGTTTAGAATTTTTTATTCTTTTAACTTTTTTTTAGAATGGTTTAGAATCTTTATATCAAGCAATTTTATGTTTTTTTTTTACTTTTGTTTTTGTCCTTCAAAATAAATTTTTATGATTTTTTTAAAAAAATAGTAAAAGAATCTACAAATCTAAATTTTGATATGCAAATAGTCAAATACATATTTTCATATGGAGATAATGTTGAATGGTTGAAAATTAACAATTTGAATTTTGAAAATAAATATATTTATATGAAGTACGGACGGATGTATGTTATGCATAGTACCATAGTCTCACCTTTTTTTGTATGGCACCTAATTACGGCTATTTTGTAAGCAATTTAATCATTCCTAATTAATGCTGGGACCGGATATTTAATGTAACAGAGAAAGCATATTGTATGTACTTGTGGGACTTGCTTGTCCAAGCGACGAGGATTGAGATCTGCTGCGATCCGCATATTGAGCACAGTAACCCTGCAATTCCTGCTTTTTCAAATCCAGCCGTCTAAATTTTTAGTGCACGCATCTCAAAACAGCTGATTTTTCTGTGCATGCATCTCGAAACAATTCGACAGCTGGATTTAAAAAAGCAGGAATCGCAGGTACTGTTCACAGTACCCGGATCGCAGCAGATTCTCACCCAAGCGACGAGGATATCATTTGTCCGTTCTTTATTGTATTATGCTTAAAAGGTTTGCGAGTAATTAATGAGTATGAATCTCATTATTTGTGCGTTCTTTGTTGAAAGCACTTTTCATTGGAAGTATTTGATATTATTTATAGAATACATTAGTGTACTTACAAATAATAATACCAGAATGTATAGTAGAACTAGGGTGTTCTTAAGCTCATCAAGCTTCTTTGTGAGTTTTAACTCAAAAACCCATTTGATTGATTTCAAGCGATCCATCCAAACCGTTGAAACTCACAAGTGATGAGTTTACATGTCAAAGTTATAAATTTTTAAACTAATTTAATATAAAGCCAAGCGGTCAAAGAATGATGAAAAATGAACATATTAAAATTAACTTATAAACTATTTTTTTTACCGCTTGATTTTATACTAAATTAGTTAAAATTTTTATAAATTTGACATGTAAACGCATCACTCGTGAAGTAGATCGGTTTCAACAGTTTGGATGCATTGTTTAAAGCCAATTTAATAAGTTTTTGAATTAAACTCACAAAGAGACTTGAACACCCTAGTTATACTCAAATATATAACCTGGCCTGTCCACCAGTGTTTTTCTTGAATAATACTAATTAAGTTACTAATTACATATTCAAACTTATCATTATAAATGCTTCTAGATGTAATTGGAATTAGCGTAATACAGTACCACGAAGGTCGAAGAAAGAGGTGTAATCATGAAAAGGCGTCTAGTTCTCCGACATCTCCCCAAGATCAGTTAGCATGGCGTTGGGACCTCTCAGGGAAGTTCTCTACCCACTCTTTATATAAGTTTTTAAATTTTAGGGGGTTATACCTTTAATGTCTGAAATACTTTGGTGGACCCTACCTGTTCCCCCTAAAATTAGGGTCTTTATGTGGCTAGTCACACATAATTCCATTCTTACAAAAGATAATCTATCGATTAGAGGATGGACTGGAGACCAAACATGCCAATTCTGTAATAAAAATAATTAATTATTTTTATTAATTCAAAGTTTTGGACCGGTCACCATAAGATTCAATGGGGTATTAAGTAAAAGCTTTAACCCGTTCTGCTCGACGTTGATATCGAATTGATTGATTGCAAGAAATTAATTAATTAAATCTATATTACTAGTGAAGTCAAGCTCACCAAGTCTCTCTCTCTCTTTTTTGAAAAATAGGCAGAAGCTGCCAATTGGATTAATATGAAAGTAAACGTCCATACAATACATCACCACCACAGGTCATAGCTGACCTGTCTTAATTAAAAAAGGAAAATAGGCTAAGAAAAAACAGAAAACTAAAAAACAAAAGAAAACACATCTGATTTTGCAGCACGTCTCTCGCGACTTAAGCTCTTCGGAGCTCTTCTCGGATTCTGATTAGTCCAGATCCGGTAACAAATTGGTACCCATGGGTCGTCTTGCTCCAGTATTACAGTATTTCAGCCACAGCGTCGTGTCATCCATGATTCTGTTAGTTAGGACTGACGAAGGAATTTCTCCTCCTGAAAAAATTGTGTTGTTTCATCGCTTCCAAATATGCCAGTATGCACATAGGAAGACTGATTTCAATTTTGTGAATATCTTGTTGCCTCTAGCCTTTGCCCGAGCTTGTGAGGCAGACCAGATATCTTGTACTCCAACATGAAAAGGCGTCTAGTTCTCCAACATCGTTACTTGTGAGATACATTAATTTCATGTTCTTTTGATCGTCTTCTTTTTTTGTAAAAAATAAATAGGCAGGTTTTCATTATTCAAAAAGGTGGGCATTTTATTTGAAAAAAATGTTGGTCCTGGCTTAATGGAGTTCGAATTATTGAGTTCGGAAGTTTAAATTATTGAGTTCGGAAGTTTAAAATAACTATTGACGGGTATTAATTAATTATAAGGTTAAAACACATTACATTTACCTACTAGAAATGACTATTTTGAATTAACATAGACAGTGTTCCCTGTTAGCAAATAAAGTAACTTAAGTTTAAAACTTTTTTAGTTGCTAATTAATTATTTTGATTAAGTCAAAGTTTTGGACCGGTCACCATAAGATTCAATGGGGTATTAAGTAAAAGCTTTAACCCGTTCTGCTCGACGTTGATATCGAATTGATTGATTGCAAGAAATTAATTAATTAAATCTATATTACTTGTGAATCTCTCTCTCTTTTTGACAGCAGATAGATTATGACAGAGGAAGTGAGGAAAGAAAAAAAATCACCCGGTTCATGAATCATGATATACGTCAAAATTTATTAAATAAGTTCAAAGAAAAAACATCACAAATTAATTAATATTATTTAATCATTTATATATTTTGGCCTGAGATGATGCGCATGACTGTATTAGTTCTTTCGAACTAAGTTTTTTATTCGATCTGCAACCGTGCTACGTACAGGAAAGAAATTCAAGACATGTAGTCGGGATTGAACTTGAAAGATAGATGAGCAGTTAAGTCTGTATGAGTGTGTGTAATTCTAATTTTTAAAGCAGACATGGACTAGATCGTTCAGTTTATAAAATATAATCCAATTCTGTTGCAAAATTAATATGAAATTATTTATGGAACATTTCTTTGTAAAAATTATATATGTATGTCCTTTGATTAAACCCTCACTTATTTAATTAAATAAAAAATATTCCAACATTTTCTTGAATTGAAATAAGTGCACGTGTGTGTTTCTAAGAGTCTGAGAGAATTCCCAGTTTTTCAAAATTATTAAACGTGCATTCTAGTTGAGTGTTCATTTCGACCGAAACAAATATATACATTCTTAGGAGTTTGAATAATGAATTTCGAGCTTTTGGTCAAAGTGCATGATAAACTGTTAATAATAACATCCTCTATATACATTCTGTTATGGCAGCAGATAATATGTGATATCGAAGTGATTAGTCAAAGTGTAGATCGGTAAAATGATAGCGAAAAATTGAGACATTCTTTTTTTTTTTTCTTATTTTATAATATTTTCTATAAATAAAATATTCTCTGAGTTGTGACCCTTGGATAGGCCGACATTTTTATTAATATCCTAAGTTTAATACAAATTATTAATTATGCCCAGATTTTCAAACTTTCGCTAAAAATACCCAAGCCGGCCAGAAAATGGCCGGCTTAGGTAAACCGGCCATTTTCTGGCCGGCTTACTCCTTTTTTCTTTTTTTTTTATTTATAGAGAGACTATGAAGATCAAAATATTGAAATCTAACTCTGAAAATTTGATATTTTTGTTTAAATTATTTGTTATATTACTTCTTTTGATGTATAATTAGCATATTTATACTAAAATACGCTAGATTACTTGAAATTATGTTGAATTACACTATATTACAATAAATTATGTTCAATTATACTAATTTACGTTAAATTACAATAACTTCGCTAATTATGCTGAAATACGGTAAAAAAAACACTAAACTACACAAAATTACGCTATAGTAGACTGATTTTGCTCATCTTTCATTAATCATAAAAAATAGTAAAAAAATTTCAAAAATAGTAAAAATTGGTAATCTGCAAGTTCATTATGTAACTAATTTACTGAGCTATTTGGATTGAATGATAGAAATGAAAATCTTAATCGAAAACTTCAACTCAAGTTTTGAGGCTCTTCCCTTTGTTTTTTGGCGATTCTGAATTTTGGAATCTGGCATAGCTGGCACAGACGCATGCGTCTTTTCGCAAGCTTTCCGAAAAGTGGTCATTTGCTGAAATCGGACACTCGAGCGCCGTTTTATGACCATTTGAAGTTTCATCGCCGTTTTTCGCCTTTTCAGTGAAGATATCCTCCCTATTCATTTGTAATTTAGCGTAATTTACCGTATTTTAGCGTAATATAATGTAATTTAGCGTAATTTAACATAATATAGTGTTATTCAATATAATTTCAATTAATCTAGCTTATTTTAGTATAAATATGCTAATTATATATCAAAAGAAGTAATATAACAAAAAATTTCAAATTTTCAGTGTTAAATTTTAATATTTTGATCTTCATATTGTCTCACTAAAAAAAAAAATGGAGTAAGCCGGCTAGAAAATGGCCGGTTTACTCGGGTACCTAAGCCGGCCATTTTCTGACCAGCTTGGGTATTTTTAGCGAAAGTTTGGAAATCTGGGCATAATTAATAATTTGTATTAAACTTAGGATATTAATAAAAATGACGGCTTGGATAGAAGAAGATTAAGATATAATTAAGTTAATTAAGGACACATTTGGTTTTGACCGATGACGATTGAAACAGTAAAATGTTAAAGGTGTTAGGAGATTTTTTTTTCGTTGTAAAATGGTCATGATCACGACGACGAAATGGAGACAAAGTAGCTTGCTTGCGGATTGCAAGATATAGCTGGTCTATAGCGTATAGAAGCACGGGATTGAAATTTAATTCTACTAGGATTTTCTTTTCCTATATTATTCATTGATTGATTGCATGGTTGGTTGGTTTAGTTTTAATATTATTATTTTGTTTAAGTCTTCGGGGACACGTGCGTTCGAGGCTTGTTTGTCTCGTTTCGCAGGGCTTTTTCTTTTCTACGGTTGATTTTCGGGATCCACGTTCACACTTGATAATTGATATCCAATTAGTGCCACAAATGGATTCAAGGTAACATGGCATGCATCTCCACCAATTGATGCAAAAAAAATGGATTTGAGAGAACACGGGCATGCATCTCCAAATTTTCACTAGTTGAAACATGAGACCAATGTTCATCGCTCAACGGATTATAGTAGAAGATGGACAACAAAAGTTGGAAGCTCAAATCCATGACATGCATCTCCAAAATTTTCACTAGTTGAAACATGAGACCAATGTTCATCGCTCAACGGATTATAGTAGATGATGGACAACAAAAGTTGGAAGCTTACGGAAAATGTTAGAGTTTGTGTGAAAAGATCAAGAAGAAGATAGACACATTATGTCAAATAAATTATATTTTAATTTTTTTTCTCTTTCAAAAAATCTAAATTACATAGTACATATAAATAAGATACACAGTATATTAATGTTAGCTATTTGGATCGGAACATAATATATTATAATTTCCACCTTAATTCAAATTGCATCTAAAACAAATTAAACATAAAATAAATGTAAATATACACTAGCAATATGCTACAAATAAAACTGGCTAGATAATAGTAAGACAAGAGGAACACTCCACCTTAAACCAAAATCTCACTCAAAACTTATGTTACTCGGATACTTCAGATTGACCTTCGTACCTGTATCAGACACGTATCGGATACCGATACGCGTCCGATACGGCGCCGATAGGTATCTGATACACCAGTTGGAGTATCCCCTTACACGTGGCGTATCCTTACTTAGTCAATACAATCGTCGATACTCCGTTGAAACTCACGGATATGGAAGGATACGTGTGGATACGGTCGGATCTAACCCATAGCACCCGTGAACCGCGACCGTGAGCCGCGCATACACCGGAGTTTTTTTTTGTGCCCAGCGGGATTCGAACTTGGGACTTCTTAGTTGGGAACTAAAACCTTTAACCACTCCGCAACAATTTTGTTTGTGATATATTCCAATAACTATACTATTTATTCTATTCTTGTAACTTGATTCAGTTAATAAGACTTTTGTGACATATTCCCCTTTTTAATTAGAATTTTTATGATTATCTAAATACAATATATAAATAATAATTATATTTATATATATATATATATAGAGAGAGAGAGAGAGAGATGGGCTATTGTGCTTTGCAAAGTAAACCCCCCGTTTACTTCGGGCCATATTTTGCATTTTGAAAATTCAAACAACCGATCCGAACCGTTCAACATGTTCTAAATATTGAAATGTGCTTGGAAACTAAATTTTACATTTTTTTGAAACTTATTACTATTTATTAAGCCACTTTGAAAATCGCTGATCCACTGTGAACAGTAAAAAACAGTAAAATTTTCTAGACCACAGGATCAGCAATTTTTAAAGTGGCTTAATAAATAGTAAAAAAATTCCAAAAAAATGTAAAATTTAGTCTCCAAGCACATTTCAATATTTAGAACATGTTGAACAGTTCAGATCGGTTGTTTGGATTTTTAAAATACAAAATATGGCCCGAAGTAAACGGGGGGTTTACTTTGCAAAGCACAATAGCCCATCTATATATATATATATAGAGCTGGGCTATGGTGAGTTGTGAAGTAAGATGTCATTTTTACTTCACGCTCATATTTTCATTTTGAAAATTCAAACAACCGATCCGAATCGCTCAACGTGTTATAAATATTGAAATGTGCTTGGAGACTAAATTTTACATGTTTTGGAATTTTTTTACTATTTATTAAGCCACTTTGAAAATCGCTGATCCGGTGGTCCAGAAAATTTTACTGTTTTTTACTGCTCACAGTGGATCAGCGATTTCAAAGTGGCTTAATAAATAGTAAACAAATTCCAAAAAATGTAAAATTTAGTCTCCAAGCACATTTCAATATTTAGAAAAAGTTGAACGGTTCGGATCGGGTGTTTGGATTTTCAAAATGAAAATATGGCGTGAAGTAAAACGATGTTTTACTTCGCAACTCACCATAGCCTATATATATATATATATATATATATATATATATATATATATATATAGAGTGAGGCTATGGTGCTATGCATAGCACGGATGGGGTCCGTGCTACGGCTCAAAATTTGACTTTTTAAAATTCTAACGGTCGATCCAACCGTTCAATGTGATAACCATATGAATATGTACTTGCAAACTAAATTTTATATTTTTTCGAATTTTTTTACTATTTTTTTAGATAGGTAGAAAAATCAGTGTTTTCTGAAAATTCTGGACCATTAAAATTCTACCTATCTAAAAAAATAGTAAAAAAATTCGAAAAAATATAAAATTTAGTTTGCAAGTACATATTCATATGGTTATCACATTGAACGGTTGGATCGACCGTTAGAATTTTGAAAAGTCAAATTTTGAGCCGTAGCACGGACCCCATCCGTGCTATGCATAGCACCATAGGCTCACTCATATATATATATATATATATATATATATATATATATATATATATAGAGGAGGGTTAAAATGCACCCTCCCTTTTGTGCTCCTAACGTGCACCCTCCCTCATATCTTCATTTTCAAAGTTCAAAGAGTCGATTCGAACCTTCCAACGTGTTCTTCATATTAAAATGTGCTTGGAGAGCAAATTTTACATTTTTTGGAAATTTTTTACTATTTTTTCAGAATTTTTGATTAAACTAAACAATAATAAAAAATTCAGCAAAGTGATGATTTTCAAAAATTCTGAAAAAATAGTAAAAAATTTTCAAAAAATGTAAAAGTTGGTCTCCAAGCACATTTTAATATGAAGAACACGTTGGAAGGTTTGAATCGACTATTTGAACTTTGAAAATGAAGATATGAGAGGATGGTGCACGTTAGGAGCACAAAAGGGAGGGTGCATTTTAAAATTGCCGTATCGCTGTATCCTAAATTTTTTAAAATTGCCGTATCGCTGTATCCGTATCGTATCTGATACGATACCCGTACCCGTATCTATGCAACATAGCTCAAAACATTTGATGGTTGCTCTTGAATGTCAATTCATTATCGATATCGAACTTGATCAACAAATTACTCTTTGAGGTTACATCCTCAAAGGTGCGTGATAACTCTTCACTTCCATAAACCTCTAAATTACATAATACATACAAGATACGTAGTCTATTAAGACATAAATAAAAATTTCGAAAAGGCATATCAATCGTTTACGCAAACAAAAATCACTACAATATATTTACATCATATTTAATGTTTGATAGATACTTTTAATTAACATTTATTCCTTCAATAATAATAATAGTTGTACAAAACATTTAGACAAGTTTCTGGGAGGATACTTCCATTTTTACGCAAACAAAAGAATTCGTCATTCGTATTAATTTTTTTTATTTATGCTGAAGTATTCAATGTGACTGAATTATCAAAATTAATAATTATACTGCAAATATTACTTAATTCGTGCATATTGATTTCAAGTCAAACTTACTACGAATAAGTGAACATCTCAACAAGTTCAACATTAATTATACCACATGAATAATTTTATAATATTTACAGTACAGCAAAAATGGAATAAAAGAATCAATATATCCGTTTCAATCAACCCCAAAAAATGAGGAAAATTAACTCCAAATCTGTGTTATCTTCCACGAGAGATTAAATCAATTGTATGCTGAAAACAACGAGCATCACAAGGGACTCTCAGCACGCCTTCTTGGTAGCCGAATTGCTCGGCCGCTTGCTCAAGCAGTGTGGCTATGAACGGTTCTTTTAACAACTTGATGTGAACAAAAAACCTCTCTTCCTCATCCTCTGCCGTGTCGCCGCCTACAAGAACAGGGACATAACCTTTTGGTACTCTTTTCTTGCACCCATTTTCATCGCTGAGGCGTGTGTAGTGCACTGAGGTATCTCTCTCCTTCCTCATCCAAACCATCTTTTTTTCTTTGTGTTGTTTTCTCGTTATGTTGCTTAGAAAGCGGAGAAGGCTATTGCTTGGAGATTTTGTTGTTTTGGTGTTGGTCTTTGAGGAGTGGTGTGTGTGTGTGTATATATATATATACTTAAGTAGGAGAGATAATGCTTAGCGCTGGTGCTCGGAAATAGTAGAGATTAAACGGTCAAAGGTTTGAAAGAATGAGAAATTTTGAATTTCATTCTTTAATGGACAAGTGGACAACACGACGTTGTCTATGGATATGGATATTGGAGACTGAGCAACTTGCTACTTGCTACAGTTGCTAGGACAAGTATCCTCTCCATTACTGTAAAAGATTCCCTTCACTTTACGGTTTGAGATTAACTCTCAGCCACTTTGTGATTCGGGCTGACGGAGGGGCAGTATTATTGGGCTTTGAGATTCGTGCCAAGTTAAAAAGAACGGTCCAGATCAAGTAATTGTAAAAGATTCCCTATTACTGTACCGGGGAGGATCTGAATTCCAATTGCTAGGCGCCTAGGCCGCTAGTCGATAATTTTGTAGGAGAATTCTTTTTTTGTATATCTTTTAAAAAATTTAAAATTATGTATTTTTCTGAAAATTCATAATATTATATTTATTTTTAATTTCAAAATCTCACAAATTCTTGTAATTGATCAGTTTCTCATAACAAATGATTTATTTCTTTCCTTAAAGATGCATACACATTAGCATGTAGGAGTTGTACATCACAAGTAAGAAAATGTAATGTTTGCCTTTACAATCAGTTAATTAGAAAACATAATATTCTTTCTTAATCAAACTACATATTATTTTTTTTTAATAAAATATAAAATTGATACTTTATAAATTAAAATGTATTTTAATAGAAAAGATAATTTATTGGGTAAATTTGTAAGTTTTTGAAATTTAGAAGGACAAATGTGATCTTATAAATTTTGGAAGAAATATGTAATTTCCAAAAAATTTAAGGGCATACATCACAATTCCCCATTTTTGTAAGTATACTTTGAGCATTGTTCGAACACTTACTAGCACGTAGTTGGATTTTTAGTTGGAGAAATTGTAAGAAATAACAATAAAAAAAAAAATGTAAGAAATGTCCTACATGTCAAATGATTTGGGCCAAATTAATAGATCATTTATGGGTTTATTTTTATTGGGCTATTCCAGTAATGGACTCGAATTTCTGCTCTGATCTAATATGATATGTTCTATCATGATAAGATCTTCTGAAAATGCTCAAACGAATTGGTGCCAATGAACAGGCTCAAATGAACTGGTGCATACTGTTATAAATATGTAACAACAATTCAGTTTTCGGTTAACTGTTTTGTTCACTTAATTTTAGAAAAACGAGAGAAAAAGAGAGAAAAGAAGGGGTTGTCAGTTCGGTACTAGCATACCGACTTGTAGTAATTTGTCAATTTGTTCATGTGGATACTAATAGAGACGCAACTGATGTCGCTGGTGCATATATCTGACATGGAGAAGGAACAGAAGATGGTAACTCCAGGAACTAAGGAGTAGAAGAGAGTGACTGCTCCTACTACTAGACAAAGACAGCCGATGCGCTAAACCCTAAACCCTAAACCCTACGGGCTTAATTTGTAATCCGAAAAGAAAAAAATAATAAAAACAATATTCCATTTTCACATTATGCAATAAAAATGTATGTTAAGTAATAGGGTATGCATCTCTAGAATTTTTCCCCAGTAACAAGAGTTTACCAAATACAACCTGTAATTGTAATTAAAATTATCCAATCTCTTGAAATTTGGTTAAGAATTGATTGACAGAAAGAATAAATAAAACATGTCTTTTAATGGAATATATAAGTGCATTACTAAATATATTAAATAAATTGATTTATTTCGAATGATTTTCTAATATCATGCATGTCTGATTTGACTTTGGGTTTGGGTAGCCCGTATCCCGTATGCTTCTAGGAAGTTGAATGAATTCCGCTCGTACGCCATGTTTTATCTACGGGTATGTGGACCCACTCCATATTTGGTGGTAAGGTCCTATCTTGCGGCTACTTTTAAGCAACTTCAATGTGGAATGTCATTTTCAAACATTGAAAATTTCGGTGACTTCAAGTCTTCAATTCCGGTGGGAGCCGTAATTAGTCCTTTTTTTCTTACAAGAGAGACGGGCCGATATTTTTATTAATACCCAAAAAAAAAAAAAATTATCAAATCCGCCCTCATCTCAAAATTATTTTTAAAAATGCCCTAACCGCTCCTCCTCTGGGCTGTCCAGAATCTATAGTAGACCGTCCAGAATGGGGGCGGTCCACTACCCATAGCTGACCGCCCAGAGGGGGGGGGTCCACTATTTTTTTAGAGAGAATATGAATATCAAGATGCTAAATTCTAACGCTAAAAATTCGGATTTTTACTTTAAATATTAGTTAGATTACTTCTTTTAAGCATATTTATACTAAAATACGCTAAATTACATGGAATTATGTTAAATTACGTTGAGTTACACTAAATTACTTTAAATTACGCTAAATTACATTAAATTACGCTAAAAATAAGGTAAATTACGCTAAATTACATATGAATAGCGACGATATCTTCACTGAAAAGGCAAAAAACGACTGCGAAACTTCAAACGGTCATAAAACGGCGCTCGAGTGTCCGATTTCAGCAAATGACCACTTTTCGGAAAGCTTGCGAAAATACGCATGCGTCCGTAATGACTATGTCATTTTTCAAAATTCAGAATTGCCAAAAAACTAAGGGAAGAACCTCAAAACTTGAGTTGAAGTTTCCGATTAAGATTTTCATTTCTATTATTCAATCTAAGTAGCTCAGTAAATTAGTTACATAATAAACTTGTAGAATACCAATTTTTACTATTTTTTGAATTTTTTTACTATTTTTTATGATTCATGAAAGATGGCATAGAATCGGTCTACTTTAGCGTAATTTTGCGTAGTTTAGCGTAATTTACATATTTTAGAGTAATTAGCGAAGTTATTCTTATTTAGCGTAATTTAAAGTAATTTAGTGTAATTCAACGTAATTTAACATAATTCCAAGTAATTTAGCGTATTTTAGTATAAATATGCTTAAAAGAAGTAATCAAACTAATATTTAAAACAAAATTCGAATTTTTAGCGTTAGAATTCAGCATCTTGATATTCATATTGTCTCTAAAATAAAAAAAAATAGTGGACCGCCCCTTCTCTGGGCAGTCAGCTATGGGTAGTGGACCGCCCTCCCTCTGGGCGGTCTGCTATGGATTCTGGACTGCCCAGAGGGGGGGCGGTTAGGGTATTTTTAAAAATAATTTTGAGGTGAGGGCAGATTTGATAAATTTTTTTTTTTGGGTATTAATAAAACTACCGGAGAGACGGGTTGCTGATGGGCGATGATTTTTATACAATTATATTTTTTATTAACACAACAGTTTCAAAATTTTCAAGTATATAGACAACTTTATCTCTACTTTATTGTTGTTATACCTTACCTTATTTGAGTATGTAATTAACACTTTCTTTATTTTAATAATTATGATTCACTTTATTTCCAAAATCAAAACATCTCCCCCTTTAGATGCATTTTTTTTTCTAAAAAACGGAACACAAAAATTAAAACTCATAATTAACAAGATGAAAATCAATTTACCAATCAACAAAAAGAAAACTTATAATTAAATTAATAAATAATAAATTGTAGATTTTATTAATTGAAATGATCAGATTTAAAGATAAAATTATCTAAGTATTTAGTTAAATTATAAAATTTACAATTACAAAATATACTGTCAAAATAAATATCAATTAATTGAGTAACATAATTAAAAGTAGGAAGTAATTACATCTACAAAAAAGAAAATAATTTAAGTGATAACTCGGGCATATTATTTCAAAATTTGACTGAGTATTTTTTCTTTTCACTGTATAGTATACAACTAGAAAATAACATGAATGAAGGATAACAAATTTAGAAGTTTATATTTAAGAAACTTGTTAATTAAAAAAAGAAACAAATGATAGCTTGATTGAGAAATAAATGAGGAATAAAGTTGTCTACTTGTGAAAATATTTAAATCTTTTTGAGTTAATGCATCTCAGCCGTTTGATATTAAAGAGAGCTAATTTGGTTGTCTGATTTTAACAGAGAGACTCTTTAATATTAGTGCGAATCTACTTTGCACGGATCTTAAAGTAGATCGGATAGTCCAGATGCATTAACTCAAAAGATTCCCTTTTGAGTTACTGCAGAGGATTCGAATTCTGGTTGCTAGTGGGTTAACAAATTCTATATTGGGCCCCACCTCCATTGACGGTATCGTGGTATCAGCTTGTGCAGTTGTGCTCAATTGCAGGGACCTTTAATTTTAAAGAGGGTATAATTAATTGTCTATTAAATTTAAACATATTTCAATAAAAACTTAAATACATAAAATAGGATAGAAGAAAACAAATGTTAAATTTTGATAGGTATATTGGATATTATGATGTTTTTATGAGAAAATTAGCTATTTCAGAAATTTGTATAGGCACACTGGAAATTCTCTCAAAAAAATACCCGTATGTATTAAAATTTAACAGAATTTTTCTTTCACGCATTAGGCCCCTAATATATAATAATATAATAACTGTAAAGACTTCATTCTAAAATTTTGAAAATAAAACTGCCGCTTCATTTTCAAATAACGTTTCAGATTTCAAAGCGAGTGATTTGCCTGTGTGTAAAAAAAGCAATTGTTAAAATTTTGGAAACTCTTAGATAAAATTGGAATCGGAAGAGAGATGCAGGCAAGGCCTTCAGAGCTAAGGCGGTGCCAGTTCTTTGTTCAAGGGAATTTTACCAGTGCCTTGCTAGAATCTAAATGGAAATTGGTGAGAAGAACACAATTGGCCATGGTGTTCTCTATATGAAAGGAAAAGGAAAGATGTAGAAGAATATTTTAAGAAGCGGACAAAACTGCAGCCGACATTTTTATTAATATCCAAAGTTTAATAGAAATTAATATTTATGTCCAAATTTCTGGGTTTTCGCCAAAAATGTCCAAACCGGTCATTTTGTGGCCGGCTTACTTGAATTTTTTTATTTTTTATTTTTTATTTTTAGAGACACTATGAAGAGCAAGATAATGAAATCTAACACTGAAAATTCGAATTTTTTGTTTAAATTATTTGTTAGATTACTTCTTTTGATATATAATTAGCATATTTATACTAAAATACGCTAAATTACTTGAAATTATGTTGAATTACACTATATTAAGTTAAATTACACTAAATTACATTACATTACGCTAAAATACGGTAAATTACGCTAAATTACATATGAATAGGGACGATAGCTTCATTGAAAAGGCGAAAAACGACAACGGAACTTCAAACGGTCATAAAACGGCGCTCGAGTGTCCGATTTCAGCAAATGACCACTTTTCGGAAACCTTGCGAAAAGACGCATGCGTCCGTGCCCGCTATGTCAGATTTCAAAATTCAGAATTGCCAAAAAAACTAAGGGAGGAGCCTCAAAACTTGAGTTGAAGTTTCCGATTAAGATTTTTATTTCTATTATTCAATCTAAGTAGCTCAGTAAATTAGTTACATAATAAACTTGTAGAATACCAATTTTTACTATTTTTCGAATTTTTTTACTATTTTTTATGATTCATGAAAGATGACACAAAATCGGTCTACTTTAGCGTAATTTTGTGTAGTTTAGCGTAATTTACCGTATTTCAGCATATTTAGCGAAGTTATTGTAATTTAAGGTAATTTAGTGTAATTCAACATAATTTATTGTAATATAGTGTAATTCAACATAATTTCAGGTATAAATATGCTAATTATAAATCAAAAAAAGTAATCTAACAAATAATTTAAACAAAACATTCAAATTTTCAGTGTTAGATTTTATTATTTTGCTCTTCAGAGTGTCTCTAAAAAAAATGAGTAAGCCGGCCATTTTGTAGCCGGCTTGGGCATTTTTGGCGAAAACCCGAGAATCTGGGCATAAATATTAATTTCTATTAAACTTTGGATATTAATAAAAATGTCGGAAACTACAGCTTAGTTATCTTGGGATATAATACATGATATCAGACTCTGGTTTTCTGAGATGTAGACTAATACTACTACTTAGGGGTGTCAATGACACATTTTACTCGTTTACCCAACCCGATAAGACGGGTACGGATAAGATTTTTTTTTTCATAAACTTATCGGGTACGGTTAAGGATAATTTTTTTTTTCATTATCTAAACGGGTAAGGATACGGGTAAAGCTTATTTCGTATCCGTTACCCGATCGGGTAATTATAAAAAAAATCATATATATTATATATATTAATAATCATTGATAATAGTACTTTAATTGTTTACTTGAGCTTAGCATGATCAATTTTTTTTTCCAATAAAGTATTATATATGTGTGAAATGAATGTATTCGATCTATTGTTTTATTTAATAAATAATAAACATAATTATTATATTAGTATTACCCGTAATTTACCCGCTACCGTTTCGTTATCTGACAACCATAACGGATAAGGATAGAGTACGGATTAGATAATTTGTAGCGGGTAAGGATAGGGTACGGGTAAGGATAATTTGTAACTGGTACGGGTATGAAAATGCTTCCACCTGATCCTTACTGTACCCGTTGACACCTCTACTGCTACTGTCACTTTAGAAATTTTAATTTCAATTTATTTTACTTTGTTTTTCTTGTAAATACAATCTGTGTACATAACTCTTAATCATACCATTGGTGTGAGCACCGACATTTTTATTTTTACCCAAAAAAAAATATATTTTTATATAAATAACCAGGTTTTTAAAATATTTTTATTTTTACCCAAAACGCTATATTTCCTAGCGTTCCGAATTATTAATTCGGAACGCAATATTTCCTAGCGTTCCGAATTATTAATTCGGAACGCAATATTTCCTGGCGTTTTGAAATTTTAATTCGGACCTAACCGACCCGTGATCCCTCTCTTCTTCTCTCTTGCGACAAACGAACCGATCTCTCTCTCTCTTTGGTTTTTGTTCCGCCGATCACCTCTCTGCCTCTCTTCTTCCCGATCCCCCGATCTCACCTCCGATCCTCTCTTCTTTGCCGATCCTCTGCCACCCTCTCTGCCACCCTCTCTGCTGCGATTTGGTGCTGCGATTTTTACTGTGGTGCTGCGATTTTGGTGCTTTTGGTGCTGCGATTTTGGTGCTGCGATTTGGTGCTGCGATTTGGTGCTGCGATTTTGGTGTGGTGCTGCGATTTTGGTGTGGTGCTGCGATTTTGGTGCCGACTCTCCTCGGGTAACCCTAAAAACTCTCTAATTTTTGGTTTTCGGCCTTGTGGCTGGTGGCTGCTGCCTTGACCTGTGCCTTGTGGCTTGTGGCTGGTGGCTGCTGCCTTGTGCCTTGTGCCTTGTTATTTGGCTGATTGCCTTGACCTGTGCCTTGTGATTACCAGACCTGTGCCTTGTGATTACCAGAACCCGAAAGTTGGCTGATTGGCTTGTTATTTGACCTGTGCCTTGACCTGTGCCTTGTTATTTGACTGATTGGCTTTGGCTGATTGCCTTGACCTATTCAATTACCAGAACCCGAAAGTGGACTGTGCTGCGATTTTACCAGAAGCCAAAAGTTGGTGCTGCGATTTTACCAGAAGCCGAAAGTTGGTGCCGACTCTCATTACGGGTAACCCTGAAAACTATGATTTTGGTCTTGTATGCCTTGTGGCTTGCGGCTGATGCTGATATGTGGCCTTCGTGCCATTTGTGAATAATTGAATAGGCATGTATAGTGTGAATAATTGAATAGGCCTTCGTGCCATTTGTGAATAATCTGCTGGAGGAGTATAGTGTGTACTGGTATAGGCATGTATCAGCTAGAATTTTCTGTGAATAATTGAATTTTCTGTGTAAACTTAGAATTTTCTGTGTAAACTGAAGTAGGTTAATACTGCTTAGTGAATGAAATATAGTCATCTGTGAGACTATGTAGTAGGTCAAAACTGCTATGTGATTGAATTTAATCTTGGTGTGTGATTGGATATTCAAATACAAAATGAAATTGTTCAAGGAATATATATAGCTCTGTTTGTGTTCTTATCATGATCGAATGTTTATTTTTCTTGTTATTAGAAATAGTAAGTATGACTGTGTTTGATATTAAAATACAAAAATTGTTCAAGGAATATATAACTTTGTTATATTTTGAGCATGAATGTTTATTTCTCTTGCTATTAGAAATAGTAAGTATGACCTTGTTTCATATTCGATTACAAAAATTGTTCAAATTGTATGTTAGCTGTATCGTTTGAAAATATTTTCTATTTTTCTTCTTTGATTTAAAACGTGAGAGAAGGAAGACTCAAATTGTAGTGCAAAGAAAAAGCAATTCAAAATATATATTTTTGCGCAAGTATAATTCAAATTATTTTAAATATATTAGGCTGCAAAAATCATACAATTGTATAAAATATTATTATATAATACGAGCTTATTATATAATACGAGCTTATTTAGCGAAATTGTAGAAAATATTATCTATAGTTCCAAGCTTAATATGTACTATATGTATCATCAAATTTGTGTGATTAAACAAATTATACTCGCAACAAATAAATGAGTTATTTTTGCTGGTTGTATATTTGAAAGTTTATTTTGCATTAATTTGTATGAAATGAAATTAGTTTGCATTAACTGATTTCATACATTTTTAATGGAAACTTTATCTTTAAAAAAAATACAAATTTATAAAAATATGCTTGTATGGAGTGGTTCTTTGTTCTTATTGGCATAATGCATGTTATGATTGACTCCATAGTCATCTTTTTGCATATTAGCGTATTTTTACCGCAATTAGCATATTTTAATTGTAGCATGTTTAACCTTTTTTTTAACGCAGGATGGCTAGGGGACGGCCTAGGAAACCACCCGCAGTCGACCCGGTTGATGAGCCCATTCCCACTGACAGCAAGGAGCATTTCAGTCCTTTATTATGGATGCCTCACGGTGAGCACCGAGTCTCAGATGCATCTAAAGAGGTACTTGATTACTTTTTTTTTTAAGTTTGTATTTTGTTGAATTTTTGTATTTTTAGGTTTTCATGTTGTTTACTTTTTTGAACGCAGAGTGAGGCATTTATAAATGCCAGGGGTCGGTATCCGGACATGCAGTACTTCCCGATGATGGAGGCGTATCTGCAAAATTTGGGGGTGCAGCATTTGGTCGATATTTTACAGTCGGAGGCTAAGTCCATCAACGCGTCCCTGATTGCAGGACTAGTGGAGCGATGGCGCCCCGAGACGCACACGTTCCACTTACCTTTTGGAGAGATGACAGTGACTCTCCAGGACGTTAGTGCTCTATGGGGTTTGCCTATCCAGGGCGTGCCCGTTGGTGGCATATCTGACCCCACAGATCCAGATGACACGACGATTAATTACATGCTCGCTGAGTTGTTGGGAGCGGAGCCAGATATACGCAGCAACGGGGGGAAGTCCAAGTACTGTCTGGACAAGACGAAGCTGCGAGCTATGTTTGCGAGAGGTATAGGTAGCGATTCCACTCCGATCGAGATTCAGAGGTACTCATACAAACTATTTGTATTACATTTACTTTGTACTCTGTTTCATGCGGAAAAATGAGTTGCTCTATAATTTTGATATTACAGATACACACGGGGATTCGTGATGGACCTATTTGGTTCTGTCATGTTTGCTGATGCTAGTGGTAATGCCATCCCGATGATGTATCTACAGCTGCTGCGAGACCTCCAGCCGTCGAGCGGCAGGTACAACTTGGGTGGGGCTGTCCTAGCACATCTCTACTCCAACTTGTGCCACGGTTGCAAGGTCAGTATGTTATTTATGTCTTATTTTAATTACCTACCTTGTCATGCACTTGTTGTCTTATTTTAATTATTTAACTTGTCCCTGACGGCTGATATTCTTCAAAATATAGCGGAAAACTAAGCAAATCTACGGGCCAGTACTGCTTCTGCAGCATTGGTCGTGGTCACGGCTACCGGTGGGGGTACCTGAGCTGAACGAGGATCCATGGGGAGAGCCCGAAAATGAAAATCGACTGGCATTCGGCATGAGATGGTACGGACATCATGACTTCAAGGACAACCCTCACGGGAAGACAGCAGGTATCAGGCCGGTCCGATCTCAGATTCAGAGTCTGGGTGAGACGCAGGTGCGCTGGACTCCGTACCGGGAGCTATACACTGAGGGGAGGCTGCCGCAGATTGTAGAGGATGATCGGGAGATGTGGCTCTACAGGGGACCGCTGGTGTGCTTCTGGATAGTGGAGCACCACTGGCCAGACCGGGTGCTCCGCCAGTTTGATTTTCCTCCACTCATCCCCGCAGATCCAGACGTCCCGAGATCTGTGATCATGAGGCTACACGGGTAAGTTATGTTGTTTTTAGCATTTTTGTACTTAACATTAGTTCTTGTCTTTAAATTGCAACTGACATATGAATTACAGGATAACACACGGTAATCACTGGGATAGAGATTGGAGTGATTATCACTCGGAGTACTACAGCAAGGCGGGCAATATGAGTGCCAACTTATGGCAGATGCCGGAGATTGATACGATGCAGTTCCAGGGAGATCCCCTATTGAGATATCAGGCTTGGTACCTGCGGGTCGGCATGGCTTCGGTGTATATAGAGGGAGATTACGGCGAGTTTCTTCGCGCACATATATTCGAAGACGATGGTTATACCCCTACTGGCCGGAAAGGTGCTCGCCAGGTAATGCATCTAAAACAACACATATTTATGCGTTATGAACCTTTTATCATAACTTCAATTGTTTCTAACGTTTTTTTTATAGCTGCTGGTAGCGCTTAAAGGTGCCGCGCGTTCAGTCGTTTGTCTTGGAAAACGTGGCTACAGAGCGTTCGGGCACGCGATGTTGAACTTGGTTGCCCCATGCATTGCGGACCACGGCCAGGAGGCAAAGCTGGTCACCATGTTACGAGACGCCGGAGAGAATATTGATTGGCGCGCAGTACAGCCGGACGAGCCTGACGCGCCGCCTATTGTGGCCGGTGAGATGCCACCGGAGCCATCAGAGCAGCCAGAGTGGGATTATCATCGTTGGGTACTGCACATGGCCGGTTGGCACGCCTACCGTGACGAGCACGGTCGTCCAGTTCTTCCCCCGGTATGTGATTCTTTATTTTATTTATGTTTTTACTGTAAGTAAATATAGTTAAAATTTACTAAATTTTTGGTATCCTTGCAGGGTCCTGCATACATGCCGACCCAGCCCGAGCATCATGAGTCTCCAGAGATCCAGTCTGTGCAGTATGACAGGATGAGTTTTAGCCTTGCAGACTTTACTCCAGCTGATCAGTGGGATACAGCCGGCTCCCCGCCACCGCGTCAGCCGTATTCAGAGATGGCTCACGATTGGGAGGCCTCTGGTAGCCGGACTCAGGCTGATTATGACTCCCAGTTTGTGGGATCCATATTCCATACTCCCACGCCACCGCCAGCTACCCATGTGTCCTCGGATCCATGGGATACAGCACTTACGATGAGCAGGCAGGACAGCCTCGAGGATCATATTACACCAGCTCGCGCTGCGCAGGCAGGACAGCCTCAGTGGGAGGATTGGCATGAGCGCATATTCAGTAGAGAGAACAGGGGTAGACCACCTCACCGATTCTCCCCTTCGCAGTACGATGGATAGAGGGTATATTTTATTATGTTTTAGTTTAGTTGTGCTATGTTATGTTTTATTATGGTAGTTTAGTTTGGTAGTTTTAGTGTAGTGTAGTTTCGTTATGTTTTATTATGTTATATTTTTTTAGTGTAGTGTAGTGTAGTTTATTATGTTCCATTTTATTTTTTATTATGTTCTATTATGTTTTATCCAGTTCTATTTTTTTTAGTGTAGTTTATTTATGTTTCGTTATGTTTCGTACAACAAAAAGAAATAACATCCAAAAATGATCGTACAATATCCAGAATAACATTCAGAATTCATCGTCCGAGGTTGACGATCATACAACATACTATTTCAAACTTAATATAAATAACATCCAGAAATAACATCCAATATATAAAATACAAACTTAATATCTGCTTCAAACGATCATACAACATACTATTTCGTCTTACCGGTCTTGAACGTACATGGAACAAAATCATCGTCCGAGGTTGACGATGACGGCTCGGTAACAACAAACGACGTGCTAGCCTCAGTCTTAGCCTTACTCTTAGCCTTACTCTTCGTCTTAGGCGTCTGTACATCATCTTTTTTTTTTCCCAATCCATAGCCGTAGGGGTTTTCTACAAAATCATCATCAGATATGTCATTTGTACGACAATCATCAGCAGATCCTTGCACACATTTCCTAGACCACATTGGACAGTCCTTTCTCTTCCTTCTGCAGCCCCACGGGCATTTCTTTTCCTCGCTCTTTCCTCGATTGTTACTGTCCATCCTCCTTGTCTACAATTTATTTGGAAAATAATAATAAAAAAAACTGCAACATAATAAAATACATACAAATAAAGTTCATACAAACCTCAAAGGAAGGCCCCTGAGCCAAAGTTCATACAAATAAAGTTCATACAAATAAAGTTCATACAAATAAAGTTAATTCCTACGACTCCTTCTAAAACCCCTGAGCCAACCAGATCCCCATGATGATGTTCTAATTCTATCTTGTTGCACTGTTTCGTCTTGCCGGTTAGCTGTACCGGACGGTCCTGCTTGCGCTTCGTTGGCTGTACCAGATGTGCTCGTCCTTCCTAATTGAGATGTGCTCCTTCTAGCTGGTTGCACTCCTTCTTCTCGCTGGTGTGCTGTATCGGATGGCCGTGCGCCAGATGTGCTCCTCCTACCTGCTTGAGTTGTGCTCCTTCTTCGCTGGGTAGTACCTGAAGGCCCTTGCATTCCAACCGCCTCCGTTCCTGCCAGTACTTCTCCCATTGCCTCCCTAAACATCATAGTTGCATTTTCACGGTCTGCTGTACGGCTTCTGGCTGTGCTTCGCCGCGGCCCTTGCGATCCACTCGCCTCTCCCATAACTCGCTCATTCTCTGCTACATTTGCTGCGTTACGAGCCTCTGCAGCCCAAATATGTTAGTTAGTAAGCTATTCAACATTGGAACCGAAAATAATTAGGAATGAATGTGACATACCTCGCCTCTGCCTGTCAGAAGTGGAACGGCGAGGACGGTGCCCCCGTCGCCTACCTTGCATTTCATCCATGGTCATAACTTGACGGATGTGTTTTCTCCTACCACGCCGAATCCAATCTCTGTTTGGCTCAATTTTATCGGTAGCGGTTGCAGGCCAATCTTCAGGATTGCCATAAGGAACAAACAGTGCACTCCAAGTACTCAGAAGGTAGTCCACCCTATACCAGTGGGCAACAAATAGGTTGGGTGACCAGTTTCTATTACGACAAACCGCTAACACATGAGCGCACGGAATCCCAGTTAATTGGATACCTCTGCATGTACATTCCACTTTTCTCTCTGGCCCGACTGTCACGATATACTGGAACCTTCTATGAATAATTGACATAGATCCATCCTGCATTTGGACCACTGGAACATATTCATTTGGGCCCGTAACTTCGTAATTACCTTCGCCGTGCGAGTATGGGATGACATCCATTTTTGCAGCTTTCTCCCACCGTTTGGCGAGCTTAACATGTACCCGTTTGGAAAAAGGCTGTTCTGCATTGCTTTGCTCCGTCGCTGCCTCTCGCCGTTGAACAAACCACCTGTTGCACTTGGCGAATGTCTCCTCTACAAGTGCAGCCACGGGCAACATTCGGCTATCCTTGAAGACAGCGTTCAGGGACTCAGAGCCGTTTGTTGTCATGATACCAAATCGGTACCCTCCATCACAGGTCTGGAAAATTTTTTCAAAATTTGACGGCTCCATGACATCATCAGGACGTACTTTGCCCACTCTCCTCAGAAAAGCATTACACGTCGGATTTTGCTGCAATAGAACAAAGCAAAATTAGACAAAATGCATCTAAAAGAAACAAAAGTGATATAAATTAGACAATATTAGACATACCGAGCAAAAATCTTCGAACATCTCTTTCAGCCTTCTTGGCTTCCTCTTCCTGGCTCCTTGTTTGAACCTAGTTCCGTACCATTTGTCCTTCCCACACGCCTGGACCAGGTTATCTGCAACATGTTGGATACAATACCTGTGCACAAAATTATCCCTATCCCATCCGTATTCAGGTTTCAATGCAGCTTTGATACCCTTGTGTTGGTCCGATATAACACATACGAATCTATTCACACCAATCACATTAATCCTAAGCCAGTGTAAGAAAAAACCCCAGTTCTCTTCATTCTCCGTATGTACAATTGCAAATGCTAGAGGCAGCAATTGGTTATCGGCATCATAGGCGCAAGCCATCAAAAGTCTGCCCTCATACCGCCCAGAAAGGAAGGTTGCATCTATACTGATCACCGGCCTTAAGTAATCAAATGCGGTAATGCATGGTCCGTAAGCCCATGCCACGGCCCTGAATTGCTGAACACCTTCTTTGACCAGTCCTGTATTTTTATCGATGCTCGGACTTGTCAGAAATTGGTATTTTGAGCCGGGATTCGTGTAACATATCCCGTTAAGCAATAGTTTCATAAAATTGTACGACTCTTCCCAACTCCCAAATTGCCGGGCAACTGCAAGCTCACGACCTCTCCAAAGTTTGTTGTACTTCGGGGTTATACTGCCAAACCTAACCCTCACGCAGTGTGCCACACTCCGGATGCTCATAGTGGGGTCTTCCTTAATGGCGCTCTCGATGAGGTCTGCGATAATTGATGCCGTGAGTTGTGCATGGTCCGACCTTTCAAACTCAGATTCGCATGTGTGAGGCGTGTCTTGCTCAGTTATCATCCATGTATCTCCGGCATTTGTTGCTCTTGCCTTCAGTTTGAAACGACATGTGTGAGGAGTGCTGCAGATAATTTCCATACGGGATGTGTCACTTCTTTTCGTATATATCTCCTTGTTCTTGTCAATATGGTACTCTCTGATCTTTTTCGTCAGTTGCTTTTTACTTACGAAGTATTGGCCTTTTGCGAGCTCACTCCTGTACTCAACCCGACGACCATAGTAAGAAATATCTGCTTCTCGGAAAGCAGATGTGTCATTGAAGTTTACAAAAGGGTGAGTCTCAGAGCGGCCACCCAACGGTATATTCTCTCTATTCTGCCTCACAGTGGGCTGTGTGTATTCTTCTTCTTCATCTTCTTCATCTTCTTCACCTCCTTCATCATTAATGTCACATTCTTCTTCCCCCAATTCATCCCCAGTTTGCAGATTCTCCTCCGGTATCTCGTTTATAAATTCAAATTCCGACTCGTTTGGATCTTCCTGTACTGGTGGCGGTCTGGGGTGAGGGTTTGGTTCAGGCACAAGTAAGGATGAAGGACCTGCATACATGGATACAGGTGGGATAAAAGCTGGAGATTGGGGTGAATTATTGTATATTTCTTGTTCCGGTTCTGCTACAGGCATTACGATAAAAGGAGTGTGTGGTTCATTATCTTCTTGATAATGTTGGGCAGCCGAATTTTGGCCTGAACTTCCGGCCCCTGACTCTTCGCGAATTCTGCGTGCAAAAACTTCCAATAATGATTCGCCAGACCTCAAAACCTGCGCTATTAGACCTCTCAATGCCCCGTTATCTCCCAGTGTGATTTTGACATACTTTCCTGCGTGGACCATTCGAGCCTGAATTTGTAATTGGCAACGATTCCTATTGTAGCCGCTCGCTTCATAAATAAGCGATTGCAACTGCTCAAATGAGAAATTTTCATCAACCCAGTACGTATTTGCTGCAGGCTTGGAGTAACGTACTCCATACTGGTCAGTTATGAACTTTCCTCCAAAATGTATTGAAATTGCAATAGACATGGCCAATAAACTACATTCATAAATGAAAAATATTTGGTCAGTTTACTGATTTCAATTGTGAACAGTAAATGTGAACAGTAAATACGTATGTGAACAGTAAATGTGAACAGTAAATACGTATGTGAACAGTAAATGTGAACAGTAAATACGTATGTGAACAGTAGTGTACAGTAAATACGTATGTATTAACAGTAAATACGTATGTGAACAGTAAATACGTATGTGAACAGTAGTGTACAGTAAATACGTATGTATTAACAGTAAATACGTATGTGAACAGTAAATACGTATGTGAACAGTAGTGTACAGTAAATACGTATGTATTAACAGTAAATACGTATGTGAACAGTAGTGTACAGTAAATACGTATGTATTAACAGTAAATACGTATGTAATTAACAGTAAATACGTATGTAAAAAAAATTACCTGACGACTTCTCCGTCTCCTCCTCCGTCTCCTCTCTGGAAGCTTCAGCTCCCCTCCCTCCCTTCCTCCTCTTCCTCTTCAGCCCTTCAGAAGGTATTTTTTTTTTTTGTGATTCTCTCTCCCCGCAGCTGAGTTATATAAGTTTTCAAAAAAAAAAACAGAGATTCGGAACGCAATATTTCCTAGCGTTCCGAATTATTAATTCGGAACGCTAGGAAATATAGCGTTCCAAATTAATAATTCGGAACGCTAGGAAATATTGCGTTCCGAATTAATAATTCGGAACGCTAGGAAATATTGCGGTCCGAATTAATAATTCGGAACGCTAGGAAATATAGCGTTTTGGGTAAAAATAAAAATATTTTAAAAACCTGGTTATTTATATTAAAATATATTTTTTTTTGGGTAAAAATAAAAATGTCGGTGTGAGCATTAATGGAATTTGAGAGCTTGACCCTCATGTATCTCTTTCACAAAAAAGAAAAAAATCCTTTCGCTGAAATTTGAGCCCTCGCTTAAGGATAAAAGCAAGTGACACCTTCAATCCTTCATGCTGTAATTTGTAAAGTGATTAGAAAAGTCAAAAGGTGAATTTCACTTTCGAAAGTTTAATAGGAAGAGAAAGAAGAAAGTGAAATTCACGTTTTTTCTTAAATTGTTATACACTGTAACTTTAAGATAAAGGTTAATATGACTTTTATGCTGAATTCAGAAAGGTTAATTTACTTTCATGCTAATGTCAAACTGAAGCACAAACTTTGCTAGGGTCATAAAGGAGGAGCACTATATAGTTCGAAAATGCGCCTAGAATTATTTGCAAATGTGATGAATATTAATCAAGAACAACTTTTACAAAGTTCTGTTGAATCATTTAAATATGAGAGAATCAGGTAAATGCCTCAAATTATCATATTATCCTGCTAATAAAAGAAATAAAGTTAATAAAATTTATATACGTGAAGGGCCTTATCAATTTCAAACTAATAAATATTCATCTATTAGGTTCTAATATTATTGGTTCAATAAATACTCTTGGTTAGAATATTCCCGAGATTTTTATTAATATCCAAAGTTTAATAGAAATTAATATTTATGCTCAGAATTCTGGGTTTTCGCCAAAAATACCCAAGCCGGCCATTTTATGGCCGGCTTACTCGATTTTTTTTTTTTTTTAGAGATACTATGAAGAGCAAATAATGAAATCTGTAACACCTCTGAATCAGGGTAAAATTAAATTATTAAATTCTAAATTAGCAATAAATATGTATATGTATAAATATATATATATATATATATATGAAGACAACGTATAAAAAGGAGTAAGAAATAAATAGCAGATTTGTATAAAAATTGAAATAATTGATATCTAAATTTTGCTCATGTTTATATTTAATATCTAAATTATACACATAGCCCAATTTGAAAGCCCAAGATTAGAAAATTGTCAATCTAGTTTTAGCCCATGTATTATGATATAAGCACTCCAAGACAAACCTACTTTCTCATCTTTCATTTCCTGTTGAAACCTCCTCTCCCATCAAATTTCCTGTAAGTTCTTTCTCTCTCTCTCTCTTTTGAAACTTCTTGGCCGAAACCCCCCTCCTCTTGGCTTTGCTGCCGCCGGCCACAGCCCCCTCTCTTCTCCTTGCCGCCGCCGACAGCCAACCACCAAACCGCAGCCCTCTCCTCTAACCCTAACCCTCTCTCTACTCTCCCCTCTCCCTTGAACCGCCGGCCCCCAAAGACCCAAACCCGAAACCCTATAACCAAACCCGAAACCCCTGCAGCCTAGACCCGAAGGAAACCCTTAGCCGCAACCCTCTGGCCTCTCCCCCTCCTTTTTCCTTTGTTGGCCGACACTCTTTCTCTTTTTTTCTCTTGGCCGGCCAAACTCCAAAACCTTAAGTTAGGTACGGCCCATACCAGGCCGTGCGGCTAGGCCGTACCTACTTAGGTCAGACCAGGCCCGTACCAGGCCGTGCGGCTAGGCCGTACCTACCCAGGTCAGACCAGGCCGTACCAACTAGGTCAGACCAGGCCGTACCTACTCAGTCGAAACCCTGACCCTAGACCGAAGTTCACTAACCCATTAAATGATTTTTGTGTTAAGTTGTTGGATGACAATTGATTTAAATACAAATAGAAATAAGAACCTGATCAAGCGTTTATAAACTTAGGAGCAAACCGCGAGGTTCTAGGAGACGCTGAGAATACGCGAGATCCCGACACACGCGAGGTCACTAAGAATACAGGTGCGGGTTTCCTGGTCTTTTTACAAATAATAAGAAATGCATGGATTAAGGTAGGTAATCCTTTTTCCCAATCTGGTAGATGAACTGCATGTTGAGAATGTCGAATTCTCTTTTGTTTTGTGTAGAATTGCATATTAGGAACTTTTTGGATGCATTGATTTGAACTGACAGGATAGTGTGAATGTGAACAAAGAAAGCTTTTAATGAACTGTTTTAAATTGGGGCCGTCCCTGTGTGGCGGTTCTGCATGTGTTTTCGAAAATCGGATCGTCCGTGTGTGGCGATCTGCCGGTTGGGTCCCCGCAACGACCCTTCCAGATTCGTCCTCGTGTGGCGACTCTTTGGGCTATCCTGCATGGGCATGGGTTCTCAGAGAGAAAGGCCGGATTATCCGTGTGTGGTGATCCGGAGTAAGAACAGAACAGAACAGAACAGAACAGAACAGCTCGTCCTCGTGTGGCGACTCCAACTAAGTTTTCATGTACGGGCATGGATTCCCAAAGGAGAAAGGCCGGATTGTCCATGTGTGGCGAACCCGGAGTGTGAGAATTTTAAAGAGAAACAGGAACAGAACTGAGAATGTTTTTGAAAGGATTGCATGTCCGAATTGATAGGAAAATTGGGGGTTATTTCAAAAACCTTTACTTTTATGTTTTTAGGGTATTTAATGCATTCATTTGTAAAAGCACCGGGCTGGAACTAAATTCCGCACTGAGAGATAGTTCGATTCTCTCACCCGTTTTGTTTCCACTTTTATGTGGGTTCCAGGAACTGAAGCCGAGGACCTAGAGGAAGGACGCGAGTGAGAAAACTAGCGGGAGTTATTTACTTAGCCACTAATTATTTAGTTTTCTGTTGTATGAACAAAATGCTGTATAGACGTGGCAGTGACTGTTTGAATTGCCATGTCTGACGTGTTTTTCCCTTTCTATTTGTGTGTGGAACTCATTTAATTACCATAAGTGGCTTGTTTGGATTTATTATTGATAATGTATGTGATGTGCTAATCGCCTTGCGCGTAAATGCGCGGCGGGTTGTCCGGGGGTGTGACAAAATCTAACATAGAAAATTTGAATTTTTTGTTTAAATTTTTTGTTAGATTACTTCTTTTGATTTATAATTAGCATATTTATACTTGAAATTATGTTGAATTACACTATATTACAATAAATTATGTTGAATTACACTAAATTACTCTAAATTACAATATTTCGCTAATTATGCTGAAATACGGTAAATTACGCTAAACTATGCAAAATTACGCAAAAGTAGACTGATTTTGTGCGATCTTTCATGAATAATAAAAAATAGTAAAAAAATTTGGAAAATAGTAAAAATTGGTATTCTACAAGTTCATTATGTAACTAATTTACTGAGCTACTTAGATTGAATAATAGAAACGAAAATCTTAATCGGAAACTTCAACTCAAGTTTTAAGGCTCTTCCCTTTGTTTTTTGACAATTCTGAATTTTGAAAAACTGCAATGCAATCAATAATGCATGCGTATTTTTGCAAGCTTTTCAAAAAGTGGTCATTTGCTGAAATCGGACATTCGAGCGCTGTTTTATGACCGTTTGAAGTTCCGTCGTCGTTTTTCGCCTTTTCAGTGAAGATATCGTCCCTATTCATATAAATTTAGCGTAATTTATCTTATTTTAGTGTAATGTAATGTAATTTAACTTAATATAGTGTAATTCAACGTAATTTCAAGTAATTTAGCGTATTTTAGTATAAATATGCTATTTATATATCAAAAGAAGTAATCTATCAAATAATTTAAACAAAAAAATTCAAATTTTCAGTGTTAGATTTCATTATCTTGCTCTTCATAGTGTCTCTAAAAAAAAAAAAGAGTAAGCCGGCCATAAAATGACCAGCTTGGGCATTTTTGGCGAAAACTCAAAATTCTGGGCATAAATATTAATTTCTATTAAACTTTGGATATTAATAAAAATCTCGGGAATATTCACCTCACACAACTAGTGCCTATTGTCTTCTTTGTTTTCTCTTGTTAACAAAAAAAAAAAAATCTTATTATGAGAAATACTTGTTTATATTGAGAAAAAAAATAGTTAATAAGATTATTTCGGATGAAATTATTACTTTATTTTATTTTTTGGAAAATAATAGGTCTAAATTTAAATGTTAAAATATATGAATATTATATTTTTAGTTTAAGTTTGATAGACATGGTATTTTATTAATGTTAGTTATTATTGTATAGTTATGAAATCAAATAGTAAAGAATCTTATTATCTTGTGTTATATTGATTATTTTTTTATTAAAATATTTTTAAAAATAATGCTTAACCCCCTATCTTCAAATACTAGTTACGTCTTGATTATCATTTCAAATTTTCAATACCTAATTTACAAATGTCCTCTCTCTGTTTTGAATACAGAGTATAACAGAGGTAGTGAGGAGAGAAAAAATAAAAAAATCACACGGTTCATATACTTCTAAATTCATTTGAAGTTTAAAGAAAAATCCTCATAAATATCAAATATAATCCAAACATGTCGCAAAATTAATAAAAATGGTTGCTATAGAATAGTCTAACTGTACAACAATTTGAAATTAAATAATAAAAGAATCAATGCCCTCCTCCTAGAGAGAGAGATACTGCCTCAAACTTTAGCAGGAAAACTCCATTCTCCGTCATCTGCTTTGAAAGACCAAATTAATTGTATGCCTAAACAAATGCACATCACACGGAACTCTCAACACACCCTGCTGGTAACCGAACTGCTCGGCCGCTAAGTCCAGCAGAGCGGCGATGCACGGCTCCTTCAAATGCTTCACGTGCAGAAGAAACATCTCCTCTTCTTCCCATGTCTCGTTACCACCTACTACCACCGGTACATAGCCTTTCGGTACTTTGTTCTTGTACCCATTTTCGTCTGTGAGGCGGGAGTAGCACGGCGACAAATCTCTCTCCTTTCTCATCCAATTGACCATTTCTTCTTTTCCTTTTTCTTGTGTCTTGTGGTTTCTTACACCTTGTTTGGATGGAGAGTAGAGGAAGGAAGGGGAGGTGAAGAATAAAAGGGAATGGAATGGAATAGAAAGGAAGATTAACATATTTAACTTCTTTGTGTTTGGATGATTAATGAGGGAAAATAAATTTAACTTTCCTTTCCTTCTTATTTCTTGTTTGGTTGATTAAAATTTAGAAGGTTAATGAGAAATTCGATGGTTGTTGTAGATTTGTGACAAAAAACTTGTATGAAAATTATATAGGTAAGATATAGGATTGGACATTTGTGTTTTTTGTTCTAAAAATATTTGCAACAAATTTTTTTCCATCCGTTACACCCCAAATCGGGAGGGAAACTGATTTTATTGATTATAATGATACAAGGTTAAACCTTTCACCTCCTGTACCATTCACCTCCGACATAATTTTGTCAACCAAACACGATTCGACGGAAAGTTTTCTTTTCTTTCCATTCCCTCCCTTCCTCTACTCTCCATCCAAACAAGGTGTTAGAGACCGGTGGAGAGGGAAGGGAATTGCTTGGAGATTCTGTTGTTTCTTTGTGGTTATGTCTATGAGGTATATGTAATAGGAGAGATGATTATTAGTGGTGACTGATGAGAAGTGATGACCCTTGGATAGAAGAAGATTAAGTTAATTATAATTTAAGCAAATTGAAGGCACATTCGGTTTGACTGGTGACAATTGAAACAGTCAAATGTGTAAAAGGAGCTAGGAGATAAAGATATTATTTCTTTATTGTAGAAAGGTGGTAATCACGACGACGAAATGGAGACGAGACAGCTTGCTAGTGGCTATTGCTACAAAAAATAAAAATAGTTTATCTATATTATGTGCTTTACTGCTTGACACTCTGCGCCTTAGGGCGTGTTCGGATGTTATGGGATTACAGAATGAAAATGGGAATGAGAATGGAAATGGAAATTTACTTTTAAAAAAGTAGAAACCCACGGGTACGGAATGCACGGAATTAGTTATGGAAGTATGAGAAAATGAGTGTTCATTTGTATCATGGGATTAATTGTGGAAAATTTTTATTTCTTTTAAAATATGTATATTTATTTAATTGTTTTAGTTATAAATATTTTTTTAATTAATTATTGTTTTTGAATAGTATAGCGTTATGTTATGTATTGATTTTAACCAATTAAGTTAAAGTTAGCTTAATATAAAAAAGTAATTAAATATAAAATTACAGTGAAAAAAAATGTCGTGCCACCATCTATTTATTTAGACCAATAATATATTGTAAATTTAATATTTTAATGGGTTGTAAATTGTAACATTTGGTAAAAAAAAATTTAATTATATTAATGAAGTTAAATAAAATTGATTAAATAATAATATTAAAAAGATGAACCATTTCTAATTAAAAATATTACTAGAATGGTACAAATAAAATAAGAAAATATTTATAAATAAATTAAAAATAAGAAACAACAATTAAAAACATTTACAACCAAGCATTTAAAATATATAATTACAAAAATTAGAAAACAAACAAACATTTAAAATATGTAATAAAATACATTTAAAAAATAAACTTTTACAAACACTTACAAAAAAAAACATTTAAATTATGTAATTACAATTTAAAATGAATAAATGTATAGATTGAAGGGTTCAGTCCGGATCGTTGGTTTTCTTAGTCCCACAACTTAAAATGAATAAAGATTGATCACTTTATATATAACCCATAGTAAAGTAAGCGGTTATGGGAGAGAGTGCATAGTGGAGATGAATAACAGTTGGCAGCTTTGCCACGTCTTCAAACAAAAAGTAAGAAAAGACAAGAATGAGAGAGAATGGGAAAAAAAATGAGGTCTGAGACCGGGTTTTTGAACCTCAAAAATTGTACTGAAATGGGAACACATCGGATACATCTACGGGAAATTTTGAGAAAATTTTTGGACTGCCGAACGCTTTAAAGGAATACAATCATATTTGATCAAAACCCATCAAATTCCCAGAGAACCTAATTTTGAACCGTTCACGGGATTGAACATTTATTCTTTTTTACTTTTCTTCAATTATTTACTGATCGGTTGGTTATTTGGTTTAATATTATTATTTTTTCCTGGCAAAAAAATATATATATTCTTTTTGTTTCAAGTTCCAGTGACACGTGCGCTCGAGGCTTCTTTGTCATCTTTCTCTGTGGGGGGTTTTCTTGATTCATACGAATATTGAAAAAAATAGTGATTGTTACAAATTTTAAAAAAAGAAATACATTTTAATAAGAAGATTACGCTGAAAAGTTCGTATTGCTTGTTTCAATTTTGAAAAAAATAAAGATATAAGCAAACAATAAAATAGTTATGTGTGTACACTTAGAGGTATTACTTTTATCCAATTATCCGGATCTGATCCGAAACCGAACAGACTTGAACTAGAACTGACCTGGATCCGATTAATTTGGATAGAGTATAGTTTAGAATATATAACCGGTTAAATTATGGGTACGGTTACAAAATTAATAATTTAATATCCAATCCGGATTCGAACTGGAACCAATACTGTAATGGATAGAATATGGGTTTGATTTAAATATCCAACACATAACCGAACCTGACCCGATACTCGTATAAATCCTCAATAAAATGATAATATCATTTCTTTATCATTATTTAATATTAAAAACATATATTAATAACTATCAAAAGACAATCATTTGTAGTAATTTTCAAGAAATAAATCATAATATATATCGTATCTAGATTAATAATTAATTCCTTAATTTGTTTTAAATCAAATATCACGATACTCACATTTTATCTATTAATATTTTGAATAAAATTTATTGCTCTCTTCGCAGATATCATTGAAATCAAATGTAATGTTCATCTTTTGCCTATAAAATTTCGAAGCTAATTAATTGCTTTCTTGATCTCTCTGTCTACCATATATCTGTCTTTCTACACAGATCATTTAAATTTATTGCTCTCTTTGTTGATTGAAACAAATTGATATTAATATTTTATTCATGAACTTTTGAAACCATTGAAAAAGAAATCACCATCTTCAATATTTTACTTTCTAAAATTTATCACTCTTTAAATATTTTAGAGAAGCTTTTAATTTATATTATAATGATATATCACGTGAGATGTTAAAGAGATTATGATTTTATTTAAACATAAAGGGTTTTCAAATGCTTGTGAATTGTGACATGTACCTGCTCCGGATCCGAACTAGAACCGATAATCCACAAACAAGTTATGGGTATCTATCTACCCGAAACTGAAAGACTGGCCCGAAATATCTACGGGTAGATAGTTATCCGGATTCGGACCCGATCCGATTTGAAACTAATAAGTATATGAATCGAAATTCAAACCCGAACAATTTTAGAGTACGGGTCCAAATATAATAGTATCCGAACCCGACCCAACCCGATAGCACCTCTATGTACACTTTACGAGTATTAGGAAGGTTAAAACACATTAATTAACTGCTACCAATATCTATTTTAAATTAAAATAAATAGGCGCTTCCTGCTAGCAAATAATATAATTTAAGTTTAAAAACAATTTTATTTGCTAATTAATTACTTTGACTAAGTCAAAGTCTTGGACCAGTCACCATTAGATTCAATTGGAGTACTAATTAAAATCTTTAACCCGTTCTCCTCAATATTTTTTTGTGAATGTTTCATGCGTTGTCATCAGTGGATCTTAAGCCAAGTCAAAAGAACTTGATCATTTTTTCTTAATTTTAATCATGTGTCCTGACACTTAATAGAATTCTTTTTCTTTCATATATGTATAATTAGCCCGAACTAGGACGTTGTTAAGCTCACGAAGTTTTTTTTAGGTTAACTCTAAAATTTATTGAATTGAATTTAGTGATAAATCTAAATAGTTGAAACTGATTTATTTCACAAATAATGGATTTACATGTCAAGCGGTTAAAAATAGTAAAAAATAAACACATTAATATTAAATTATGGATCTTCTTTTTTTCGGCTTGACTTTATACTAAATTAAGTCAAAAATTTATAAATTTAGTATGTAAATGCTCGTGAAATATATTGGTTTCAAATGTTTGGTTTGTGCTTTGAATTTTTTTTTGTTACCATTTTAAAAAAAATGAAATACAAAGTTGTTATATCTTTATAATAATAAAAAATTACCGGATATGTTGATATCCAAAACTTTTAAAATAGCCCATAAAAACTTTTGAAATAGCACATAATATCTAGGAAGAATTTCCGGTGTGCCCATCAAAACTTTTGAAATAGCACATAATATCTAGGAAGAATTTCCGGTGTGCCCATCAAAACTTTTGAAATAGCCAATATCCTCATAAAATCACTATAATATCCAATATCCCCACTCAAAATTAACTTGATTTCTTTTATTTTTTATTTAATTGTCTTAAAAAATAAATTTACCATTATGACCTTTACTTTTAAAGGGAGGCGTTCGGTCATTTTAATTTGTGTTCGTTCTAATTGTCTTCTTCATCTCAAAGAACGAAGGTGTCCGATCCTATTAATTTTTCTTTGTTCTAATTGCCTTCTTTATCTTAAACGATAACTCTTCACAATCTGACAACCTCCTCCCCCAGCACAGCCCGTAGCTATACGCATTTGGCACAATCCCATTGTTCTTCATCTTGAAAAAAACCTTGATCGCATCGTTGAATCTCGAGACTTTATAGAACACCTCAACCACCGCAGTGGAGATCACCACCTCAGGAATCGTGTCTTTTTCGCGCATCACACTGAATAGTTTCATTGCCTCCTGCACCAGTCCATCTTTGTACATGTTGTCGAGCATGGACACTGCATTTGGTATGAGTCCCGTCTCCTTCATCTTTCAGAAGATCTCATCAGCGTCATGAGGTGGTGGTGGGGAGGATTCCAGCTCGGTGGTTTGTGGAACCTCGTCAGCGCCAGCGTCCTGATCTCGTTAGTTGCTGGAGAGGTTTGTGGAACCTCTGATGTATGTTGGGTATCTGTTTCATTAATTCTCACCGAGTCTCAGTTTCTTGAATAATTTGTATGATGGGTCGGCGGAGGAGAGGATGTATGGGATTGCGATTCAGGGAATGAAATTGCTAGTGCATGAAGAAGAAAAAAAAAAAAAATTGGTCATCTTCCTTTAAAATAAAGGTCATAATGGTAAATTTATTTTTTAAAACAATTAAATAAAAAATAAAAGAAATAAAAGGGATAAAGTTAATTTTGAGTGGGGATATTAGATATTATGAACATCTCCCCTTTGTTTGTTTGTTTTTGTCGTTCAAAAGTTATAGAAAATCCAAAATTATTTCAGTTACCACCTTAATATTTCAAAATTCTTATCTTATCATTGATTTATGCAAAATTAAGAACTTGCCACCTGCACACCATAGTTCTGTGCATGACCTACGAGTCATGCGCAGATTGGTGTTGTGCATGATTTTCTACCGTATAAAAATTTAATTTTTATCCACTTTATCATGCACAGAACCACGATGTTCACGTGGTAACGTCTGAATTTTACATAAATCAACGATAAAGTCAGAATTTTGAAATCTTAAAGTGGTAACTAAAAAATTTCTGTAGAAAAACAATGCTCCTTTATGCGTTATCTTAAAAGATCCTAGCTCATAAATGCGATTGAAAAGGATGAAGATAGGTGGGTCATATCTCTTTATTTCCAATAATGATCTATAGAACTCATTTGCTTCCGAAAATAATCGACTGTTATTTCTTAGAAATAACAGGAACATATTATTCTTATCTCAATTGTTTAAATTTTTTCCTACACAAATTTCAACCAAACAAGTTTATCATGTGAGAATTCAACAAAGATCAACGGTTGAAATTTGAATAACAGATTTCTGTTATTCCCAATAAATAACAGCAGATTTATTTCCCTGGAATATACTATAACTTTTATTGCTTTTCTAATTTGATTAGTGGACCCACTTGCAAACACTTTGTTGGTCCTAGGGGTATCAGCATGTATGATATAGGTTGTGGGGGAACATTTTTCATATCTGTACCCGACATAATAATGAAAAAAAAAATTATTCTTATTTGTAAAAGTTAAGAAAAAATATCTTATCTTTACTCGTCTTTTCGAATAAAGTACGGATCAAATAAACAGATAAAAAAATACTATTGACATCCCGATTTATGCTTTCAATAAAAAAAAAATTCAAAACAAGAAAAAAGAAGAAATAATAATAATTAATGCAACTAATTTGTTTTATGAAAATTTAGTAAATTACAAAATTTTATCATATCATGTATCAACACCATACAAATATATATATCAATATATATAATTTTACTTTTAAATTTATATTATAGGATAACAGGTAAGAAATGGTTTTTATCTATATCCTTATCCGTTATGACAATGAAAAAAATCTTTACCTTTATACGTATCCAATAAGCTAACAAAAAAAAATCTTACTTTTTTGTCTTTTCAAACACGATGTAAATCAAGTAAACTGATAAAGAAAAAAAAAGAGGGGGGGGGGTGCGCAAATAGTAGCTACGCACCAGATAAATATGCAATTTTTCAAACAGATACGTGAACTATGTATCATTTTTTTAATGGTAAGTATAAAAAGAATTCGGTGTTCCGTAATATTTCTATTTATATCAGGATTGTTTGATAAAAAAATCAGGGCAAGCCCGAGATAAAATACACAGGATTGTTTGAATGATACGTACGGATCTAAACATAAATATTATGTTACCTTAATACGAATTCCTTCGTCCTTCCCTCTCTGTTTCGAGTACAGCCAGAGTATGACACAGGTAGTCATGAGGAGTGTAAAGAAATCACACGATTCATATACATCAAATTTCATTTGAACTTTAATGAAAAATCCTCATGAATATGGGATGAGAGAAAAATCTTCATAAATATCCAATATAATCCAAACAAGTCGCATTAATAATATTTATTTTCTTTTCTTTTATTTGCAGAACGTTTCTTGGTATAAATTATGTATTTTATTTGATTAAGCCTTCACTTGTTCAATTCTATAAAAAAAAAATACTCCAACATTCGCTTGAAAATATAACATGATCTTCAGTTACACATATTTCGTTCCTAAAGAATAGTCTAACTGTACAACAATGAAAATAATAAAAGAATCAATGCCCTCCTCCCACACGTAGAGAATGCCCCGAACTCATCGACTGCTATAAAAGAAAAAAATAAATAAAGAATAGGAGGAAAACTCCCTGCTCCGTCATCTGCCTTCAGATATCAAATTAATTGTATTCCGAAATGAATGCACATCACACGGGACTCTCAACACACCCTGCTGGTAGCCAAACTGCTCAGCCGCTAAGTCCAGCAAAGCGGCGATGCACGGCTCCCTCAAATGATTCACATGCACAAGAAACATCTCCTCTTCTTCCCATGTCCCGTTACCACCTACAATCATCGGTACATAGCCTTTCGGTACTTTGTTCTTGTACCCATTTTCATCTGTGAGGCGAGTGTAGCATGGCGACGATACATCTCTCTCCTTTCTCATCCAATTGACCATGTTTTTCTTGTTCTTTTTTTTTTATGGTCTTTTCTTATTCTTTTTATTGAGTGTTGTGGTTTCTTAGAGACTGGAAGAGAGGGAAGGGAATTGCTTGGAGATTCTGTTGTTTATTTGTGATCTATGTTGATGAGGTATTGTGTATATATAGGTATTAGGAGAGATGATGATTAGCGGTGATTGTGACCCTTGGATGTATAGTAGAAGATTAAATTATAATTTAAGCAAAGGGCACATTTGGTTTGACTGTGACGATTGAAACAGTCAAATGTGTGAAATTAAGGAGCTAGAAGATTTCTTTAATTGTATAAAGGTCGTAATCACGATGAGAAATGGAGACGAAGCAGCTTGCGAGCGGCTATTGCTAAAATAGTAGGTTTATACTAAGTGCTTTACTTTACTGCTTAACACGTTTGAGGAGCGCACCTTAATTTGGAACCATATAGAACCACGTGATTGAAAATTTATTCTACTAGCTAGGATTGTCTTCCTGATTAGTTGGTTGGTTGGTTGGTTTTAGTATACTATTTTGTTTTAAGTTCTAGCTAGTGGATTGAGGTGTTCATTGGGTTGGGTCTATTTGGTTTAAATATTTGTAGGACCACTATTTGGTAGCATGTCATTTTCTTTCCCAAAACCGTGGACTTACAGAACTAGCATAGAGTTCATCTCTGTCTTGTTCATAACTTGACTGTTCGCTAATTTATTTCTTAATACATAATATTTATCTGTTAATTAGGACTACATAATTGCTAACAATTTAAATTGTTACAAAATCTACATAAATATACACAGTAAAAATTAATTCAGTATACTTCATTAATATAATATTTTATTTAACAGATAGATAATTATTATAATTAATAGATAAGTGAATGCACAATTAGATAGATAGATAATTAATCATTGAAACTCATTAATTATATGTTGAATTACACAATACGCATCAAAAACTAAGTTTTCAGCTGACTTCAAAATTCAAATTTGAAGCGCCAAGTTTTAACAAGAGCGACAGGTCTCTGAGTTATTAATGATCTGGACCGGATATTTGATTCAAGAAGTAATAATCAAGAACGGAACAAACTATATATGGCATCAAAACAGGCGGGACTCATTTGGCTTTTTTAGGATGTTATTTCTTAGTCTTTTGTTGCTCTAATGTCAATCATAGTACGCAATTTAATTTTCTCGAGTGAAAGTAATGAACGAAACTATCTCCCCCGTGACAACCGTCCCCAGATGATTTAATTTCTAAATCTTAGCCATCCTCCCATGTAGTTTCCTCTTGTGCATTTTTTGACTTCGTAGAGTAAATAATCGCTTACTAAATTCAAATGCAGCCTTACATCAAAATGCATACTTGTATTTTCACTAAAATTAATTAATGAGATATGTTCTAGAGTGAGGCTACGGTACTATGCATAGCATGGATTGGTCCGTGCTACGGCTCAATATTTGAGTTTTTAAAATTCTAACGGTCGATCCGAACCGTTCAACATAATTATAAAATGAATATGTACTTGCAAACCAAATTTTACATTTTTTCGATTTTTTTTACTATTTTTTTGGATAGGTAGAAAATCACTGTTTTTGAATGGTCCAGAATTTTCAGATCAAGTGATTTTCTACATATCTAAAAAAATAGTAAACAAATTCGAAAAAATGTAAAATTTGGTTTGCAAGTACATATTCATTCATGTTGAACGGTTCGGATCGACCGTTAGGATTTTGAAAACTCAAATGGAAGCGACTAATTGTCCCCAAACTTTTTTCCCCAGTTTTTTCCCAAAAAAGCTGTCATTTGACTTGCGCGAATACTGTAAAACTCTATAGCCAATACTATAACTTCAACAACAAATCACGTATAATAAGTAGTTTAAAAATCTAACAATTCAAGTTAGTTGGAAGTGGTCCCCAAGTTAGTTGCAAACAGTTAACAACTTGCAAAAATACTGTACTTCCGGCTGTACTTGAAAAACTGACGGCTTCTAGAAGGTTTCAAAAACAAACCACTTCTCAAACTTGTAGTTATTTACAAGTAACACCTAAAATTATGCAAAATTAATTTTTTTGCATCAAAATTAAATTTTTTTCGAAATTAAAATTTAAAATTATTTTTTTTATTTTTTTCGTATTTTTTTCTTCAATTATTAATATTTATATATCGATCTGTATCATGTAAAATAAGACTTACATACTGTAAAATTAGCAGATGCAAACTATAAAACTAACATATGGGAACTACAAAGATATTAATACTGTAAAATTAGAAGATGTAACTTATAAAACTAACATATATTAACAGCAAAATTTCAATACTGTAAAATGGTATCCAAAAAACATATACAAACTATAAAATTTCACTAACCACAAAATTAACTGTTTAAAACCATAAACTATAACCAACAACTGTTCAAAACCACAACCAACAACTGTAAGATGTCACCACCCATAACTGTTACCACCCATAATTGTTACCACCCATAACTGTTCAAAACCACAATAATTGTTACCACCCATAACTATTTACAAGCACAAACAAAACTTCAATAAACAAGCTTAATTGTTCACAACCATCAAAACAAAAATGGCGTCTGTCACTTCATAACCCTCTGGTGCATGTTATTCGGATGAGTGAGAAGCTTCATCGCTAGAACTACATGTTCTTTCGAAATATCATCTTGCAAAAAAAAAAAAAAAAACAAGGTTATAAATTGGAGTTATGAACCATTAGCAGATGCAAACTATAAAAGCAACATATGTGAACTACAAGACTTCAATACTGTAAAATTAGCAGTTGCAACCTATAAAATTTTAAATCAGTATAACTGTTAAACACTGCATATATCATGTAAACTAAAGTGAATATTGTAACCAAAGTGAATCATAGTAAAAACTGTCTAATACATAACTTTTACACCTGACTAATACATCATGTAATAAACTGCATCAATACTGTAAACTTACTAGATAAATACTGCATATATCCTGTAAATTTATTACATAATTAACTACTTGAAATTTAAATCAATAACCCTGTTAAACAGATCCTGTAACTATGATTAACCAAAGTGAATACTGTAAACTGTTGAACATATCCTGTAAAATTGTTATATGTATCATATAAATTGCATCATGTTATAAACTGTATCTATACTGTAAATTGTTATATATATCCTACATAACTGATATATCATATAAAATTATTGCATGAATATTGTGAAATAACTCATATATCCTATATAATTGTTAAAGCATTTCAACAAATAACGGCATATATCATGTAAACTAAAGTGAATATTGTAACCAAAGTGAATCATAGTAAAAACTGTCTAATACATAACTTTTACACCTGACTAATACATCATGTAATAAACTACATCAATACTGTAAACTTACTAGATAAATACTGCATATATCCTGTAAACTTATTATATAACTACTTGAAATTTAAATCAATAACATTGTTAAACAGATCCTGTAACTATGATTAACCAAAGTGAATACTGTAAACTGTTACACATATCCTGCAAAATTGTTATATGTATCCTATAAATTGCATCATGTTATAAACTGCATCTATACTGTAAATTGGTATATATATCTTACATAACTGATATATCCTATAAAACTATTGTATGAATCTTGTGAAATAACTGATACATTATATAAAACTATTGAATGAAACTTGTAAAATAAACTGATATATCTTATAAAACTATTGCATGAAACCTGAAAAACTATTGAATGAAACCTGTAAAATAACTGATACATCCAATAAAATAAACCATTGGCAGAATCCTGTAAACTAGTTAAACAATCATGTAAAAAGTTGCATAGAATTTTTTTAAAACAAACACTCACAAGTCCTCTATGATAGAAATTCTCTTAGCAATCTTATGGTATGCCGTTATTCCATGTATGCTCCAACATCACCAGCTGAAGTGTAATAATGGATTTTCATAGCAGGAACATCCACTGCAAAAAACACCAAATGATTTTTTTTTTGCAAAAATCTTGTTAACAATTGCAAGAATCCTATAAAACTAGTTCAAGAATCATGTAAAACAGTTACACAAATTCTATAAATAATTGCAAGAATCCTATAAAACTAGTTCAAGAATCCTGTAAAACAGTTACAAAAATCCTATAAAACAATTGCAAGAATCATGTAAAGCTATTTTAAGAATCCTGTAAAATATTTGCAAAAATCTTGTTAAACAATTGTAAGAATCCTATAAAAGTAGTTCAAGAATCCTATAAAACAATTGCAAAATCCTGTAAAACTAGTTCAAGAATTATGTAAAAAAAATTACAAGAATCCTGTAAAATAATTGCAAGAATTCTGTAAAACTAGTTCAAGAATCATGTAACCCTAACCGATCTAGACTGTGAACATAACAAATCGACACTTTAAAACCTAAACATATTAAGTGAAACAAATAAAAATACGTTAAAATTTTGTCATTTCAGCATGAAACTGATCAAATCTATACAATAACACTACTATAAAAACTAGCTAATCAACACTGTAAATCCTGACAGATCACAACAGATCTAATCTTCATTTTCAAATACATCAAATTAACGATTCAATCTAATACATGCGCAAATGCCGCATCAGCTATAGGTTCGGATCCATTATTATATTCAAATTATGTAGTCAATTGTCTATAATAATTCCTCAAAGTCCGATTATTCAAGAGGGCAAAACAGTCAATCCATGTATCAACACTAAACCGATCTTTGAGTATACATAATACATCCACCTCAATTTCTAATTCTATAACGGCAACCATAAAAGCATAATTGCTAGTCACACTAAACCGTTTCTGGACCAGTTAAAAATTATAAGTTAAAATCCTCTCATTAATCAATGAAAATCAAACAAAATAACTCACTGCTCCTTCTCCTTCTTGTCGAATCATCACGAATTCGTTCTGGTTGTTATTATGTCGACCATACATGCATCAAATTTGGACTCATGGGATGCCTACTTGCAATTTTACCTAAAATAACTTGAATTTTCGTCAATTAATTGTTGAAGCTGCCATAATTTCTAAAAAAAAAAAAAGACAATCCGTTCAACGAGTTATGTCCATTCACTCTCAATTATACAGATTACCTAATTGAAAAACATGATCCTTGAGAGCTAGTATTTCCATCTCCATCTCGTGCCTCATCTCCTCACCTTTGACACTGCATCTCGTGCCTCATCCTTGAGAGCTTGTATTTCAATCTCATGCCTCATCTCACTAAAAATCAGATGTAATTAATAAAGAGTAAAGGGATCAAAACGAAAAATGACACAGTAGAGATTCTAGAATACTAGTGAAGAAGCCACGGATGCTGTGTCATTTTTCGTTTTGATCTGAGATTCTAGAATACTAGTGAAAAATGTAATTAATAAAGTGCCTCATCTCCTCACCTTTGACGCTGCTGCCATCGCCGCCTATTAAGGAGTTAATTGTTTCCATCTGAAACGAATTCAACGAAGGAAACGAAGGTTACGATAACATCAGGCAAAAACTGAAGACTACTTGATTGATCGGAGAGAGCGCCACGGAGGGAGATTGCCAGATCTGAGAACGGATGAGAGAAGAGAGAGATTGGAAATGAGCAGTTTACCAATTGCTAAATTTGAGAACGGAGGAAATAGAGATGAGAAATCAAATCGAAAATAAAGAAAGTTTTAAATAAGTAAAGTTGGAGTGGGGATCTCGCTAGTAAATCGCCTTAATGGAGAAGGGAGGTTTATCAAGTAGTATCGGACCGTTAAAATCCGTTAGAAGTCCGTTGAAAGCGCGTCGGGGATTTTCCGGGGATGGAAGGTAGGGGAACGGTACCTTTTCTCCATATATATTTTAGTTTTAAAAAAATGGAATTAATTGTAACTATATGATAAAACAAGGACAATTAGAAAACTAAATAAAATCAGTTGCACTAATTTTTCTATTAAACTTTATAATTTGAATTGTAATAATTGAGAGATTATTGAAATCTTTAATTTTAACGCTTAAAATACAATGATAAAAAAGTAGTTCATTTTTAACTGTCATTAATTCTCGTTAAATATTGTGTGGTAAATACATGGTTATAATAATATTCTTGTTAGAAAATTTTCTTATTAACCATCTGATCGGTTCAAATCGTTCGTATATTTATTTAAAATTTTGTAGACTCATCCAAAATTTATCAGGGCTTATGCATAATATTGTTTACGTAGTTTGGCAGCTATTCGCAACCATACGGTTTGACAGTTGTTAAAAAAAAAATTCCGGCACACATGTTCAATTAGATCCACTACAGCAGCGGAACCCTTCTGCGACCGGCCAAACACTACAGCAGAGATACCCTTCTACGACCAGCCAAATCGGTCACAGAAGGGTAAGGTGCCGGTCGCAGAAGACCGAAATCGGTCGTAGAAGGGCCGGTCGCAGTTGCTCCGTCACTGATGCCCTCCCCGCTGACGTCACCGGTCGCTGAAGGTTTAAAAATCGGTCACAGATGCCCCTATAGCGACCGATGAGGTCAGTTGTTGATGCTTTATGCTGACGTGGCTAAAGCCTATCAGAGACCGATTGGGCTGTCGCTGATGGGCCCAAAATCGGTCGCAGAAGGTTAAATTTTTTTTTAGTATTTTTTTATTATTTTTCTTTTCCCCAATTAGTACGAAATGTACCAAACAAATAACAACCATTGAACTCATTCTGTTCATTTATTTTTCTCCAGTCCCAATTAGTATGAAACGTACCAAACAATTCATAAGCAATTCAAATATACAATATAAAATACTAGTACGAAACGTACCAAGCACCAAGCAATTTAAAAGGAATTCACAGTATAATTAGTATTACGTTACAAATTTAAATTATCTATTACAAAGCAAGCTTTAAGGATTCAAATAACAAATCAAACTTGCTGCTAAAGAAATAAATTTCTTACCATACCATATATTGATATGACATCTTCAACTAAGAATCTAACTTCTCCATCTGCATCATCTCCAGTTGAAACAATAAATCCAGTATCAATCGGGTTGACTCCATCTGCATCAAGAATAACTGCTTGGCAGGTCCCATCCTCCTTTTTAGAGAACAGAAAATTTAGAATTTATTTAGTAAAGTCTTGTAGCAAAGACTTCAGCCAATGTTTGAGTCCGGATCCCCTAAAGTAACCCAATTTTTGAGTTTAGACGTGTACGGTACCTATTCGGTGGTAGCGCAGGGGGCCAGTATTATTTGTGGGGTCCAGGTTCTTTAAGATTCGTGTTAGAGCACCTTGGACGGTTTGGATCAAAACTCAAAAATTGGGTTACTGCACTGGATCTGAATTCCCAATGTTTCGGGTGCGGATTTTAACAGCATGAAATTGACTCAATGCAGCGATTAGGTGAGAGAATTATTTTACTTGGACCATTATGTCCATGTTTTAAAAGGAAACTATTATAACAGCATATATATTAGAAGACCGGCCATAAGCATTAATGGAGCATCACCTTTTAGGGCATGTTCGGTAGATCTGATCCCATGGGTTTTTTTAGGATAAATGACTATTTTGGTATTTTTTTTAGGATAAATGACTTTTTTAGAATTTGATATATATAATTATATTAATCATAATCAGAGATTAGTATTAATACACTTAATATTGTTTAATTGTAGTATTACATCTTCTATAAAAAGAAAAACAAACCAACATTCAAACAAATTTCCCATGCATCCGAACACCTATATTCTAAAATTTCCCATGGGTTAAATAACTCTGGTTTTGACAAATTAAAATTCCCATTCCCATATTAAAATTTCCATTCCCACAAAATTCTCATGTTACCGACAGGCCCTTAATGGAAATATTTTCTTCAAATAAATTCAAAGATATACATATGAGTTGAGAATATTGAATTTCCCTTTTTATTGTTACAAAATCAAACATTATTTTTACTAGGAAAAACGACCCGTGTATTTTATATTAAATATTGAATTTCTACATTTGAAATTTTATATCCTGATTTCTGTCGTTATTTTTTTTTCAACATCATATAACAACAAATCTGATTTTTATATATATATTTTTTTGTACAATTCAAAATTTCTAACTGGGTACTGTTTTGTTGTCTTTTCTTCTTGATTTTGTGAACTACATAATTAATTATTGAAGATATGCATACAAGTAGATCATGAAGTAAATAAGTTGATTTCAAAAATAAATTTTAGGACTGCATGCCTTAGTTTCTCTTAATGAAACTATTCTCTCAAGAATCAGTTCTACCAAACGAGTCTATTTTTATTTTATTGTTTATATCAAGGATGAGTTTAACAATAGATCAACCAACATACCACATACAGATTTTGAGCCGTTATAACAACCATTATTTCTAAAAACTTTAATTTAACAATAATAATTCGAATAGAGTTTTCGATAAAGATTTTATTATTATACTAACAATAAAACTAAAAATTTAAAAATTAGGAAATTCATTTAAATTAAGCATAGTAGTAACATTATTCTCAAAGATCATATTAAGATCTTCATTTTCATCCACCGCTTCATTAGCTTGAGGGGCTTCATTATTGGTGCATGACTTGTGTTTTTTCAATGCTTCCACAAGTTCAAATTTAGATGGATCTCGTTTGGTAGAACTCAATGTCTTTGGTTTTTTTGGTCGCCAAAGCTTGCGCCTGTTGCGTGGAACTTTTGGTTCGAGTATGCTTCATGGTTGTGTGATAAGTTGCGTACTTCAATTATCCAAATTCCTTCATCCGTCTTTTTACCCTTAATTTTAAAAGGACAATTGATCCGGCGTGTCCCTGTTGTCTTTTCCCTTTCATTTAAAGGCACACCCCGTACATCACGATATTGACCACCTCTATCACATTGTAAAACTACATATTTCTCTAGCTTTGAACCACAAATAGATAATGCGTATCATTTAGCCGAGTAAAATGCTCTAACACCAATGAGTAGATCTTTGCGTGTTTCGTACTTGAAACCGAGTAATTCAAGTTTTTCGGCCTCTTGTTCAAATGGAATTGCCGACTCATCAATATTCATCTATTAAACAAAAAAAATGAAAAAAATAAAGCAAGAAATCAAATGACCTATTAAAATATTGTAGAAAATTATTTTTATTATTATTATGCTAGACTTTCAAGCATCAAAATTTAATAAAATTTGCTTAAAAAATATTTGCTTAAAAATAAAAAGTTCCGTCCACATCTGATGAGAGGAACTAACACTTGTTACCTTCGAAAATAAAATTAGTTAAATATTTTAAATTACCTTTGATTTGAGAATTTCTGAACGAAGAAGAGAGAAATAGCGCACTCAAAGCATGAATTCGTTTTTTTCTCGCAGTAGCTTTTTTTTGTTCCAATTATGATTATACTCAATTAATGAGGTATCTATTAAAGGAGTAAATGGTCATTTTTAAAAATTTCTCTAACCTCTTTGCTGCTTTGAGCCAAAAGTCAGCTGTTAAAATCTACACCCAATGTTTCAACATCTTGCAATAGTACAATAAAAAATTTATGAGAAGATTTAAATATTCCTTTCTTACTAATATTTTTTTCTTAAAGTCAAAATAGAAGACAGAAGTAGCCAAACGGCCTAGTACAATTGGATTCAAAAGTGGACCTGGCATTGTATTGGATGTTGGTATAAGGCATGTCTAGGTTAGGTTAATGCAAAGATTAAAGGAGATATTTTTGTTAGTTTCTTCTATCTGTTGGTTTTGAATCCATCCTAATTGATATTCATATATGTCCATGCCACTATTTCTCGAAATAATTAACCATTCAAATATCACAAAAGGTTGTTAACAACAATAAAAAAATCAATCTACGGTAATTGGTGTGTGATACGCTTCAAGATTTTTATTAGGTTAAAGCTACTATCTGTTAACCATTTAAATAAGTTCTAACAAATCACTTTTAGTAAAAATTTACCTCAAAGTAGTAGCTTCGGCCTGGGTGTATCTTTCTATCTTCTCCTCCACAATCTGCAAAAACAATGGCTAAGGCCTTAATAAACAAAGGCAATTGATAAAAAAACAATGGATTTGAATTTCTAGCGGATTGTTCTACCTCTTTGCTATCAAAATGCTCTATGTGAATCATATGCTTTCTACAATTTTCGAACAACATGCATCTTCAAATCCGCACAAACACATGATCAACTGAACCCCAATTTTAGTCTCAACTCATCCTAAACCCAATTGAAGAAATCAAGGAATCACAATTAATCTACAAAAGTATCAATGATTTTGAAGTTGTTAAGCCATCTATCAATATACAGAAGTATCAATAATTTGCAAATAAGTAGTCGTACCAATCCATTTTTCATTTTGTAAGCATTGGTCCTTTTGATGATGATGCATACTCTAAGCCTAATTCAAGTGTTTTGAAAACAATAGCGAAATTTCGAAATTTGAAATTTGAAATTTTGAAATTTTGAAATTTTGAAATTTTGAAAACAATAGCGAAACAGGTTGAAAACAAAAGCTTTAGTCCTATTTTTATAAACAGGTTGATACACTACTTTGATGAGTTGAGAGAGAGACCTTGAGCAGCATATGATGAAGCTTTGACAATGATCTTGAGAGCTTGATCGGAGAATCGATCTGTTTTGTTTTACTTTACTCTTCCTTTTTGTTTATGGTCGCGAGGAAAAGGGTTGGGGTTCTGGTCTGATTTGGGAGAGGAGAAGAGAGTCGGATTCGTCCAATTTGGGATTTGTCAACAATTGAGGTGCGAGGAAAAGGTTCGACGAGTTCAACGCGACGTGGGCGCTGAGGCTGCGGCCGGGTGGGGTCGGGCGGCAGCGGCGGTGTCAGCAACAGATCTAGAGAGAGAGAGAGAGGAGAGGTCGGGGTGGTCGGGGTGGCCGGAGGTCGGGCGGCTCTGTGTTTTTTTTTTTAGCTAAACCTAAATCGGCGGGAATCAGAGAGAAGAAAGACTTTGGCGAGGGCTTTTTAGGGGTACCCTTCAGAGATTTTTTTTTTAAAAATAGAATTACTGTAAAATCATTTAACGGAACAAGCCTCTGCGTCGTTGATTTTTGAAAACTAGCCTCCACCGATCCTAGGGACCGGTGGAGCAAAAAAAACCAATTCTACACCGCTCCTAGGGACCGGTGGAGCCTCTTTTGCACCAGCCACACCCCACTACACGGAAGACCACACGAATTACCCCTGCACCGATCCTGTGGATCGGTGGAGCTTCAAAAATGCCTCCACCGGTCCTGTGGATCGGTGTAGGTAGGTTTAGGATTAAAACGAGGCAGCCGCACCATTCTTCTCCTCTCTTCTTCTCTTCCCAACCTCCATTCTTCTCTCTTCTTTCTTTTATTATTTCATTTTTCTCAAATTCAATAGAGGAGTTGCCATATAAACAGATCGCCACCACCATTGTACTCAGCATCATCTTCTGATTATTATTGTGAGTTTTTTTTTACTCATATATTTATATTTAGTGTTGTAAAATTGAAAAATATTTGGAGTTAATTTGGTGTTTGAATTTTGTTCAGCAAAATGTCACTGCTATTGATCAATGTGTATTATGGTGGTAACCTCCAAAGCACTTCAACAGGTGTTGGTTATGACATAGGGGCTGCATTTACCTTTACCATATCTGATTCTACCAGTTTTGCTATTATAAGACGGCAAATATACGTTGGACTTGAATTGCTTCCAAGTCGAGTCAAATTGACAATTAGGGTACGTATGAACACAGCACAACCCGGATCGTACCATTTCTCACTATTTCGGATAGAAAATGAGGAAACTTGCGATGTCATTAAACAAACTGCAGCTCAAGTGGCTGGATTTAAGGTTATAGAATTGGTAGCTGAGGCACACCAGGGTAGAACCCAAATCAGTTATGATGCGTGTCCAGATAGTTTGCCTGGAGGTAGTAACACACCGTCGGTTCAGACCGGCTTTCATCCTGACTCGGGCAGTGTACCTGTACCCACCTACACACCTCCGGTTCAGGCTGGTGATGACCCTTGTGAGCAATCAGATCAAGACACAGAATCTGATACAAGTTCTTTTGATGATGACGATTCGGCTGAAGCATGGGACGCAGATATGGACGAATATGAGGCTGAAATGAATGCCCGAGAAATATTAAAGGATTGGCACGAGTCGATCCCATTCCTCAATCGAGGACCTAAGCATCCATGTTCATCATTCAACGATGAATTGCCAATGCCATACAAGGATCGTGCATTTTTTGCGAACCCCCCCAGGTTAGATGAAAAATTTGCTGAAGGTCAAATGTTTGAATCCAAAGCCAAACTAAAATCAGAACTTGCTGATTTTCACCTACCCCGAAACACAGAGTTAGTCGTGCTAAACAGCAGCAAAACTAAGTATAGAGTTAAATGTAAATCTTCTAAATGCCAATGGAAATTGTATGCAATTGTAGTACCAACAGGTGCATGGACAATTTCCACCAACCCGTTTATCCACACATGTTTTGGAAGTGCTGAAAGGTTGGATAGTCATCAAATGACTGCCAGAGTAATTGCTGATATTATTAAACCGGCTTTGAAAGATGATCTGGAGTTAAGCATTAAAGCGGTCAAGCATATGGTTAAAGTTAAATTTGGATGAGTAGTGCCCTCGTATAACAAGTTGTGGAGAGGTAGGGAACTTGCAATTGCCGACTTATTTGGGAGCTGAGAGAAGTCTTACGAGATGCTGCCATCGTTGTTGGGTGCCATCAAAGCATCTAATCCAGGTACACAGTACCTAATAGAACATGAACCATCAAACACGTTTAATACCAATATTTTCAACCGGGTTGCATGGGCATATGGGCCATGCATTGAAGCATGGCCTCATCTTCGACCCGTTATCAGTGTTGATGCCGGGTTCTTATCCCGAAGATACAAGGGTAAACTTTTTATGGCTTGTGCTTACGATGCAGAGCAACAACTCTTGCCACTTGTATTTGCAATTTGTGAAAAAGAGTCTATAGAAAATTGGGGTTGGTTTATGAATTGGTTGCGTACCAATATTGTTGGGCCAGGAAGAATATGCGTTATCTCGGACTAGCACGCGGGTATACGAGGGGAGTTTGAGGCTCCTAATCTGGGATGGTGTGAGGAAAACGGTGAAGCTGTCCACCGACTGTGTTCACAGCATATTGCTGAAAAAATTTGGAAAAAATACCCTGAAAAGTGGATCAAAAAGGTATTCAAGAAATATGTTGAGAAGAAAAAAATCTGGAGATTTGAAGAGGGGATGGAAATGATTAGGCAAAGAGATGCAGACGTATATGACTACATTATGAAATTTGGTAAACGGCTCTGCAACTCTGATGCAGAGCCTTTGGCTCTGCAAAAGTGGGCACAAGTGCATGATGGATATCTCAATCAATGGGGTATAATGACAAGTAATGGCTCTAAGGTACTAAACAGTGTATTTAGGATTGCCAGACAACTACCTGTGTGTGCAATTGTTGAGAAGACCTTTTATAAGTGCGTCGACGGGTTTGTAAATAGGCGGGAGGCCGCGATTGGATGGGAGGCATCGGGATTGGATTTTTCAATGCACATTACACTGCTTTTACATCGTCATAATGAGAAAGCAAGGAAACATGATGTAAGACCGATGTATTATGGCCATAACAACTATGAGGTTATTGATAAAAATGGAATTCTCGAGACAGTAAGTCAAAAATTCAATAAATCTAATTATTTACTTTTCACGTAATACATTTGATGTAAATTGCATTTTTTAATTGAAGGGTGTTCGGGGCGAAGTGAAGTACGATGTTACTTTCCCTGCAGAAGGAATGCCTATATGTGTGTGTCGGAGACCTCAATTAACAGGAATCTCATGTAACCATGTTCTGGCAGTTTGTTTCTTTTGGAGGCTGAATCCTAACGACTATGTTAGCCCATATTTCAGCTTATAAAATTATATAAACACCTGGTCTGGTCGTTTCAATGGATATGGAAATAAACGGAATTGGTCATGTTAGTGTTGTGATCTAGAAGCCAATCATAGGATGATTGTTTTCTAAGTTTCGTTCATGTAATTGGATGATATGTTTATCATCTTGTTCCTTGAGTATTTTATTACTTATAGATCATTCGGGTTAAGGACCTGGAATTGTGGAACTCTATACAGGAGTTAATAAATACTCTAAAGTGTCCCTAGTCTTGGTAATTAACAAGGGACATTAATTACCAACATAAGATTAACATTTGGGTTAGATGATGATCATGTTCTGCAGATCATGTGACAAGGGGTTGTCAATCTAATCAAATGGATACCTGATGGAGATCAGGGGATTGGACGTGACCAAAATAAAACATTTAATATGGATTGTGTTTGTGTCATTAATGTTTTATTTGTGTCTTGAATTCTAAGGTATGAGATGATTGTTTCTCTCACATGAGAATACATATTCGTGGGTATTATCCAACGCTGTCAGTAACTGGCAGTTATACAGATTCTATCTCAATATGTATCTCTCATGTGGAGGGATAGTAATTATCAAGAATACCAATGTCCCTCATGTAAATGAGTGATGATATCACTGGGCCCCTTGACGAAATAATACAAGTATGTGCACATATGATTAAGGAGTTAATCATAATTACTTAATGAGGGATGCTTCTGTGCATACAAGGACCTATTTGTAAAATGAGCATATTTTCATTTTCAAAGTTCAAACAGTCAATCCGACCGTTCAACATTATCTCCATATTAAAATGTACTTGGAGGTCAAATTTTACATTTTTTTGATTTTTTTTACTATTTATTAAGTATTTTACAAAACTAGTCAAATTCAGACCATTGAATTTTGTACCCATCTTAATAAATAGTAAAAAAATTCAAAAAAATGTAAAATTTGACCTCCAAGTACATTGTAATATGGAGAAAATGTTGAACGGTCGGATCGACTGTTTGAACTTTGAAAATAAAAATATGCTCATTTTACAAATAGGTCCTTGTATGCACAGAAGCATTTGCCTTACTTAATTATTTCGGAATCAAGAAACGAGTAGATTTGCAAGGATGACACATTCCTACCTTGGATCTATTCATGATATCATGAGACATGGAATTGACACGAGCAATTGTTGCTTAGGGATCGTGATACAGTATGGTACTTATCATCTGTGTTATTTGGGTAACTACAATGCATATTGCTAGGTGCCGCTTGTAGTTTATGGAATCGAAAGGAGTTTCAGATTCCATTGCCATTTGACATAGATCCCACAGGGTCACACCAATAAGAAGTTAATTAGAAATGCTCCTTAATTTATTTGACATGTATGACATGATAAATAAATTAGTTTCTCGACCAGAACATGAGAAATATAATTATTTTGAATAATTATATGATACTACAATTAATTAGATTAATTGTATTAATTCAAATAAGGAAAAATAGAACTTGGCCCAATAAACAAAGTCGAATGGCTGTTGTTAATTGTGGCACATGTTTGTGAATTGTTTTCTTAATAACTACCACGTTTTCTGAAAACTGCTGCGCAGTGTTTCTTATTTTGACCATATCTCTTTCATAAAAAGTCGGTTTTGAGTGTTCTATATCTTTCTGGAAAGGTAAGAGAAAGATATAGAACTTTGCCTCTCTGGAGGAAAGACAAAATCGAATTAAATCGTGGTTAAAAACGTGGTAGAACGTGGCGGTTATTCTGGACCTCCATGTTCTGAAAACTGCCGCACACGTTTCTTATTTTGATCATATCTCCCTCATCTGAAGTCGGTTTTGGGAGTTCTATATCTTTCTGGAAAGGTAAGAGAAAGATCTAGAACTTTGTCTTCTGGAGAGAAACCAAATTCGAATTAGATCATGATGAAAAACGTGGGAGAACGTGGGGTTAGTTTTGGAAACTGAATTCACATTCCTCATTTGCTATATATACTTTCCCTCTCATTCCTCTTGAGAGTGATTTTCGTTTTTAGAGAAAAGGTTCTGCCAAGAACTCTCTCTTTCTCTCTTGTTTCATATCTCATGTGTTGAGAAACCATAAACCCTAAAAGATCAAGATCTAGTTCTCTTGAAGGATAGGGATTAAGGAGCAACCAAGTTAGTACTCGCTAGCAAGAGGAATATTTGGTTTCTGATTAATTTCTTGGTGGATACCGTGGAGGACTTCTACTTTGGAGTCTCATCTTGGTGCAAGGCATTCTAGGTCACGCACACATCAACCACCAAGGCGCTGCAAGGCATCAACCACCATTAGCATCAACAAGGAGGTGGAGGCTACAACCCTACATCTCAAGGACCTTCCTTTCTTGTTTGGAGACAAAAACTAAAGGTATGATGTTTAATGATTTGGAAATTGATTTTGGTTTGATTTCAATCACACATGATGATCTCTTTTGGTACTTTTCTTGTCAAAATTTTTGAAATTCCGCTGCCTTAAGTACCATAAAACCCAACAGGTCATTGGTTGATGGCCCCATTATAAGGCCAGATCCGGATAAGGAAAAAATACATAAGGGTAGGAGAAAACACAAGCGAAGAATAATGACTATGGACAAAATGAAGGCCCCTGCCACGAGGCGGAATACTCGACAACATAATCAAGAGTCAACTACAGCAAGACATTCGGGTATAACAATTTAAAAATTCAAAATACAATTCATTTGCCATTTTATTTGAACTAAGTTGTACTCATTTTGTAACAGGTGCATCGACTCGATAAACTCGTAGAATTTAGGGATTTCTAAGAATTTATGTTGTACTCATTTAATTTGAACTAAGTTGTACTCATTTTCTAAGAATTTATATTGTATTCTAAGAATTTATGTTGTATTCTAAGAATTTATGTTGTATTCTAAGAATTTTTATTTTATTCTAAGAATTTATGTTGACATTTTTATTGTATTCTAAGAATTTATCTTTGACATTTTTATTGTATTCTAAGAATTTATCTTTGACATTTTTATTGTATTCTAAGAATTTAATCAAGAAATTATGCTTCAGTGGTACAAACATGAATTTCAAATATGATTCAAATAAGCATAATTTAAACAACACATTTAGTCATGCTGCAAAAATTCAAATAAACATAATTTAAAGGATAATTAAAGTTAGTCCAATTAGAGTTACAATAGTCCATTTAACATTACAGATAACATACATATAATAATGGATCCAATCTAATTACTCTTCAGGTACTGCTGCAAAAAAAAAATTTAAAAGGTATCATGCATTAATCAATAGATAATGGATCCAATAAAAAAATTAAAAGGTATCATGCTTAACAGAGGCACTTACTCAGTCGAAACAAGCTAACGCCTTCGTCGGCGCGCACGCGATGGTCCAAGGGCGTCAGTCCCGAGAGTGTACGACTGAGTAGGCTGCCTTGTACGGACTCCAAGAGGTGGATCTGAAGTGGATGGAGCATAATCTGCTGTAAGATTTCCCAAATCTGCAGTGGATGGTCCCATCATACTAAAGTCTCCCGTTAGTTCATCGAGCATGAACTGAGATATAGATCCATGCTCTGTGCCGCTCATGAAGTTGTCCCACGTCGGGGGAGGCTCTGAAGTTGTAGGGCGACGATAATGCTGATCAGGGAAATCATCATCCAAATTGATCATGTCCAAGTCCATAGGGATCCCAGCACTGTCGAGTATGCCTCGGAAGATGTGGATCTGATCAATATCCTCCATAATGTCACGAGCATTCTCGAGCATCATCTTGCCATATGCCATTTGTCCCGGGGTCTTCACCATGTCTATTGCCTGCATAGTGAATTGTATCGTCCGAGAAATCTGCATAATACATTTCGAACTGTGACATATTGCACATTAATATTGAAAAATCTAGTTTGATTGAAAAAAAAATAATGTACTAACCACACGAGAATGCCTATGACCATGAGGAACGTATGCCAGTGTTGCAACATCTCCTGTCCGCGGGGGAGCCTGACGTCATAGAGCTTCCGGATTGTTATCTGATAGATACACTGATCTCATACCACGCGCGTTGAATCAATGCATGTACATATGATGCCTACTCATGTCATATGGTCTCCGCTCTCCAATTAATACTGCAGGCTTCTCGATGTACTCACTAAGAGTAATCGCCCAACAACCATCCCTTGTTGAATTGCCATCGTGATACCACGTCTTTCGTAAATAACTGATCTCATCCCATGGTAGAGGAGGAGGAGGCGGGACCTCTTGGTACTTACCAAATGTCGAGGCTGGAGCTATATATGAAACATTGGGTCAAATGTTGAAAGGAAGAAATTTGAAATCCGAAAATCCTGTGGATCACATTGTTACATGACAGTGGGAATAAATTAGAATTTCTAAGGAGGCATCCATAAGACCCTTTGTGTGGTGGACAAGTATCCTCTCCATTACTGTAAAAGATTTCCTTCACTTTACGGTTTGAGATTAACTACCAACCGCTTTGCGATTTGGGCTGACAGAGGGGCCAGTATTATTGGGCTTTGAGATTCGTACCAAGTTAATAAGAACGGTCCATATCAAGTAATTGTAAAAGATTCCCTATTATGGTACCGGAGAATATCTGAATTCTTGTGTGGTTTGGGAACAGAGGAAATAGATACGGATGCAGACTTGCAGAGCACCTAACGCTCAAACTAAATTTGAATACATATTTTACTAAGCGAGTATATATAATAAAGTGATTGAATCATTAATATCTATATTCAGAAATCAGAAACATATCCCTCCAATATATATATAAGATGGTAATATTTCGGAACAATAGATCTGTTTTGGGTTTTATCAAATTAATATTTTTCACATTTCAGATATGAAAAATCAATAACTACGATAGTGAGAAACACAAGAAGAAAAATAAAAAATAGGATAGCAAGACACTATAATAATTATACCAAGTATACAAAAATATGTATTGATAACAAAAAAATAATTCAAAACATTAAAAAGAACCTGCATATACTATTTGACTATCATAGTAGTAAATAAATATATAAAATGTAAGTGTTTCAACAAAGGGAAAAAAACTAATATTTGACATGATAGATAGAAAATTTGATATTGACGTCTTCTTAAAGAAAATTGTAAAATACCCTACATATATTTAAATATTTTTGTCACATACGATGCAATTGATTTTTATTGAATTATATAAATACGAGCGCGATTTTCAGTTGAACGAGTCAGCAAGGTTTAAAATATTTATAACTATGTTTTCCTCGTGCATTAAAGTTTTTTTTCTTTTCTGTGCGTGAAATAATGGGATCCAAATAAATAAACATAATAAATATAAATCAGAATTTTGCAAGGGAAACGTGCAAAGGTCAAAGATGCAGCCATGGTCTCTGAAAATTCTGGGTACCGAAGTTGTATTATATAGCAATTGAATGAATACTGACGTCACTGTTGTGACATCACTGTTGTGCCCTCATAAATATTGCAAGTGATAATTTGAAGATGATGGTTGAAACGTATTCATTGTCTCTATATCTTTATTATAACATAAAATTTAAAATTAAAATGTCAAAATAAAAATTTTAGATGTGATTTGAATTGTTTTCTAGATACATATGTAAAGGCTTGTGACATTATGACTTCATTTTGATTGATGTTAAGAGTTTGTAAAAATACATTTCAACTTTATTATGAATAGTTTATAAATATTGATTTTTCAACTTATTAATTCATATAAATACAAAAGTTAAAAATAATAATTTTTGTATGTACATGCAGAGAAAAAATATACATATATATCACATTTAACTATTTTATTTTAACAAATGAGTAGTAAACTTTTTGTTATTAAAATATAAGAACTGAAGACATAATAAAAAAATATAAATTGAACCATCATCGCTTTGAAACATGTTTTTTAATTCGCTCTTTGAACAAAAAAAAGTGTTGAAGAGAATCTGCAAACTAATAGACAGCTGTTAAAAAATTTGACCGCCCATTATTGAAGGTAGTAGGTAGGGGTGCAAGGGAAAAGGTTCGGCCATGCTTCCTCCGCCTGAATCAATCCGGAAAACTACACTAAAAAAAAAAGCAGCTCATCTCATTTGAAAATTGAGTCAGAGAGGAGAAATCACAGAGGAAAAACAAGAAGAAGAGCGGGACTAAAGAAAGAAAAGAAAGAAGAAGAGACAGGGGAACAAAAAAGGAAAGAGAGATTCATACGAACAATTAGGTTGTTAGGGGATGATTAGAGGACCTAGGTCGTTAGAGGGATGATTAGAGGACCAACTCGTTGGGACAAAATCTTTACTCTAAATTTTATATAAATTTTTCAAAAATACACATATATCTATAATTATATAATTAATGTGAAGACATTGACCATTTTTTTTTGTGGTGAATGATATAGGATCAATTTTAAATTTGGACTGCGGAGTAGGTCTGATAGATTACTCCGATGTCCATCGAACCTACTTTAGAGGTGATGGGCTTTAGGAGCATCCAGTCATATCAATTTTCGTGCATGTTCATATCAATTTGGACCCTCTCTTTTAATATTCGTGCATGTTCATATCAATTTTCGTATGCGTGAATCTTTAAGAAAATTGGACGATCCTATAATCCATCAAACTCAAATCGGACCTACTTCATTTTCTTAAATTTGATATATAGGTCTCAATGGATTCGATATAATAGGGTAGGAGCCAAATCCTATTGATTCCTCATCTGAAGGTTCAGATAACGATCACGTGTGACCTACTTAACAGAGACCTCTCTACCTGTACTTTCGTTGTGGGTGCACACTGAAGTTGATAAGCTAGTTTAGTGTAATTCAATATAATTTAGCGTAATTTAATGTAATATAGTGTAATTTAACATAATTTCAAGTAATTTAGCGTATTTTAGTATAAATATGCTAATGATACATCAAAAGAAGTAATCTAACAAATAATTTAAACAAAAAATTCGAATTTTCAGTGTTAGATTTCATTATCTTGCTCTTCATGGTGTCTCTAAAAATAAAAAATAAAAAATAAAAAAATTCAAGTAACATAATTTAGAGCAAAATAAAAAAGGAAGAAACAGGCCAGAAGAGCAAGATAACGAAAAAAAAATTCTTTTAAGAGACTATGAAATTTGTTTTCACTATGTAATTTACCGTATTTTAGCGTAATTTAACATAATTTAGCGTCATTAATGTAATATAGTGTAATTCAACTTAATTTCAAGTAATATAGCGTATTTTAGTATAAATATGCTAATTATACATCAAAATAAGTAATCTAACAAATAATTTTCACAAAAAATTCGAATTTCAGTGTTAGATTTCATTATCTTACTCTTCATAGTGTCTCTAAGAAAAAGGAAGAAACCGGCCAGATTTTGGCAATTTTTGGAGAGAAGGAAACCGGCCAGAATCTGGCCAGTTTGGACATTTTTCGAAATCCAGGAATTTTAGGTATATTTATTAATTTGTAATTAACTTTGGATATTAATAAAAATGTAGGAGATAGCCTCCATGTTAATGGGATAAAATTCCATTTCCTGTAATAAAAAAAAAATCACACATTCATAACGTGTACAACTTGTGCTTCAATTTTCTTGAAGAAAATAGAATTATTTTCTTAAAATAATTTTACGAGAGCCTTAATTTCTTAAAATAATTTTAGTAACAATATATGTTACTAAGGATAACCATCATTTGATCTAGTGACAAAAACAATGATGTCTATGTGAAAGATAATAATTAGATGGATGAAGTCCAATCTTCAAGAAAACAATCTTTATAGATCATCCAATATCCGTGTTTAACACGTATCAGAAACAAATTCGTATATGACACATGATAAAAATGATACATTTTTGTTTTTTAATAAAAATGTATTTCATAACTTTGCCTTTTGGTCAACATAAACTATGTCCCCTTTCGCCCAGGCCTTCCTAGAAAAGAAGACAGATCCCAGGCCCAATTGTTTTACGAGACAAACTCGGCCTGTCTGAAGAACAGATGTACTTTTTAGCGTTTTAGGATATATTCAAGAGAATTCTAAAAGAAGGCCGAAACCATGAACGGCCCAAATTACCTGTTCAGTGAGTCAGCCTATGCCCAGGGAAGTTTGGATGTATTCAGGTATTTGTCTGTAAACATTATCCAGGCAGTCCCAACTGATGAACGGCGATACTTTAGAGCGTTAATCAGCTTTGAAATTTAAAACGAACGGTCTCGATGCTGTCCATCAAATACAGATATCGGAGAGAAGTAAAATGACACTCAGACAGGGCCTGTACATACTACATAAATTACTAAAGATAATCATTAAGGCGATTTTTTTTTAGAGAGAGAAAATCATTAAGGCAGTTTGTACATATCATATAACGGCAAGCATGCAATTCTAACCGAATGACTGCGATTTTTTTCCTTTTTTGGAAGGGTGGGGGGGCGATGAAGTTGTATTTTTTTTATTTTTTGTTCATAGTTTCCAGAGGTTGTAAATGGGCGGGTCATATAGGATCAGTTTGACTTCGTGTATCAGATTCATGTCACAAGTCTATTTGACATTTGGAAATTTTCAGGTCACGAGTCGAATTTTGGATAGATCAACTTTACGTTATATTTGGATCTCGAATCGGGTTCGAATTTGACTTTTCAAAAGAATCGGATTGAAATTGAATTGAATTGGGTCGGGTTAGATGTTGACATTCTTTTTTTTTTTAATATGAAGGAGATTTTAATTTCGTCCTTCCCGTCAATTTCGTTTAAAACCATGACAAATGACACCCGTATTTAGGATCCAGTTAGAACTTTTACAACGAAAAGATACCAAAAGTACAATTAATCGATATACAAATAAATACAATAGACATAGGAAATATTAATGCTGTGTTACTACTGCAATACGCGATAACATCTAAATTCGTGCAAGACCACGATAAAAAGTAGGCATCAGCTTCCACACTTGAACAAGTTATTAATTTTATCCTCATAACTTCTCTTTCATTGTCAGAGCTCACAAGCTTGTGTTACTTTTGTAACGATAAGCAGCCGCACCAATAATGCTACGACGCAAAGAAGTAGAAAGGGCTTTATAGTCATTGCAAAATATTACGAAATATTGTACATACCAACCATTCACATTTTATAAAAAAAAAAAAATTACACAAGTTGTTTAACAGAGAGAAACCGAAAGTTGAACGACAGTATTCGAATAAATAAAGGAATTTACTGAGTAGAACTAGGGTGCTCTCGAGTTCACCAAGCCCTTGGTGAACTCAAGTCCAAAACTCATCGTCCCGGCTTCAAACGACGAATCCGACCGTTGAAACCCGTCTACCTTACGAGTGATGCGTCTGCATGCAAAAATTTTAAATTTTGAAATTAATTTTGCATAGAGTCAAGTGGTCAAAATTAGAAGGTTAATAAATTAATTTCAATGCATTCATTTTTTGACGTTTTTTGACCACTTGACTCTATGCAAAATTAATTTCAAAATTTAAAATTTTTGCATGTAGACGCATCACTCGTAAGGTAGACGGATTTCAACGGTCAGATTCGTCGTTTGAAACCGATCCGACGAGTTTTGGACTTGAGTTTACCAAGAACTTGGTGAACTCGAGAGCACGCTAGTTCTACTCGAATTTACTGATCTGGATTCTGGGGAGCAAATTGCACTAAAATAAGGAAGTGAGTTGGAAAGAGTACTTTTTTAAAATCTTCACGCCATGAAAGACAGATAGCAACAGCAGCAACCAAAGCAAAAGGCAAAAGAGTACTTGCCCCGTGATGCGGAATGTACGGCTGTACCATATTCCTTCGCTTTAGAATGCTGGCGCCTGCTGTTGGATATGGGCAAATATTATCCGATCTTATACAAGATTTCTTTATTCATTGTGCTTGCCCCATGGCCATACAGCCACAGGAAATGTTTCCTTGTGTGTGAGTGTGTTTTTTTGGGGGAACGGGGGATGGAATTCACATCTTTAAGCAAACTCAAAATTTGAATTTAAGACCATTGGGTAGGGCTGCACAAAAAATTCGTAGTTCGTAATTCGATTCGAGTTTGATTCGAAAAAGTTCGTAAAAAATTCGATTCGAAATTGAATTCGTTCGAAATTAATTCAAACCAAACTTAGTTCAAAATTAATTCAAACCAAACTCAAACTAGACCTAGTTCGTTCGAAATAGGTTCGCAAACAAAACTTATATCGAAATTAACTCAAACGTGAACCGTTGATTTCCGCTAATAATTTATGTTCGTTGATGAAAATATAAGGCCGCACAGTCCATAATTACTCTCAGTTCTGACTTCTGAAAAATGTTTGTTGAATACTTTGAATATTTGAAAACTTTGGTGATGTTTCTCCTGTTGGCTATTTGGAACTTTGAATACTGTGATTGTATTAAACTTTGATTGATTGTACTAAACTTTGGTGTTTGATATAAATTTTGGTATTTGTAATGAACTTTGATTTCCAATTTTGGTGTACTGCGTAATTAGAATTCAAAATGCCTAAGTTTTTATTGAAGTGTTGTAATTTCGAACTATGGCCCAGCCATAAGTCATAACTCGTAAGTCGTAACAAAGTTCGTAAAAGTTCGAAATTGAGTTCTTAAAAAATTCGATTCGAAATTTAATTCGTTCGAAATTAATTCAAACCAAACTTAGTTCGAAATTAATTAATTCAAACCAAACTCAAACTGGAGTAAGTTCGATTCGGTTCGGTTCGTTTGCAGCCCTACCATTGGGTATGAATTTTAAACCTGTTCATTTTTATTAAAGTTGATTCATGAATTTACTAATTAAGCTCGTTTTTCTCTGTCCAGTCCGATTATAGACAAAACTCAACAATCGACCTACCTCAATTAGAAGATTCGGAATTGGACATGCCGGTAGACTCATTTTCATAAATATTAGTCTTTCTTACGGATTGAAACAACCCAAGGAATCAAACAAATATTCATAGAATGTTACGGGCATAACATTATCTAAAGCTAAGATAATGACTAGAGAATGGTTTTTAAAGAAGAAAAAAAATTACGACGTGACGGATCTAACAAATATTCATAGAATGTTACGCACATAATCCAAAGCTATAAGATAATGACTAGAGAATGGTTTCAAGAAGAAAAAAAAAATTATGACGTGACGGACCTAACAAATATTCATAAAATGTTACGCGCATAATGTTAATTATCCAAAGCTCATTGGTGGTCTCCGCTCAACCATTCGAATGGTAGACTCATTGGTGGTCTCCGCTCAACCATTCGAATTCTCCCTATTAAGTGGGTGCAGGCCCCAATTTACGACGAAGGTGACATGCCGTACCGTCCACCGGAATTTACTAGACCCGAGTCACGGCCGCTAATTTCTTACGGCGGTTCTCCTTCATCATCAGAGGAACCGCTGGAGCAGGATGAAGATGTCATGATCCAGGTGCCCAGGAAAGTAGTCCTCCAAATGTGTCACGGTCGGGACCTGAAATCCTTACCGCCGGACATTCGTGCCTATGTGGCGGTAACACAGGGCCAGTCATCCCAGGACTCGGAGTATCGAGATACGGCGGCGCCCGGAAGTCAGACGCCCGAAAGTCAGACAGACTACCAACCGCTTGGCCTGTCTTTGGAGGTACTCGCCACACAGGATCCGAGTTCCAACAATCCAAACCCCCTCCATCAGACCAGCTCCGACCCGGTTGCAGTCTCAATCCCCAACCCGCCACATGGTTCTCGTATCAGAATTTTGAAGAAAACAGCTGAAGAAATTGTGACTGAGACGCCCCTACCGTTACCCGCCCCACCCGCCTCACGAGAACCCTCTCCATCCTTGCCCTTGGAGGACCCGTCCGGCCTGCAAACTGCAACTGGAGCAGGACTGAGGCCCAGTCTGCCTCACTCAGACCTTCCCTCAGTCAGATCGGCAGACCTGACTCCCATTGCGCAAGGAGACAATAAGCTGGTCTCCACGTGCCCACAGGCATCCCAAGCCGACCGACTAGCGACTGGGCCGGCCCAATATGGGCTGCGTAGTGCGGCCAAACGGAAGCCCACTGTCAAAAACGATTCTGGGCCTTCTAAGCGGAACAGTGTGGAGGGTTCTGAAACAGTGGGCTTGAATACTGATATAGCCTTAGGCCTGGAAGGCTTCTTGATCAGAGTCAAAATAACGATGATTTACGTAGGGTTTTGGCTTAGGTTTTACATATTTTCTCGCACTTATGTTTACTTTATTAGAGAAAAAGGCTACTGTCACCCTTCTTTATGTTTTATTGTAGAAAACAGGTTTTGGGACTATTTTACACCAAATGGAGCTAGAATCAGGTCAATCGGATTAGCGACGCTCATCGACTAAGTCCCTGTTACGGCCAGTATTGACCAATACGGACCAGGCCTAGCACAGACCAGGAGATAGCGCTGGAAGCAGTTAAACCCTAACTGCCAAGGTCCTAATACGGGCCGTATCACCTGATACGGCCCGTATCCGAAGGCATCTCTTGGGGAATGACTGCCGACAGCTGTTTCCAGATTGATTTCTTAGCCTCCAATCAACCTCTACACGTCCCTACACTCCTATATAAGGCCCCTGGGCAGAAGAATACATCATCTTTGTAATTAGGGTTAGATTTGATTAAAGAGAGAAGAGAGGAGTGATTGTAACCATGCCGTTCCGCGGCTAAGTTCCTTTTCTTAGGGCTAGGCAGTAAACCTTGTTACTCTTGATGTTTTGATATATATATTTCTGTTGATTATGATTTCTTGTTGATGTATCGAATATGCTTTTGTGATTTATTATCTCTTCACCTAATTTCAATGATCTAGTTGAGTTCATTAGAGTAGTGACAGTGCTTTAATAACTCTTTAAACTATTTGGATGAGTTAGCCTCGTTGAGATCTATTAGGTTTATGTGAAGAAAACCTTCGCGGGGAAACCATAAACCAGAACAACAAAACGCATGACCAAATTCCATCATTTGCGTAAGGTAAATCGCAGTGATCTGTGTAGTAATTTGGGAGATAAGAGACCCGATAGTTGCGTAAGGTAAATCGCATTGTCCTGAGTAGAGTCTCGATGAAAGATCTGTCATTCTGGCGTAACATAAATCGCAGTGACCTTTGTAGTTATCTTTCATAAAACAACAACAGGAAATCAGACGCAACAGGAATATATTATCAAGGCGGATTGAGTGACAATGGTGTGCCGAAACCCTAGGAATTCTCATCTCTATCTTTATTTTAATTACTTTTAATTGTTTCCTAATTTACATTGATCAACAAACATCTCTCAAATTTCAGATTTCATCTAGCCTTTCGAAAGGTTGTGATTCGATCGCTCGAAGCACTGAACCAATATTCCCTGTGGATCGACCTCGCATATACTACTCGATAAGGATTGTGCGCTTGCAGTCCGAACCGATAGCATTTACGAGTTTATAAATATTAAAAGAAACATTGCTCTCTTTTGAGTGATCACTTCTACCAAATTCAAGTATCCAACTCTTACACGGCCAAGCTAGCCCAGGACTGGGGCCTTCTTCCAGAGGCAGTTCGCAGGGAAATAGAGAAGGATAATCAGGAACGATGGAAGGCTTACACTCTTCTGTCTGATTCGCACTTGCAGGAATTACCCGAAGGTGAAGGGGCTACCTCTCTTGATGGAGAACGCCACCCCGCGCGGGACTAGTAAAGTCCCACTCACCGCCGTGTTGCTAGTAGCCGCGACCAATCTTTATGAATTTTAAAAAGATCAAAATATTATCCTGGAATACCAGAGGGCTGGGGGCGGAGGAGAAGTGCAATGTGGTCAAAAACTTGATTAAAGATTCTCGGTGCGACATCTGCTGTTTACAGGAAACAAATTGGAGTACGGCTGATCCAAGATGTCATGCGAGGGTCTTGCCGACGTTCTTTGACAGAAGTGCCGCAACCCATCTAGCAAGAGGCTCAAGTGGCGGCATGATTATCTCTTGGAAGCACAACTTCACCTTGATAAATTCCTGGACGACCACTCATACTATCTCAGCAATTCTAAGGCAAGAACAGTCGGGTAGCATATTCCAAGTCACATCCGTCTATGGTCCGAGTGTGGATGACAGTGAGATAAAAAGGAATTCATCTCTGAATTGAACCAGTTGGCAACCTTAGTCCGCCACCCGTGGATCTTGCTAGGTGATTTCAACCTCACTAGGTGGCTAACCGACCGACCGGGTGAGCTCTGGGGTTTCTCCACTATGCAGCTATTTAATGATGTTATCCGAGATCTAGAGGTGGAAGATGTGCCATTAGAGAATAGGGCTTACACCTGGTCAAACAAAAGGCCAACCCCCAATTTCTCAAAAATTGACCGGGTCTTCATCTCACCAGTGTGGTCTCTCACCTTCCCACTTATCTCTTTGCGAGCCTTAGAGATGGTGGTGTCCGACCACTACCCGCTGTTACTGTCCTGTTCACAAAGGAAACCTACAAAAAAAGAATGGAGATGGGAAAACTACTGGCTAGCGTATCCCGAGGTTAGTCAGAAGATACAAGAAATCTGGACCAAGGAGGAATTTCGGCACTCTGTGGGGATACACGAGTTCTATTTGAAAGTAGATGCGTTATACAAAGAACTGGAGGCCTGGCAGAAACAGTGATTCGGGGCTCGGACCGAACGCCTCAGATTGAGTAAAGAGGCAGTGTTACTATATGACAGGCTCGAAGAATTAAGAGCTTTGCAGCCCTCAGAATTTCAAAGGCGGATAGACCTAAGGAAGACGGTTTTCGAATTAGCGAACATTGAAGAGCAAAGATGGAGCCAAAGATCCCGCTGCCACTGGCTCAAGGAAGGCGATAACAACACTAGATTTTTCCACAAAATGGCATCATCGCGGGCGACCAAAAATATGGTGACTCGGTTAGACCACAACGGTAGCACACAGACTAATACATCTGAAATTTTGCAGGCTTTTCAGGTACACCTCAAGGCACTTCTCGGCACAAAACCACAGACAGAACAGTTCGATGTCAGGAGGTTATATCCGCACACATTGGATCTAAATCATTTGGCGGCCCGGTTTACCGAGGAGGAGATTCACACATCTGTCAAAAGCTTGGCCACCAACAGAGCCTCAGGCCCAGACGGGTTGAGTAATGAATTCCTGCGTAAATACTGGGAGCTCCTCAAATCAGACATCATCCATTGTTTCGACCAGCTGTATGATGGCAGTCTGGACTTGAAAAATTGGAATAGGGCCAAGGTGATCATGCTCCCCAAATCAGCACATGCCGAGACGGTAAGGGAGTATCGGCCGATCAGCATAATAAACCTAATTTCGAAGATCTTATCCAAAGTTCTCTCTCACCGGCTTGCTGGGTCTGTATCAGTGCTGATCTCGGACAATCAATCTGCGTTTATCAAAGGCAGGTTCATCTCGGAGAACTTCATCTCTACGAGAGAAATGCTCCATCACGTGGCTCAGTCCAAGAGACCGGCTATCTTCACAAAAATCGATTTTAGTAAAGCATTCGACTCGCTAGATTGGGGCTTTCTGTACCGAGTCATGGAAGCAAGAGGGTTTCCACCACGTTGGGTGAATTGGATTAAAATACTCCTAACTTCAGCATCGACCAAAATAGCCATCAATGGAGAGTCAACGGAGTATTTCTTTCATGAACGTGGCTTGAGACAAGGCGATCCCATCTCGCCAATGCTATTTATACTTGCCGTTGATGTGTTACAACGAATGGTCAAAGTATTCAATGATACCCTCCTCAATCCAATCTCCGGCAAAATTACAGACTCGCTCATTGCTTTGCAATATGCGGACGATTCCGTATTTATTTCCAATGCAGATCAACAATCCTTGGTGACCTTTAAACTCCTACTGAGAGTATTCTCTGCCATTTCGGGTCTCACAATTAACTTCACCAAGAGCTCAATGGTACCTTTCAACATGCAGCAAGCACAGATAGAACAAGCAGTGGCAATCCTAGGATGCAAAAGAGAGTCCCTGCCGATCACCTACCTGGGGATGCCTTTAACCATCACTGCACCGAAAAGGGCTGATTACCTGCCTTTGATTGAAAAGTTGGAGCGCCGACTACAAGGCTGGAAGGGTAAGCTCTTATCTCGGGGGGGTAGGCTGCAATTGGCACGGTCGGTCTTGTCAGCAATACCGGTCTACTTCATGGGGTGTTTCAAGTTGCCATCTTGGGTAATCCGGCGTATTGACTTTATACGGCGGTCATTCATTTGGGGTAAGAGGGAGGGGGCTGACAGGGCCTTGTCACTCATTAACTGGCTCACGGTCTGTACACCCAAACCTTGGGGCGGCTTGGGAGTCATTGACTTGCATGTCCAGAACATAAGCCTCTTGCTCAGATGGTGGTGGCGGCCAAATGTCACCCCCTCTGCGATGTGGTCAGCTACGGTCATCTCAATCCGAACGACACCTACCCGCGGTACGACCAGATGGAACTTGAGAGGATCGTTCTTCTGGAAGAGCTTAATAAAAATCCTTCCAATGTATCACTGGTCTTGTACAGCAACTACTCATACCCCACGGTGGAAGTGGGACAGTTCAGGCCTGTACTCCTCCAAGTCGTTCTACACAGCTGTTAAGTCAGAGAACATGACCAGCTGCGGGTTTCAAGCAGTCTGGAAAATAAAAGCACCACAAACAGTCCGGATCTTCTGCTATCTCCTGTTGCGCGGTAAAATACCGACTAAAGATTTTCTGCGAAGAAGAAACATCAATTGCCCTGGTGAATGTGTTCTGTGCACTTCCGGTACTCAAGAAACACCTTTCCACCTTTTATTTTCTTGTCAGTATGCTAACCGGGTTTGGTCAGTAGCAGCATCCAGGACAAGCATGGCACTGGTTCACCTAAACTGTGATGTCCCAACTACTTTGAGTCAATCCTGGCATGCATTATCCTGCCGAGGTAAGAAGGCCGGTCAGCTAGGGGTGGCCATCTTTACCAGTACATGCTGGCATATTTGGCTTCAGCGCAATAACTTAGTCTTCAGAGGTGATCGAGTGCCACCGGATGTAATAGCCTCAAGGGCTGTGCAGATGGGTAGATTGTGGTTTTTCAATTGTTAGACTTATTGTTGTAATTAGTGTGAGAGCCGGGAAGGGAGGTGTTTGACTTTATTCATTTAAGGCCCTGCTCTTGTGGTATTCTGTAAATGGTTCTCCTTTTATCAATAAAATTAATGGCAGCCCCTGCCAGTTCATTCAAAAAAAAAATTATCCAAAGCTAAGATAATGACTAGAGAATGAAAAAAAATATATTACGATGTAACTGGATGTGTCATGTCACGATACATCACACATAATAATAACATTTGATTACGTTATGATTACGTAATATAGCTGTCCATTGTCATTTTGATCATAGCACGTAAAAAAAATTAATCACATCACGTTACCTGATTAAATCGCAACATAATAGTCATATCACATCACATAATATATTTTACGAGTAGAACTAAGGTGTTCTTAAGCTCACCAAGCCTCTTTGTGAACTTAACTCAAAAATTTATCGTATTAACTTCAAACGACACATCCAAACCGTTGAAACCGATCTACTTCATGAGTGATGCGTTTATATATCAAATTTTTAAACTAATTTAGTATAAAGTCAAGTAGTAAAAAAAATGATAAATTCAAAAAATGATAAATTTGACATGTAAATGCATCACTCGTGAAGTAGATCGGTTTCAACAGTTTGGATGTATTGTTTGAAGTCAATCCGATAGATTTTTGAATTAAGCTCACAAAGAGACTTGGTGAGCTTAAGAACACCCTAGTTCTACTCATATTTTACATCACTAATAATAACCTGGAGTTAAATGTGACTCATTCATAACATAAACAATGAAATATGCCGTGAGGGGGTTTAAAAGGGAACCGGGGGGAGAACCTAGCTTTGGTTCAAACCTGTCTAATCCACTTTAAAGTTTGTGCGCTATTGATCTACAGATCTTGAAGCGGTATGCACGAATCTTAAGTTTGATTGCACGATTTGAACTAGATATCGGATGGAATTAAATCTGATGCCCCATTGAGGGTGTCTTACATCCTTAACCACCTGTTGTATCTATCTGACTATCTGTCATTTGTTGCCAGTATATGTTCCTCTATATTGTAATTCCTGGGAATGAAAAGAGAAGAAGAGCCTGTACTTAAAAACAAGTTCCCTCCAACTTCTTATATGCAGTACCCATCCCCCTTCACCTCGACCCCCTTATCCATCTGTAACAACTAATATCCCTTAGTTGCTCCTCTGCTTAGATTTTATTAATTAATACCATAAACCATGCTCCTAGGCCTAGCCATGTGGATAATTCCTTTCTTTCTAAATTTCATGCACCTAATTTGAGGAACGAGATCCGGTGCTTGCCAAACCACTGCTATTTCCCTGCTTGCCTCTCTATCTCTCCTCGTCCTCTCTCTCCCACGTGACTCTCTCTCTCTCTCTTCTCTTTTTTTTAGAGAGATACAGAGAGAAAGAGACGAGCAGGGAGCTGCTTTTCTATCAAGAAAAGCAGCGGATGCACATCCCTGATTTGATAGGAATTGACAGGTGAACAAGTTGACTGAGAATTTCTAGACAAACAACTTAATTTTGGGCAGGATGTGATGATTTTGTTTGATATTCTTCCAGTCAATGCGGTTAAGAAGCCTGTTGGTTGAGAAGAATTTTGTATCTATTATTTATAGAAATTAATAAAAAAGAAGGTACGAAAATAAAAAGAGGGGCTGGTTTGCAATATTTCTAGAAAGATCGGGATCAACAGTTTTGATTTAAAGATTTGGATCGGGACTCTTGACTGTCTGGTCCAAAGATTTGGAGCGGACTTAAATGCTCTCTTAGAGGTGCTATTTTTATCCGATTATCCGGATCCGATTAATTTGGATAGGGTATGGTTTAAAAAATATAACTGGTTAAATTATGGGTACGGTTATAAAATTAATAATTTAATATCCGATCTAGATCCGAACCGGAACCGATACTGTAAGGATAGGATATGGGTTTTATTTAGTTATCCGACCCATAACCGAATCCGACCCGATATCTGTATAAATACCTGATAAAATGATAATACCATTTTCTTTATAATCATTTAATATAAACACATATATTAATAACTATGAAAAGACAATCATTTGTACTATTTTTTAATTTCTTGAATAAAATTTATTGCTCTTTTCGCACAGATTATTGAAATCAAATGTCATGTTCACATTTTGTCTATAAATTTTCGAAGCTAATTAATTCATTTATTTATCTCTTTATCTACCATGTATCTACATTTCTGCACAGATAATTGAAATTTATTGCTCTCTTTGCTAATTGAAACAAATTGATATTAATATTTTATTCCTGGATTTTTGAAACCATATAATGAAATCACCATCTCCAATATTTTACTTTCTAAAATTATCTCACCTTCAATATTTTGAAGTAGATTTTAATTTATATTATAATGATATATTATGTGAGATGTTTAAGAAATTATAATTATATTTAAAAGTAAAGTGTTTCTCAAATACTTGTGAGTTGCGACATGTACCCGCTTCGGATCCGGACCAACCCCGGATCCGAACCGGACCTGATAATCCATAAACAAGTTATAGGTATATATCTACCCGGAACCGAAAGACTGGACCCGAAATATCTACGGGTAAATAGGTATCCGGATCCGGATCCGGACCCGACCCGATTTGAAACAAATAAGTATATAGATCAAAATTTGGATCCGAACACTTTTAGGGTACGGGTCCAAATATAATGGTATCCAGACCGACCCGATAGCACCTCTATGCTCTCTATCCAAGTATGTATTTTTTTTTTCCATTCCACACTACTCTCAGATTTGCTGCAAGATTTGAAGCCATAGAAAATCAAGATCACTTTAGATAGGGACCATTGAGTCCGATCCAAAAGCAATAAATTCTGAAAATATGAAAATTTCAATTCCGGATTTGCATTTTTGTAAATTTGTCTATTATAAAAGTGAAATGTCCCATTTCTGAAAATATGAAGATTTTGATTTCAAGCATCAATAAAAAGAATTTGTCTGATTTAGATGAAGGTTTTGAAAATGCATTTTTTTTATCAGGATTATTGAGTCTGATTTAAAAATAAGTTGATTTTTTGTAGCTTCGGCACTGCAGAAAATTTCCTATATGCGCGAAATGAAAAAAAATATAAAAATATTTAGATCTTCTTGAGTCCGATCCAAATTTTTAGATCGGGACCGTTGATTTCAATCTTTTTAGAAATATTGCAAACTAAATACTTTCTATTGTTGTATTTTATTTGTATAAATTTTTATGGATAAAAAAATATCTTGGCTGAGGCATGTATAAGCTGATTTGACGGTGAAGAGACCATTTCTGCCCGGTTTCCGGACCAACTTGTCTGGAGTGATCAGATAGTATGGTTGTCAAGGTTTTGGGGATGAAGAAATTTGAACTCATTGACACAGTTCAATATTTTACGGTCTCAAACTGATGTAATTAATTTAAATTCTTAGCCCAATTCACTATTTATATTATTTGCTTCTAAACTTCGTTCCATTTTCTCGGTGCATTGAGATATATATATCAAATTTTTCTCTGGCCTGTGACAAGAACAAACTCCCCTTTAATTTATCTATTTTCTTTTAAAGGAAAATAAAGGTCAGGGTTTCAAATTACAATAACCTCGACACCAGTGATGTCGAAAGCTACATCTATCCTTTCTTAATTTTGATTATCTAATTATCATCTGTCACAAATTAAATAACTCCCTTGATATAAAAATAATTTACGAATTTTGTAGAATAAAACTTTATGAAAGAAAGTAAGAATTAAAGAATTGACAAAAAGCGTTTTTCGCTATCATGTAAACGCCTTACACAAAAGTAAAATCTTCTAAATTCTCACCAAACTCAAGATAGACTAAGTTTTTCTAGCCTATCTCACTAATCACAACTCAAGATAGTTTGGTCTAGAACACCACAGACAAGAAATGATCCCACTACAAGAAAATGTTTTACAAGCATGGATATAAATTTATATCATAATCAGTCTTTGATATAGTAACAAAGATATTCCATGTTATGTGTGTGGGAGGTTACACATTTGAAATTTGAATGAAAATTTCTTTGTGAATATTAAACTAATTGGGTGACTTGACCTCAACTTTACTAAATAAAAAATATATATATATATAACATCGAGGATATTGTGATTAGCTAAACGTTGATACTAGAATCAAGTAGTAAGAATAACTAATTACCTCGGCAAATCAATGGTATATACTCCCCAAGATAATATTTATTGGTTCCTAGCGAATTTAGAAATTAGAAATTGTTCTCCTCGCCACTAATACTTTTGGGAAGCTTGGCAAATGTAAAACCAAGGACCTGCCAAGTTGAGGGCACTGCATCACAACAGGAATGAGTCGGGACTAGGGGTGTTCATTGGGGCCGGTTTATTTGGTTTTTAACCGAACCGAAAAAATTCGGTTCAAACGGTTCGGTTTAAATATTATTACTGTTCGGTTTTTACTGTTTGGTTCGGTTTGTAATATCATAGAACCGCAAAAACCGAACCGACCGACTAACATAACCTAGTTTAGATCTGAACTGTCCGAAGCCTCTTGAGTCTACCTCTTCTCTTTGCCCAGAGCCCCCAACTTCTCCAAAAATTCAAAATCAAAATCGCAGCGGCTCAATCTCTCCCCCTCTGCGAACTTTGCTCAATCTCTTCCCCTCTTCGCGAAAACGCCTTCACCTGGTCAAATTGGCGAACGCGCTCACACCTGCTCCTGTTGCTTCACCCCTACCCTGTTGATCCATCAAATTGTCAAAACTCAGCCGCACGATGTTGCGCTTGATTGCACAGGTACAAATCCCCCACTGCCAACTACTCTCTCTGTAAAATATTTGTCAAATGGTCAAATTAGCAAGTAGCAACTACTCTCTCAAATGGAGTCCGAGTCTCATCTCACCTCTTTCTCATCCCCCAGCAGTGGCGATTTTGTGTAGATTAACAGTGGCTTTTCATTTTGAGTAGCGATTTAAAATTAACTCTGAGTCTCACCTCACCTCTGAGTCTCATCTCACCTCTGTAAAATTAGTCCGAGTCTCATCTCACCTCTGAGTCTCTAACTCTTTCTGTAAAAAAAAAATTCTCATCCGAGAGAGAGATTGTTGTAAAATTAATTAAGGTACACATGTCCAGAGAGAGATAATCTGAAAAAAAATCTGGATATTCAGTTTCATACTAAAAAATCTGAAAGCAATACTATTTTCTCACTTTTTGTGTCTATGTCAGGATCAGAACTACAATTACAAAGGAAGGAGGAGAAGTCAACTTGCTTCTTTATGAGGGCTGCTTGCTTGTAGATGCTAATAGCATTGGAATAACTTACGTTGGCCGTGACAAAATTTTGTCCTATCGGATATAGACATAATTTGTTGTTTCTGAGATATTTGAAAATTGAAAAGCTAGAAACGCTTCTCAATATAAAAGGAATGTCTTATTAGCTACCACAACAAGCATGGAAAAAAGGTATATTTAAATATAGCACAAGAATATTTTTGTGGTTCTAACATTATATTAGTCGAAACAAACCAAAAGTATAACAATTCAGTTGGGTGCCCGCCAACTATTTGGTACATAATTTAGAAAGAGCTTGATAATTGTCCCTCAAATAAATTTTCGAGTGTGTTACTCAAGTATTTAATATCTAACGTTAACTTTTAGTGCTCATATTTAAGCTTTTAAAGTTTTATTAATAACTTTTTACAATGTTACTCGTAAGTTTTTAAATCTCTATCTATAAGCATTTAAATTTTAAATCTGAGTAGTTTTAACTTCTAACTATTTTTATTTTCAAACTAAGAAAGAAAGATTATTTTTACCTACTTTTTTTTTCTCTGATCATTCTTGTCTATTTTTTCGATTATCCGTGATAAATTTTGCGAATCTAAAAATACAAACGTTTTCTACTCGATTTTTTCTTCCAAATGAGATCCATGAAGAAATACTTTTGAGTTATTTTCAATTCGTTGTTTTTTTTTTTGGAAGTAAAGCTTATGAGCACTTTAAATTCTTAATATTTTAAACCTCAGTCTACAATTTTTTAAACCTGACATGAAAACTATTTAAATGTTTGACGCAACCACTTTAAATGCTTGACACAACTATTTTAAATGGTTGTAGACAGAAGTTTAAAAGCTTGTGAAGCAAAATAAAAAAAAATAAAAAAAACTGAAAGTTAAGGATTGTACACAGAAGTTTAAATGCTTGACACGAGTACTTTAAACAGTTGTAGACAGAGATTTAAAAACTTGACACAAATACTTTAAAAGGTTGTATACAGAGGTTTAAAAGCTTGATTGCAGTGTTTTAAATGCTTGAGTGTACTACTTTAAACGCGTGATACTATATGATCGACATCAGAAGTTTAAACGCTTGAACGTAATAGTTTAAATGGTAGATATTAGAGCTTTAAATGGTTGTAGACTGAGGTTTAAAAGCTTGAGAATTTAAAGTGCTCATAGATTTTACTTTAAAAAAAACGACATGAAAATAACTCAAATTATGTCTTCATAGATCTCATTTGAAAGAGAAAATCGAGTAAAAAATATTTGTATTTTTAGATTCGCAAAATTCATCATGGGTCGTCGAATAGACAAGAATGATCAGAGAAAAAATAAAAGTAGTTAGGAGTTAAAACTACTCAGAGTTAGGATTTAAATTTTTGCATATAGAAATTTAATAACTTGCAGCATTGTAAAAGATTATAAATAAAAGTTTAAAAATTTAGATATGAGTGCTAGAAATGGAAATTAGACAAAATTGGAAGGTTTTTTCAGTTGAACTAGTTGGAGGCGCGCTCGGATATGATGGCTCGGATTTTTTTTGGTTAAACTAGTTATGAGGAGGTGCTCGGATATGATAGCTCGGGGGTCAAAACATTCCCAATTTATATTATCATATGCTTTATGGATGCTTTTAAACTTTTGAAGGCATATTGCCTTAGGGCCTGTTCGGCTCTGTTACTGTGCGTGTGGAAAAAAAAATCAGTTCAATTTTGTATTTTCTGTCCCACGCGCACAGTAAACGTCTTATAATTGACGATTATTTTTATATGTTATGTAATTGTCTAGCTTTAATATAATTGATTAGTTTTATATTAAGTTTTGTTAATGTTTAAATGTTTCTAAATGGTAATCGAAATGGTAAGTCTAAACAACAAAAGTAGTAATCGAAATGGTAAGTCTAAACAACAAAAGTAGTAATCTAAATGATAAGTCTAAAAATGAAACATAACAGTCCAAACACGAAATATAATAATCCAAACTAAACTACTAGAAACCTATCAAACTAAAAAAAATATAAAAACCCTAACGGCGATGACGAGGGCGAGGTCCGGAGAGCTCCCATGGGTCCGCCCCCAGGTGTAATGCATGCTCCCCATGGATCCCCGCCTGTGTACGCAACACCCACAGATCGGCCTCCCAAGTAGGAGGATACGTGGCCGGAGGCGGTGTGCCAAATATAGCAGCGGCAAAGCCATCTGCAGTCTGTGCCCCACTCCCACTGGCCTCACCGTCGTGCTGTCTGGGCTCCATATACTGCGGTCGGTGGGGGCTAGCTGGCTCCCATCCGCCCTCATCTCCAGTGAGATCATCCAATGAGAATGAGGCGGCGGCGGCAACTTCATCCTGCATGTAAACAATGTTAAATTAAAGACATAGAAGTAACGAGTAAATTAATTAAATAATGAACTTTTGCTACCTCGGTAAGCTGCACTGGAACTCCATGCTCGTTGTAGTACGCGTTCCACGCGTTGTTGTTCAACACCCATTGGTGGATCGCCCAACCCGAGTCATCTTCTGCAGAAATGAAGATAAATTAATAAGAATGATCTTTTAGAGATACACTTAATAATGATCATTTGTATGACATATTATTACCTGCAGGAGGTGGCGGCATCTCCGCAGCGTAGATAGGGTCTCCAGGCTGCTCCGGATCTGGTGGTGGGGGCTTTATCTCGCGCCAATTGATGTCCTCTCCAGCATCGTGCAACATACCAACGAGACGCCCGTCCCAGCCAGAGTCCTCCACGATCGGTGCACTGTGTTGGAGCATTTGACATCCTATCGCTCTCCAACTTTTTCTCGCCATGCACACCAAACTGTGTGCCACTCCTCTAATAGCGGTCAAAATCTGCACACAATGTATTTTTATTATTATTATTATTGGAAGATGAATAAATAACTACAATTTTTGGAGCATGTCAGTTTCATTTAAACATACCGAACGAGCATGGATCGGGCCGAAAGGCAAGTAAGTCCTAGATCCGTCACCCGTGAGTCTCCGTCAAAGAGCATCACCATAGTCCCCCTGTAGATAAACCGTCGGCATGCCCCATCTCTGGTACCAGACTAAATATCGCAATCTCCAAGGCCCGACCGACATAGGGGCATCTGGAGCTGGAGGCGGTGTCCATAAGTGAAACTGGGGTGATGCAGCACGCTGGTAATGCTCCAAGAAACGCGTGCTCCAGTCGACTTTGGGCTTGTTGTGTTTAGTACTGCAATATAAATTAATTAGTAACGTGTATGGTTGAACAAGTAATAAAATAGACAAAGGATAAGGCAGTGGGTACTTACCTGTGCAGCTGGGTGGTCTGCTGCTCGCCCAACTCTGGAATATCCGGGACATAGGCATCCAAGCCAAACTGACGGGGCACTCGATCAGGATAGTGATACTCAACTATCCAGAAGCATACGCACGTCCCCCGATAAAACGAGAGGTATCTCTGCTCTAATGTCAGCGGGCACAGAAGGCCCCGATCGTAGAACAGACGATAGGGGTACCAGGTGATTCTCGCCTCGTGAAGCATCTGGAGCTGACCCCGAACATATGAAATCCCCACGGTCCTCCCCCTGCCCGTGTCCTCGTATGTGTGGGGAGGAGCCCAGCCCAGCCCAGCCCCTGGGAGGTCAAGTTTCAAAACAAATTAAAACATAAAACTCTGGGCGGTCAAACATTCAAACAAATTAAAACATAAAACAAATTAAAACATAAAACTCTTATAAAAAAAAACAATAGAAGACCGCCCAACCCCTGGGCGGTCAAGTTTCAAAAGTGAACCGCCCAGTATCTGGGCGGTCTGGTGGGAAAAGTGGACCGCCCAGTCTACGGGCGGTTAGGGTAGAAATAATTATAACTTTGGAGTGGGAGCAGATTTGATAATTTGTTTTTTTTTTTTGGGTTTTAATAAAAATATCGGCAAATCATGTGCCGTAGTCGCTTTTCATGTTCTTTTTTATTCTACCTAGATGTAACTGTAATTATATTCCAATATCTTTCTGTTTTTACATGGCATCTAGGAGACATGTTGAATTGTTGAGGGCAACGGTATGCTCAATTATTTAGGCAATCAATTGAAGGATAACTTCTGGAAAACGAAATTAAAAGACGATTATAATATAGTCGGAGCAGAGTTGGTATACATCAACGTAAACTATCTAATGGTCCACATTAATTTTTATCATTGGATTTAATGCTTTCTTAAACATTAAATGCATTGATTAATTTCTAACAGAGGCAATAAAAAGATAGGATTCAAACCCGCTGCAATTCCATGTTAGAGAGACACGTAGAGAGGAGGATGCTTGCAAAAAAAAAAAATAACAGAGAGAGAGAGAGAGGAGGAGAGAGGAGGAGAGACGGGACGATTTACAAGCGAGAAGATAACAACTGAGTGTGAAAATAGTAGTGGGACCCGCTGAATTTTTAGGAAGTCAGAGGATCTACAACGGCGATTTCTTTTAAATTGCTAATCTGATGTGTTAATTGCTAATATAATTACTGAGATGTACCACAGTTTTTAAATTAGCAAGTTTTCTTTAAAAGCAACTCTTTAGAGCATCTACAACAGTGATTTCTTTTAATTGCTAATCTGATGTGTTAATTGCTAATATAATTGCTGGGATGTACCACAGTTTTTAAATTAGCAAGTTTACTTTAAAAGCCACTCTATTAAATAAGCAACTATAATTAAATTTTTGGGATTGAGTGATTTAGAAATTATGAATCTCTTTAATTGCTAAACTCAGTAACGTGGCCCAAAACGTTTGCTGAATGGAGATGCTCTCAAATGGATCTTGATGGATAATAGTTAATAGAGATTACCGAATATGCCAGCTATATAAGTTTTAAATAGGGGTTTCAAATACATTCATTTTATGTATTTTAATCATGTCTTCATGTTTAAAATTTTAATAATTCAAAATTTAAAACTTAAATATCAAAATAAAACCGTTAACTATGATCTACATTATTTTCTCTATGAACATATAAAAGATTATGATATTTCAATTTTTATTTTGATTGTTAATCAACAGCGTGCAAAAATACACTGATGTAGATAATTTATGGACATTAATTTTTTAATTTATTGATTCACATATAAACAAAACTGAAAATGATAATTTTTTATGTGCATATAGAGAGAATGACGAAGATCACATGTAATAGTTTATTTTGACATATGAATTTTATAGTTGTTGTTATTAGAAAATTAAATGAGAACGCAAAAAATGGAGATATTTAAATACTCAAGATTTAAATACTCCATACTTAATCAAAACTCAAGCTAAAATAGATTCAAAGATGTAGGAATAAATAAATTGTCTCTGTTGAGCTTTATTTTGAGATCAACTGCAATATCTTATTTAATACGCATATACATAAGTTATTTAAAATAAAATGACTTATATTACCCTTGAGTCTTATTTTTTTCAATCAGTAATTTTTTTTTCTTGAGTTACAGTTTCATGCTAGTTAGAAATATCATAATTCTTTGTTCGTAATATAATTGAATCATCTAATTATTTATAAATAACAGAATCAAATTGTTGAGATGTATGAATAATAATAATAAGTTTGCAAGACAATTACAGATATTTTTAAGTTCCTTCAAGGTTGGGCCCACCTCTATTCTCACCTTCGTATGGAATTTCTATTTAATGCATGCTGAGGTGTTAATGGAACTTCTATTTAATGCAATTTTGTGAGTAACTACTCTTCTTCCCCATTTTTTTATGGAAGCTGATAACATACCCGTGCTACAGTACATGCACTGTATCCGCACCATAACTAACATAACTGCCTGGAGGACTGTAAAAACTCCATCACTGAATTTTTTTTTCTAAAGTATTAATACATATACAAGAAAGTATTTATACTTATGTACAGAAGTATTTATACCTATAAGTTGAACAATTTTTACGTAAATAATTGTTTCCTCAACTAAATCTCTCAAACGTACCCGCATCTTAAATTTATACATGTGGGGGACCACTCAAAACTACACGGGGACCATACACGTTTTTAGATGTGAGTTTTTTTTCTCTGTTCAATCTCGTTCATAATTCTGACGATCTGTGATGAATTTTGCGAATCTAAACCACAAACGTCTTCTATGCAATTTTCTTTTTCAAATGAGATCTATGATGACGTGCTTTCGGGCTCGTCGCCACACAAGTATTTATACCTCGTCGTGCAAGTATTTATACCTATACTTGCAAGTATTTTTTACATGACACTGGATGACGTCTGAAAGTATTAATATCAAGTACTACCAGTATTTATATTTATGCACTGAAGTATTTATACCTATGTGGTCAACTATTTTTGTTAGAGGAAGGTTGACGCGGGACGATTGGGGAACTGGAAAAAGAATAATCATAACAAGTTACGCATCAAAGTATTAATATCTTATTTTTCAAGTGTTAATATCTTATCTTTCAAGTATTAATATCTATGAAAGTTGACGTGTGAACGAGTGCGGGGACTGAGAAATGGGATACCATACAATTAGTGGGGACCACAGAGGAAGAGTGTTGCAGGAATTTTGAATAATAATTAGTAGAGACCATATAATATATTTTTAAAATGATAATTAGTGGGGACCATAATACATAATTTCTCTAAATGGGTGCGGAAATTTTGAAGGTACTGGAGTGAGGGTATGCAAATAATATTCTTTTTTGTTAATACTTTAAAAATGGCCTGACCGTCCCACTGTGGGGCGGTCCACTTCCATACTTGACCGCCCCATAGTGAAGCAATTTGCTATGATATTTTTTTAGAGATGCTTACTTACTATTCTAACCTACACAATCTGATTAGTTACAATTCTGATTAATTACGATTATGTGGTTTACACAATCCGCAAGCTGTAAATCAAACTCAGCTTATTTGCATATGCGTAACTAATCCACATGTCCGCAATCCGCAAGCTCTAAATCTAACTAATCCGTATGAGGAAGTACATATGTGGTTTGCGGCCGCATATGCGGGTTTGTATGAAGAGGTACATATGCGGTTTCACTATGCATTGTTAAAGAAATATAGATTAAATAAAACTAATTTATATTACAAGAGTTGTCTAGCCTAATTGTTTGTGCTCTTTATCATATTTTAAAGGTCATAGGTTTTAATCTTCTCCAATGCAAAATAATTTTTGAACTTTTTTCAAATCCGCATGACCGCATATGTAACTGCATATTCAAAACCGCATGAACGTGACTATATGAGATTCTATATGCAAAAGACCACAGCAATCGCAAATGCGGCCGCATTTAAAATTGTTTACAATTGAGGACAATTTTTAACGAATATTTTGTTGATTACAAATGAATTAAAATTCTCCCCTACTACTCCTAAGATTCAATTCAATTCAATTCCTAGTACCTTAAACAAAACAAACATAAATGAATCACAGCAAAGTTAAATATGACGTGCTATTTGGGTCATACAACGACCAGTCGACCAGTCAAATATGATGTAGGCCCACGGTTGAATTGCAAATCCGGATAAAGATTTGAAGGGTCCAATCTGATCAAGACAAATCCCACTTAGGATCAATTATTCAATTTGATTCTTTCACGGAAGGTATTCTAGGAATTTGCGTTTGTCGTTATTATTGTGGTAGCATCATTCTATAGTTTACTTGATTAAAAATCTAGCCTACACAATCTGATTATTTACGATTCTGCTGTTACTGACAATGATTATTTTGAAATTTTTGAAAATATTTAATTAAAAAATTATAATTATGTTATTAAACATATAAATAGTCTAGTATTTAAATTTGATATAATTTTAGAATTATTTGAATATGCACGAGGACTTTAATTTATACCATTAAAGTTTGAAGTCGTTTGATCGATGTACAGTAAAACATATACCAAATCTCATTATTTATTGACATAATAAGTTAACTATATAAATCGTTCTTATGATATTAAATTTCAAATTTAAATTTTACCAATAAAACTTGTTAAGATTATCAAAATAAAATATTATCAAATAATCCCTTTCAATATAGATATAATATACAAAGGCAATGTACCTGGTTCTCACTATTAATTGCAGTGTGCAGTTACGGAGAAGCTCATATCATGTTGGGTTTGCTTTAGACTTTTAGTGCAGCCGGTAAACCCACTTTTGGCACAACTAATTGTTCTAGAATACCATATAAATTATAAGGAATAATGGATGATGATTTTTTACAAGATTGTGCATAATTTACATATTATAAATGCGTCCTTCTCCTTCATACGTATATATAGTATAGTGATGTGCCGCTAAGATTGTAATACACAACATAACACAACATACACAACATAGCACCACTCTCAGGTGTAAGAAAGACTTTATAATTAGAATCAGTGTCGCAAAGTTAATTTGAAAGAATAAATATAAACAGGAGCACGGTGAATTGTAAAAATCAAGGTAATCACCAAGCATGGTACTTGAAATACTTGAATCATTTGGCATTCAATATTTGAATTTGACCAATACAATATTTATATTATTATATATTATGTACGTGAAAAAACGATGCAATTTTTTTTATTCCTTAAACAACTTTAAAAATTGCATCAGTCTATATTTAACAGTTTTGATCAAATATTAAATGCTATATAAATTGTACCACAACTAATCTATAAATCCTATAAAATATTTACCAACTTTTTATTTTTAAAATTTATTTCAAATACTCATTAATGTGATTGGTTTCCGACCATAAGGACACTGAATTATAAATTCTACCGAAGCGAGAGATAGAATCTTCCAGAAAGGAAGGTAAAATTTGTTTCCGGGCCAAGTTGAGAAATAATGTAATATTTAAATAATTAGTGGGTCGTTCGGCTCTAGTCATGGTCCCATTCATGTCAGATTTAAGTAGATCAGCAGTCAACTTTCTCTCTAGACTAAGCACAATTATTGATGAAGGAATTTATCAGAACAGAATGTTTGATCCTCTATTGCCAAGACCAGATCGCCGGGCTCTCTAATATGTGCATTTGCACCCATTTTTAAAATACAGCATCAAGAAATTTTTCTGTTTTTTTTTTTCCTTTGCAACATTTTAAACAAATAACAAAATGGAATTCATAAAAGATCAGAAATATGATTTTGTATACATTTTCTTTTGTTGTAATTAACAATATAAATTTATGTTCTAAATATTTAGAAAGTTTAAAACAGTGTTAAAAAAATATAATAATAAATGTGAACTTGTAGTTTACATATCTTATGGTACAACAATTTAATTTTTTTGGCACTAATTATCTTCAAAATTATCAAATAAAAAACAATTGCAAGTTGTGGTACGTCGTCGTCACTTAGATATGATATATGTTGTTTTTTTGTCCAAATTATAATTTTGTTGATCATTCATTGAAAAATTATTGAATCTCAACCTCTTAAAATTTAAAATTACTTGATAGAAAGCTAATCCACGATAATTTTACTACAAGACTTTCTTGTAGCTATTGAATACGAAGAACACAACTATAATTTTACTTTCTTCTTAGTTTCGATGTGTTGCCAAAACATCATATGAATGTATAAAAATGAGATTGTGCTAAAGTATTAATAACCACACAAATAATCACAGACGATTAACTACATGTTAAAAACATTTCGTGATATAACATTGTCGTTGTTACAGAAAATCAAATGAAAATTATGTTCTTTTTCTTTTTTAAAGTAAACCCCCGACTTGTGTCGCTCTCGCTCCACCCAGAAATAGCCAAAGTCGAATGTTTATTGGCTTGGAAGGCACCTCTAGATTCAATTAGAGCGTTCTTTGTAGAGAAAAGACAACTAACACTATTTGATTTTAAAAAAAAAAATCGTCAATCTTTTTTTCTAGACCCGTAGAAACACTTGGCATGTCTCTCATTGGTTTTCTGTGGCTACAGCTAATGAAGACTGTTATCGAAGACAACCAAAAAAAGAAATTCCATTTTTAAAATTTCGGACTGAGTTTTTCTAATCGGGCCTTAGGGCTGGCAAAAAAAACTCGTAGTTCATAACTCGTTCGAGATTGGCTTAAGGGAATCCGTAATTAACTTGTTTGATTATGGCTCGGCTCGTCACTCAGCACGTTACAAAAAAAAGGGAGATTTATTTATCAACTCTTTCTCTTTTTGCTCTTCATGAGATGATGAAACTCATTGTAAGAAGAAGACGAACTTTTTTCCGGCTCGTGATCTATGAGCGAATCACGGTGCTAAATTGACGAAAAACTTTAGTCTATGTGTGGTTCACAATACGAACGAACTGTTAATGGACGGACTAAGCTCGGACTCATTATTGCACTAGCCGACTTCAAACATTGTCTATCTCGTCTCGTGACAACCTTACCGGCCTGACGATTTTTATTCAAAAAAAATTACTCCTTTCAAACATTTTGCGAACAATTTTTTTAAGGCATTACTATTTAAAAAAAATATGTATGTCCAGGGCCAAGCTGGAATGGAAACTTGGAGAACTGACAAAACTACAAACAACACATGGGTAACGGGTCCAGTGAAACTTTGTGTTTAATCTTGCCACACAACTAGGCGCCACATGGCCACATGGGTCCTTAGTGGTCCAGTGGATCTAGAGTGGAAAAATGGCACGGCGGAGCCGCTCCGTCATGGAACGGCACGGTTACGGCACGGCACGCGTGTTAGTTACGTGCCGTGACTCGCATGTCCCATGCCGTGACCATTCGCGTGCCGTGTTCATCTTTTGAAACTTTGGCACGGCACAGCACGGCACGTGAAAGATTTAGTCACGGCACGACACGTAGTCCGCGAGTCACGTGTAATTAGGACCATTAGATATTAATTTAATGGTGAATTTTGAATAAAGTAACCTAAATTATGATTAAATGGTCACGCAAGTCACGTGAGTCACGGCACGTTTAGGCACGGCGTGACTCACGTGGCGTGACCATTTGCGTGCCGTGACCACCCCTAGATATTTTAATCACGGCACGACACGTGAAAAATTAACTTGGTCACGGCACAGCACGTTACGTTTTTTTCCACTCTAAGTGGATCCCACATTTTGGATATGTTTCGAATAGCAGTCTACAAGGGATGAAATCATGGAGATGGAATACAAATACAATAGTATATTAAACGATGTGAAATTTATAAATTATATTAAGATAAAATATAAATCTGAATACTTTACGAATGTCGTTTATTCAGATAATTTATGGATGTTGACATTTATGACAAATATGCAAATAAGATATAAAATAAATATTTAAAGGTAATAGCATAAATTTTAAAATTACAAAACTAATACAAACTTGTAGATAGTATGTCAATTTGAGGGCAAATAGGTTCAACATTTAATTTTACCTTACTTTTTTTTTGCGAATAGTACAATAGTGTCTGTAGATCTGTAGTTCAGCAAAAAAATTATTTATGGTTCTTTATGACAAACTTTGACAACATATTGGTTTTCTACTGAACAATTAGAAAACTTAACACTTCAATTTTATTGATACTGAATCAATAAAAAAATTATTTTAAATACATTAAATTTAATACATAAACTTATTTAAATTATGAAAAACTTATTTATTAATTAGTTTTCCATTTCAAAGAAACCAAAGTCATTTAACCCATGGCAATTTTATGGGAATGAAAATTTTTAATATGAGAATGAGAATTTCAATTTGTCAAAACCAAAATCATTTAACCCATGAGAAATTTTAGAATATAGGTGTTCGGCAAATGCATGAGAAATTTGTTAAGATGTTGGTTTGTTTTTCTTTTTATAGTAGATGTAATACTACAATAAAACTATATTAAGTATATTGATACTAATCACTTATTATGATCAATATAATTGTATATATCAGATTCTAAAAAAGTTAAATGAGTGAATTTACTATACACTATAAAGTCATATCAGAGTGAATTGACCACACACTGCAAAGTGATAAATGAGTGAATTTACTATACACTGCAAAGTGATATCAGAGTGAATTGACCACACATTGCAAAGTGATATCAGAGTGAACTGACCACACACTGTAAAGTAATAAATGAGTGAACTGACTACACATTGAAAAGTAATATCATAATTGACCATACACTATAGAGTGACAAATGAGTGATCATGACCACTTTCATTTAAAAAAAATCAAAATTATTTATATATAGAGCTATTGCAACAAATGTTTCTTCACCTCTTTTATAGCAAAATAATGGATCATCTTCTTCAATGGAAAATGAATAATGAGGATGAGGATTATACAAATCTCATCATGCCACATATATAGAGAAATATAATGGAACCAACTTCATACCATATTTCAATCCTAACTGAAATGATGTATGTCGATGAAGTCTTAGATGGTCATGAGTGTCGTTGTAAGCGAGAATTTTGTATGGAGACTTTTGTTTTCCGTGCATTTGTCAAGTTGTTGAGAGACAGAGAGTTTCTTTAGGATGGACAGATGTTGATTGAAGAATAAGTTGCAATGTTCTTATACACAATTGCAAAAAATGTAAGCAATCACACTGTGCAAGAACGATTTCAACGGTCAGGTGATACAGTAAGTCGTTACTTCATATTGTAATTAAGGCTATTACTCAACTATCTGCAAAAATCATAATGCCCCATCGACTTCATACGCCCCAACTTATCCAATCGAGAACAATATTTAATCATTTCTTTAAGGTAAATTTAATTTCAATCATTCTCAAATGAACGTCTTTTTAAATTAAGGTAACTTTAATTATTCATTATTTTTTAATATACAGGATTGTATTGGTGCTATTGATGGTACACATATTCCTATAACTATTTCTTACGAAGATCAAGCTCCATATCGTAATAGAAAACAGACATTGTCACAGAATGTTATGCTCATTTGTGATTTCGACATCGATTTACTTATGTAATGGCCGGATGGGAAGGATCAGCTTCAGATGCAACTGTACTAAAAAGTGCACTCGACAACGGATTCACAGTACCACGAGGCAAATATTTTTTGGTTGATGTTGGTTATGTCAATACACCGCAATTTATTGCTCCTTATAGGAGTGTGAGATATCACGTGCGAGATCAAGGTGCAGCTAATGAATGACCGCGAAATTACAAAGAGCTCTTTAATCTCCGTCATGCACTTAGAAACCATATTGAAAAACTTATTGGTATTTTAAAAATGCGGTTTCCCCTTTTAAAAGTTGCAACATATCATGCAATTGATAAACAAGCGGACATAGTTCAAGCAACATGTATTATACACCATTTTATTGTATATCACAATGGCGATGCCGCTTGGACTGCGAACGTTAATTTGGAAATTGATCCAAATGATATTGTGAATGTACCAGATGGAGATGAAGAGTATGGCGAAGATGTTGAAAGACTTAACAATCAACGTCAGGCAGGGAATGAAAAAAGAAATGAAATTGCTAGACTTATGTGAGATGATTATGTTAGACGTCAGAATAGGAACTTAACTTAAAATTACTTTAATCTATTAAAATTAAGTGTTGCTAGTTTAATTATGCTTGTTTAAAAATTTCTTGTATTATTAAATTGTGCTTGTTTAATTAATTTTAGCCTTTGTATTATTAAATTGTGTTTGTTTAATTGAGTGCTTGTACAAATTAATTTCAGTTTAATTAATTAAATGAGTATTGATTAATATAATTCCTCTTTTAATTAATTAAATAATTAAATATATATTTTAATTAATGAACAAAAGTTACTATCTAAATTTTAAACAACTTTGAACGGTCAACTTGGAACAAAAGTTATTATATAATTCAATTATTTTGATTCTTCACAAGAGGCGCACCATCAGAGAAAAAATACGGAGCTCCAAGTCAATGTATTTTTCTCATAAAAATTGAAGAGAACAAGGGCAAAATACTCATATAAAATAATGAAATAGAAAATAAAACTTATATACCGAACTGATATTAGAAAATATTCTTACAGACAAGCAATTCCCAAAATAATAACTATAAGAATCGACCCACCGAACAGGCAAAAAATAAAACAAAAATAATTAAATTTATTTTTCCAAATTAATTATTCAAACATAAAAAAATTAAATATGTTAATCTTCTTTTCTATTCCCTTCTCTTTCCTCCTGTTTTTCATTTTCCTTCACTTCCTCTGCTGTTCATCCGAACAAGGTGTAAAAAAGATCGGTTACATCCCACGTGGCAGGCCTTCACTGGCAAACACGCTGTACCGCATGAAAACATCCTGACCCAATGTCCCAATCCTGATTCCACCTGATTCTTTTCTTTATTTCTCAATTTCGTACCTGCCGTGCAATCCCTCTTGTACTCAAAAATCAAGATAAAAAAATTAATCCAAAAAATTAAAAGAACCCCCACCAAATCTCCGATATATATACCCCCTCCTCCTCCCAAACCCTTCCAAGTTCCAAGTTCTAACTTCCCTTCACTCTCAAAATAAATCTCGACTTTGGAATCCATGAAGCAGATGATCCGACGGCTGGCGCGTGTTGGCGATTCCTCCCAGTGCCACTCCCTGCACCCTGGAAAGGAAAGCAGATTGCGTCAGAGTCACGTGACGGAGGTGCCAGAGGGTCACGTGCCGGTCTACGTGGGGGAAGAGATGGCGCGGTTCGTTGTCCGGACTGAGCTGCTGAGCCGCCCGGTTTTTCTGGAGCTGCTGAGGAGGTCGGCGCAGGAGTACGGCTATAAGCAGCGCGGCGTACTCCGTATCCCGTGCACCGTGAGCGTTTTCAGGAACGTCCTGGATTCGCTGCTCGCTGGAGATGGGGCCCACTCTGACTCCGATTTGCTTCGGTCCATTGACTGCGACGCTTGACCTGGAGGCCTGTTTGTTGTAGGGTTTTTTCTTTTTTCCAATTTCCAATTTCCATTTTCCATTTTCCATTTTCCATTTTTCTCTAGATGGTTTTTTCTAGGGAATTTTTTTATTTTTTATTTTTGAGGGACTAGGTGGGGTACTGGGGATATTCCAATGGCAGGCGCATGGAGGGGTAGTTAAATTGGGAAATTCGCCGCTTGGTGTTGTGTGCTTTTTTTTGTACAATACCGTGGTGTGTTCCACTTGTAAAGGTTGATTCCCATGATGAATGGAAAACGACGATTAATTTAGACTACTTTGTTGCTTTTAGGGGTGTAAACGGAGCGGATTCGGAGCGGATAATGCTAATACCAAATCCGTATCCGTCTTTCAATGAACGGATACGGATAGTAAACGGATATCAAAATTTAAAATCATATCCGTCTTAAACGGATACGGATACGGAGCGGATAATTTACGGATACGGATTCGAATACGAATATAGAACGGATAATTGTCGGATATTGAGTTATATGAACTTTAAGATATAATTAATAATTAATAAAATTTAAATATAAAAATAAATGAATAATTATAAGTTGATGGAGATATTAATGTTAGAAAGATGAGAGAATATAAGATATTTATTTTATTGATAGTGTGGTGTAGTGATTTGTACCTTGGTTGCTTAGACTTTCACTTCACATGACATGGGTTCAAATCCCCTTGAAGGCAAAATAATTTAAAACCTCACAAGATACGGATACGGATACGGATAGTAACCGGATATCAAAATTTAAAACCATGTCCGTATCCGTATCCGCATCTTCTATGGGTAATTGATAATTATCTGTATCCGTTTCCGCGATATCCGTATCCGTTTAAATCCGGATAAGAATTATATGCGGATTCGGAGCGGATATCCGTCCGGATATCCGTGTCCGTTTACACCCCTAGTTGCTTTACAAAAAAATTATATGGCCCTTGTTTTATTTAAAAGGAATATAAGTTACTTTTTGGAATAAAAAATTAGGAGAAATTAATAAACATATAACAGGTTTTTTTGCGACACTTAAAGTCGTCAGGTAAAATCCATTTAATATGCGCTATACTATATAATAGCTTAAATAATCTTTTAGGCCAACTTCCAGCCTATCCCAGTGTGACTTAATTACTATATATATATCGCTGTTGTTTCTTTTGCTCAAGATATTATATAGCCGTTTGGTATTTGTTGCATAAAATAAGAAAATTATAGACTCTTCGGTTTGCAAGTCGACCTCTTGAGGGCTGATATTCACACAAAAAAATTGTTATTAACACAACGTAATTCAAAATTTATAATTGATAGACAAATTTATCCCTCATATATCTTCTAGTTCAATTCACTTAATATTCTTTTAAAAAAAAGCAACTCACTATAAGAAGAAACATCGAACTTAATAGTTATAACTATTTCCTTTTTATTTTTTGAAATCAAATGAATGTGAATTTTTATAAAATATTATGTTATTTGATTATGAAAAAACATGATTTTTCAAATGGTTTAAGTTTGATCCTTTTAGTTGTTTCAATTGACTGTAACAAAGATTTGTTAGTGGCACTTTTTAGTAGATTGTCTTGTTCTTGAAATTGTTAACTAAAAGCTTAATTAGTTCACTATTTTAATGTTTGTAATTGTATGGTCACTAAAATGAACTTGTAAATAAAAAAACATGCAACTATAATATAAATAGAAAGGTTGGTAGCTACAAGAATATTAACTTGCTAGAGGCAATAATTGTACATTTTTTTTTTATTGGATTGGCACTGAAGGAAAATAATATTGCGAATTAATTAAGAAAAGAAATTGAAGGGTAAAGTTGTCTATCAAGTTAAAATAAATATAATATGGTATCAATAATAAATTATGTTGTGCGAGCATCCGTACGGAAGTCCTACATGTATTTTCTCAAAATAATAAAGACAAAAGAATATCTGATGGTTTATTCTTGCAAAATTCCTGCTGCACTCTTACTTTTTCTCCGAAGTCGTAATATTTCGTTAATTTTTTTCCCTGATTGTGTACCTAAATACAAAATCATATCTGATATTCTGAATTAATGATTATCGTTTTAAAAATATGATACCTAGTGCGGGGGCGGGGAGGGACCACCTCTGCAACTTGTCTCTAAATTCAAACAAAAAACATCCAATATCATAATTAGATGCATGCTCATGTCCTTATTTCCTGACATTTTTATTAATATCCAAAGTTTAATAGAAATTAATTAATATACTCAGATCTACTGGGAAGTTATAAAAATATCCGTACCAGTTATTTTCTAGCCGGTACTCAAAAAAAAAAATGAATACAGTACCGGCCATTTTCTGGCCGGTACTTAATTTTTTTTTTTTAGGATGGGCATAGCATAGTTGGCTAGAAGAAAAAGTCGTAGGAAACTCAAATTGAAGTTTGCACTCGGTTTGGCTAAGATCAAACAAATGCATTTGGTTGGATGCGTGTGTTACATCGGTTGCATGTATCGGTGCATCATCGATGTTTTTGCAATGAAATATCGATGTTTTATTAGCCGGGTAGTGCTAAAAAAACATCGGTGCGTCGCTGATGTTTTTGTAATGAAACATCGATGTTTTATTAGACTTAGCATTGGCAATTAAGCAGGGTAGTGCTAAAAAAATATCGGTGCGTCGTTGATGTTTTTGCAATGAAACATCAATGCACTTTTGCCGTCGTTAGGCCGTGCATAAAGCGTCGGTACTCAATTTTAGAATATTGGTTATTGTCAAATTAAATTCACTAGCCGCATGCGAACACTAAACTTTAGTGTCATACGACACTGTAAAAGAAAATATAGTTTAGTATTCGCATGCGGCTAATGAATTTAATTTGACAATAACCAGCATCCTAATAAAACATCGATGTTTCATTACAAAAACATCAGCGACGCACCGATGTTTTTTTAGCACTACCCGGCTAATAATACATCGATGTTTCATTGCAAAAACATCGATGATGTACCGATACATGTAACCGATGTAACACATGCATCCAACCAAATGTATTTGTTTGATCTTAGCCAAATCGAGTGCAAACTTCAATCCGAGTTTCCTACGACTTTTTCTTCTAGCCAACTATGCTATGTCCATCCTAAAAAAAAAAATTAAGTACCGGCCAGAAAATGTATTAAAAAAAAAATGAGTACCGGCCATTTTTCAACCGGTAATGAATTAAATTGGATACCGGCCAAAAAATAACCGGTACTGATATTTTTATAACTTTCCAGCGGATCTGGGTATATTAATTAATTTCTATTAAACTTTGGATATTAATAAAAATGTCGGCCTTATTTCTAACTCTTGTAATTTTCATGTTTTAACTATAGATTAATTTTTTTTTAAACCTCGGATCTTATCTCGAACTTCAGCCGTTATTAATTCCGTACTAAAGTCGTACCACCGGGTACCAATTACCAGTACACCAAATTTAGGGATCCGGTCAATATATATTTTTTAAAGTATTTTCTTTTAAAAAAATTGTTTTAATGAATTACCACAAATTCAGATACTAGTATACTACCATACAATACATGCTATTGCAAAACCTCTTTTTCTTTGCCAGCTAATTTGTAGTATATAATATGACGTCGCATCTGCATCAATGTATCAAAATCCACATATATTCTTTGTACAAGTCAAAACCACTATTATCTATCACTTCAGTTGCGCTGTAAGTTTGGAAAATTATGTCTAACATTCAAGGTTTATTAAGATTTCTTAATCACAAGAGCAACTAAAATAATTTTTAATCAACAGATCAAGAGTGACATTTCGGGGAAGGTATCAGTGGACTGTGTGGATTGCTTGTTTGCATTACAATTGCATTTATTTGCATGCAAGAATATTTTGCAAGCAAACAATTAAACACTATTCTTTTTAATGTCAAGTCACTCTCATATTAAAAGCTAATGTTGCTATTAATAATGTTTGCTTTCAGATGTTTCCATAAACTAATTTCATTGGAGACTATTAGCTTAGATGGTGTACTGTGCAGTGCATTCATTCTTATGCGGTGTTGTTTATATAAAAAATAATAATTCTAGCATACATCGAACTCTTACTCTTATGTACGTCTATTTGAAATCTTAAAAATAATATTTAGGCTAAAAAAGTTGTAAATGTAATTTTTTTTTATTTCTTCATCACATGTGCAACAAATTTAGACTGACTCCATAGATAATATATATATATATATATATATATATATATATGAGGAGGGTTCAAATGCCTCCATTTTTCATGCCTCCACCATGCCTCAATTTTGAAAACTTTAATAACTCAAAATTTAAAACTTAAAAGTCAAAATAAAACCGTTGGATATGATCTACATCATTTTATCTATACACGTGTAAAAAATTATAACATTTCAATTTTGTTTTGGTTGTCATCAAGAGCTTGTAAAAAACGTACTAATGTGGATAATTTCTAGACGTTGATTTTTCAACTTATTGGTTCACATAAAAACAAATCGAAATGTGATAAGTTTTTATGAGCACATAGATAAAATGATGTAGATCATATCCAACGGTTTTATTTTGACTTTTAAGTTTTAAATTTTGAGTTATTAAAGTTTTTAAAATGGAGGCATGGTGGAGGCACAAAAAATGGAGGCATTTGAACCCTCCTCTATATATATAGCCTACTATCAAATAATTTTAAATTTTAAACAGTGAAGTTTTGATGGCTAATGGTGAATGACTATTCATATTTTAAATTGACATAAATAATTTGATGCACATATCATGCATGTCTAAATAATTAGGAGTACATCTATAATTTTATATTTTTGATTTGGATGATATTTTGTCAGATATTAAATGAATGTACCATGCAAATTTGATGTACGTTGAAGTTATCCAATAAAAAACAAACTTATCCTATAGAAAAAAAAAAACAAAAAGAAATTTCCTTGCTGAATAACATAAAACACAATCAACAAATTAAATATGTATATATACACAAAATTCAATTTATATTATAAGGAAAGAAGTTTGTTCAAGTGACCGCATCCGCAATTTCAATTTGACATTGCCAATTTGACTCGCTTCACACAAAGCAACTCCAAGAAAGCAACATAAGATCTACTCGTTGATAGGTACAATATTATTAATTTTTCCCCTGTCGCAGTAGGTAGGTTAGTTCAATTAGTCCTTTTTAGTTAGCTCGATATTCATAATCAGTTGCTGGTATTGTATCAGCATAAAACAGTTTATGAGTATGTACTGTTTCCCTACTGGTAATCTTTCCTTTTCTCAACTGATGAACTGAACACACTATTATGGACAGAAAAAAGTCTCCTGTGACGATTTCTTGGTAGACTCCTGTGTTACTGTACAATTCCTGACAGCCTACGTTCTTCTCTGCTCTTGTGGTCCCAGTTAATGTGCTGAATGATGGTATCACCTCAACAGCCAATGTTTATGTTTATGCCATGAATGGAGGATCGGATTAAATAAAACACAAAGAAAAGTAACTTTTTGAACTATAATATAAGAGATATGCAAGGACTGTTGTCTCAAGTAATTATGATAATTGCAGTAAGTGGTTTTAAATAGACAAGCGGTTCAACTACTTAAGTGATATGCAAATGACTCACAGCTCTATAAATTTAACAAAAGACAAATAATATCTGAAAACATTAAGCTTAAGTTAATAACTGATATAACTTACAAAATAAATAATAGATGTGAAACTTAAACTATGAACAGAAATAGGATTGATTCCAGAAATACTACCAGAAACGAACATATAATATAACTTTGGTATCGTTTTAACTTTGATAGTGTAAACATGCAGAATCTAGTGCAAAACTCAAACGCACAATTTTGCATATAGAGCATAATTCTTTGGTAAAGATCATTTGATTCAAAGAACAAATCAGCAAACTCCTACATTGGTAGTTTGGAAGTTTGGCACATGGGCTCAATAAATAAAGCGCCTCTTTTACTAGTTGGGCTTATGCTAGTATTCTTTTCTAGTAAAGGCCTACATAATTGGCAGTTTGACACGGAAATAAATCTGCTGTTATTCCGAAGGGATAACAGGACCCTGTTATTCTGATCTCAGCCGTTGATCTTTGTTATTTGGGCAAAAAAAACTTTTTTCTTTGAGAGCGCATGAAAAACTTTAAATGGTTGGGATAGGAATCACAGGGTCCTGTGATCCCGGAATAACAGCATATTATATCCGTTTGACAGCTATACCATGCAAATTTAATCGTATATTATTCACATGGAATTATTCCACATGACCCCCAAAGTCAAAACCTCGGATACCATTTAAAAATTCGACCGTTATATAACGGCTACATTTATTTCCCTTCTACCATTAAATACCCCTCTGCCTTTTCAATCTTCAAATTTCACACAAGCTGCTCAAGTTTCTCAATCCATTTCAAGATCTAAGCAAATAGAATGGGTTTTGTCATAGTGATATCTCTTCCTCTCATTCTTTTCTCCATTTTGATGGGGTTTGGTTGCTACTTCTATGGGAAAAGAAAGGGCCGTGAGGAAATGCGAACAGGAGTGGGGTCCCAGGTATACGGCACTCCCTTGCCACCACATGGCGCCGCTGACTCGTCGCCACCTCCAGTTAAATTTGAGAAAGTGCGGGTCGATAATGTTTGAGCAGATTCTATATTTGTTGGTTTGGTTATTTGTTTAATGAGTCGATGAATGTTTCTTGTTCATTGTGAATTTGATTATTGTGAAGTTTAGTTTACGATTTGTTTAATGTGATTGTGGGGGAATTGTGCAATTGGGATGTGGTGCAGATGAGATGGCGTATATACAAACTTTGTTTTATTTTTCAATTACAAGTGATTAATATAATGTGATGTGACTGTTTTGTTTGCTCAATGGCATTATCATTAATACTCTTCAAGCTGTGACAGCGTTTCCCTCCTTGGAAAAATTTAACTTATATTTTGGTGTTTTGTGTTTTATTTCTTATAGTTTTTACTCATACTCTATATTAAATATGTGTTGATTATCTCTTTTAGGGTTCATCCTTCTATATGTGTTATTTATCCAGTCCTTGTGGTATTTGGAAGTAGAATGGCAATTCTACGGTTTCTTCTCAGCGTTCATCTTTCCGAATTTAATTTCACGTGTTTAATTTTTTTTTTAAATGCATATGAGTAAAATCGGCTCAAATGCATATGAGTAAAAATCGGCTCAAATGCCTTCAATAGAGCTACAATTGTTCATTTATTTTTTTTCTCTGCACTTTCTAGAAAGAATTTCTTATGCATAAATTATGCATAAATTCTACAAGAAAGAATTTTGCAAGATTGAGGAGGGTGCTGGATGCCATACCAATTTCGAATACTGAAAAAAATTAAATCTGATAAGATAAACCCAACCGTTAACATAATTTACCCATTTTATATACTAAGAAAAATTGGATGCAACATACAACCAAGTTATTCCTGCAACGTGCTTCTTTCAACAAAAATCAACAAACAAAATAAAATCCGAAGCACCCAATACGTAGAAAAGAAAAAAAGCAGAACAGTAGTTCTGACTTCTGCCACTGAGCAAGAAATAAAAACAAGCCGCCAAACATATCCCAAATCTTTCATTATCTTTCTAACTACAAAGCACAAATCTAATCAGACCCAAAACCGCAAAAGAAACAAGAAGCATAACCATGGTGGCGAAATCCCTGGCCGACCATTTCTTGGTGCCGCTCGCCACTTTTGTCTCCACGCACAAACTTTTGGCGCGTCTCAGCGCATCGACTTCTTTCATCAGATCAAATTCAAGACCTTTTCTCTTTAATTCTTCAACGCATCTGGCTAGCATTAGTGCGTCCTCTCTTTCTCTCTCTAAAAGCTTTCCAAGAGATGCCTCCGTATCACCTGTTAAAGCCCCAGATTAATTTTTTGTTATCTTATAAAAAAACAACATGGATGCATGTGGGACTTAATTGTTTGGAAAAGAGGTGTCTCATCGGTTAATTTTCTAGAATAAAACAACAAAAAGAAAGGAACTCTCCAATCAAATTGAACCCAATATTGTAGAAACTGCCTGTCAAGAAAAAAAGAAAAAATCTTTAAAAAAACGTCAAATTTCTAGTAACTCTCCGGTCTAAAAGAAAAGAATATCAAGTAACGGCAGTTCAGAAAGGCGATTGCTAATTAATAGTCACAAAGTGACAATTACACAAGATCTATTGACAACAACAATACAAAAGAAAAAGAAATGTAAGGACAAGAAAGAAAGATAAGAACCGACCTTTATAGCGCAGGGCCCACAAGACGGAGAGAGAACAGAGGAGGGAGGTGACTGACGGGACCCACGCCCGTTTGCACCCAACAGAGCTGCGGTCGTGGGATGATGTGGCGAAGAGGATGAGGAGAGAGATGGAGTGGAGGATGAAGAAGAAACAGTAGAGAAAGGTAATTTCGCGACGCACAGAGTCTATGCGAGATTCCTTGAGGGAGATCCGGCGAGAAATCAGGTCTTGCTCCTTCAGCCATTGCTTCAGGAGGAGGCGGTGCGTCGAGCTCTCAGCGATTTGGTGCAGGGGATGCGGCATTGACGTGGATGCCATTTGTGTGTGTGTGTGTGTGTGTGTGTGTGTGTGTGTGTGTGTGTGAGAGAGAGAGAAAATGAGGCGATGAATGGGAGCGGGGTTGCCAACGGTCGAATAAATCGTAGACACTGGGGATCCTTTTGAAAGGTTGTGGAAATAGACCTAAAGTTCGGAGAAATTACAGGAGTGCCACCGTGAAGAGGTCGGCTCCGCGTTTACAGCGATGGTTTTTTTAATTGGCATCAAAACAAGATTAACGGCTAATTTGGATCTAGCGATTTAAATTGGAAGCTGGTGCGGGTCTTAAAAAGAGAGCAACAACGTAATAAAACCGTTGAATTTATTCGAAACGAAATTCAAAAGTCATAAGATATGTACGCGGTTCAATTTATTTGGCTATTCTTTAAAAAAAATATTAGTTCTTTTCTTATTAAAAAAAAACAGAGATGTATCGGTCTTTACTGAGTTGACCAAACGTTTCTTTCAAGTTTTAACGAAACACCTTTTGCCTTTTTAAGTATTGTATGGCAGCCTTACGGATTTTAAATTTGCTGGTTCTGATTGGCGTTTCATTTTTTTTTCTTGTTTCATATTATTATTTTTTTGCTTCATGATGAGCTAGTTTTCTCAATTCGTCACATTTGATTAAATATTATAGCTTTGCAAATTGTATTTGTTTATCAATTAATATTTCAGCTTAAGACTCCTTAAATCCTTAATCTTCCCAAACAGCTCCTTCTTAGACCGGATTAAATGTCTTCCTTAACCTCATTTGTTAATCCTGCCTCCTCCTTTTCTTAGACTAAGCTGCATCCTTAGAGCAAAAGTGGTATTTTCTTTTGACATATTCACCCTTGAACCGTACAACTCCTTAAGGCTTTTTTCATTTTTTTATGTTTTTTCTCTCCTGTGGAACATTTTCCTTGGTTTAGAAAAGAAATCTCCTCTTTCTCTTTGGCCTAAATTAGCGATTAATGAACGAAAAACTTCAACAATCTAATGCTACGGCAATGTTTGCACCAAGTTGCTCTCTCGAATGAGATCTATTTTGACAGGTACCGTTCTTTCCTTTTCATTTCGTTTTTTTCTTTGCTGGATTTGATAGTTTCCATTTTTTTCTGAATTCTTTGATTGATTTATCTATGCATTACTTGATTAGGCTTTCAATTTGTCATTATGCTTGGATTCATTTTGGTAATTTTTCCATAAGATTTTGAGCTGCTCAGGTCCATTAAATGGATCTTTGGATAAAGTCAGGTCGAGGATCCCAGATATTACTGGAGTTCATCTTGAAAAATTACAGGTTATTAGATGCTAGCGTCTTTTCTGGTAGTTCTATGTTTTAATTTTTTATTTCTTTTTTTGGGTTGGTGAAATTTGAAATTATGCTTTGAGTTACTGGATACAGTAGTTTTGATGTATTTTTTGAGTTCCCTGTTTTAAGAAGAACGAAAATTTCAGCGCACAAATCGTTAAAACTTGGCTTTATATTTTACCAGTGATGAAATTTCTTATTAGTTGGTTATTTTATCAAGTTTGCCATAGTTGAGATGCGTTTGTGGAACATGTTCATCAGATTACCGGTACATGTTCACGAGATTACTGGTACATTTGCACTGACATTCTAGCCTGGATGGTACCAGTTCGTTTTTACCAACCTTGTACCAGTGCCTTTTCTGTACCAACCTTGCATACTTGTATTATTCACTAACTATTTTATCATTCTATATTTTTTCTGAGTTGTCACATTAATTTTGACCTATTTTATTTTGTTAATTTTCAACTGAGGAGAAAAAGCCGCCTCCAGAAAAAGAAAGAGAGAAAAAAAAGAGAGGACCCAAGCAATTTCAAACCCTAGGTAGCTGCCTCTTTTTCTCCAACACACCTCTACTTTCAATCCATTCCTCTGTCATCTCTTCTAGGCTTCTCATCCGACAAAGCGCCTCCTCTCTCTCTTGTCTCTACCTTGAGAGGAGAGGAGAATGAGAGAGAGGGGAGGAACCGGAGCCGATCGAAGCCGAGAGCGCAGTATCGTCGGAGTTCAGAGCGTTGAGTCTCTGCGTCATTTCGATCGGAGCGCGGCAGCGGTCGAAAAAGCAGATCCGGTCGTAGAGAGCGATAGGGAAAGGTAATAGGATAATTATGAGTGTACATAAGTGAGATTAGAGTTATTTAGAGTAGTTTGGAGAATTTTGTGAGAATAAAAGAGTGGATTTAGATTTATAGTCATTTGACTCGTTAACTCGTTATAAGTTCGTTTTTTTTTTAATCAATGAAATTATTAGTTGGCACTAACCTTTAAAAAAAAAAACCGAGAAAAAACTGTAGCTTGTCAGCATTTTAACGTCCGTTGACTGAATTGAACTGAGCTTATTTCTATTTTGTTTTTTTTTTTGTTTTGCATCGTCAGGTTAATTTCATTTATTATGTCTATCCAATTGTTCATTCATTTTTTTCCTTCTAAGCTCCTCTAATTTAATTATTGTATGAATTATTTATTATTGTACTTTTTAATTATATATACGATTTTTTTTATCATCTTTGTTTATCATATTAATTATTACTTATCATCTCCATTTATATTAATTATTAATTTTAGATAATTTTATTTTTTTTACGCTAAAATGAGTGTAATAGATGGCAAGAAAAATATGGAGCCTATTTAAGTCTTTACATACTACAATTAATATTTTACTTGTTACTAAGTCTTCATTCTTAATTCTACTGCTGTATCAAAGAAGTGCTCCTTAGTGGGATTAAATTTTGAATCGTCACCCTCTTAAGAACGGCTGCCAAACACCCTCAGTGTATTGAAACTATTTGTATGGAGACGTGGTGAATCCTTGCTGGAAGTATTTGAATACATTCGAAGGTGTACGGATCAATACAGAGGTGTTCTGGTTCAGAACAATCTTTACATCTCACTGGTTGCTATCAGAAATATCCCCCTCTCAGAACCCCAATGCACACGCGTGCAAAAACAGAGCAAACAAATAGATAAATACATATTACACTAATAAGACATCAATTCCTCATCTTCTGCTTCATTATGTTTTTCAAGAGTGAGCACATAATCTCTGAAGGATGCAGCTGCTTGCTCCCTTTCATCTACCATTTCAAGATGATTGTACACCGTCGCAATCAGGTAGAATACCTCTGCTGCCATCTCATTATACTGCAGGAAGATGCAATTTAATTCAATACTTTCAGAACATCACACCCACGCAGTCATGTCGAGATCTATTTTCATTTTATTAGATTTTGTCTATTTGGACCCTAGCTTTTGTTTACATATTCCTGTAAATTTTCAGTACTACAAACCAACATCACGAAGTATCCATGTGCCTGTAGTGTTGGCTTGGTAAAACTAAAGAAACTAAACAAGAACTATATCTTCCAAGTAAAAGGTGATGAAAGGCAGATAAAGAGAGGATATAATATAAACATGTACAGACAAAATAGTTATTCGCAATTTTTTTCTTTTTACCCTATTGGCAAATGGTGCCATTGATACTTTTGAAGTAACAAAATCATTAAGGCTCACCTCTAAAATTTGTAGCTCTTCAGCAGCTTGACAGAGAGGGTCCAACACACAAGATGGATCAACCGGGACTGCAAAAGACAGAAAAAAAATAGTGGAAGAAAGAACTTTTCATTGCTCAAGAAGTTTTAAGTGGCAAAAGTTCCAGAGTAGAACTAGGGTGTTCCTAAGTTCACCAAGTCTCTTTGTAAACTCAACTCTAAAACTTATCGGATTGACTTCAAATGACAAATCCAAACTGTTGAAACCCAACCTTACAAGTTATGCATCTACATACAAAAATTTTAAAGTTTCGAATTAATTTAGTATAAAGTCAAGCAAAAAACAAAAAATTTAAACTTTCTGGGGTATTGTTAAAGATAGGCACATATCAGACACTTGCAACCATGTAAGAAAAGCAAAAAACAAAAACAAAAAGACACTAATGAAATGAAAGGGTCAAGGGAGAGAGATACTTGAGAAGGTTGGGTCAGAAAGATAACACTTGGCAAGGGCAATATTAGCACGAGCACGCAGTTCGAGGCCGCCATGGCCGAGAATCATGGGAAGAGAACGGTGCACGAGGGACGAGGCCCGCTTGGCATGGCCCGGCCCAAGAACAAGCCAAAGCTCCACAATTGTCAGAGCAGCACATGCCTCGAGCAGATCCAAGTTGAATGCTTTGCAGAAGGAGAGGCTCGCCAGAGCGTATGGCAGCCCCAGTACTGCATTGCCAGATTTCTGCTTCGCAATATTGTAAACAATTATGTATATACATAAGAGTAAGAACCTAGAAGCTACATATACCAAATCAGCATCGCTTTTATGAAGAATATTATCACATGCAAAACGTATTAAATCTTAAACTAAAACCAAGCTATTATTTCCATGTCTAGTTAAGAATGGTGTTTTTCAGCGAATTTATGCCTTTTCAATTGGCAACATAAAAGTAACAAACTTACGAGAAAAACTCAGAAATTAACAGAATTACCTTCTGTATTTCAGCAAGCAAAAGAAGGACAGTTGCATTCTCAACTTGCATATTGTACTTGTAGCAAGTGCAAAAAAGATCACTTGCCACAGCTTCCGCCTAAGAATAAAGAATTAAAAAAATGTCTCATGAATGAGTGCAACTCCAATGGCTTCAGCTAATTTTGGACTCATTATTCTGCTTTTTCAAGATAGAAAAGCAAAGAGTAGATGAACTAAGACAGTCTATGTGCCACTGCTTACCTTCTTGTTTTTATTTGTTTTATTTCATCTATTTCTCTCTGTTGGTGTTTTTCTAATTTGCACTTTTCTATTAGAACAATATCCATCTGATCTTTTTTAAACTCAATAGTTATTGTGGGCAAGTGATGAACAACAGTATGGTAAGCACATCGACTGTGCACAAGAACCAGATAAGTCCCTAATTTGCAACTGGTACACAAATTTACTAAATTGCACACTGTGCCAAAGTAGACTCTGAACTTACCCAGCTGGACCCAATTTAGACTCTGAACTTACCCAAAACATCCAATTAAGACACAAAGCTCTAATTTAAAAACGTTAAAAGATGGTCAAACTAATCCAATATTCATGTACCTTACCTCACCCCAAAACCATGTTATCCTCCACACCCAAACAAAGGAAACAGCAGCTAACCCACACAAGCTCAATATTTCTGAAAAACAAAAAAGGTAGGATCGCAAAGCACAAACCTGTCCAAATTGATTTGAGGCAAGGAGAGTGCGGGCTTGGCGAAGGCCAGCCTCTGTTTTAAGATCCATATCTACCCCATTACCAGATGATGCCAAAACTCCAAGATCATTACATATACTTTGAGCCAACTTCAGATGACCTCTGTGTTAGATTTGTTCATTTTTAAGTTAAGGAAAGTTAATAAAAAACAGTATCTGACCTACCAAATAAAAGAGAATTATTTACAAGTAACAGATGTACCAAAAAAGACACTACCGGTAAAGCTACACCATTTCCGTACCCAGCAGGACCCTTGAACCGTAGACCATAAACCCAAAGTCTAGCACAACAACCCTGATCCAGATCGATGCTATGAAATCCCAAATTCTACATAATCTCTTCTACAGGTAAGGAACCAGCTACCTGATAGGCCCAAACTAATTACCTCAAACGGGCAATAATAAGCACAAATATAGTCCAATTTGCCCAATATATCCCCTATGTGCAATTACAGCTCAAATCATTACCACTTTACTTCAGTTGCTCATGGGAGCGCTCAGAATTCAACAGTTAAAATAAATGGGGTCTCAAAATTGGTAATAGTATCAGATGCACTGCACCAGTTTTACACACAGGTATGACACATACAATGTAGTTAAACCTGGATACGAACCTATGTAACGCACGATCATGAAGCAATTGTAGCTTCAGCAAACTGATTTGAAATTTTGATGTGGAGGGCAATTTCTCTTCTGCAAGCTTCAGAGCACCGAATGCCTCTAAAGGCCAAAATGGTGATTATAGAGGACACATTATTATGTTAGACACCTTATTATCTGCTAAGGATGTGTTCTAGTCTATTGTCATTTAGATTGTTTAAGTTAGCTGGGGCTTTACGGCTTAAAATATACTGAATGCCCAATTAGGCTTCTGACTTAAGGTTCTGTCGATCGGACGAAACCTTTAATCAGTGTCAGTACTGTACCATTTGTTTCAATATGTACAATTCGGTATGGAACGATTGATTTGAACAGGACTAAATGGGTCTGCATCTTGGGTCGGGAAAAGGGTAACGAACCAATTTTTAACCAAAGTTTTTTTTTTCTGATGGCCTTTAGTTTAGGGTGGCTGGCATTATTTCTTACTCTTCTTTGAGTTCTATGGTTTTACTTCTAAACCTGTCACACAAAAAAATTCAGAATCCAGTAGCCTCACTAGTCAACGCACACAAACACACACACACACACACACACACACACACACACAGACGGACCTGTATATCCATTAAACACAGCCAAGTGTTGAACAAGTTTGACATGCGCGAGCGACAACTCTGACGAACTGGAAGATTAAAATTAATCATTCAGTTTCTAATCTTTCCACTTAAATTCAAAACCCTCAAAAAGTAATAAGACAAATGGATCCATATGTGCTGCTCATTGTAAATTAACAGGTGTGCCCTTATTTAATCCAGATCGTGCTGATCAGCACCCTTCAATAATAGGAAGTTCCTATTCCAAATCCAACAATCTGGCTTTAATCAAACGGCCTGGAATAAATAATGGCATGCCCATGCCATAAGTTATATTGGCATCTGAATTCAATCCTCAGACAAGTTTATATATGTTCCCCGAAAAATGACTAATTAAGAGTTTTTCAATTCCCTCACCTGGCAACATCCGCAAAGCAAGTGGCATAAACCAGTGCATTTGCTCGAACTAATGGAGCACTGCCAAGTCACATACGAGAGTTAGATAACAATGACAACAAAATATTACTTTTCATCAAACATAATTCATTCTATTTTTTATTCTTGTGTAGCTTTTGAATTACTCAGTTGCAGCTAAATGAGGGCTCATTGATTTAAGGTATTAAAATATGGCCATAAAAAAAATGAACATCCAGTCATCAACAAAAGATTTTTGTATGTACCTCTACTTGTTGAAATCAATATCCTTTAATAGCATATTGATACAAAAGATTTTTGTATGTACCTGCCATAGTGCTCCCAGGAAGTAGACCTCAGCAAGTACGACGACCCGGCTAGTTGCAAAACAGAGGCTGGTATAGGACTCGGTTGCACATACCAATTGAACACATCATAGTCATTTCTGCATAGGCCCCACATGTTCTTATTATCCACTGCTGCAAGGTTTTTAAGCCAAGAGGTGCTAAAAGTACCACTGTCATTCAACAAGGATATGTTGTCCGAGCCAAAATCTGTGAGAACACGACCACTTAGCCTCAACTCCTACATCAAGACAAAAAACATACAACAGTGAATCTTATAGAAGCAGGAGTTTAAATTTATATTTCCTTTGTCCTTGATGTAATTATTAAATCAGTAAACCATGCAAGATAAATGAGAAGGATAGGCTATCAAACCAGAACACTGTCAGATGGTGGCTAGCATTGGAAAACAGAGGGATATACAGCTGTTAACTTTATTTTTATAATACAGGTCACGTCACAAGGTGCTAGCCACGTGTGAGCATACCAAGTACCAGTCTGGTCATGTAGCACCGTAGCAGAGACTATACACTACCAGGCACACTGCATTTGCAGCATTCATCAAAACAACCCTATTTCACTTGAACCTTCTTCATAGGAAAAGGTTCCGCATCCTGTTTTGTGCATGTGGAACAAAGGGCCTACATATCTTACTTGTAAATACTAAAGATCATACCCGGCATACATCAATGGGGCATGTCTTGAGATTAGTCGAGGCCTTCGGACCAAATGATAGAAGTGGTCGTTTGACATGCTGAAAGAAAAAAAGGAATGAATTAAACCCAATTAAAAGGAAACATCACTCTTTTACGTTTCAAGAAACCAAGTTTAATATTGACGTTAATGTGTTAGTCAATACCGCATTTACAAGCTTTTACCTCCTATCAGAGGACCATTACTACCAAATATCTAAAAAGACTAGCAATGTTCTTCAAATGTCTACTATCATCACTCTGAGAGTTAGTATGGTATCATCTAGTAACACTGCAGTACAGTAAAGTCAGCAGGCCCAAGGTTCAAAGCCTTTTGGAATACATATACAGAAGTTATATAAATTCTTTTAGAAAGGTGGGAGCAGCTTATTGGGGTTTTAGGAACAAAACAGATATTGTACCAAAGCCCGCAGTATTTTATCACCCATGTGTAAATTACCAGTAGCCCTAGCCTTAAAAGCTTACCTTAAGATCAAATTTTGCAAGTGTAAGCCTATTGTGTGCTAAGAGACTCGTTAGCTTCAAGCTATCAGCCCTCTTAAGTGACCTTTTCAAGAGAACAAGTAGTAGTTGCTGCGTGGAAGATGGTGTACCCATACCAGTACTGGTACCGAGTGAATGTGGAGATCCAATAACCCCAATAGAGTGTCGACTTGTACCAGTCTCAAACAAGAGGTTGCAAATGGCCGCGAGTGTATAAGTAAGACATGCATCGTCATTGTTCTGCACAAGAGATTGATTTTAGTATTGTACAAATTTCACCAGTAAGCAGCACATTTGATGACGCCTGACCAATAGCTGTCAACTGCAACTTTTATCAAGGTTTCACAGACGAATCAGGGTTTAACTTGATAAATATACAGTTGTACCAATCAGGTGTCGTACCATTCCACCATGTGAAGTAATAGGTACATATAAAGGCAATTCTTATTCTGGGCTTTTCTGCCTAATATATATCAAAAAAAGTATAATTTTTTTGTCCATTCTACTACTCTGCTGTAATTTTTTTTCCCAAAGTGAAAAAAGAAATACCCTCTGAGAGAAGCACACTGCTTCAGTTAGTGCCTGAAAAAAATAGAAAATAGAGCAAAGTCAAAAACTGTGTATCAGAAGAAAGTTTCAGAGTATATATGAATAATCTTATAGAACATGCAATGTTTGGATTTCTTGAGAAGCACACCCGTCATCTTTATTATAATATCCTTGTCAAGCACCCACATTTCAGATGATTACTTTTATTATAATTTCCTTTGTCAAATATCCCAAAAGAGTGCCAGCCAAAATTTTCACATTACAGATTTTGCAAGACCAAACTCAAGCTAATATTTGAACACCAGTTCAACAAGCATTCTTAAAAACACCGATCAGTATAAAGATAATGAAGAAGTTTATTTTGCATGTTTTCATTTTTGCTCTTCTTAAAAACTCCACATGTGTAGTTTCTACACAGTCTGTCCCAAGCCAGGAAAAAGGAGGAGGGTCGTAATAAGGTGTGGCGAACCAACGGTTAAAAAACAGCTTTTTTTATGGAAATGAAACCCGTTCATACTCCGGTTGGGTTTCATTTCTAGCCTACCCAACTTGTTTGGGACTAAAGGCTTGGTTGTTGTTGTTGTTGTTGTTGTATTTTTGGCTTTGGGGCTTAATTGATTTACTTTTCAGTTTACTATTCGTGTTCTCATAGCTGAATTACAAACTAAGGAACAATCAAAATTTGCACTTCATTGAAATGTTTGGTCCAAGTAACATACATCCAAGGCAGTCTTTGAGTGCCCAAATCGTGAATGCAAAGTCCCTAGGCTCAACAAAGCTGCCTCATATCTACCTAGTATAATTCCGGACTGAGGCACCTGCGGAGACATGCGGTTAAAAAGACCATCCTTCCCTGCACTGAGAGCAAGCAAGAGATATTAGACCAATAATTAAAGTACAGCATTTAGTGCCATTTGTATAGGTGGTGAAGGCAATCGGGTCATGTCAAAAAAGATTTAGGTGAATGTTGGGGCTTGGGCTGTTAGGGTCAGATCATTGCAGCCTGGGTTTCAGGTGTTGGGTCATCAGTTTTGGAATTTGCGTCATTATACCCCTGAACTTGATGGAAATTGCAACCAAGATTTTATCAAGGCAGAGGATTGCTTCTATGATGGCAGGTCTTACGTTTTGGCTCAGGGTGGATAGCAGTTCTCAGTTGGGTCAAATTAAAATTCTGGTTTTGTTGAAACTTAATTACGTATTAGAGTGGATAGCAGGTTTTTAAAGGTCGGCTCATTTTTGTTGGGTTTGCATCTTGTTTTGTCAGGCACGCGTCTCATCTGCCAAGCCGGCAGTGTGTGGTAAATGGGCTTTATGCAATCACTAGACTTAATCCTGTTAGGCCACAGTAGTAATTGGTAGTCCAATACACACAGTAGCATAAGCATGGAATGAAGGAATGTGCTGCTGAATGTTAGCTATGTAAGCATAATGCGGTTGGTACTGATATCTAAAGACTGATATTATTACCATACAGCTTGAATCCAGTTAGGGTCAAACTGACAATTTGGTACTTTAAATCTTTCTTTTGTTCTTTCAAAGGTCGTGATTACTTCTGTCTTATACAATTGCTCATACTCAAGATATTTGTTTAAGAGCATAGAGAGCAAAGTATAGAATACAATCAAAGAATTTGCAACATTATATTTTAGCAGGGTTCCAGGCAACAGGAGTCTATTATGTTGTGAGAAAATATTGGGGCTTCCTTCTGAACTATTCGGATTTCTGTAGTTTCACTTCCACTCATAATTCACTGATCAGGAAAATTTGTGACTCAAACATAAAAATAAATCCACATAACACCAGAAAAACTAAATCCTGGTACATAGAAAGTACCATCAGGTACTGTACAATGAACCAGTATATTCTCGAATTGAAATACCAACAGTAGCAGATTGCAAGGATTAAAAATCTTGTTGCCCCCATCTTATACTGATTAGTTGTTTTTCTTTTTCTTAGAAGTTCATTGTTATACATCTGAGCGTAAGATGTGAGTGTATCCTTACCGGTACTGATACAGATCCAACCCCAAAACTTGACGCAAAAGTAATGAACCTAATCTCACTGAACACATATTTTAAACCACCAACCACGGGCGGCAACTCAACCCCACACACGCACACACAAACAAAAAACCACACAAAAGACATCTGCTTGGTAAGATCATAGTAAAAACCTGTAGTCAAAATAGTGGTGAAGGCTGTCTGCTGCAGAAACAAAGTCATCATGGTACAAAGCATTCAAGTATTGCAAATATTGCACCTACAAATAAATTACACAAGTTCATTGTTTTTAGGAATTAGTTGTTTTCTAAAACTGAAAAAGAAAACGTTATATGATTGCTTTGTTATAGGATTAACAACTTACACGGTGCAGATTAGGGGCTAGCTTTTGGATATGTGAAAGGGTCGCATTAAAAGAATTCAAGGGAACTGAGCTGGAATTCCTGCATTAATACATAAAGACAATCTAAAAGATAGAAAGGATTCAATTCCATTTGGAGATGCTGTGGTAACAGCATGTACCAACCGTGGGTACACAGATGATAAATAGATTCAAACTCCCTCAAATAGACACCAAAAACACTATGCAAGCATAAAAGAAATGAAAAGGGAGAGTTTGCCCAAGTAAAATCACGTACTTCTCCAGTAGATCCGCTTGCTCATTAAGGTAACCTTCAATTTGCCATCTTGACCTCAGAATGTCTAAATTGTGCTCTTCTCTCTGATTATTCCCTACCACCCAAAAGAAGAACATAGATAAAACTACCGTTAGTAACAAATAGAAGTATTGAGTCGTGTGCCAAGCTAAGGTCAGGATTCAGGTCTTGAGTAACCAAACAATAAGTAGACTTACCAGAATCTTTCTCGACTATAGAAAAACCAAATCACCAAACTGTTACTTTGCAGAGAAAATGGGTAACATAACAATGCAAGCATCTCATATGCACCTTCACCATTTAATCGTTAGAACTAGCCCATTTTACTCTACATAAGGTCATAATGTTTCTATTTTTTATGATATCAATTCTAGGGCTGTTTCTGTTATTCCATATTCTTATATGTAAGCTGGAAAAACTTCATTGTATTTGGTGTATGGAAACAAAGATACATCTACATGTGAAATTTGTACATACCCTCAGATATTTTGTTCAAAAACCTTCCTAAGGAGAAATAGAAATTGCCAAACCAAAAAAAAAAAAAAAACAGTACATGTAGAAGTTTAAATTGTTGGCCACACCTCCATGGTAACGAAATGCGCTATGCATACGAAAACTACTCGATGAACTTTCCCCCATAGGTGTTTCTGGCCCAAAACCATGTCCATATATGGCCAACATGGAGGGATCCATTTCCTCATCATCTGTCAGCTCTCTTTGCACGCCTTCCATTTGCATGTGCATCTCAAGCATCTCATGGTCGGTATTGAATTCTTCTTCTTCTTCTTCAGCCAGCTCATATGCAAAATTGGCAGTGCAATAGGTCCCAATTTTGGCTAAGAGGTGGCAGATGCCCTGATTCCAATAAGCATGAGTTTAAAACAAGAAGAAAAGGAATAATTGATCAAAGTTTTCTTTTAGAGCATGTTGTGTGTGAGAGAGCATGTTTGCTCGGGCTTTTATGGCTGAATCAAGCTCCCCATCAAATGAGGTTCCCTTATGACATTCTTAGGCAAAGTTTCAATTGAAACAAAAGCAAACTATTTCCATACCAGAATAATATACTTTGATAATCTAAAGAAGATAAAATACATGAAAAGATAACTGCAAGATCTGAAACCTCAAAACTCAATGAATTAAATGCAAGGGTGCAACAACGAAGAAAGATGCCAAGATGACTACTTGGATCAAGGAAAATCTGATCCCCATCCAAGTTCCCACCTTCTGGGGCCGCAAGAACGGCTGTAAAAAAAAGGAAAAAATTATAAAGATCTAGTAAAATTTAAATTAAAGGATTGTACTCAGGCTAGTACATGCTGTAGATCAGTGAGGTAAATCTTGTGCAGAAGTTTGATTAAGTCTAAATTCCACCTATTGATGGGCTCGATCAACCCTCAATTTGTGTAACTAAGCATCAATCTTAATTCATATTCAATTTACCCTGAACCAAGCAATTGAGAAGCCAGAAAAAGAATAGAATGACAATTTTCAACATCAAAGAGACCAAATTGTAGTGAACTGGAAATTTGTATGATACTGACAAAAAATTACTGCCCTGGGTGTGGCCTGTAAAATAAAAAAAAAATATGCAGGAGTTTGCCCGATGCATACTCCAATGCTTTTTCTCCCTGTGCCAGTGAAATGACTGTTATGTATTCATACTTTGTACTTTATCGAAGAAGTTGAATAAATCATCAGCTGAGGTTAGAGTGTCTAGTTCACTAGTCAGGTGGTCGCGAAACCAGTCATGTACTGTAACATCAATTGCCTTGAGCTGGTTCAACAGCTCTTCTAGAGGTGGCTCCAAGTAATCCTCGCATGACTGTAAATAGTAAAAAGAAGGCATATTACAACAGAGTCCGCTTATAACCAAGATAGTGCTTGAGATATCTAAATTTATACTTTCAGTAACGATAGATTGGGGCTGATTTGGGCAGAACGAAAACTAAATCAAAACACCAAGATAGCTAATTTCAGTATAAAGTACAAACCCAACGGGTAACTAATGTAACATTGGCGTATTTGAGGTATAACTGAGCACCAAAAGCTTAATTAGCCTGATATTGTCAAACAAGTAGCTGAGATTAAAACCTCGCTGCACCCACACACTCAAGGAGGTCCCTTCTCTGCTAAATACGGACGCAACGATCCACACTGTGCACTGTTTCGCAACACTACCCCCTCAAACCAATTTATTGTTTAAAATTTAAATACTCGATAGCAATTCAAGTGCATGTAAAATGAGTGTGTGTGTGTGTGTGTGTGTGTGAGAGAGAGAGAGAGAGACCCGGGTGAGTGCGAAGAGGAGGAGGCCGAGGCGATTATGGTGGGAGACAGACTGGAAAGGAAATGGGAGGAGATTCTGAGCTGGCGGAGCGAAAACATGGATGAGCTGGCACAGCGCGATCTTGTGTGGCGTCAGGTCGTAGACTGAGGCCCCGCCTCCGCCGGATTCCCTCGAACCTTGGCCACCTCCGAGCGAAAACAAGCTCATTTTGGCGGGAGGTGGGGGGAGTGGCCACCGCTAAAGGGCCCTTTTTGTAGGGTTTTTGCGTTGGTTTTAGTGGGAGAGTGAAGAAAAAGAGGTTTTGATTTTGATCGAGGGCTCGGGTGCAGCCCGGTAGCCCCGGTTCGATGAATTCATATCAACTAAAGTAACTCAAAATATGAGTTTAGATATGGACCGTCAGATCTGATTTGGCACGAATATTAAAGGGTGAATTCTACTCGGACTTCTGATCAGACAGTTCAGATCTAAACTCAAAATTTGAGTTACTTCAAAGCAATGTTATTAAATGCGGTTTTCATGCGGTATGCGGAAAGCCGCCGCATACCGCATATACGGTATTCGGCCGCATATGCGGAGTTTTATGCGGACTTACATATGCGGATTTTGAAAAAATGATCAAATAAAATAGAGCATAGTATGCAATTATTAATATGTCTTTCTGTTAATTAAATGAATGAAAGTTTATAATGCAAATATACAATTAAAATTTTATGGTACATGAAACAATGATCATTAATTAATGCACGAAACAATATTATAATAATTAATATTGTGCAAGGCAAAGAAATATTATTTTATGGTTTTCCTTTAGACGTTGACTGGCTAGAACGGAAGAAGACTTTGTTCCTTTAGCAGTAGGGATTCAAGCAGGACAGATATGGCCCAAGCGGCCGAGCGCCCAAGTAAAATTTGCGGTAAAAGAAAGAAACCGTCTGTTCCGATTTATAACCTCTATTTTATAGTCCCACGTCATCTAAGAAACAAAAAAGCACTGCTCTTCTATCTATAAAAGCAGCTAAGGATTAGCTTGAGAAACTACTCAACTGGACCTCGTCCGGATGGGTATTTGATTTGGGTTTCGGTACCCAATCTGTTTTTATTAATAATTTTTTTTAGATCCGAATGAATTGGGATTTTTTAATAAATAGATCCGAATGTATTGGGATTTTTTAATAAATAATAAAATATTTGAATGGACTGCATAATACTATATGCGGACTGTACAAAGCTATATGCGGCCGCATATGTGGAACCGCATATTGATTTTCTATGCGGTTGCCAACTGCATACGCATATGCGGCCGCATGAACCGTATTTTATAACACTACTTCAAAGTATCCGGACTCTGGTTCGATAGGGAGAATTTTTTTTTATTCGTACAAATTAATTAAATAACATTTACAGAAATAAAACGTGTTGAGAAATATCACGACTAATGGTCCAGATCGAACTTTTGGATCTAAACTATCGAGTCAGATCCAACTTTTATTTTTAACTAGTTACTTTGTTGCGGCTCCGCCGCAACTGTTCTTTTTGTTGTTTGTTGGTTCATATGGGTGACAATTTTTGTTTCTTTGTTTGGCATATATTCTTTTTGAGAAGTGCATTGATTAAGTAAACATGAATAAAGTGACTTTTACATATGCGCATAAATCTAAGTGTATATTATTTTTGGTGAGAACAATCAAATTAAGAAACAATGAGTAGACTGTGCAGGATATAAGTGCAGTGAAAAGTAATAATAAACAATGAATAGATTCAGATTTGTACAATTCAGGTTAGTAGTAATAAACAATGAATAGATTCAGATTTGTACAATTCAGGTTGTTTAAGGTACTTTGATACTTTGAGTAAAAACCAAATATAAGGGGTGTACTAAAATACGAAGAGAACTGTAATGATTGTTCATACGTAAGGTATTAACTATCATCAATTGAGATATGGGCAACAATTATTATTGAAATTATGTAATATAAATATCACTTATACAAAGGAAAAAGAGAAGATGGTAAAGCTTGCACCATAATGTTTTCAAACTTATATGAGATCTATTCAGGCTTGCAAAGATAACTATTGGTTTTATAGAGTAAGTTTATCGGTTGAAGCACGTTTCTCTGATTTTGAGAATGATTTGTCTTTGACAAAGGTCTGCAATTTCTTCACTTCTATCAATGCACTGTACTCGCAGAAAGATACATATTAGTTAAGATAGGTATTTACACAATCCAGCTATATTTTGAAAGGGTAATGAAGGGCTTTACAAATTGAATGATGGGAATATTGCTTTTTTTCTCAGTTTTTCTATATGGTAGAGTTATGCAAAGGTAAGAAAGCTCTTGTGGCTAGTGTATGGTGGTTGTGTCCTTTGCCGATGGCTTGTGGATCTCCCACATCAGCCCATGTTGTTTCTTCCCTTTGAATTTTGGTCATTACTGTTGAAAAGGAGTGAAGGATAGAAAATTTTGCTTTGATGTTTAAGATTGGTCTTTGTTCTTCCCTGAATTGGGTTTAAGGTTAGAGAAATTGAGAGGAGTTAAGCACGGACGTTCTCATATTTTTCTGGTTTTTGGTTTTACTGATTGGGAAAGATTTTTAGCTTTTGCAGGTACAGTAGTTTCTGTTTTCTGGTTTGTACTGTTATAGCCCTCTTTTTTTCTGGTACAAGGGTATTTTTTTTATTTTTGTGTATGGCTGCTACAGATTTCAGCCTTACCTGGTAAGAACTAAATAAAAGGTACAACTGCACTGACCTTTGTGTGCTGGTATTTTACTGGTACCAATTAATGATGAATAATATTTTGTGTATTAGAAATAATCAGAGGGAAAAATTGACACGATGCAGTACTGAAGCTCAACATAAGTATTCCTATGAAGCTGATGATTGAAGCACCTTTCTCTAATATTGTAAATGATTTTTTCTTGACATAGCCCTGCAATTTTTTCACTTCTAAGGCAGAAAATACATACCTTATCTGGAACTGTGGCAGAGAAAAGAAGTGTCCGATAAGTAATTTGGTTTTGTTGTTTTGTGGAGTACAGAGAAAGGAAATTAAGGTGTTTGATGTTGTTAGTAATTAGATTTTTGAAGGTATTTGAAGGACTTTGTAAATTGAATGGTGGAAACATTGCTCTAAATTTTGTTTAGTTTTTGAATAGGGTACAGTTATACAAAGGTGAAATGAGAAGATGCATACCTATCTGTATAGATAGTACTTATATTGTACGATAAGTTGGATTAAATGGGTTTTAATAGGAAAAGAGTAATTTATCATGGGTTCACCTTTCGGTACCTTGAGAAGATTTCGCCTGCATCAATCTTAATTATCTTAACTTCGATACTTGTCCTAAAGAAATAAGAAATTATAATAATGAATTAAATAGTATTTTCATAAAGGATAACATGAGAACTTTATAAATTTTAAATGAGTTGTAATAGAAAAAGACAATAAATTGAGTAAATATGTGGGCTTTCCAAAATTAGAAGGCTAAATATGATATTATGAATTTTAGAGGGATAAATACGTAATTTTCAGATTTTTGAAGGGTATAAATTGTGTAGACCTTGTGATGTTCTTATCAATACATACCGCATTTTAATGTATAAAATCAGTAAAGCTGATAGTAATTTTTTAATATTGTTAATTGTTTTGGTGAAACAATTTATTTAAACTTAATTTAAATAATACATTATTTTTTAGTAAACAAACCTATCGAAATGCATTTGTCGAGGTCTTATTTGATGATTGAAGCACCTAGTCGCGTACACAACCAGAGCAGCCACCTTGTAGGGGACGTATAGTATAATCTTGCACTTTACAAACCCTAGTTCACCATAGAAATATATCATCTGCTATAACTGTCAATAACAACCAACTATTGTGATCGATACAAAGCACATGAGAAAATACACATACGCACAGAAACAGACAGACACACACGCATGCATGTACGACAGTGTTAAATCTGAAATTACAAGTTGTGTAAACATTGCACATTGCAAAATTCAAAATTCATAAATGTTTATATATATTTGAGAGTTATTGGAATACATAAAATCTAATATATATTTGAGAGTTATTGGAATACCTGCCAGCCTCGTGGTCCCACAGCTCCATCTTCTATTGCGTAAGCAGCCTGTCACCAGATCGGCAACCAATTCTGATCCCGTCAAATCTACATAAGATAAATATACTTTGTTATAGGGAAGAGCAGGGATTTAAATTGGTATGTCAATGAATAGTGGACAATTATATGTACCTTACCAAGTTTAGATCAGGAAGTTCCCTCAAATCTCCATCCACATTCTCAGTTGTTGCTTTGACCTGAAAAATAAAAGCATCATGCAACATGCTTGATTATGCTTTAATGAACAATTGAACACAGTTTCCACAAATCCCATGGCAATATATAAACAAATTTTACATGCAAGCTATTAAAGGAGGAAATCAAACTTACCAATTTGGCCCTCTGGAGTTCAGTTTGTTCGGAGAGACGATTTCTAAGAGAAATCATTCACCAGTTTTTTTTGCTTTTAATTTCATGAAAACAAAATGACCTAACCAACATTCCTGATGTGCGTGTGTATATATATTATAATGAGGTGTTGAATCTTCAAGAGTCAAGATAAGGTTTGAATACCGCTTATAACCTTGCTCAAGAATAGAATATTTTCGTAAAATTATACCAGTACCAATAAATTGAGTACTGGTATAATACACGTATTTGAAATCATACCAGAATATCCCAATAATTTAGGACTATTTAATTTCAATATGATTATAATTCACAATGCTCTATTATTATATTATGTACTATATATTTATTTTGTTCGTTACTGGTATACTTTAACTTGTACCAGTAGTGAACGCATTAATACCTGTTTTTTATTATATTATGTACTATATGCATTAAGTATTGGTATAATACTAAAATATTTATAAGTACCAATACTTGAATTATACCAATAAAATTGGTACTGGTATAGTTATAATTCACAATCATATAATTTGTTATTAGTTAAATTATTATAATATTTATAAGTACCAATAATATGTTACCTCTTATTCACAATGCATTGAATATTTAGTAACATATTACCGATATAATTTGACTATACCAGTGCTAATAACTGGTACCAATAATATACTATTCCATCCTATTGGATATTTTAGAATATTACTCATATTTGCATTAATTAGTCATACCTGTAACAATAATTACTTGATATTTAAATATTTTACTTTTTTTAAAGTAATAGTAAAATATTATTTTATTCCTACAGTATTCATATTGTAATATTGGTAACTATATTTTAATATAAATACTGAGATATGTAATAAATATTCAAATATAATATATATTAAACTGCTACAGTACTAAACAATAGTATCGTAATATAGTACTATTTAAAATAATCGATACTGGTCTCTTTTATTTTGTTATTATTGTATAGGTTAATTAAATGCATTGTGAATATTTATGCTCTGATAAGAAGTTGGAAAACAAATTAGAAAAGAACAATTTCATATACGACTTTCAGACAAGCATGTAAGAGATTCCATGGAAATCCTAAGCAATTTTGAACGTTGTGTTTTTGCTTCATTTCATTAGATTTGTGTGCTTAATTTAAACATTGAGACCTCTTGCAAATCTAGTCGGAATTGCACAAAGTAGTGTTGGCTTAAATACCAAGTCTTGAGCATTGACTAATTATTTTCTAGCATCTAAGATCTAATTGAAGCCTAACTATGATTACGTATTGCTATAAATACTGGGTATTGGAATATGTCAAATAATAGAAAACGCTTTCAAACTCTCACAGAATTTGGAGAAGTCGACCAACTCAGCAATAACTTTGATAGATAATCACAATAATTTCATCCATCAACAGGTCGACATGTCATTAATGTAATAATCCATAAAGCAGAATTATGGTTAAAAATTGTAAGCATTGGGGTGAAAATAGAGTATTAACATATAATAGTAACAACTTGAAGCAAATTACTTTCTTTGTGCTTCGCAAGAGTAAGCCGGATTGCAGACCTTGGTGTGAGTGGGACCCTCAACGACCCATTCGACGGCCATGACATCGCAAATTGGCAGCACGTAGTCCTTGACGATATTCATGTGCTTTGTCGTTCGCGTTTTCCAAGAGCTTCTCCGTCAATTCATACATATAAAGAGTAAGAGATAATAATATTATCTTAGCTCTCAAGCATCTAATAAGTTGAATTTTATTGCCCATTAAGCTGAACGTCTCGACAATGAAACTACTAAGACAAATACAAGGAAAAATAAATTACTTGTGACCCTCACTTTTCTCAACTTCTACGAAGAAAAGGTTGAACCACAATTGTGCTCGAAAGGCAGTTGAACGGAAACATAAATCGTAAACCATAAAATTGATCTAATGGAACCTAAACCCTGAAACAACTGATGAAAATTAAGAATAAAGGCTTTGATTTATATACAGTAAGCTGAATAGCTACTACAGAACTAATACTCAAAATTACACAGGAAAAAACACCTTTGATAAAGGGAGAGAGAGAAGAAGAGACACTCCCTTTAAAAAATCCGGTAACAAATTTCTCTGTCAATTCCACCAGGCGTCAGTATCCAGGTTTTATCTTCGTGTGAGCAAACAATTCACCGAGACCCCAAAATTTTACAGAAAAAAGCAAAATGAATGAATTCCCAGATCTAGAGATTATTTTGCAACTACAACGGTTAAACAGCCGCAGTAGCCAATTGAGGGAGAGATAAAAGGGAAAAGGGAGAAGAGAAGGAGACGATACAAATAATGTCTCAGAAATAAGCAGTTAAAGTGAGATGGAGGCGGAGAAGGTACCTTTCCGTGCTCGTTGCGTCGCAAAGAGCGCCTTCGGGATTTCGGATCGAAGCGAACGGAAGTGGCCAAGGAGGTGGAGGGAGGAAGAAATCGATGTTTCCGAAGAGGAAGGGCGAGAGAGAGACACCTGTCGAATTGACGGAGAGAGCAAGAGAGAGTTCAAGGGCGAGATAAACCGTTAGATAGGAGTGAAAAATAAATTTTTGGAGATGACGCCAGATGACATCAACGAAATTGATCTGAGACATCTATCTACCATCAGACGGAACTGAATGGGGGTGTCACTGTTCCTCGCTACAGTAACACCCCATTGCCCTTTTACTATATATAATGACCTTGTTGATTTGGCATGTTGACTGGTCGCTGACGGTGTCAAATACGATCAAGACAGTGGGTTGGCCAATACTAACGGAAAAGGAACATTGGTTAGTTCGGCGGAGCAACGAGTGACAATATTGACGGATAATAAAAACAAGAGGTAAACATAAAGAATTAGTTAATAAAAAAATATTTTTTACTAATATTCCGTACGGGATTAAACATAATCATATACCAACGTGGCATTACAGCATTGACAAAATAATCTTCAATCGGAATATGATAACCGCGCTGAGTTGCATGTTTATTTCGATATTTAAAAACTTGTAAACACACAAAAAAATCAATTAGTTTTTTATGGTCATGGTTTGGTTTCGTACTTTCGTAATTAATATTTTAACGTCACAAGATGTTACCTCTTTTGATTAAAGTTTTAAAAATTAAATTCTTTTTTTTGTAAAAGTTGGAGATTTAAGTCACTCAACTATTTAATATTTATAGGTAATTTTTTTATTCGGATTTTGAATTTGCGATCTCTTAAACGGATAACATTGTTTTTATCACTAAACTAAAAATTTATAGTTCTCCAAAATTTAAATTCTAGATGGGGAATTTTAACTGTTGATCTTACCTTTTTCCACGAGAATGCAGCAGCTTAAGTTCCAAATCACTCTGAACAAGCTTAAAAGTTTGAGTTTGTAAATTGAATAAATATAATTAACCATGACTGATTAGTTTATTTTTTTATCACTTAATATAATAAATGAGCTCTGTAACTTTTGAAACAGAAATTAAATATAGAATATTGTAGTATTTAGCGATAGCTTTTGATGCCGAAATCTTACTTTTTCATATAACTAAAAAAAAATACTAAACTGCCTATCAAATGTATTGCAAAAGTACTGCGTGTTGGACACGTGTGGCACACTTAGCTAAGAACACAACACATCTTGTTAGAAGCGCTTTGTCCTAATTTTTCTGAAACAACACGTCTACTTTTCCTCTTTTTTGGACATTTTTTCAGATTTTGTTTATATTGTTACCAATTACAAATATATTCTCAAATTTATACCAAAACACAAAAATAATACAAAATATTTTAGTTTATTTCTAATTTTCTGGATATTTTTTCAGATTTTTTGGACAATAGTACACTTTTTTAAAGTAACAAATTACCCACACAAAAAAAGCACGACATGTCAAGACACGCCTTACCAAGCTATGCCGTTAAACGTGTTTATTTTTAGTATTGTGCGCTACGACATGTCGAGAAATTTCAACATATTGACACAGCACAACACGTATTCTAAACACGCTTAAACACGGTTTCAATACACTACTACCGGCAAAGTTTTTTTTTTTTTTGGCTTTACCAAAAGTCTGTAGGCAAGATTACAGGTACCAATACTTCCTTAACACATCTGCTATTGGATGACACAGGAATAGCGCTAACCCAGGAACAGCTGCTATTCCTGACGAGCTATTCTTAACACATCACGTTTGGGTGAAAAAAAACGCTATTCTCAACAAAGGAATAGCTCGGGTTAGCTGCTGTTCCGCTATTCCTATGAAATGTTGGGTTAGCAGCTATTCCTAACCCCAGGAACAACTGCTATTCCGAGCTATTCCTTGATTCATCCAAACGCACCCTAAAACAACACCAGAGTACATTAATGAAATAAAGGACATTTTAGAAATTGAAAATCGGATGTGTAGCCAGGAGTACTCCAAGCATTTTCTTCCATCCTTCCCTTCGCCAATTGATCTGCCAAATTATTTTGACTCCTGCTGACAATGAAACAGTTGTATTCGCTTCAGAAATTGCTAAGGGTCAGTTTTAGTTAAGGCATTTCAACAGAACAGCGCATGATTTCAATCAATAGTTGGAGACGGCGAATATTTATTTCGTGCATTACGTAGGCAAAATTGTGCAGTATATTCGATACAGTTGCTTAAAATAGATTTATTCGATTCAGTATGTCTGAGTAACTTGCTTCGAAATCCGTGAAATCAAAATCATATCAAGAGAGGTTTTGAGTAATTTCCTTTAGCAATTTACAAGCACGTGATAGTTAAAAGAAAATTTAAAACTTCTTGTAAAATTTTAGCGTTCTTTTTAAAGTAAAAAGTTGGAAGGCAAGTGACTTAACAATTTAATATCTATAAAAAAAAGTTTCATTCGAGTTTCGAACTTGTGACCTTCCACACGAAAGACATTGACTTTGCAACTAAATTAAAAACTAATTCTCAATTTTAATGCTTTCTTAAAGTGAGAATTTTATTAAGAGAGCTAAAATTCTACAAAGAGAATTGAAGTTTCTTTTTTCTTTTTTCATTTTAACACATCGTCAACATCTACATTCGTTTGATTACATTTTTTATCTCTTTCTTTATTACAATATATTAGTTATATTTCTTTACGCTCTCTCTAGTTATTTAAAAGAAGATATACGCTTGTTTTCTTTTTGCATGAATTATATTGTTATTTAAGAAGAGTCCGTTATTATGACAACGTTGGTATTTAATCTGAGTACTGACGATCTTCAAAACTTATCGGATATATTTTAAATGACAAATTTAAATCATTTAAATCAATCTATTTTACGAGACATGCATTTACATACAAAATTTGTAAATATTTGAAAATTCATTTAGTATCAAATCAAACAATAAAGGAAAAGAAGGTTTTTGAGCTACTTTGAATGTATTTATTTTTCATCATGTTTTAACAGTTTGACTTGATATATATGAATTTGAAGTTTATAAATTTTATATGCAATGAATCACTCGAAAAATAAATCGGTTTGAACTGTCTAAATTTCTTATTTGAAGTCTATCAAACGAATTTTAAAAGTTGCTAACACTTAAGTTGAAGCATCGATATTAACATAGTTGTTGAACTCTTAAAAGAGAACATATTTTCTTTATATTTAAATTTACTTGACCATAAAGTTAGTATATTATAAATTGAATGAGAAATTTCATGCGTACCCCTCAAATATCTCAAAATTATGTATTTCCTCTTTTATAATTCAAAATATCTATGTTTAACCTTTCAAACTTCAAAAACTCACAAATTTACTTAATTTATTGACCTTTATATAAAAACTCATTTTAAATTTATTAAGTACCCATTTACCTTTATAAAAATATGTAACATGTTTAAGAGAAACATTTAGTCTTCTAATTTGTCGGTTTTAAGAGCAAATGATTTATTTTCTAACTTGTGACGCACACACAAACATATGCCTAAAATGCCACTGTGTACGTGTCACAAGTAGAGAAATGAACCACTTGTCCTCGGAAACCAATAAATCATAAGACAAAACATTTTTTTAACATTGACTACGTATTTTTAATAAAGAATAAAATGGTAATTTATAAATTAAAATGAGTTTAAATATAAAAGTCAATAAATTGGAAAAAAAATTGAATTTTTGAAATTTACAAGTGTAAATACGATACTATAAATTTCAGAGGAGAAAATACATATTTTCGAGTTTTTTGAGAGATACACAATAAATTCCCTCCAAATTGAAACATGTAACATTTTGATATCACTTCTTTAATTTTTTTTTCCATGAATAAAATAATCACTGCACCGAATCAATCACAACAAATCGTTAGTTTTTTTATTGGAAACAAGATGCAAAATCTATTTTATTCTTGACTTGAATCTGTTGCAGTTATAGATAATACACGATCGATAATTTGTAATTTTCAGTTGAGATTTAATTAATCGAGAACAATATCGGTTCATTCCTTAAAAGTGTAGCTAATTACAATAGCTCGGCAACGTCACCACATAATAATCACCACATGATAAAATTTAATATCCGTAAATATGACGCAAGCAAAGATTACCGAAATTTTTATTAATACCCTCCAAAAAAAAAAAGCAAATTTACCCTTTGTATTGAATTTTTTTTAAAAATAACCTAACCGGCCCACGTTGGGGCGGTTTGCTCTTTTTTTTTCTTTTTACAGATGTATAGCTGACCGCCTCACAGTGGGGCGGTTTGCTATAATTTTTTGTTTTTAGAGATATTTAGTGTGTATAAAATTTGTCATTTTTTTAGAGATGTTTAGTGGGGCATTTGTAAATTTTACGTCTCCAATTGGTGCCTAGTGGCTGTTCAAGTATTTGCATACCGTTGATCTCTGTTGGATCCAATAAGGTGTGCCAATTCAATATTGTGCGGATCCAGGTAATATATAGTTTTGTTAGATTCTATGTTGCATGGATACACCAGTTTAGGCGGCGTATCGGTATCGGACACGTATCGAATACCGATAAGCGCCCAATACGGCACCGATACGTATCCGATACGCCAGCTGGCATATCCGCCTACGTGGCAAATCCTTACTCGGCTGATACGGTCTCCGATACACTCTGACTCGTCTGGATACGCCTGGATACTGCTCTGACACTTCTGGATACGCCTGGATACCGTGAACCGCGCGCATGGTCCACCATATACCGCGCCATCTTTGTGGACCGCGACAAAAAAAAAATTTCTAGCACTCAGCAGGAATCGAACTTGGGATCTCATCTATGGACTCCAAAGGCCTTAACCACTACACTACTTCAAATTTGATGTTATTATCTAGTAGCGTTTATATTTAATCTATATCCAAAACCTTTGATATATATATTTTTTTTTTGTTTTGAATCGATATTTAATTTATATAATACAAGTGTTGAACTAATAATATAATAGACGTATCGTATCCTTAATTTTTGAAAATTGCCGTATCGCCGTATCTGTATCGTATCCGATACGATACCCGTACCCGTATCCATGCAACATAGGTTAGATTGATCCAAGTTAAATTTGGATTTATGTGTTAGTCGTTGAATTAGAAATTGTGAGGAATTATTTTTTAATTGAAGTATCATTTGATTTAGGATTATTTCTGGTGAAGCAATTTGTTCGAATATCTCTTTTGGATTTGTTTTGTGTGTTGTTCATTGGGAGGTGGTATTTGATGTTTCGGGCTATATTAGCGTAGCTACATTGTTTCGCTATCTTTACTTGTAATATGTGGCCTCAAAGATATTAAGCTGTTTAAAAAAACAATTTCTTGTGAAAACTGTCTATATGTAGGGTAATATTTTATCTAATATTTACAGTACTGTATAGTCTCATCTCAAGTGAATGCTCTTCTGATGTTGTTAATTAGCTAAGTACTAATATTTTATCTAATATTTATAGTAGTTTTGTAGTCATACTATTTATAAAAAGTATATATGATGCTCCAACATGGTATTTGGCTTATTATGTCTCGTGTCTATTATTTATGAGACCTATAAGGCTATAACAAGTTAAGATTGCAAATTAGAATGCCTCTTCGAAGTAATCTAATGTGACAGGATCTTGTGAGACACCACACATTCCATCACAAAATCTGATCGATGTAATAGCACATAATTCGATCCTTGCAAAGGATCAGACGATCATTATCTGTAATAATCGTCTTAGCTCTTGTCGATCGTTTATATTTTTTAAAATTGATTACGTATCATATATACTCATCTAGGATATGTGTCATATAATATATAGATTAGATGGAAATATTAAGATCTCTAAAAATATATATATATTTATAGCAAACTGCTCCACTGTGGGGCGGTTTGGTGAACATATGTAATATGAGGAGGGATCAAGTTACAACAAAGTTACAACAACTATTTTTTTCATTTTCAAAGTCCAAATTGTCGATCCAAACCGTTCAACATGATCTCCACAATAAAATGTGCTTGCAGATCAAATTTTACATTTTTTTGAATTTGTTTACTATTTATTAAGTATTTCACAAAAAATAGTCATATTCAGACCATTGAATTTTGTACCCATCTTAATAAATAGTAAAAAAAATTCAAAAAAATGTAAAATTTGATCTGCAAGCACATTTTATTTAGATAATCATGTTGAACGGTTTGGATCGACGATTTGGACTTTGAAAATGAAAAAAATGATTGTTGTAACTTTGTTGTAACTTGATCCCTCCTCATGTTGAACAATTTGGATCGACTGTTTGGACTTTGAAAACTACAAAACCGAATTATTATAAGTCCAAACAGTCGATCCAAATTGTTCAACATGATCTCTATATTAAATTGTGCTTGGAGATCAAATTTTACATTTTTTCGAATTTTTTTACTATTTATTATGTATTTTACAAAAATATTGTTTTTAACAATTCTGGACTACTGAAAAACAATAGTTTTGTAAAATTCTTAATAAATAGTAAAAAAATTCAAAAAAAATATAAAATTTGATCTCCAAGCACATTTTAATATAGATTTCATGTTGAACGGTTTGGATCGACTGTTTGGACTTTAAAAATCGCAAAACCAAATTGTTGTAAGATGTTGTAACTTACAAATGTTGTAAGTGGATCCCTCATCTATATATATATATATATATATATATATATAGTATGGCTAATTTGCTGTTGGCAGCATTTCGGCCAGCTGCTGCCGGGGCTATATTTAGCCATACGATGTTCAAACAACAAATCCAAACCGTTAGATGTGATCTCTATATTAAAATCTACTTGGAGACCAAATTTTACATTTTTTTGAATTTTTTACTATTTATTAAGCCACTTTGAAAATTCCAGATCCGGGTGAACAGTAAAACAATCTCTGGACCATATGATCTGGAATTTTCAAAGTGGCTTAATAAATAGTAAAAAAATTCCAAAAAATGTAAAATTTGGTCTCCAAGTAGTTTTTAATATAGAGATCACATTTAATGGTTTGGATTTGTTGTTTGAACATCATATGACTAAATATAGCCCCGGCAGCAGCTGGCCGAAATGCTGCCAGCAGCAAATTAGCCATACTATATATATATATATATATATATATATAGAGAGTAAGGCTACGATGCTTTGCAAAGTAAACAGCCCTCTTTACTTCGGGCCACTTTTTCAATTTGCAAAACTCAAACAACCGATCCGAACCGTTCAACATGTTCTAAATATTGAAATGTGCTTGGAGACCAAATTTTACATTTTTTGGAATTGTTTTACTATTTATTAAGCCACTTTGAAAATCGCTGATCCAACGGTGAACTGTAAAAACAGTAAACTTTTCTGGACCACCAGATCAGACTTTTTCAAAGTGACTTAATAAATAGTAAAAAAATTCCAAAAAATGTAAAATTTGGTCTCCAAGCACATTTCAATATTTAGAACATGTTGAACGGTTCGGATCGGTTGTTTGAGTTTTGAAAATTAAAAAAGTAGCCCGAAGTAAAGATGGTTGTTTACTTTGCAAAGCATCGTAGCCTTACTCATATATATAGAGCTGGGCTATGGTGAGTTGTGAAGTAAGAGGTCATTTTTACTTCACGCTCATATTTTCATTTTGAAAATTCAAACAACCGATCCGAACAGCTCAACATGTTCTAAATATTGAAATGTGCTTGGAGACTAAATTTTACATTTTTTGGATTTTTTTTTACTATTTATTAAGCCACTTTGAAAATCGCTGATCCGGTGGTCCAGAAATTTTTACTATTTTTTTACTGTTCACAGTGGATCAGCGATTTTCAAAGTGGCTTAATAAATAGTAAAAAAATTCCAAAAAATGTAAAATTTAGTCTCCAAACACATTTCAATATTTAGAACATGTTGAATGGTTCAGATCGGTTGTTTGAATTTTCAAAATGAATATATAACGTGAAGTAAAACGTTATTTTACTTCACAACTCACCATAGTCTATCTCTCTCTATATATATATATATTTATAGAAAACTGTCTCACTCGGGGCAGTCAATTATACATCTGTAAAAAAAATAATAAAAAAAATATCAAACTGCCGTAACGTGAGGCGGTTAGGTTATTTTTGAAATTTTTTTAATACGGAGGGTAGATTTGTTTTTTTAAGGGTATTATTAAAAATTTCGGCAAAAATTATTCTCAACCCGAGGACAGAATCAGTAATCAAGCAAATTCTGCACCGCGGGACACCACACACTCGCCGTCATCCACTGGTACTCGTCTCTTTCCGGAAATGAATATCAAAATTACTACGACCCGTTTCCCAAGAAAACAAGCACAACAACAACAAAAATAAATAAATAGATGCACGAAAGAAAAAAAAGAAAAGGAATTCTCTCTCGTCTGAACAAGTATCCTCTCCATTACTGTAAAAGATTCCCTTTACTTTACGGTTTGAGATTAACTCTCATCTACTTTGAGATTCGGGCTAGAGCAGGGCAGTATTATTGGGATTTGAGATTCGTGCCAAGTTAAAAAGAACGGTCAAGATCCAATAGTTGTAAAAGATTCCCTATTACGGTACCGGGGAGGATGTGAATTCCTCTCGTCTAGGGTTCAATTATCGGGCCTAATAAATAAATCCAGGAAAAAGGCCTTAAATTTTCCGAGGAGAGAGAGGGAGAGTGAGCAATCGATGGATCCAGAGCAGACCTTTCTGCGCGTACACGCGCGCCTCTCAGGAATGCTATCGCAGCTCCTCACGCCCCGAATCAGGCTGGCGTTGGAGTATGTATACTTTGGTGTGGCTGTTGCTTTGTTTTGCTTGCTAGTTGTGATGCACACGAATTTCGTACAACAGGTGAGGGGCATGCCTTTGAATTTTTGTTTCTCGGTGCTAATTGCTAATAGTGACCGTTGGGATGTATAATATTGTCTTGATCATTACCTTGACTAAATCAGTCGGTCCAAAGCAGTTATTGTTTGAACGTGAATTTTGCTTAATATAAGTGAAATGGTTCAAGTTTTGCTGGGTATACATTTGGTGCGGATGGACTTTAGCTTTTATCTTTCATACATGCAGTATGCTTCATATGGTATTGTAGAAGTTAATTTTATTTCACTCGAGTTAACTAGGAGACATTGTAATTTCTAAGCAACAATTGAGGTCAAGCGTATAAAAAGGTTAAATAAAATTTAAAACGACATCCAAAATTGAATTGGAGATTGAGACAAGCTTCTGGTCCCGAAGCCTAAAATAACTGCCTCGCATATCCATAATGTCCTCGAATTCATTTACTTTTATTAATAATAAGTTACAGTTTTTCTTTAGTTTAAATTTTACTATATTTTATCTAATGCGGGTTTATTAATTTTTGTCATGCCAAGCCTGGATGCTCAAGCGAGTTTACAGGAATTGAGTTTACCGAAGCTCAACTTGTCCAGATTAAGGTTAGTGCTAACTGCTAAGTGCCTCCTCTAATTATTTACAGATTTTACATTATGATGATCAACAAATTGTGTCTTGACCGTGCTGCTTTTTTAGTACAGCAATGTGAGGTCATGTTACATGTTACCGATGTTGCTTTGACCGAGGTTAGATGGGTAACTATATTGTTTGTTTGATGTTGGTAAAAATATGTTGGATTGTCATTCATTATTTCTTGGCACCCATGGCAAACTTTTTGTTAAATTGAGTCTCCAATTCCATAAAGGACTAGTTTTGAAATCAATTGGTGGAACCGGTGTGATCTAAACTTAGTTACACTGTTTTCCTGTTGTTTTTTACTTCTATGTAAGTGCACAAAATAATATGACTGTGGTACACCTGAGACAGGCTCGCTGTTGACCAAGGGTCCTATTTACTATTCAAAATTCTTCCGACTCGCGTAATTTGAAAAAGAAATTGAGCTATATATCTATCTATCAGTCAGTTCCTTTTTTGTCATGCAATTTTGGCCCAGTTGGATCGTGTGCTTAATTGAGAGATAATTGAAGCAAAAGTCATTTAAAAGAATTGTGCATCGGTTGAGCTGTTGACACTTAATTTAGCCTTAGTTGCACAGCTAAATAAAATTGAGCTGAACGTGTACAATACTGCGAATTCTTGTGAATTTTACAAACCATTGAAACATATATTAGATAACTGGAGGCGGTCTTTGGGCGGTAAGTGGTATTGATCAATCGTTAATCGCCTCAACCCACGCAATATCATCAGAGCTGAATGCTGATGAGTTCACATTTCTGACGACCAAGTTCTGGTTCAACTGGATCGGATCTGGGGCCCGGCGAAGCAAGGTCATCTTCAGGCCATGGAAGGCTGACAAGGAGTTCCTTGAACAGTCCCAGGCACAACAGCAGGAGATCAACACTGGAGATGGTGGCACTGGTGGCAGCGCAGATGGTAAAGCAACGGTTGATAGCACTAATATTAAAGCAGCAGTAGCACATTTCATGCATAAATGGTGCAGACGTGTTGTCTCTCTCTGGAGGAATGGGGTGAATGCTGTGGGCCAGATGACCCAAGTCATGGTAAGATATTGGCATAGTAAAACCTCAAAATGCCCTTATGATCTTGTTCCCCAAAACAATAAATTAATAGTGCATAAATATAGATACATCAAATACGAAAGAACAGGAGTACTTTGTTGCTATGATATAACTTTTTGCTCATCTTTTATTAGTTAATTTTGTACTGCTTTTCCTTTTCAAGCGGGATTAACTTGTTTGGCATTGCTTTGGACAGAGCAGTCTAACTTGGAGGGGGTTTCTTGATATTTCGTGGTCATATAAACTATTCCGTGCTGCTCATGTGAAATCCTTCATAGGTAAACTAGATTGCAATTGGCTAAAGTGTTACTGATAACTCTTAAGTATTGCCTCATTCAAACACAATGAAGTTCATAACTGATGTATAAATGAAAAAAGCTATAAATTATTGGAATATTAGGGCTGGTACAGTTGGTTTGATACCTGTACATGAGCCAACTAGAGGTAGGAACCATGTTGAGTACTACTGTGCAGGTTGCGTTTAGAATTGACAAAAATGGTTTGAGAATTTTTGTTATGGCAAAATTGTCACTTTATTCTTATCCTGTACTTGTGGGTTTTATAGTGCAATGGCTAGAGAGAAGAAGTAAAGCATTTGAGCCAACCTATCTTTATGCTGTTGAAAAGGTACTCTAAATTCAGTTAGTCTTTAATTTGCTACGTTGAAAGTAGAATTGGGGGTTGGGGTGGGGTGGGGGGGGGGGGGGGGGGAGAGGGTATAAGGAGCACTGTATTGTTAATACACAAATAAAGCTTCTAATATAATTATTCTCACAATTTCTGTTCATTACGAAAATTTGACCATCAATTCACCCTTACGTAATAAAAGAAGAGAAACCGAAAGAGAGAGGTATCTGTAAGTTCGATGGTACTTGCATTCTTTGTATTTTGCCTGTTTGCATGACCTATCTTCAGTTTTTTCTCCGCATAGGGTTACTTCCTGCTTTCAGAAGGCGCCAAAACTCGGCACGGTATCAAGACTGTCAACGTTACAATATCGGCCCAAAATTTCTGTTTTGGAAACAGGTTATCATTTTAAAGATTTTTACAGATTTTAATGTCTCGTGCATTACTGATTAACATGTTTACAAATAACGGCCCAATTCTTTCCCAACTTATCAACGTAATCTTTTTGTTGCAAATTAGAACCTCTAGTTACCATGTTTGCGAATAACAACTAACATGCTCCTCTTTCTAATCTACCTTTTTTGTATGTAACTTTGAGCTATTCAAGAATGGTAAGTCAGAAATAAAGAAATACTATGTCGCAGCTTTTATACATTGCCTTTAGACTTCCTTTATAACGAGATAATTTGTCTGTTTTTGGAAATTAACACAAGGACTTTTTGTTTGCTTGATTTTGGCTCAACATAAGATTAGAACAACCATGAATGCTTTACTAGGATAGGCCAAAATTACAAGAAGTTAATGTAGCATTTTTCATACACTAGTTAGTATTGTAAAAGCAAATAGACTTGTTCGTCTGTGAAACTGATTGAATTTATTGATCTTTAGATTGTAGTTCTTTTATGTCTATGACTGTTTGCATCTTACATTTCTTTGCATCCTTTTTCAGGTGGCAACAGCTTTTGATAAACACGCTTGTTGGATATGATACTATTCTCACAAATAGTCTTCTCAATTCTCCTGGCCAAGGTAATAGCATTATTGACTGTTCTTCTTTGAGAATGCTATTTTGACTGACTTGTGCTGTCTTAAACTTTGTGTTAACAAATCATTTTTCTTTATATCGCAAGTGTTAATATTCTTTAGTTTCCGTAGCATGAGGTTCATACATGATGCACCCTTTTTAGGCGGAATCAGCCACTAGATGAAGAATATATGGCTGTGAATGCAAAGTTTATTAAGCCTGAACAACCCTGAATATTTCATTGTATTTTAGTTTGTTTTATTTTTAACTTCTAATATGGGGAACAGAAGTCAGGAGATTATAAATCACCATGAAATAGCCTATTTACTTCTTTTGTCCACTTAATAATAGAATAACCCTTGAACACGTCAACAGGTTATCTTTACAACTTTCAGACGAAGGAGTTCTATGATCTCAGTTATGGGCATGAACCAGCAGTGGGCCCCTCCAGGTTTGGAGGTAATGCATAATAGTACAGTTCTGCCTGTTGACAGATTATTAGTGTCCTCATGCACCTGTTTGAATGCTAGTTCCCTTTGATTTTGTTGTTGTTGTTGTATTGCCCAAACAAGTGTAAATTGAGGCCAAATTACTGTTGCATGGGGCATAATTGAACACCTGAGGGTTAATTTATACCGATTTGGATTATACCAAGGCTGAATTGCAAGTTCAAAACCAAAAGAAGATAATTTGGGTTGCAGTACTTGTTTCTCAACAGATTAATCGATTTGGTTAGGATTATGCCTGGTAAGTGCTGGTCAGGATTAATCTATGAAGGACAATGTTCCAATTTTATAAAGACTAGATTGCAATTCTTTGCTTACATAGGTTCGTTGACATTGACAGTACCATATTTACTGATTTAAATCTCAGCATGCTATTGATAATTTTTATTTTGTTTATTAGAACAATACAGGTTTGTCATATATTGGCTTGTCATATCTTATGTGATACACATATTATGCATATTGAAATGGCAGATTACTTTGTTACCAAGTGCGGGGTGCTTATCATGTCTCTGTTTGTATTCTTCACGACCACCATGTCAGTTTCTTTCACTCTCAGAGAGACCCAGTCACGCATGCTTAAATTCACAGGTTTGTTGTTCTACCCTAAAGGGCTTGATCACAGTATACATATTACTTATAATGAAGTATGCATGAAATCATTACAATTGATTTTGCCTGATTAAATCTCAATTGAACTCAATGGAGCCTCATTCAAAGAGCGGTTGAGCAACCTAAAGAAGATAAACCAAGTAAAATTGATAAGAATTAAATTAAAAACTTTAAGGATACCCTGCTTCCCGAATATGCTTCAGGGTGATCTTATCTGTCTAAATAAATTTCAGTGCAGCTTCAACATCATGCCCGCCACCAACTCCCCACCTTTCAGTTGATTTTTGTACATGTCATCGAGTCTTTGGTTTTTGTTCCTGTGAGTAAACCCTCTCTTTGCTCTCTCTCTATCTCTCTCTCTCTCTCGCACACACACACACACACACACACACAGTTTCATACCAAGGTCTACTGGTCTTGTAGTGCTTGGCACTGTGCCCCATGTTGGTCTATGCTTAACTTACATTTTTAATAGTACTTTTCTTTTATTTCTTGCCGCAACATTTGTTGATTGTCAGAACCTTGCAAACCAGGTGATGTTGATTTGTTTGATCGTTCCTTTTTTTTTTAATTTGATCTTCTTTGTGGCATTATTGCAGATAATGATTGGGATATTGTTCTTCCTTTTTGAGTTCTATGATGACCAAATGCTGGCTTTCCTTGTTTTGACACTTGTATGGCTTTGTGAACTGTTTACTATGATCAGGTATTCTTTTTTTTCTAATTGGAATTTACTATATATGCTTGAGTCAGCTGCTTAGTTCCATGAATGGGAACTTGAGATATGGACTAAGGATAATATTATACAGGTTCACTAAGAAATACTAATGTCAGGTTTCCTAAAGCACTGGTTTGTTAGTATTTGGATTTGTTTGGATATAGAGTAGAGAACTTTGTTTGTATTTGTTTTTGGATTTGTTTGGATATATGAGGTAAACTTTGTTCAGTAAATATGAGGTAATGGAACAATCTGAATATTTTAGAGATGAGTCGTATATTCTGTTGCAACTTGATAGTCTGGTTTTGGATATACCATGTAGCAGTGAATGTTGCTTTACATTTTAACTTTGCCAACGAAGTATCTAAATTTTTTAGGGTTTGTTATGCAGTGTACGTACATCAATATCGATGCAGTTCTTCCCTCGGTTCTTCCTTCTGTATTTTCTCGTTTTTCACATCTACTTCTTTTCCTATGCCTATGGTACGTTTATTGTGTTTTTATTTTATTTACTAGTACATCATCCATTGGTATCAAGATTATTTCTTTTACAATTTATTCTAAATACCCCTTGCTTGTGTTTGTTATCTTGCAGGATTTTCATATTTGGCCTTCTCTGCAACTGCCGCTTTTATGCAACACTTGATCTTATATTTCTGGAATCGCTTTGAGGTATTTTGTTCCTATAATTGACTCTATTTCTATTTACTATTTACGTAGTTGCCTGCAACACATGATGTCTCTCAAATTTGCGATCAACACCTTTTGAAAAGTTTGCAAAAGACAGTCAATTGTTGGATTACCTTTTGCAAAAGACAGTCAATTTGCGATCAACACCCTTCTTCTCATCACACCCTTTTGGTATCAAATTTGTACAATCTGGCTGAGGTGCAACTTTCTCGACCTAATTCTTGATACAAAAATAAGTCAGGTTCAGTACAGTCACTTTTGCCTGCTTGACTTTATTTTAGAAAGCCCCTGATTGGCTTATTTGTTGCTTGCTACTATGGAAAAGTCTTTCATTTAATGTGCCAAAAGCCTTGCATCTTTTGCCTGTTCACAATTTGAATTTAACATCAGGTCCCAGCCCTTCAAAGGTTTATCAGGAGTCGGGGCCAGCTACAACAACCTGGTGGGGTACATATCACTTCCTCTACAATTTACACTTCTACAATTCAAATTGCACGAGTAAACATGAGAGAACCGCCACCTGTTGCACCACCGAACAATCCCCAGTTAGGGTCTGGTCCTGAACTTGAACTGAGCCCAGATCAGGCCCATCACACTGAACAGGCAGCTGTAGATGAACATGTGAATGTGCCTCCGGGGGGATCCAATAACGCATTAAACCCGATTGGTTCCCTCTTACTTTGGTTGCTTGGGGGTGGTGCCTCGGACGGAATTGTTTCTTTCTTTTCAATGTTTAGAGATATGCGGGACCAACCTCAAGAGTTTAATACCGACCCTCCTCGGGATGAAAATGCACAAGTTACGTGAAGTGGAATAGTGACAAAATCAGGATAATGTAAATCTAACAAGGTGCTAAATGTCATATATGTAATAAGTCAGTGATCGATCAGCTTTCAATTTTTGTTTTTGTTATTTTCAGTAAAGCAAGGTGCATTATTTCACTACCTGTGAGATGTAAATTATGTAATGGATGCATAATTTGATCATGCTGCAAATAGGGTTCCCATTTTGTATAGAACCTTTTTTGATGGTTTCAAATTTTCAGTACGTCCTTTGTAATTTGTATGCTCGGAATTGAAGATGATTTGCTCATGTTAGTGTTCACATATCATCTATTTGGACCCGTGCCGATTCAATAATGGGCTGATTTAAAGAGGAAGTTGAAAGTTCTTGAAGCCCGTTCTGGGTCTCTAGTATTTTTTTGGCAGGGTCAATGAGTGGGAATGGTTTGCGTTCATTAATTCACTAGAGATGTCAGTTAACTACCGGGTAGAAAATTTTGACTTCTAAAAGCTTTTGTATATTGGTTCTACTTCTACCCGATCAGTGACGGAGATGCACAGAGCTAGAGCTGGCTATTTTTTTTTTTTTCAAAAGTATGATTTATTTAGGCTTTTTTTTTCAGAAAAATTATAAAAATAAATATAAGAAAATGCTTCCTATACCAATAGATAGATTTAGCCATCCACAGGTCTATAGTCATCATGTACTGCATACAGATCTAATATCTGGTCACAACATCAACATGCATTTTTTATCTGTAATTTTTAGATTGATTCTGGATTCTTACACACTTTGTATTTATCCAAGAAAATACCCCGAGAACTTGCTCTAATCTAGCAGCCAATGTATTGTAGATTTATATCAAAGTGATTGTCGTGGTTTTAAATTTTTTTATTTCGTTGGGTTTTGTACTCTGTACTTTAAGAGGTAATTTGCTGGCAATCATACTTGTTGGCAATCGTATGAATATCCGAATTTATATCCTCTGCAATGTTTAGAGGATAGTTTGTTGGAATTCATCTTCATTGCTTTCGAGTATCGAGGATACTGATCCGTTTACATCCTTGCGTTGATTCTTATACGAAATTCTCGTAATAATTAGAATCCAAGCTTTGTTTCCGGGCCAGGGAAACATGCATAAGACAAGTAGACAGCTACAGATTTCTTGCACGAAAATTTATTCCATGTGGCAATTAATTATGACATCTTAAACCATTTTTGTCGATAGGTAGTGATGCAAATAGCGAACATTACAATAATAGTGACATTGTTATACCCGTGCGTACAATATGTCAATATGAATAGCAACTACAACTTATCATTGATATCATCGATCATTTACGAAACACATTATCAAAGCACAAATCCTCTAATCTGAGATCATTTACGAATCACGTTATTAATGTGAGATCTGCACGCCTCGACTCGGACGTCACTTGCCATGATAGACTGATAGGTGCATCGGTTGGTTGCGCAATTTTTATTTTTAAATTCGCTTGAATTAAAATTCAACGGTTCATATCAGAAATAAAATGAGTTGCATTAATAATGACATGACGTGACATTTTTGGCAATATTTTTTTAAAATTAAATTAAGAAAACTGGTAAAATAGTAAAAAAATATGGAAATGTTGTTGGCTTTATAGATTGAGGATTTATCAAATTCAAAACAATTTAAGTATCACTTGCTGATTTTTTTTAAGATCGTTAAATATAGACCGGTGTTGCTTTCAAATCGTCTGACAAACAACAAAAACTACATCAAGTTTCATCATTTTTATATGCATGTATAAATATAATATAGATCATATTTGAAATATCTGATTGCAAACCTAAATGTTAATTTTTATGATTATTAAAACCGCAAGTTAACTATTGTTAATGATCCTAATCTAAATAAATATTCCTTTCTGTTAAAATATTCAACACAAGTACACAACTAGTCTATTAGAAATGGGCAGCATATACAACTTTTTAAGACGTGCTTCACAAACGCAGCGCGCAGAAAAAGGAAAAGGTAGGAGGCGAAGTCCGGCTCTCCTCTGCACAGTAAAACCTACACTTCAATTTGAGGTTGAACGGTTTTGTCAAAACTCTACATGAGCGTCACTTCCGAACAATGTTCTGCCCATTTCCCTTCCCTCCCTTCCCTCTCTGATTCCTCCCTTCTGGAGCAGGTGAACTCTCCGGGCCGATCAGCTCCAAATTGGCCAGCTCTCACCTCCGCACAATGAATTCGCCCTTGCCCTCCCTCTGCCCCCATGCGTATGGAGCACACCCTTAAGGCCAGTTGGTTACAAACAAAATTGCATTAAAACAAAATAGGAGTTTGTCTACAAATAACATTTTCTATCTGAAAGAAAATAAAAAGACTTGAATTTTTTTTAATTACCACCTCAATATTTTAAAATTCTAACCTTATCATCGATTTCTAAAAAATTGAAACATTAGTACATCCGTACTGTGATTCTGCGCATGACATTGCGCATCGTAGTATTTCGCTCCACAAGTGGTGCGTAGGACCGCTTGACACATGACTTTTTTTTTCCCATAATTTATATTATAGATGTTATTTTGTTTGAGATTATTGTTTTTTTTCAGAGTTTGAGGTTTTTGAGATATTATAGATGTTGACTTTTACGGAATTGTTTTTTACATCATGGGTTGAAAATATTTTAATTATTAGTAATAGTCGCTAATATTATAATAATACGATAGATAATATAACTAAAATATAGTCGCTAATATCAAAATATAAGACGCTAACCGGTAATTGATAGGGCTGAAATAAGCATTGTTTTTCTCCATCACTTGACTTAAAATATTGCCAAATATCAGTTATAAATGTCCAATTTAAGCCGAATCAAATTAATTTTGCCATTTTCACTTGATTTCATAGAATTGCGGACTTCTATTGCTTTTAGGACTAAAACAAGCATAAAATGAAGCATTCTGGACACTATGTATTTGCCATGCGGTTTGGACGCAAACTGCATGCAAATAAAGCAAGGAACTGGAGCAGGAGTGAACATTTTATCAGTTGCATACGGATGAGTGCTCAACCACATGCACAACCGCATAAAGGCCCAGCACTTCCAGAGAACAACCAGAGCCGGAATTCTGAAGGAAAACAATACACTGACTTTGGATCATCTCCTAAGCCTTGTAAATTTTGAGTCTGAACTCTAAGTCTTCATGAAAGTTGTAGATCTCGTTGTCTAGGTTCCAACGCCAACGCAAGTTGAATCACCTCAATCGGAGCTCGGATGACGATTCTACATCCAAAATACGAAAGGTCGACAAGTTCATGCGGTTTCACCAGAATCGCATACGTTTTAATGTTCATCTGCATGCGACCTCCCAGAACCGCACATACTGCATATTCCAGAAAAAGCAGCAGTTATAAAGCAACTTGGACTCCAAGTTACTTGCTCTCAAGTTCCACTAACTCCAGAACTCATCCCCCTCAACTCCATTATGCCTAGAAAGCTTATAAATAGTGATATCTTTGTATCAATCTCTCATCTTTCTATTTAGCAAAGTTAAGGTTAGTAAGAAGGCGTATTGTGCAGCAGAAATCTGTCTTACGGCAGAATTCTGTCGAGAACAAAGACAAAGCAACTCTAAGAATACTGACGAGATTCTTCAGGTGTATTCCTTTCATCTCTCTTTCTTCTTTATTGTTGTATCATGTCTCTTCTATCTATTTTCATTGTATATATATTTGCCTATGAGAGGCTAGATAGCACCTTCTAAGGTGAAGGTACGTAATCTTGAATTCTTATGAGTTTAATCTAGATGTTTTATTTATATTTATCATTTGTGTTTGATCTGAATTCTTACTGTACTTTATTATTTGTATTACTACTTAATTCGGTGCATGCTAACCCCGTCCGTATGGTGATGGTCACACCATAATGTTTAGGCGTATAGGGTTGACCGGTTAGGAATATGGTACAATTATCTAAGATCCAATAAAAGAAATAGATGTAGCAATTGATCCCTTGTGATCTGATTTCAGTTAGAAACCTATTGGAATATAGATATGCAGGCGAATGTCGCGTTATATAGACTAATAGTGGGGTAATCTCGGTTATTTCAACTACGGAAGGTATAAAGGATGGACGTAGCTGTGAACTTAAATCCTTCTAGTTTTGGTAATGGAGACTTATCGTTGATCTTTATGTGATTGATTAGGGTGAGGTTAGGGTACCATCCCCTGTCCTTCTCAGTTAGGGTGCTATAGCGTAGCATTGATTAACACTAAGATAAGATTAACAACTCTCAGATTTGCATTTGATACCAGTACAGGACGCACACAGTTCTGATCAAACCGCATGCGACATCGATTGGAGTTAGAAACCATAATTGACAGGTATTGCGCTTGCATGCGGTTGGTGACAGCACCGCATGCGTTTGCATTAGTGACCAGAAACTAGATTAGATGAATAAGAATGATAGAAAGTCTGATCCCTAGGACTCTTTACTACCTTTAACCCTTTATTACTTTGATTGATCACCTAAAACGCAACACAACTCAACCAAACAACCAAACACAACCAACCAAACCAAACAAACCTAGAATTAGTGAACAATTTAATCTTAATTCACTATCCCTGTGGATCGACACTCCAATCTATACTATACGAGAGATTCATACGCTTGTGAATCGATTGTAAAGTAGACAATTAGGGTTATAAATATTATCAGCTCTGATTCTAACATGAGTAATATCAAAATAATACGATAAATAACAAAAATCTCTAATACGAAATATAAGTCTGTCACATAACAACTAAAATAAAAGTCTCCAACTATTTGAACCCAGGGGTCCACGGCTTCTTCGCTATCACCTTCCTCTTAGGACGCTCCTCCAATCACTGCATTATTGGCGTATATACCTGTCATGATGGCTCTATGCATGTGTCTCCTCCTGGATCTTCTCGAAAAGTCTCTCGTTAGATGGGTCCGAATTTGCCCCTGGACCAAAAATAATATCATGTGTATCATCGGTAGCAGTGTACACCGGTCGATAGGAGAGATCCGACTCAAAATGTGTCTGCTCCACCGGTCGGTCCGTGCCAGCTCCAAGTCCAAATCCTAGGCTCTTTTGTACCACTTGTTGATGTCATACTAAAAAAATTGACCAAACATTGTTTTTGTTATATTTTGGAACAATTTTAGAGATCATTGGTACAAATTTGGTCTAATTTTTAGACGATAAAGGTCCATTTTGATTTTCAATTAGTCAAATATGTAAATTACCAAGCTGTTTAATTTTGATACAATTTTAGAGATCATCGATACAAATTTGGAGAAAACTAGTACATTTTTTAGACAATTCATATCCAATTTGGTTAAATTTGTGTGCAATTTGATCTGCGGTTGGTCAAATATGGTAAATTACCAAGCTGCTAAAATTTTGTATATTTTAGAGATTATTGGTACAAATTTAACCTAATTTGGTATAATATTCAGACAATTCTGGTTCAATTTGATTCAATTATGATCTATTTTGACCTACTATAACCAATAAACTAAGCATTAACAATAAAATAAAAAATTTAAATTTAATTTAAATAAAAAAATTACCTTTACCGAAGTTTTGCCGAATTTTCACCCTTACCGTACGTTTTTTTACCCATTTGCGCATGACCCTTATATACAGGGGCGGAGCCAGACTTTTAAGCTATAGAAATAAAATATAGATTGGAGGTCAATCACATAAATTTTTTTATTCTACGTGGGGGTCAATCTTACAGTACCCGTAGCATTTTACTCTAAAATATATAGAAAATCATATAGAAATAAAACAAAATTTGAAAATTAATGGGGGTCAATTGACCCTCATTCACCACACATGGCTCCGCCCCTGCTTATATAGGACAAAGTCATGCACCAGGTGGTTCTGCGAAGCGCAATACCACACTGCGCAGGAACCCCAAGTTATACGTAGAATCACGGTGCGGATGTGGTAATTTTTCAATTTTACATAAATCGATAATAAGATCAGAATTTTGAAATATTGAGGTGGTAAATAAAAAAAATTCGATAAAAAAATTAATATTTTTGCACTAACCCTTTTATAAAACACCAACAACATGCAAATCACCTTTGAATTTATTCATTTGCCTCTGCCACAGCCACATTGAAAAAATTCATCTATTTCTTTCACAGTGTGCAACTTGCACGCCTCTAGTTTATGCTCAGTTTTGCGGTTCTGTTAAAGTACTACTTTAATTTTGACTTTCTTGAGTATTTTTTGTAAATAACAGTATCGTTTTCTTTTCTTTTTTAGTGGGTAAATAACAGTATCACTCGACAATATCCACGCCCAATACAGTGAAAACTTCTAGAACACCCATTGGTACGAAAACTATAAATACAACTCTGAACATATACCGAGATAAAAAACTGAAAAAGAAGTAACCGCAAATTTTGTACTTCGAATTCGAAATATTAATTAACCATCACCAGCACCAGCAGTTCAAAATTAGAGTCGGTAAAAAAAGTCGAAAAATGAATGCATTAAAATTAATTTATAAACCTTTTAATTTTGACCGCTTGATTTTATCCTAAATTAATTCGAAAGTATAAATTTTTTACATCTATACGCATCACTTGTAAGATAGATGAGTTTCAATGGTTCGGATTCATTGTTTGAAGCCGATCTGATGGGTTTTAGACTTGAATTCATCAAGAGGCTTGGTGAACTTAAGAACACCCTAGTTCTACCCTTCTCCAATATGATTAGTCTTGATTTTAATCTGACGGCAGTAACAGTACAACATCCGTGCCTCGTATGCAAATCCAACAGTCAAAATGGGAGAAGTAACTACTTTAAATCCAACATGACTGCCACTGCCACTGCCAGATAAGCAGAGCGCGATGGCTATTTTGGTTTTAGCCTTTTAGGCGCTAAAGCGGCCCCAATTTTTGAATTTTGGAAGGGCAAAAACTAAAAAGGCGTAAACCCAACGGAAACAAATAGTTTTTAAACCGCGGTGGCGCGGTCCCAGTAGCAGATCCCAAATTCAATTCCTTTTTAATCTAAAATAAGTTTTGTTTTTTATTTTCCCATTGTAGTAGCGTGGTCCCTCAACGCCTCGCCTCAATCTCGCTACGAGCTAGCAAATGAGAAGCGCCAATTTCACCTTTATCATTTGCTCAAGTTGAAATAGCTCCAATTTCAAAGAACTTTAATTTCCCCCACCTCAAAGCTCAAAATTCTCAACAAAACAGATCTCATCTCTACTCAAAACGACCCAAAATAAGAAGAAGAAAAAATGGCACAAATTGGAGGTAAAGGGGAAGATGTTATACCAGGAGAGCTGATGGCGGTGATGCCGCGGGACCTGCACGAGCAACTGGATCTTGCAAGGAGAATCACTAGCATGGCGATCGAGTCACAAGTGTCTCAGCTGGAGGCCGAGGTAGTGCACTTGAGAGACAAGATGAGTGAGAAGGACAGAGCCATATTTGAGCTGAAAGAGAGGCTGATGGAGCTTGATCAGTCTTTCAAGAAGGCCGATGGACGGCTCAGATCTGTTCTTGAGGAGAATGTCAGTGTCAAATTTACCACCTTTTATTAGTATCTATCTTTCTTTCTTTTTTCAAATTATTACCCATCCTAGTTAACATAACAATTTTCAATTACATGCATCCTTGCATACCAAACCGAAGTTATACAACTGCTAAAATGATAACTCACTTAATTTAACAATGACCTTCACCGATTAGAAGGACAGTGAACAAACCAATCCTAAAAATGGCCAAGTAACAGTTTGTTCATCCTGATTTTACCCAAACTCACAAAGAATTGATTGTAGAATGGCAAAAGAGCAAAGTTTTTTTTTAAGGGTCAGTTGGCGAATAGCGCAACTTGAATTAGTAATGTACAATTTTCATCACACTAATTATCTGTGGTCCCTCAATATCTAATGTCTAGTTTACACAGAGCAATTCCTATTGTGCTTAGGTGATTTTCTTATTAGGTTAAATTTCTAAACCGTAAAGTTTGTCGTTTTGGGCTTGTGTATTTTATAGCTTATGATTTGTAAGGAAAGGGACTCACTAGCTCAGACATCTAAGAAGCTAGCTCGCGATGCTAAAAAGGTACTTTTTTATTGTTTTAATATTTTTATTTCTAAGATAAATGCTCCTCCCTTACATGGTTAATTCTGTTTCTGTTACCACAAAAGCAGCCCACTGATTAAAATTTATGCTTCATTAAAAGTTTGTTTGATTCCATTATGCTCCTAACCTTTGATAAACTTGTAAATCTAACCATCTGTTATCGTGAATTATTTATTGAATTTAATTATTTCTTATTGTATACAAGTCTAATTTAGCTAATGCAAGTGTGGCAATCAAAGATAATTCCTAACCAGAACTCTTTAAAAATGGCAGTTGGAGAAATTCAAGCGGCAAGTAATTCAGACATTACATGAAGACAGTCCATCTTTTCACGTATGCATCTTTCTGCTTCTTATTGCTTCCTGAAACTTCATTACTTCAATTTTTCAAGTGAGATTTTCTGATTTTTACCTCTTGATTTCACTTTCAGAAGGAAGCAATTGATATCACAACTTGTGATCAGTTGAGCACCGAAGTATCATTAGATGGAGGTGCTAGCACTTTCCTTGGCTACTTAGCCCATCAATTTTTTTTGGGATAAATTTCTGTGACACTTAAATTTTGAACTTTTCTGGGCATTTGCAGACAACAATTAATGTTAGGTCATACCGTCAACTGATGAATAAATTATATTATTTGACAACTCTTTCATACTCCATAGCAAGTCCATTTTTCTTTAATTTGAGTCCAAACTTCCAGAATAACAAAACTAAGAGTCAATAAATTATCAGAATAATGAATTTGAACTCTTTTTAAGTTTCAAATCTGGTGATATTTTACAAGGAATGCTATAGGGGCAAATTGACCATTTTATCATGAGTTATTTTTATTCTATGATCCAGTTCACGAAAAATATTCAGTGTATAATTGCAAATAAACTGTATTGAATCTTCGTGCAGCTGCAAGAAAAGATATTCAAGATTTTTCAGCACTGAGCTCAGTATGGAAAATCAGGTCTACTGCTGGATTCCCAAGAGGATCAGTCTCAGCCATTGGATCGCCCAAATTGATACCAAGCTCAGGTGCCACATCACCAACTAACAGATCTCATCCACAGTTGCGTGTGGCGATGACGCCATGGCACAACCCCTCGAGCAAGCGCTCTTCAACTGTCGGCTCTCCAACCCGTGCCCGGCCAATCTCAGGTCTAAAATTGTATAAAGCGTGTAGAAATTACAATTACAATATCGGTGACGAATCACTCTTGCTCAGTATCGTTCCCAACTTTTGAATCAAATAACTACCTGTTTTTTAAAAAGGATCCTTCTATTTGTCAGAAAATTCAACAGCATCAAATATGAAAATTCTATAAAAAGATATTCTTGGTTATTATTCTTTTTAATTTTACTTTAGCTTCTTTCAGGACATGCTCAAGTAGATGGTAAAGAGTTCTTCCGCCTGGCCAGGTGCATTAGTATTTTTTTATAAATTGTATTGTTAATAGACCCTAGGAACACCTGTTGGTGAATAAGGTACTGGCACTCAAACCTGACCTTACCAGTACTATTTGGACTGTGATGTGGTCCATGTTGAGGGTTTGCACTTCAATATACAACAGGAAATTGAGCTGATAGTCTGAACAATCAGAAAAAAAATGGGCCTGTCTAGAAAATTTACCTCTACGTGCAATTTATGTGGTGGTACAGTTCTGAACCTTCAATTGAGATTTGTCATGCTGTCTGAAAAGTCATGGACCCTAAATGGACAGTAGCAGATAATTATTCTGGGCCTCGTACCTTACAGCATGTAACGGGTATTGTAATGGACCAGACATGTTTACTACATAATAGAGTTGGCCTATGCTAGCAGGTTTTGACTCTCAACATTTGTTGATTTTATAAACTGAGGAGAAAAAATATTCCATTATATTTTTGTGTATTTTTACAAGTTCCCTAAGTGCTATTTATATTACAAAGGCTCTTGTAGCCGTTATTGTAGCGTTAGCCCCTATTTCTATTTTCGGTATGCATTGGTACCAGTGTATCAATGTACTGTTGGTTTTATTTCTAAATCAGATACATATGCTTGATATGATCTTGGTCCTTGATCAATGATGAAACTATCTTATGAGATCATCTTTATTTTCAACAACATTCAAACTTTAAGCCTCACAAAGCCGAACAAGTACAATATACTAAGAAGACAGGTCTGGTACCAATTATATGCACCGTTACTATTTAGCACTGTTAAATTTGCTATTCATTTTCCAGGACCCGTCTCTCATATGAACAATTTGGAGCATTTCTAACTAATATTAAGGAGCTGAATTCGCACAGGCAATCAAAGGAGGTTTTACTCCTGCTTCCTAAATTTTCCTCTAATTTTGCAAGGAATATCTCAAAGTGATAATTGAGTATTAACCTTAGTCATGCCAGATTTCAGCAGCTGTGATTTCATGAGAAACTTTTATCAGACATGAACCATCCCTTTTTTGTAGGAAACCCTGAAGAAAGCACAGCAGATTTTTGGTTCAGAAAACCGGGATCTCTATCTATCATTTTACAGTTTGCTTAATCATAACATGTAATGAATCATGAATCAAGGCGATGGCAAGTCATTCCCTCTTCCAGTTTTATCGAATGCTATAAGATGTCCCTCAAGACCCTGGTTCTACACTAGGAAAATTATATCGCCAGTCGTAAAATTGTATTTGGATGGGTTGTATCTGCAATTGTATCTGCAATTGTTTTTGCAATCGTTGGTATAGTTGGGGCTTGATTGTTAATCTTTTGAGGCTATCTAGACCTTGCATCGGTGGCACACTGCACCATATGAGGAGTGCTTTCTAGTTGTTGCTACTTTTGGATACCCTTTTGTGTAATCAATATGAAGTATTGAAAGTAAAATGTACAACAGTGATCTCAAACAAGAGTCACATGATCTGCAATCAATATGTAATAGCAATATGCAACCCAGAAAATCCAATTAATCTATTTCCAAAACACCCTATTATATTAGCAAACTCCTAGACTCACTAACAGAGTGCTACAATTTTAAACTTGACAGCAATATGCAACCCAGAAAATCCAATTATGCCTCTACGTTAGCAAGACCACATTGGGCTGTCCAAATTGGTTTGATCTACCACCACATCCAAATTATACATAGCTTTGAAATTAGCATCACACTCGACTAATTTTTGTGAAGACATGGCTGACGAATCTGTGCTAACAGTACCGCCCTTGCCAAGACCAATGTAAGTATTGTTTTGCAGTGTTTCATGCCCTAGTTGGTGAGCTAGATAAGCTGCTTGCCGCATGCGGAGATTTACCATCTCGGCTTGGGCTAAGGCTAATTGAGCCTGGAGAGATTCGACTTGGTGTTGAAGGGATGAGATTGCACCGACACAACCATAGATTGGATCTCGTACACGTGCATTCGCCTCATATACTAGGCTGCTAACTGCATCCCCTCGGTGTTGCACCGGTATCTCCTAAATATCCACCATAAAAATATTCAAATTGATGCCAAAAGGTTTAGTTTGCTAAGAGAATCTTAATTGCTTGCTAAGAAGGAAAATGAAGTCACCCATGTAACACAATTGCTTGTCAAATAAATAATCCATTTTACCAGTGTATAAATTTTTTGAAAGGGGATGCAACTTCCAACCATTTTCTGCCTCACAACTTTCTGTGCAATATACAATTTTCTATATATTCATATAATAATTTTAATATATAATTTTAATTAACTTGGTTCATATTTGGACAATTCTTTGAGGGTAATTACTATTCACATGTGAGGTGACTTTGATTACAACTTTTTGTTAAGACTATATATCAAGGGGATCATAGTTCTGGTTCTATATTGGGATATGTTTAGATTTGTGTAAAACAAATGGCATTAAAAGAAAAAGAAATGGTTCTTTAATTAAAATCCTGTTTGGGAAAACCTGAAATAAATAAAATCTAGCTTTTAGTTGTACTGTACCTGTACATGCAAAACTTAAACACAGCCCCAACTTTTTTTTTCCTTTTAAATCCAACTAACTTGTGCTTTTATCTTTCGGTGCGCTTTTATTAACTGTTACTGCTTCCTCTCACCCAACAGAAACAAGGCCACTCATTTCCTAGAAAGAGATTTTGCCATTTGCATTGTTCCACTTTTCTATGGAAGGAAGAAGCCTAGACAAGACATGTGATAATTCTAGAAGGAGAGAGTGGAAGTTGAGAGAACGAAACTAATTGTATTAATCTGGTGTGATTTGATTACAAACAAATACATGGAGCATATATAATATTTACTCTAAACATGTTCAACTAAATATCTCCTATCTATCACTGGTGCATTACTAGTTATCTCCGTAATATACACTACTAATATCTCACGTGGAACAGCTCCTGCTCCTGCTAAGTTTAAAAAAAAAAAAAAAAACTTAACTGATCAACAGAAAAAATTTCAAAGATACAGGGAGTGAGATCCTGGACAACCATGGAGCTGAATAAATTTAATTCATTAGAAGGGGAAGGATGTTAGTATCAGAAATTATCACAACTCTTTATTAACATTTGAATATTTAAAATCCTAAATACGGATTCTGAGCGTAGGTCGTATTTTTTGTAGAGATGGTTTTGTACCGGATCGACCAAGTTTTATCAATGAATTTATCTAATTCTATAGTAGAGGACTTGGATAAAGTATGTTATATTTTACCACAACATTTGTAGAGCACAACAAATTTAAGAGCTTGTATATATTTTTGCAACACCATTAAAATTTATTGAGGAAATCTGTTATACAGGATATGGATAAATTATGCTAAAATTTGCCCAAGCATTTGTAGTGTATAACAACTAAAATCAGGAGCTGAGTCAACTTTAGAATGGAAGTCCATCGTGAATGAGAGTCAATTATAAAAAAAATTCATACTATAAATGAGGTCAATTTTAGAATACCCATATCATTTTACTCTAAATTTTATAAAAAACCGTGAATTGCAGCCTAATTAACTTGGTTTTTCTATTTGATGTCTAAATTGCAATAATTCTTGAAATAGAGTACGGTCAAAATTAAGCTTTATTTAATTAAAGGACAGGATACGGCGCGCGAATCTCAAGACTGGAGCTCTCAACTGGCGGAACTACAAAATAACTTATCCCGAGAAAAAGAGTGCATGGGACATTAGAAATTAATATTCAGTAATTTTCACCAGATCATAATTGTACTACCAAATTATACAGTAAAGACATGATTGCAACTAAAAGGTTAAATTAAGAGAACTGACACAATTATGTGATATACGAAATAAAAATTTCGCCGCCTAGGCGGCCAGGTCTGATTAAAAAGGGAACTATGTAAGGTATCTCCAACATTCATTTAGTTTTACTAACATTCATTAAGAATAGTACTTCGTTTGTTAAGTGAAATTACGTAAATATTATTAATTAAATATTTATTAAAAAACTAACTATTTTAGAAAAAAATATATAGATTCTGTAAATATTTATGTCACTAACAATTATATTATTTTAATTTAACAGATATCTTTTTGTTTTTAATCAATAAAGAGATGGATAATAAAGTTAACATTGCAATAAGGGATGGACGCAATAACATTTCCCTTTTTTATATTCGGTAATCTTGATTTGTGAGTTTGACAGCATAATTATATTGTAACTTGATCTGTGCCAAAGTTTGACTGTCTTCATGTATATATAATGCATTTCTTCTTTATATCAGAATAGACCCAATTGTGAGATTATAAGTTGATTTTAATTGGGAATTTCAAGTTGAATGCCTGAAGAAGCATGGTGCAGTGTACGGCAGATAATCTTAACTCGTTGAAAGGATAAAATATCAGCACAATATGTTATGAATAAAATTTACTGCTTGGTGTTCAGTTTAATATTTAACGTACATTTAATTTTTACTGATCCCATTTAGCAGCTGAAGGTACTAGTACAAGTAAAAGATGAAAACCTGAAGAAGCTTGCTGACATTGCTGGCGCCAAAAACCTTGTGAACTGTTGCAAATTTGAGCGGCTCTGATGCCGGGAAATACGGTGCGAAAACACAGTCATGAGCGCATCTCCGTCTCAAAAGCTTACACCCGGCACACGGTGATGACGACGCCAATCGACAACTCTGCCCTTGCTTCCTCCCTCCCATGTCTCTCATCCTATCCTATGCATGTCAATATGCCACTCTCTATCCCTCTCTGTTTCTCTTTTGACAACACACTCCCTTGATCTTTTGGAAGTTATAATTTTTCTTTGGTAATATGCGTAATCTTAGATTCTTCTAAATAAGGTTATAAGATCTTTGAAGAGGTGATTGTAGTTTGTGGTAGACTGGTAGTGAAGTGGGGCTTTTGAGGGGTTTATACAAGGACCAAAAAGTGACAGGCAGTAAGGACATGACAGGATAAGAGCTGCAATAGGTAAAGGAACTGGGTAAAACTTAAAAAGTGAAAGAAACATTTTTTTTAGAGAAAAGAGAAGAAAAGAAAAGAGGTGAAAAGTGGTTGGATGTAATTGAAGCATGAGATGTGAGATGAGATGAGATTTTTGGTAGACAAGAACATCCAACATGACATGATGTTTTGTACAAAAGAGTATTACCGTGTCTGTGTGTATCAATCTAAAAGATATCGTTTCTACTACTGACAGACAGTACTATTGTTAGTTTTTTTTTTGGGTAGATTGTACTATTGTTAGTTGATTTATTTGTTTATTAGATGGAATTGTAATAGAGGTGGGGGGATTGGACTGCTTAGAATGGTTGTCTACTTGCCTTTTTGTCTCTATTTCTACTTTGTCTGATTGTCTCTTGGGACTTTATAATTAAAGTCGTGTATATTTTAATAATTATGTTTTGGCTGGTAGAAACTTTTGGTCAATGAACAGTGAGGCACTGTTGCGGTTCATAAATTTGTATGCATGAGCTCCTTCACAGTAGTTCACTATAATCCCTGATATGACATTTTTATTATATTATAAGATGCTTTAACATGGTTTCTTAATTAAATCGTTTGTCTGCACCGTCTTGTAGTACAAAAGTTGGACTTTTTCCCGACATTTTTATTAATATCCAAAGTTAAATACAAATTAATAAATTTACTCATGATTCACGAATTTGTTTATTTGTTTTTTTGAGACACTATGAGCAAGATAATGAAATCTAACACTAAAAATTCGAATTTTTTATTTAAATTTTTTGTTAGATTACTTCTTTTGATTTATAATTAGCATATTTATACTAAAATACACTAGATTACTTGAAATTATGTTGAATTACACTATATTACATTAAATTACGCTAAATTATATTAAATTACGCTAAATACGGTAAATTCCGGTAAATTACTGTGTGTCTTCATAGTGATGTATAATTAGAAACTATTTTTTTTGTTTCTCTTTTATCTTTATAGTGATTTATAATTAGAAAATATTTTTTTTTAAGAGACACTATGAAGAGCAAGATAATGAAATCTAACACTGAAAATTCGAATTTTTTGTGTAAATTATTTGTTAGATTACTTCTTTTGATGTATAATTAGCATATTTATACTAAATTACGCTAAATTACTTGAAATTATGTTGAATTACACTATGTTACGTTAAATTACGCTAAATTACATTAAATTACACTAAAATATGATAAATTACGCTAAATTACATATGAATAGAGACGAAATCTTCACTGAAAAGGCGAAAAACAGCGACGAAACTTCAAACGGCCATAAAACGATACTCGAGTGTCCGATTTCAGCAAATGACCACTTTTCGGAAAGCTTGCGAAAATACGCATGCATCAGTGCCCGCGATGCTAGATTTCAAAATTCAGAATTTCCAAAAAACAAAGGGAAGAGCCTCAAAACTTGAGTTGAAGTTTTCGATTAAGATTTTCATTTCTATTATTCAATCTAAGTAGCTCAGTAAATTAGTTACATGATGAACTTGTAGAATACCAATTTTTACTATTTCGGAATTGTTTTACTATTTTTTATGATTCATGAAAGATGGCACAAAATCGGTCTACTTTAGCGTAATTTTGCGTAGTTTAGCGTAATTTACCGTATTTCAGCATAATTAGCGAAGTTATTGTAATTTAGCGTAATTTAACATAATTCAACATAATTTAGCGTAATATAGTGTAATTCAACATAATTTCACGTAATCTAGTGTATTTTAGTATAAATATGTTAATTATAAATCAAAAGAAGTAATATAATAAAAAAATTTAAACAAAAAATTTGAATTTTCAGTTTTAGATTTCATTATCTTGCTCTTCATAGTGTCTCTAAAAAAAAAAAAGAAGAGAAAACCGGCTATTTTATGGCCGGTTTGGACATTTTTAGAAAAATTCGGGAATCATAGATAAATTTATTAATTTGTAATTAACTTTGGATATTAATAAAAATGTCGGGACTTTTCCTAACGGGGAGAGAAATTTTCTTGGTTATTGCAGCTTATATATTATTTAAAGTTCTTTAAAATAATAACTCAAATTTTAAGATTATACAAGATTTGGAGATACAATATCTGGAGGCACTTATCAGTATATGCTATATATAATCTTACCAATATTAACTTCTTAAACAGTCTATATAAACTATGAGGTATAAACACGGAGCAATGTAATGAAAAATCAACCAATCAAGGAAATAATTTATCTTACAATTGAATTTCAAATTCTAACGTACTATGAGAGCAAGAGATTCTTGAGGCGACAAGCTCCAATCCATGCTAAAAAAAAAAAAAAAATCAGATCCTTGATATCTATAGAGGAATCTCCGGAAGGTAAAACACTCTTCCTGAAAAAAAAAGAAACTAGAATGATTTGTTGGACAAAAAATAATAATAAGAAAAAAAATACAAATGATAGAATTCGGCTCGTGTTAAAGGACTATTAGTCAGTCAAGGGGTTAAGTGAAAGGACCTGATAGTTCCCGCACTCTATTTCCCGCACTGTTTCTGTACAATAATTATCATAGCTGCTTGGAGAACCACAAAAACTCCAATGCTGAATTTTTTTTTCTAAAGTATTAATACCTATGCACGAAAATATTTATACATATGCATGAAAATATTTATACATATGAGGTGAATAATTTTTATGTAAATAATGATCCCCCCTCAATCAAATTTCTCAAATGTTTCCGCACTATTCCTGCACCATAACTATCATAACGGCCTAGGGGACTGCAAAAACTCCAGCGCTGAATTTTTTTTCTAAAGTATTAATACCTATGTACGAAAGTATTTATACCTATGAGGTGAACAATTTTTACGTAAATAATTGTCTCTCCAACCAAATCTCTCAATCGTCCCCGCACCATAAATATTTGTGGGAGACTACTCAAACTAAATGGGGGGGGGACCATACATGTTTCTAAAAATATTAATATTGCCATAACTATCTGCGGAGACCGCAAAACTTGATATTTTTTTACATATGACGTTTGATGACGTCTGAAAGTATTAATATCAAGTATTGCAAGTATTTATACCTATGCACTGAACTATTTATATGTATATATATTGTACAAAGTTTAATTTTCAGGCGTTCGATCATATCAAGTTACACATCAAGTATTAATATCTTTATTTTTAAGTATTAATATCTTATTTTGCAAGTATATATACTGATGCACTGAAATATTTATTCTTATGAGGGTAACTATTTTTGTTAGAGGAAGATTGACGCGGGAACAATTGAGGAATGTTGATACGGGGATACGGGGTCTCCACTACTTCATTAGAGGAAGGTTGACGTGGAGACCATTGTAGAACTAGAAAATAGATGACCATAACAAGTTGCGCATCAAAGTATTAAGATCTTCTTTTTCAAGTATTAATATCTTATCTTTCAAATATTTATACTTATGAAGGTTAATGCGGAGACGAGTGCAGAACTGAGAAATGAGGGCCATATAATTAGTGAGAATCATAGTACAATTTTCCTCTAATATTAATATGGGAATAGAGAGGAGACTGGAGTGAGGAAATTTATATAATTATTCTAAGTGAAAAATAAACGCATGTCATTTTATGGAAGAGTCTCAAGAATTAAAGATGCAGTGACACGTGCTAGATTGAGAAAGAGTTGAAAATGAACACTTAAAAGAGTAATGTTTGAAGTCACTAGCTAGCTCATGAAAAGATTCAGTAAAAAGGCTTTAAACGCAAGTTCGTCCCTACGAGTCCAACTTTAAGGGAGTGTTGAAAATTATGCAAGACTCCAAGACATGCACTTAGTATATATACTATATGCAATCTTACTATATTAACTTCTAAAATCAGGGGCGGACCAGTGTATTCCACAGGGGGCAGCTGTTTCTTTTGAATTTTGAGTTTTAGTGAAAATTTATCTGTTCCGACCGATTCTCCTCTGAATTTTTTTGCCCTCCTTTTAGACGTTTAATTTGTAATTCGAGTTAAATTTAGAGTTAAAATTGAAATAAATCTGTTAAATTTTGATTGGTAATTAGAATTATAAGTCAGAGCATCAAAAATTACAAGTCAAAGCATTGGAAATGATAAGTTAAAGCATTGTTTTTTGTCGAGTACCCAATTAGCTAATGGATTTAAACCCGATTCGATATTTTTTTGCTCCCCTGTAAAAACCTGGATCCGCCCCTGTCCAAAATTATAATATCAATCACGTTAACATCCAAACAATTAGGATCAATCTCTTGGATTCGATTTTGTGTAATATATAGGAAAGTCTAACTAGTAGAATAATTAGGAAATATCATGAAAGTCTAACTAGTAGAATAATTAGGAAAGAGTGAGGATACGGTGCTATCCATAGCACGGATTGGGTCCATGCTACGGCTTAAAATTTGATTTTTTAAAATTCTAACGGTCGATCCGAACCGTTCAACATGATTATAAAATGAATATGTACTTGCAAACCAAATTTTACATTTTTTCGAATTTTTTTACTATTTTTTTAGATAGGCTGTTTTTGGATGGTCTAGAATGTTCAGATCAAGTGATTTTCGAAAAAATAGTAAAAAAGTTCAAAAAAATGTAAAATTTGGTTTGCAAGTACATATTCATTTTATAATCATGTTGAACAGTTCGGATCGACCGTTAGAATTTTAAAAAGTCAAATTTTGAGCCGTAGCACGGACCCAATCCGTGCTATGCAGCACTGTAGCCTCACTCATTAGGAAATATCATAACAACTAAGTAGTCTATATAAACCCCTTCACGGAATATCATAACGTGATCGACACAAATGACTGAGTTTTTTGTCATGTAGAAATTTTTAGAAAAAAGTTAAATTTACTTTCGTACTAAAAGAACTATGTTGTCTTAACGCAGTACATCTAGGGGTGAAAACGGTAAGAATAATATCCAATCTGTATTCAAAAAATTAGATATGGATATCCGGTATCCGAATATCCGTGTGGATATGGATACTAATATGGCTTTATGTTTCAATTATCCGTATTCGAATAGTAGATATATATCATATATTTTAATATATATTATGAAAAAATATTGTTATTTACCATTAAAATTAGATAAATATTATAAACTTTGATATTTTTTAATATTATTTTAATAAATATTCGATTTGTATGATATTCGATCCGTATTTTAGTTCTGTCTCTACTAATCATGCGCTCTGTGCCCACGGATCGAAAATCAGCCGGATTAATAGAGACAGAACTAAAATATTACTGTGCCGACGGACGTCCAATTTTCTCTCCGTTTTCACCCCTAAGTACATTCATATATCTTTTAGTTCTCTCTATTAATCATGCGCTCTGTATTTTCAAAATAGTTCCGTCGCGGTCATCATCTGATAGAATTCTAATTACCAATCAAATATCTTTTGTCGCGGTCATCATCTGATAGGAAATATCATAACATCAAAAATTGGACGTTTTCACCCCTAAGTACATTCATATATCTTTTGTCGCGGTCATCATCTGAGGGAAGTTATCCTCTGCGGAGTTCATTAAAACTCCGCAGGTGCGGAGCAAATGAACGGACCAGATTAACTCTCAGCCGCTTTGTGATCGGGTTAACGGAGGGGCAGTATTATTGTGCTTTTAGATTCGTGCAAAGTTAAAACTAACATACCACTAACGGACCAGATTAAAAAAATTTTAAGCTCCGCAGAGGATAACATTCCATCATCTGATAGAAAGATATGAAACAAACCAACGAGTACAATTAAGCTAAGAAAAATTGGACGTCCGTCGGCACAGTAAAATAAAAAGAAAATAAAATTTAAATAATTAAAATAACATACATAATTAATGTCATTGCGAAGCACGTTCGAATGTCTAGGCATTGGGGAGGGGGGATTTATTGGATCATGAAAAACGGTCAACCGTTTCTTTTGAACAATCAACTGGCAACAGAGAAAAGATAGGGGCAGTTAGTGGCTATGCACATAGGTGCATTCTCTACTTTCTGAGAAGCTAATAGCCTAATATATATATTAGAAGGTCGTACATATTTTATCAACTTACACAGAAAGAAACTCCATGCTTTGACTTGAACGAATTACTTTTTAAACTAAATTGAGTAACTTTACTTTATCAAAAAAGGTGGTTTAAAATTAATCCAGTAAAAGCGCGGTTAGTCATGGACAGTGGTTTGACACTACCCATGGGGCCGCCCGAACCTAGTCAGCCCGTCCTCGGTGCCCGGGGTACCTGTACCCGTGCCCGGGTATACCCGGGTAAACGGGTACACGGGTACGGATTTCAAACGGGCAGGTCATCTATTTTTGGAAAAAATCCGGGTGTACCCGTACCCGCCGTACCCGAACCCGAATACCCGTGTACCCGAACCCGCCCCGGGTGTACCCGCACCCGTTTACCCGCTACTCTTACCCGTGTACCCGGACCCGTGTACCCGAACCCGAACCCGTGACTGGACCCGCTTGGAGTGCTGGACCCGATTTGACAGTATACTGTAGCACTGTAGATTTGACAGTATACTGTAGCACTGTAGATTTGACAGTATACTGTAGCACTGTAGATTTGACAGTTTACCGTAGCACTGTAGATTTGACAGTTTACTGTAGCACTGTAGATTTGACAGTTTACTGTAGCAATGTAGATTTTCGAAAATTTTTGAATCCAACGGCTCCAGTTAATGTACTACTGTAGCAATCCGAATTTCCCCCCCAAAATTTTCCTATAATACACCCCATTCTTCTCTCATTTTCACACCAAACTCACATTATTCTCAATCTAATTCTCAATTTCTCATACTCTCATTCATACTCTCATTATTTTTTATTGTTCCCAAATTAGTTTAATTATTAGAAAAAAAAATATAGTTGCAAATTTATTTTATTCCGCAAAGGCGCGAGATACGGTTGAGCAAGTTTATTTCATCCCGCAAAGGCGCAAGATACGGTGGAGCAAGATTATTTCATCCCGCAAAGGCGCAAGTTTATTTCATCTCGCAAAGGTTAGATTAATTTTTAAAATAGATTAAATAAGTTAGATTTATTGTTAATTTTATTATAAATAGGTTAGATTAATTTTTAAATAGCTTAAATATGTTAGATTTATTGTTAGTTTTATTATAAATAGGTTAGATTAATTTTTAAAGTAGCTTAAATATGTTAGATTTGTTGTTAATTTTGTAGAATTGGTTTGATTTATTTCAAAATAGATTAGATTTATTTTTGAATATGTTAGATTTATTTTTGAAATAGGTTAGATTTATTTATAAATAGGTTAGATTTATTTTCAAAATAGCTTAAATAGGTTAGATTTAATTTTTAATTTGGTTTTTATTTTTAAGTAAGTTAAATTTTATTTTAAATAGGTTTTATTTGTGCTAAATAGGTTATATTTATTTTAAAATTGGTTATATTTATTTTGAAATTGGTTTTTGAATAGGTTATTTATTTTAAAATTGGTTAGATTTATTTTTGAAATATGTGAGATTTTATTTGTAAGTAAGTTAGATTTAAATAAGTTCTATTTATTTTTAGAATATGTTAGATTTATTTTTGAATAGGTTAGATTAATTTTTGAAATATGTTAGGTTTATTTATAAATAGGTTGGATTTTTTTAGTAGGTTAGATTTTTCAAATAGGTTATATTTGATTTTTTAAATTCGGATCTAAATTTAATAGGTTAGATTTAATTTTTTGAATAGGTTAGATTTTATTTTTTGAATATGTTATATTTTATTTTTAAATAGGTTAGATTTTATTTTTTGAATATGTTATATTTTATTTTTTAAATTTTGAATATGTTATTTGATCATTTGAATATATTAGATTTATTTTAAAATAGGCTAGATTTTATTTTTTAATTTCGGTTTAATTTTTAAATATGTTAGATAAATAAGTTAGATTTATATTTTTTGAATATGTTAGATAAATATATGTGAATATGTTAGATTTATATTTTGCTAGATAAATAAGTTAGATTTGTTAGATAAATAAGTTAGATTTATATTTTATTTTTGAATATGTTGGATTTGGTAGAGTTATTTTTTTGAATAAGTTAAATTTGTTAGAGTTATTTTTTGAAAATAGATTTTTAAACTAAGTTAGAACAAGTTGTATTTATTTTGAATTAGACTTAGAATTTTAAAATTTGAATTAGACTTATTTTTTTTAAAATAGATTTTTTAAATTTGAATTAGACTTATTTTTTTAAAATTTTTAAATTTGAATTAGACTTATTTTTTAAATTCTACTTTTTTTTTTCTTTTGAAATTCGGCAAAGGCAGAGGGCCAGACGCTTCATGCCTTGAAATTCGGCAAAGGCTGAAAGCACCTTTGCCTTGTTTTTGAAATTCGGCAGAGGCACCTCTGCCTTGTTTTTTTTTTCTTTTGAAATTCGGCAAAGGCTGAAAGCCAAGGCTTCATGCCTTGTTTTTTTTCCTTTTCCTTTTTCTTTTATTTAATTTATTTTAGATTTAATTTAGATTTAGATTCAATTTAGATTTAATTTAGATTTAGATTTATATTTAATTTAATTTATATTTAATTTAGATTTGAATTTAGATTTAATTTAGATTTGAATTTAGATTTATATTGTTTTTTTTTCTTTTGAAATTCGGCAGAGGCACCTGTCTTTTTTTTATTTTGAAATTTGACAGAGGCTGAAAGCCAGAGGCTTCATGCCTTGTTTTTTTTTCTTTTTCTTTAATTTAATTTAATTTAGATTTAAATTAGATTTGGATTCAATTTAGATTTACATTTATATTCAATTTAGATTTAATTTAGATTTGAATTTAGATTTAATTTAGATTTGAATTTAGATTTAGATTGTTTTTTTTTCTTTTGAAATTCGGCAGAGGCTGAAAGCCAGAGGCTTCATGCCTTGTTTTTTTTCTTTTTCTTTTCTTTAATTTAATTTAGATTTAAATTAGATTTGGATTCAATTTAGATTTAATTTAGATTTACATTTATATTCAATTTAGATTTAATTTAATTTAGATTTAATTTAGATTTGAATTTATATTTAATTTAGATTTATATTTAATTTAGATTTGAATTTAGATTTAGATTGTTTTTTTTGAATATGTGAAGTAATTTACATTTATTTTTTTGAATAGGTTTAAAAGATGACATCTCCTAATCACGATGAGGAATTAAATTTTGGTGCGAGAATGTCACAAGAAATTTTTGGCCCACCTCCACCTATGCCACCACCTAATTATCCACAAAATTATCCACAAAATTATCAAAGAAGAGATCAAACGCTAGATTTAAATTATCAACAACCCTCCCAAATGTATGCACCGTATTATACTTCAAACGATCCAAACATGTATATTCCACAAGAAACACATGAACCGACACCACCATATGCATATGGAGGCACTTCTTCTGTAGCATCGAGTCAAGTCACCCCCCCTATAGAAGGTACTCCGTCGAGAAGTGTCACTGAAATTGAAGAAGAACCAATCCTCCTCCGACAAGTGTCCCCCCAGAACAACAAGTGGTAAAGAAGACTAGAAGAGTTCCTGAATACAATCAGCCGTGGGTCAAATGGTACAAGGTGACCACAGATGAGAATGGCCACATGCAAACCCTTGAATGTAAGGTAAAAAATTACAAGAAACTGTTTTTTTTGTGTATAAACAAAGTAGTGGTATGACCAGCTTTAAAAGATATGTCGAAATGCACTAAAAGAAGGGTGAGGTTCCAAGTGAAAATGTTGGACCGAGACAAATCCAAACCCTTATGAACCCGGATGGTACCAGAACCAACCCAAAATACGATGAATCAAGAATGCTTAGTGAATTGGCTCGGTACATTACCCACAAAGAACAACCAATAAGCATGGGTGGTTGCATGAGTTTTGCCCGGTTAGTCATTCGGGGGTGTGCTCAACCAATGTACAAGAGGATCCATCATAGAAAGATGATTGGTGAAATTAAAAACCAGTTTACCAGAACAAAAGATGAGCTCCGAGCTATATTTGCATACCAACAAAATAAGGTCTCAATTACCTCCGATATATGGACTGCTGGTAAACATGGCCTTGGGTACTCTTGTGTTACCGGCCATTGGATCGATGATCAGTGGGTATTACAAAAAAGGATATTAAGTTTTTGTGTGTTAGGTTCCCCGCACTCAGCACATGTAATTTTCAAATCCATTATTGAGGTGTTACAAGAGTATAACCTTAAGAGAGATAGGGATAACAAGATTTTTTCTATTTCATTCGATAATGCTAGTAACAATGTTGTTACGTTACCAAAAAAAAAAAAATTTGTGCTGCTGGACCCTAAAACATCCCAGACGTTTGTTAAAACGTTCCAGACGTTTTCAAAATTCAAACTCGATTTTCCAATTCCTGCGAGTTTAGTTAAATCGTTACCAATGATTATAAAACGTTCCCAACATTTTAAAACGTTTCAAAACGATTGGCTCTGTAAAAATTTGATCAAAAACAAGATTTCTACATCTTACAATTTAATTAAAACGTTACAATGATTTCAAAAACGTCCAAAACGTTTTATGGTATTTCCTGCTCGATCAGGGTCTATTTTGCAAAATTCTCTCTCTCTCTCCCTTCATTTCTCCCTGTGTGGTCCGATCCCCTTGTGCTTGTGCGTGTGTGTGTCCGCCAAAACAAAGAGAAAGGAGAGGGATCTCCCTTCTCCTTCCAAAAATCCATCAAAAGCTTTGAGAAATTGAAGAAAGAAGTGGAAAATCTTGATTATTTCTCTCTCTAGTGCTCCATTGGTATTTCCCTTTCCCTCCTCTCTTCTCAAAATTCAAATTTTTCTCCATTGTTAGGGTTTTGTCCTAAATCCAAAATTTGTGTATAAATTGTGAGTAATCCCTCCCCATTAAACTTCTATGTTGTTCATTTGGCAATTTATTTCCCAAATCGTGCTAAATCTCGATTTTCTATCTAGGGTTTGGTTCAAACCCGAAAATTGAGAAGAATTGTGATTAATCTAGATTAATCCAACCAATAGAGGTGTTAATTGGTGTAGGCTCGGTTGAGCAAGATTTTGCGGGACCTTTCGAGACGTCCGAACCATAAGTGCGAGATACGCTCTTCGTAATCAGGTGCGGGGTTCTTAGACTTGTTTGATGTTTCATTTTCAGAAATTAAATTGTTTTCGATTGTCATGTTGAATGCTTGATTGTTGCATATTGATTGTTGCATGTTTGATGGTTGCATGATTGTAATTGTGTGAATTGTTTGCATAGACCAATATGGTTAAAACCGAATGGTGAGACGGTTGATTTGCATATTCGTATGGTTGTCAATTGATGTGTTCTTTTTATTGTTCGATATGTGAAATGAATCTGCCAGGCTGACCCAGAGAGGTAGCTGGATAAGGTGACGGTGACCTATCCGTTGACCTGTTTCTGAATTTTCCAGGCTGACCCATAGAGGTAGCTGGATAAGGTGACGGTGACCTATCCGTTGACCTGTTTCTGAATTTGCCAGGCTGACCCATAGAGGTAGCTGGATAAGGTGACGGTGAACTATCCATTGACCTGTTTCTGAATTTGCCAGGCTGACCCATAGAGGTAGCTGGATAAGGTGACGGTGACCTATCCGTTGACCTGTTTCTGAATTTGCCAGGCTGACCCATAGAGGTAGCTGGATAAGGTGACGGTGACCTATCCGTTGACCTGTTTATGAATTGTTGCAAGGCTTTGAGTTGATTTTGGTCCTATGTCAAGGTTGAGCCTATGGCTGACCTTGATTCCGTGTGAATGCATTTGTAAAGTTGAGCTGCATAGCTGACTTAGAACCAGACTTTAGTAAATGGTTATGCCAAAGCACTGCAGATGGGTGTCAGATAAAGGGTCCAGCTCGGTGGAACATCTGTAGGTGTCTGTAACCCTACATATGAGTGTTTGATAAAGGGTCCAGCTCGAGAGAACATCTGTAGGTGCTACCAGTCGTATTAAAATGAGTTAAGCCAAATATGTGTTGTTTGAACTTCATCTTGGAAATTCCGTGAGTTGTGATTCATTTGATTATTGTTGTGGAGCATATGCATACATTTATATACTGATATAGAACTGTTAAAATGTTGTTGTATGGATTTTATTTTTGAAAGTGGATTCTGATTGCAAGTCCAATAACCTGATTGTGGCAAATTCGCACTGAGAAATTATTCTCACCCCCACCCTTTGGGTTCTTTTTACAGGTTGCGATACGACTGATTCTGGGGAGGCACACGAGTAGTAGGCCTTTGGTATATGTCACCATATTACCTTAGTAGTTGTTTTGTTATTTGACTAGAGATGTATATATATTTTTGTTGGATAGTTCTCTAGGTCATACCCTATGGTCGGTATCCGTATGAGATACGTTTTGTATATGCCACTGTTACCAGATGTTGGGTACTTGGATTGTTATATATAAACTTGTTTTATTCTTTTATTGTGCTATGATGAGTTATATCGTAATTGCCTTGTAAGCATACATGGAGTTGTATGCTTACGGCGGGGCTCTGTCACTACTCATGGCTGCGGGGTGTGACAGTTCCCTTTGGTGGTATCAGAGCATAGGTTTAAGCCCTAACCAGACTGATAGGATACGAGAGTGGGGTACGTTACAATTGGACCATCAAGATTAACGCCTTATCTAGTATAGTAATAAGTAAATACAAACTTAATGAAATTCTTCTTCTTAATTAGAATTATGGAAAGACGTCGAGGTAGGGGACGACCCCGAACGAGAGATCTTGATAATATTCAGGATCCAATTATCGAACCAGCCGCTCGTGGAGTTGAGACTGGACCTGCGGGGCCTAATGTTCAGGGAGCTGATCTTGGACCTAGAGGTGTGCAGGACCGGGATCGCGATTTAGATGAGAGGTTGATTGCGGCTTACGAGAGAGGTCGCCAGGCAGAGAGGCGTGATGCGGTACCTGAGGTTCACAGAGGTGCTCCTGAGGAGTTCAGGAGGTTGTACGACTCTTTCATGCGTCTTAATCCACCTCGTTTTGATGGCACCAGTGGGTATGCCGTAGCAGAAGAATGGCTCGCTAATGTTAATGTAAAGTTGATTTTATGTCGAGCACCTGAGGAAGATAGGGTGGAGCTGGTAGAGCAGCAGTTAGAGAGTGAGGCAAGATTCTGGTGGGATGGAGCCCGACGTAGTTATGTCGGGGAGGAGGTAAAGATTCCGTGGGAATGGTTTGAGCAACAGTTCACTCGACAATTTCTAAGTAACTTACAGCGAGAGGCGTTGAGGAGGAAATTTCTAGACCTAAGGCAGAATGGGCGACCAGTGGCAGAGTACAATAATGACTTCCTCGGCTTGTCAAGGTATGCAGCAGATGTGCGGAATGATGTGGAGAGATACCGTAGGCAGTACCTGGATGGGTTGGATGGAGGTATATCGATGATTGTAGATACCCCAGTAGTTACTGAGCTTCAGGCGGTGATGGATCATGCATAGCAGGTAGAGATGCATAATAAGAGGAGGAAAATACAGATGACAGAAAGAAATATCAAGCAGAGAGAGGATCAGAACAGGCAGAGGGTGAGGTCAGGGGGAGGCCCGTCGACTGCTAGACCCCCTTCCAGACAGATAGCAGCACCTAGATTTAGGCCGGGTTTTGCTCCAATGTGGTGCCGTTTATGCAACCAGGCACATTCGGAACAAGATTGCAGACGTCTCAACAGCGCATGCTTTACATGTGGCAGCCGAGATCATTGGGCGAGAGAGTGCCCGAACGCTGCACGAGGATTTCAGAGGGACAGTGGTGCTGGAGGACCTGCATGACGTGGGCAGGGCGGATCACCATCCCGTGGTCGAGGTGTTCCTCAGTTTAGCGGAGGCAGGACTGGAGGACGAGTGTCTGCACATGCGCTTGGGGTGTCGGAGGTTGCACATGATGCGACAGAAACTCTAGGTGAGGGTGATGACATGGTACCTCTTGATTCTCCGGCCGATGTAATGACAAGTATACTTTCTATCTCGGACCATAGTGCTTATTGTTTGATAGATACCGGGTGTAGCCATTCTATCGTATCGAAGACATTGGTAGAGAAATGTCATTGGCCAACTGAGACTGGTAACCAAGTCCTTAGTGTTCAAACCCCTTTCGGTTCTACTGACCGAGCAATCACGATATGCCGAAACCGACGAGTCAGAGTTGATGGAAGGGAACTCGAGATAGACATGTTAGTTATGGATATTACCGGATATGATGTTCTATTAGGGATGGATTGGTTAACACGGCATGCAGCGACAATCGACTGCCTGCATCGCATGATTCATTTTGCATCTTCAAGAGGTATGTCATGCATGCTCAGATGTAGAAAGATTGGAGATTTAATGCCTTGTATTTCAGCTGTGGAAGTTAGGCATTTGATTGATTCCGGGTGCAGCGCATATCTGGCGGCGATAGTTTACACTACTACGGAAGTTCCCGAGATTTATACTATCTCGGTGGTTTCAGAATTTGTGGATGTGTTTCCGGACGAGATAGTTGGACTACCACCCGAACGAGAAGTAGAATTTGGTATAGCATTGATACCAGGCACGACACCAATTTCTAAGACTCCATATCGCATGGCTCCTGCGGAAATGAAAGAACTCAAGGCACAATTAGAAGAGATGCTGGAAAGCGGGTTCATTAGACCAAGCACGTCTCCATGGGGTGCTCCCGTGTTGTTTGTGAAGAAGAAAGATGGAACCTTGCGGTTATATATCGACTATCGCGAATTGAACAAGGTAACAGTCAAAAATAGATACCCGTTACCTCGCATTGATGATTTGTTTGACCAGTTGCAAGGATCTTCTATTTACTCCAAAATAGATTTGAGGACGGGGTACCATCAGCTAAGAATACGTCCGAGTGATGTGGACAAGACGGCCTTCCGTACACGCTACGGGCATTATGAGTACTTGGTCATGCCGTTTGGGCTAACGAATGCTCCGGCCGCCTTTATGGATCTTATGCACCGAGTGTTCCATGATCTATTGGATTCTACAGTGGTGGTTTTTATCGATGACATATTGGTGTATTCGCGATCACGAGAGGAACATGAGATACATTTACGAATAGTGTTACAAAGGTTACGAGAGCATCAATTGTTCGCAAAATTTTCCAAGTGTGAGTTTTGGCTCGACAAAGTGACATTTCTGGGTCACGTGATTTCAGGAGAAGGGTTGGCGGTGGATTCAGAAAAGATTCGGGCTGTGACCGAATGGAAGAGACCGGAGACAGTTACGGAGATTCGTAGTTTTCTGGGTCTAGCTGGGTATTACCGACGATTTGTACTCGGGTTCTCACAGTTGGCTAGTCCTCTCACGAAGTTGTTGCATAAGGGTGTGAAGTTTGAGTGGGGTGCCGCTCAAGATCAGAGTTTCCAAGAACTGAAGAGTCGATTGGTATCTACACCGGTTCTTGCAATGCCAATTACTGACAAGGATTATACCGTCTACACCGATGCATCTCGATCGGGTTTAGGATGTGTATTAATAAAGGATGAGCACGTTATTGCATATGCATCTCGACAGTTACGGCCGCATGAACAGAATTATCCGACTCATGATTTGGAGTTAGCAGCAGTGATTTTTGCATTGGAGATCTGGCGACACTATTTGTATGGAACAAGATGCCGTGTCTACACGGATCACCAAAGCTTAAAGTATATTTTTACTCAAAGAGAGTTGAATTTGAGACAGAGAAGATGGTTGGAATTGATGACGGACTATGATCTGGACATTCAGTATCACGCAGGAAAGACGAATGTGGTAGCAGACGCGCTAAGCAGGAAGAGTCAGATAAATCTGGCATCTATTATTACAAGTGAGACACATCTTCTCGAGGAAATGCGAAGGATGAGTTTATACGTGGGTGCATCCCGCAAGTTCGCGTTAGAAACATCATCTCGTTGGAGGGGAGATAGAGCTAGTGTGGATACATCCGCATTTGCATCTATTATTATGGCTGCGGTTGAGGTTCGACCAGAATTACATGAGCATATTCGAGTAGCACAACAGGAGGACCCAAAATGTCAGCAGTTTCGAAAACATTCTGAATCAGGTGAAGACTCTTCTTTTCGACTCTACGAAGATGGTATCCTACGATTCCATGACCGTATATGCATTCCTAATGACTCGGAGTTGAAGAAGTTGATCCTATCCGAGGCACATGACTCGGGATATACCATTCATCCCGGTGAAGTCAAGATGTATCAAGATTTGAAGCGACACTTGTGGTGGCCAAAGATGAAGAGAAATGTTCAGAGCTATGTCGAGAAATGCCAAGTTTGTCAGCAAGTCAAAGCCGATAGACGAAAGAGGGCGGGACTACTAAAGCCCCTTGAGATACCCGCATATAAGTTTGAATCGATTACCATGGATTTCGTGTCCGGTTTCCCGAGGACTATCGGACGATACGACTCCATTTGGGTTATAGTGGATAGACTGACCAAAATTGCACACTTCATTCCACTACGGACTGATACAACCGGAAGAGAATTGGTTAATTTGTTCTTGCAGTATCAGTTTAAATACCATGGTTGCTCACGAAATATCATCTCTGATCGAGATACTCGTTTTACCTCACATTTTTGGGGAAGTTTTCAAGAGTCCATGGGTACAAAGTTAAGATTCAGTACCGCACATCATCCGCAAACAGATGGCCAATCCGAGCGCACGATACAAACGTTGGAAGATATGCTTCGATCTTGTGCCCTAAGTTTCCGAGGCTCTTGGATCGACCACTTGTACTTGGTAGAGTTCGCATACAATAATAGCTACCATTCAAGTATCAGAATGTCACCACAAGAGGCACTTACGGGACAGCAGTGTCGCACTCCGTTATGGTGGGGACCCGCAAGTACGTACTCACCTACCGGACCCCAAATGATACAAGAAGTGGCTGAAAAGACAAAGGTTGTTTTGAGTCGGCTTAAATCAGCTCAAGAGCGACAAAAGAAGTACGCCGATGTTCATCGAAGACCGTTGGAATTTCAAGAAGGAGATCACGTGTGGCTTCGAGTTTCCCCCGTTAGAGGTGTGCATCGATTTGGTGTTTCGGGTAAGTTGAGTCCCCGGTATACTGGACCATTTCAGATCACGCAACGAGTTGGACCTGTGGCATACGAGCTTTCATTACCTCCCGCGTTGGACCGAGTTCATCCGGTGTTTCACGTGTCACAATTAAGCCGGTATGTGCGAGATCCATCTCATTGTATTGATCACTCCGACTTGCACGTCCGAGATGACTTATCCTATCAAGAAGAGCCGATGCGAATATTGGACAGAAAAGAACAACGACTTCGAAACAGAGTGATCAAGCTTGTTCTTATACAATGGGTACGCCATTCGGAGAAAGAAGCGACATGGGAACTTGAGGCAAGTATCCGTGAAAAGTATCCGGAGCTATTCGACGATTCAGGTACGAAATTCAGTTCAGAGGACTGAACTTTATTTTAAGGGGGGGGAGAAATGTTACGTTACCAAAAAAAAAAAAAAAATGTGCTGCTGGACCCTAAAACGTCCCAGACGTTTGTTAAAACGTTCCAGACGTTTTCAAAATTCAAACTCGATTTTCCAATTCCTGCGAGTTTAGTTAAATCGTTACCAATGATTATAAAACGTTCCCAACATTTTAAAACGTTTCAAAACGATTGGCTCTGTAAAAATTTGATCAAAAACAAGATTTCTACATCTTACAATTTAATTAAAACGTCACAACGATTTCGAAAACTTCCAAAACGTTTTATGGTATTTCCTGCTCGATCAGGGTCTATTTTGCAAAATTCTCTCTCTCTCCCTTCATTTCTCCCTGTGTGGTTCGATCCCCTTGTGCTTGTGCGTGTGTGTGTCCGCCAAAACAAAGAGAAAGGAGAGGGATCTCCCTTCTCCTTCCAAAAATCTATCAAAAGCTTTGAGAAATTGAAGAAAGAAGTGGAAAATCTTGATTATTTCTCTCTCTAGTGCTCCATTGGTATTTTTCCTTTCCCTCCTCTCTTCTCAAAATTCGAATTTTTCTCCATTGTTAGGGTTTTGTCCTAAATCCAAAATTTGTGTATAAATTGTGAGTAATCCCTCCCCATTAAACTTCTATGTTGTTCATTTGGCAATTTATTTCCCAAATCGTGCTAAATCTCGATTTTCTATCTAGGGTTTGGTTCAAACCCGAAAATTGAGAAGAATTGTGATTAATCTAGATTAATCCAACCAATAGAGGTGTTAATTGGTGTAGGCTCGGTTGAGCAAGATTTTGCGGGACCTTTCGAGACGTTCGAACCATAAGTGCGAGATACGCTCTTCGTAATCAGGTGCGGGGTTCTTAAACTTGTTTGATGTTTCATTTTTAGAAATTAAATTGTTTTCGATTGTCATGTTGAATGCTTCATTGTTGCATATTGATTGTTGCATGTTTGATGGTTGCATGATTGTAATTGTGTGAATTGTTTGCATAGACCAATATGGTTAAAACCGAATGGTGAGACGGTTGATTTGCATATTCGTATGGTTGTCAATTGATGTGTTCTTTTTATTGTTCGATATGTGAAATGAATCTGCCAGGCTGACCCAGAGAGGTAGCTGGATAAGGTGACGGTGACCTATCCGTTGACCTGTTTCTGAATTTGCCAGGCTGACCCATAGAGGTAGCTGGATAAGGTGACGATGAGCATCCGTTGACCTGTTTCTGAATTTGCCAGGCTGACCCATAGAGGTAGCTGGATAAGGTGACGGTGACCTATCCGTTGACCTGTTTATGAATTGTTGCAAGGCTTTGAGTTGATTTTGGTCCTATGTCAAGGTTGAGCCTATGGCTGACCTTGATTCCGTGTGAATGCATTTGTAAAGTTGAGCTGCATAGCTGACTTAGAACCAGACTTTAGTAAATGGTTAAGCCAAAGCACTGCAGATGGGTGTCAGATAAAGGGTCCAGCTCGGTGGAACATCTGTAGGTGTCTGTAACCCTACATATGAGTGTTTGATAAAGGGTCCAGCTCGAGAGAACATCTGTAGGTGCTACCAGTCGTATTAAAATGAGTTAAGCCAAATATGTGTTGTTTGAACTTCATCTTGGAAATTCCGTGAGTTGTGATTCATTTGATTATTGTTGTGGAGCATATGCATACATTTATATACTGATATAGAACTGTTAAAATGTTGTTGTATGGATTTTATTTTTGAAAGTGGATTCTGATTGCAAGTCCAATAACCTGATTGTGGCAAATTCGCACTGAGAAATTATTCTCACCCCCACCCTTTGGGTTCTTTTTACAGGTTGCGATACGACTGATTCTGGGGAGGCACACGAGTAGTAGGCCTTTGGTATATGTCACCATATTACCTTAGTAGTTGTTTTGTTATTTGACTAGAGATGTATATATATTTTTGTTGGATAGTTCTCTAGGTCATACCCTATGGTCGGTATCCGTATGAGATACGTTTTGTATATGCCACTGTTACCAGATGTTGGGTACTTGGATTGTTATATATAAACTTGTTTTATTCTTTTATTGTGCTATGATGAGTTATATCATAATTGCCTTGTAAGTATACATGGAGTTGTATGCTTACGGCGAGGCTCTGTCACTACTCATGGCTGCGGGGTGTGACAAATGTAGCTTCCATTGAGATTTTTAAACGGTCACTAAACCCGATTATGAATGGTGCAATGTTTCACCAAAAGTGTGCTTGCCACATACTTAACCTCGTCGTGAAGGCGGCCCTTAAAACAGAAGCCGTAAGAGATTTGATCAATAAATTAAAGGATTGTTTGTCCCATATTGTTTCAAACCAAGAAAGAAAACAACAGTTTGGTTTGATGTGCGTCAACTATGGATTGAGCAAGTTAAAAGTTCCTTGAGATATAGATACCCGTTGGAACTCTACCTATAGGTTTCTGAACCGATGCCTTCCTTACAAAGCCGTCATAGGAGAGTTTTTGAGAGGCTCCACCCCCGAGGGAATGGCATTGGAGCCCAGCCTCGACGAATGGGAGCAACTACAAACCCTGAGTAATTTCTTAGGAACCTTTTTTAATGCAACCGTCAAATTATCCTGCTCGTACTTACCGACGGCATTTGAGTTGATCAGACATCTCTATAGCATCTCGAAGATGTACCGTGAATTGGAACAATCTGAAAGCAAGTACTCCACTCTCACACCGATCGTAAATGCCATGAAAGAAAAATTTCTAAAATATTGGGACGATGTACCCCTCCTGGCCATTATCGCAAGCTGCCTCAACCCGGCATACAAGAAGTATTTCACGGTCAAAATAGTTGTAGCGTACAAAGAGAATCTACATTTAGACAACACCGGGGTGGAGGCATTCGTTACTTCAAAGTTCGATGAGATGTTTAACATATACCACTCAAGAATGGGTGACAACCAAAACCCGTCTTCGTCCCGTGCCGGCCCTAGGTAACAATTTAAATATCTACATTATTTTAATCTTTATTATTTATAATATCTACATTATTTGTCCACTAATTTTTTTAATTTTTAAATAGTTCCACTTCTAGGAGCACTAGCAGCGGTGGATTGTTAGCATATTTCCAATCGGAGATCCAACCGCACACATCCACAAACTAGTTAGTGAGCTATTTTGCGGGGGTAAACGAAAAAGAAGATGAATTTGACATCATGACGTGGTGGAAGAGGAATCAAAGAAACTATCCAACACTGGCGATGATGGCCCGCGACGTATTTGCCGTACCCGTGTCAACCGTCTCTTCCGAAAGTTGTTTTAGTTCGGCGAACATGATCCTCTCCGACAAACGCAGTAAGTTAGGTGCACATGTTTTTGAGAGACTTGGGTGCTTGAAAGATTGGATTGATGCTGATGAGCGCAACCAACATCGAGATCATCAAGAATCATCATCCGGAGTCGACACTGAAGAAAGCAGTACCGAGCCGCAGCCCGCCTAATTCGAATTCAGACGGTGCGGAAGAGAGCGAACAATGGTATATGAATCCAAACTACTAGATAGGTAGTGTCGGTATACATTTCTAACCTCTTTTAATCTCTATGGTTATTTTTTAAATTATAATTTCTAAACGTTTCAATTAGTTCTTAAATTATTCATTTTAAAGAAGAATTACTAACAAAAAATAAAGTTAGAACTCCGCCTATGTTATTTTACATAGCCGGTCCCAAGCCCGAAATAAAGGAGGAGGGTAACTTTTATTTTTTAATCTATTGTTTTAAAATAATTCATATTTATTTTTAAAGTAATTGATTTAAGAAATTTTTTGAATAGGTTTTATTGTTTTAAAGTAATTGATTTAAGATATTTTTAATTTATATTTTATTTAACCTATTAAAAATAAATGAACGTTTAGAAAATATATTATCAATTTAAAATGAACGTTTACAAAATATATTATCAATTTAAAATGTAAACTACAAATTTCGAGATATAAATAAATTATGAAACTAAATAATTAGAATGAGAGTTTGAAAATAAAATAAAATTACTCGTGTAAAGAAATAAATAATTAGACTTGTACTTAGCCGAATAAATATACAAATTTTTGCACAAATAATTTTTATATATAAGTTACAAATTTTATTTATTTAGGAATTATAAAGATGTGACTTGATAATTTTATGTATATATATATACAATATTTGATATTGAACTATTCAGATTTTAAAAGTCGAATTATAAACACGTAATAATATTCGTACGACACTGTAAAAAAAATAACAAAAAAACAGAAAACAAAATAGAAAACAGAAAAAAAAACCCGTCTACCCGTCTACCCGTCTACCCGTCTACCCGGGACGGGCACGGGTTTGAAACGGGCAGGGCGGACTTTAAAAAAAAAACCCGTCTACCCGTGCCCGTTGTACCCGGGTACCCGTTGTACCCGTACCCGTTGTGCCCGCTACCCGTCTCGGGTTTTGCCCTGCCCAGTCCGAGGTACCCGAGAGCAGGGGCGGAGCCAGACTTTCAGACTATAGGGGTCAAACGTGAATGGGGGTCAAGCATATAAAAATTTTCTACTACGAATGGGGGTCAATTTCACACTATCCATAATATTTTAGTTTAACAATATTAAAATAAGTCATAAATATAAAAAAAAAATTGAAAATGAATGGGGGTCAATTGACCCCCATTCATTATGTGGCTCCGCCCCTGCCCGAGAACAAATGTCTAGTCATGGTAGTAGTTCATTTTCTTCTATCTTTCATATTGTACTTGTTGTTTTCATCTTTATCTAGTTGTCTTTCATCTTGTATTTATTATTTTTCATCTTTTTTTAATTATCTTTCATCTTCTTATAGTTGTCTTTCATCTTGTATTTATTATTTTTCATCTTTTTTTAATTATCTTTCATCTTCTTATAGTTGTCTTTAATTTTCTACTGGTTGTCTTTATTGAATTGTGCAATAATCTACTTGTCTGTTTGACTGGATTTGCAAAATATATTTGTTGAATTTTACAGTTTCTTGTCTTGAGTTAATATGCATGTTCATGACGATATAAATTGCTACATACATTAAGGATGAATTTTCAATTGCTATACTTATCAAGAATGAGTCATGAAAAATCAAGCATTGGACTGAGAAGCATCAACTCAAGATTATTATTGATTAGAAATCTGTAAAATTGGTAAAGTAAGCTTGAGATTGAGGTAATTTACACAGACCGTTACAACGGTTAATGTAACGTTACAACAGAATAATTCATATGCCGAAATCCACAGCAGAATCGATTTATTTAGTTACAATGCTAAAAGAAATGTTGCAACAGAATAAATCAATTTCGGACTCCAAAACTTCCAGAGAGTTCCATTGTAGCAACCATTGTAACGTTTATAAGCGTTAAGGTTTCCCAGCGCAGTCAAATCTCGTTAATTGGGGTTAACCGTTGCAACGTTTAATCTTCCGTTGTAACGGTTGATGCCAATTGGCTTATTTTGTTTCTCTCTTTATAAATAGAAGCAAAATCTAGGTTTGGAGTATCAATCTAGGCACTCCCAATTGCAATATTTCGAATTATTTTCAGATATAGAATTCCTCATTGTTGCTTGTGCATCAAACTTCAATATCTATACAACAGTCTCAAGCATACTCCACCACACTCAATATTGTGTAAGAATTAGAGTGATTTGTGTGAGATCTCTTGTTTATTCAAACACTAGAGCCTTTGAGTGCTCGCTTCTTGTATTAGAGCCTTTAGTGCTCGTGAGCCAATTCTGTGCTCGGGTCGTGTGACTTCCCGGAGTTTGTAAGGGCTCACTAGTTCCACCTTATATTCCTTTTTCATTGGTTAAAGAAAGACGCGCCATCAAGAAGGTCGCGAAACCCCGGAGACGTAGGTAGTAGTGCCGAACTCTGTAAACAACTCTCGTGTCAAGTGTCTCTTAACTCTTCTATTTTTATTTTATGTACACTTGCTTAGTTTAAAGTTTATTCTTGTTTCCGCCAAGAATAACTCACACATAGCTAAAATCATTAGTGGTGAATATTAATTTACTTAAGTATTAAAATTTTAAAGGCCCCATATTCACCTCCTCTAGGTGTCGTTAGGGACCAACAATTGGTATCAGAGCAGGTAATTCAAATTAAGACACTTAGTTTGAATCATTTATATTAAAGATCTAATAATGGCACAAATGACGCATAGACATGTTAGAGAACCCCCAATGCTAACCAACACTACCAAAAACTTTAGTCATTGGAAAATATTGATGACCAATTATCTCAACTTAATTGATGTATGTGAGGCAATAGAAAAAGGGTACACTCCGGAGTTTGACAAAACTACCAATTTATTAACTACCAAATCAAAACTTGCCAAGAGGGTAAATGACAATGCGGTAAATGCTATATATGGTTCTGTCAGTGAATCAATGGCTATGATCGTTAGTAACATGACTAGTGCCAAAGACATGTGGAATGCCCTAGTAAACAAATATGAAGGTAATACCCAAATAAAACAAACCAAACTCACGGGACTAGAAACTAGATTTGAAACTTTTAATGTAGGAGATGGTGAGTCAATTGAGGACATGTATAATGTTACAAATACATAATGAATTCATAGAATTAGGAAAACCTATTTCTAACAATAAAGTTGTAGGAAAGATTTTACATGTGATGCTTAGGAGACCAAGATGGGAGTCGATGATAAGCGCTCTTGAGGTTCTCTCGGGAGTTCAAACATTCACTCCGGATGAGTTATTTGCACATCTTCGAAGTTGTAAAGAGAAACTTTGACAAACCGGAGAACTTGAATCTAAAATCAAGACTATAGCTCTCCCCGTACAAAAACTAAATTTCTACAAAAAGAAATCCTACAACCCCTCAAATAATCTCTCCTCAAATGATCATTTCCAAAATAAAATAAGTCAAGAATCCTCAAAAGATGTCCTCATCCTATCCAAAATATTTCAAGGCATGCTTGAGTTTGAACAAAAATACAACAAGAAGCGTGAAGAGAAAAACAAGAGAACAATGTGCATAACGTGTCACAAGGAAGGACACTCAATGCAAACATGCTACAAGCTCTTTCCTAGAAACAAGGATGAAGGAAGGAGACAAGAGCGTCAATCAATGTTATTTATAGTTCGGTTAGTGAATCGGTAGCCATGATTTTTGGTAACATGACTAGTGCCAAAGAAACGTGGGAAGCCATAATAAACAAATTTGAAGGTAATGTCCAAATCAAACAAACCAAACTCACTGGCTTAGAATAGATTTGAAATGTTTAATATAGGAGATGGTGAGTCAGTTGAGGATATGTATAATAGAATGTTACAAGTATACAATAAATTTGTTGAATTAGGAGAACCCATATCTAACAATAAAGTTCTAGGAAAGATTTTACGTGTGATGCTTAGGAGACCAAGATAGGAGTCGATGATAAGCGCTCTTGAGGTCCTCTCGGGAGTTCAAACATTCACTCCGGATGAGTTATTTGTACATCTTCGAAGTTGTAAAGAGAAACTTCGACAAACTGGAGAAATCGAACCAAAAGCCAAAACCATAGCTCTCCCCGCACAAAGACAAAAATTCTACAAAAGGAAATCCTGTAACTCCTCAAATACTCTACCCTCAAATGACCATTTTCTAAACAAAATGAACTAAGAAGCCTCAAAAGATTCCTGTCTCCTATCCAAAATACTTCAAGGCATGTTAGAATTTGAACAAAAATATAACAAGAAACGGGAAGAGAAGAACAAGAGAGCAATGTGCATAACTTGTCACAAGGAAGGACATTTGATGCTAACATGCTACAAACTCTTCCCTAGAAGTAAGGATGAAGGAGGAAGACAAGATTGACAATCAAGGCCGACAAATGATAGATATCAAGGTAAGAAAATATTGAAAGCTTTGCAGGCCATGTTGAATGAAAATTCCGATGCGAGTAGTGATGAAGAAGCCGACGTAGAGGCAAATGAAGAGCAAGAAGTCAACCTAGCCTTGATGGCTAATTATGATGAAGATTTCGATGTTGACATGGAGGAGATCATTGCCAATAACAATATCACTGACAAGCTTGCGATCGAGATTTTTAGAGAAGTGAAGAACAAAAGGAAGAACTCAAGTAGCGAGTCGTCTAGCACCTTAAATAAGGTACATTTAAATTTTGGTTTAAATGGGTATGAATCCGAAAGTGAATTCACTAGCAACTCATTAGAAACCAAAGAAACTCAAACCATTTTGTCAAATGATCATACATTCACAAATGAACCAAGTATTTTTTATAAGAAGAATCTAACCTCCGATAATGAAACTAGGTTGGGAAAACTCCTAGATGAGGTAAATTCGGATTTGCTTGATAAAAAAAGTATTATACAAAGGTTGAGGTCTAAGATTCTTGAGCTTGAACCCAAGGCAAAAGAGTTAGAGTCATACACTTGTGAGTCACATATAGAAGATTTGGAGTCTATTAGACTAAAAGCAAATTACCTACTAGATGAAAATAGGAGTTTAAAAGCGACATATTCAATACTAGAAGATAAACTTAAAAGTTGTGAACTTAAAATAAATGAATTACAAATGTCTAGTAGAGTTAATAATTGTCAAACTCATATAGGTGAGATTGAGATTTTAAAAGTTAGAATACAAACATTAGAGACCGATAATAAGGCTTTAAGGTCACCTAATGAATCAAGAAGTGTCATTAGGCTAGACCCATATTTTCAAGCGAGAGATTAACTAGAAGATTGATAATTCGGGAAACTCGGTCTTGGATATGAGAAGGGTCAATCCTCATTGCAATCCAATCACTCGCAAAGCCATAAAAACAAAGGGGAACAAACTCAAATGTTTGATGATAAGAAATTTACAAAACTTAAATTTGACAACAAAAAATACATTACTTTTCAATCAAACAAGAACACAACTTTTGATCCAAAAGAAACATCCAAAACTATTTTAGAAATCAAAATGGAATAAGGTATTATAAGAATATTGAAGAGTGTTGTAAGCATAATACTCGAAGTAATGGGTCAACTAGAGGTGTTCCCCAACATCCCAAGAAGTTTGATTCAAATAGGAACAAGAGTGAAAATGTGAAACATAAAGTTGTTAATAAGTCCAATTGTAGTACAAAGATTCAAACTCGAGAATCCAAATGACCTTTCCACTATAATTTCAAGCAATTACCGAATTTGGAATCAATTGACTCTCCAATATCCCGTAAACTTTCGCTTACTGTTTGCAATTATTGTTGTAAGGTTGGACATACATCTTTGGAGTGTAGGTTTAGGAAGAGAAGCAACATGTTGAATGTTGTTTGGGTTCCTAAATCTAGAAAAGAATAAGAAGTTAGGACAACATCTCCCCCCCCAACATCTTAAAACTTCAAAATAATCTAGGGGGAGGTGAAATCAAGGTATGTATTAGTTACTAATTCATATTAACTAATATGTACTCTTGTAGGTGTATTTGATTTCTTCTCATAAAAAAATGCTTGGATCATTGATAGTGGATGTTCTCACCATATGACCGGTGACAAATCTAACTTTAAAACTTTAGAACCATATGATGGTGGGTGGGTTACCTTTGGTAGCCACAAAAGAAGAGGCAAAATCATAGGGTTAGGTACGGTTAGTAACCAAAACTTAACTATTAAATATGTACACCTACTAGATGGTTTAAATTTTAACCTACTGAGTGTTAGTAAGTTATGTGATGCCGGTCACCATGTTAAATTTGACACTAACATTTGCTATCTAGTTAGATCTTCGGATGACACAATAGTCTACACCGGTAAGAGGAATAAAAATATTTATCATTTGTATTTTAATCACTTTGAGGCCGGCAAAACATGTTTGAGCGCCACAATTACCGACTCTTGGTTATGACATCGTAGACTAGGTCATGTAGCTATTGACTCAATTAAGAATTTAGTCAAACTAGACCCTGTTCGTGGTTTACCAATGCATAAAATAGAGACCAAAGGTTTGTGTGATGCATGTGTCAAAGGTAAACAATTTAAAATTAGCTTTAAGTCCAAAGATATGGTCTCAACCACCCAATCTCTACAATTAATTCATATGGACCTAGTTGGACCGGTTAGTACACCAAGCTTAACTAAAAAGAAGTATGCATTTGTAATTATTGATGATTATAGTCGGTACACTTGGGATTAAAAACAAGAATGAAGCATTTGATAACTTTGTTATATTTTACAATCGTGTTGAAAATGAAAAGGGATTAAAATTAAATAGAATTCAAAGTGATCATGGTGCGGAATTTGAAAATGCACAATTCGATGAATTTTGTACTAAAAGGGGATATACTCAAGAATATTCGGCTCCTCGAACACCTCAATAAAATAGAGTAGCTGAAAGGCAAAACCGAACATTGTTCGAACTCGCCCGAACCATGTTACATGAATATTCCTTACCTTATTACCTTTGGGCCGAAGCTTTTAATACGGCTTGTTATATAGTTAATCGAGTAAACATTAGACCAATTCTAAAGAAAACCCCTTTCGAATTGTGGAGGAATATAAACCTAATATCTCTTACTTTAGAGCATTTGGTTCCAAGTGCTTCGTCCTTGATGAATCACAACGAATTGCCAAATTTGATCCCAAAGCTATTGAAAGAATTTTTGTAGGATACTCGATGACAAGCAAGGCTTATAGAATATTTATTCCTCAACATCGTAACGTCATAGAGTCCGTTCATGTTAGATTTGATGAAAGTACTAATAAAACGACCGAGGAAGGTATTGCAATTGTAGGTAACAAAGATTCAATTAACAATCAAGATGGGGCTATAACTATTGAGAAAGAGAAGGTAGACACACCACAAAATGCAAATACTAGTGTACCAATGCTAATTCCATCAATGAGTAGTGAAAAGATTTATGTGGAGGATCATGCACAAGAATCACTACTAAACGAGGAGGACGTGCTACTTCAAGATTCACTGGAGACACAACAAGATGCATATCACATACCCGAAAATTTAAGGGAAGTTCCCTCTCATCCTTTTACTAATGTTATCGGTGACCCTAGACAACGTGTTAGAACTAGATCAGGTATACACCAAATGATTGCTAATTGTGAATTTGTATCCCAAGTGGAACCTAAAAACTTTAAAAAAGCAAATAATAAAGAAAATTGGAGCTTGCTCAATTTGAACATAATAATGTTTGGGAATTGGTACCAAAACCAAATGACTGCATGATAATAGGTACAAAATGGATTTTCAAAAATAAAAGAGACGAAAATGGTAATGTTGTTAGGAATAAAGCTCGATTAGTAGCTCAAGGGTACACACAACAAGATGGCATAGACTTTGATGAGACTTTTACACCCGTAGCTCGTTTAGAGTCCATTAGAATGTTTTTGGCATATGCCGCTCATAGAGGTTTCACACTATTCCAAATGGATGGTAAAAGTGCCTTCTTGAATGTTTTTGGCATATGCCGCTCTTGAGGAAGTTTATGTACAACCACCCGGTTTTGTTGACCCAAATTGTCCTAACCATGTCTATAAACTAACTAAAGCATTGTATGGTCTTAAACAAGCTCCTAGAGCATGGTGGTATGGTAGACTTAGTGCCTTTCTAATTGATAATGGCTTCACTAGAGGTAAGAATGACACTACCTTGTTCACTAAAAAGAAAGGGAAAACAATTCTAATTGTTCAAATCTATGTAGATGATATTCTTTTTGATTCAACTAATGGGGCACTTGCCAAATAATTTTCAAATTTAATGCATAGTGAATTTGAGATGAGCATGATGGAAAACTCAAGTTCTTCTTGGGGTTGCAAATCAAGCAATTAGAGGAAGGAATTTTCATAAGCCAAACCAAGTACGCAAAAGAATTGATAAAAAAGTTTGGTATGTCGGATAGTAAGCCAAGCCCGATCCCGATGGCCACCTCCGCTAATCTTGATTCGGATCCAAGCGGAACTCCCGTGGACATCACTCAATACTGAGGTATGATTGGTAGCTTACTTTATTTAACGACTAGTAGGCCTGATATCATGCATGCAGTATGTTTATGTGCTAGATTTCAAGCTAATCCCAAAGAGTCACATTACAAATCCGTCAAAAGATATTTTAAAATATGTAAAAGGTACTCTAAACTCTAGATTTAATAGGATACACCGATGCCGACTTTGCCGGAGATCGTGTAGATAGAAAGAGCACGAGTGGTTCATGTCAATTTCTTTGTGGGTCTCTCGTCTCTTGGTCAAGCCGTAAGCAAACTTCGATAACACTTTCCACCACGGAAGCCGAGTATGTCGCAGCCGGTCATTGTTGCACACAATTATTATGAATGATACAAACATTACAAGATTATGAAATAAACTTCTGAAAGATACCAATCATGTGTGACAATACTACAAATATCAAAGAATCCGGTCCTCCACTCCAAAACAAAACACATAGAAATTCGACATGACTTTATTAGAGATCATGTTGAAAAATGAGATGTTGAGCTTATACATGTTGACACTAAAAATCAAATTGTCGATATATTCACCAAACCATTAAGTGTTTAACAACACAATGAACTCCGATTCAAATTAGGAATGTTATCCCTAGAAGATTGACTTTCTCTACTAAAATTATGTCTAGATAATAGGTTTTTAGAAGCATAACAACCACTTAGGATGAATTGACCTTGAAAAACTGAGCAGGAATAACCATTTTAATTATTCTGTTGCAACGGTTAAATTAACCATTGTAATGGATTAAATTGACACACTCCCTTGCAGATTATTCAATTTCTCCAGAGACAACGTCACAAAAACCGTTGCAACGCTTTTAACAGTTGTCACATCTCTTGAGCATTAAATGCAATTTAATTTTGATTTGTGTAATTTTTATATTCCGTTGCAACGGTTAACCAACCGTTGTAACGGTTGTCAGCGGCTGTGCCAATTCTGTCTGATTTCTTGCCTTATTCATTGTTTCCATATTTCAAATATTCCAAATTTATCAAATTGGTTCAAAATCTGGTGTATTTCCATATTCTTGACCTTCCATATTGCTCTCCAAGTAATTTTCATATTTCAAGAAAATCAAATTTATTGCTAAATAAGAAAAATGTGAGATATTCATTAGATTTTAAGCTTAGCCTACATAAGAAGAACCATATAATCAACATCAATTCATAGCAGAAATTTCTGTTCTCTTTACTCCAATTCTCTCATTCTCTTTCACCTACATCTCTTTCCTTCACGAATCATGTCTTTCAGTTGGTCTCAAGACTCCCAAAATGTGTGCTCTCATGACTCCATCCACTATATAGGACACACTATGCTGACCTTGAGTCCGACGCCGACTCTCCTATCGAGTACTACATTTGCCTTGCATGCAAGAGGGATGGCATAGCCACCAAGATGTTTCCTTGCAATGTATGCACCGAGGATTTCATCCCAAGTGCGTTCTTATCAAGCCTTCGACCGATGATAGAGACCCAAGGTTTCATTCTTGGGTATGTGCGGATTACAAGTACTTCATAGAGATGAGCAAGAAGAGAAAGAGAGTCTAGTGATGACTCCACCGATGGTGTGGCCAACAAGCCACTTGAGAAGATTGAAGCCGAGCCTAAGTCCAAGAAGAATTAGTCTCTTAGGCTTTAATTTTTGATTGTTATCTGTTTTTCTTTTTTGTTTCTTTAGAACGTTTATTTCTTTTCGCATGCTGTATCTTAGGGTAATTACTATATTTATGTTTCCTAAGAAAATTTCGTTTCATTTCACAAACATCTTTCGTACATCATGCATACTCTAATTTATTGGACTACCAACTAAAATTGCAATATCTATTGCCATGAGAATTAATAACAAGTTCTAAATAACTCCCATATTCAATTAAAGTCCAAGTAAATAATTGAATAGTTGAATTGCAAAATTATCTTCTTTAAGAGAATAATTCAATTTGATTCATTTAAAACTTCAATTACTCAAATAAATTCAAATAACCTATAATTTCAATGAAATTTGAGTATATGACTCCATTTAACATATTATGCAAAATATTAAATTTCTATAGTCTTGAGTAGTGCATATATGTATGCTTTAATTGCCATATTTTTTATTTTTATGCCTTAATTAAGGGGGAGCCCTCTCATATTTTTTATTGTGATAATTCCTCCCTTGTGACCATTTTCAAAAAGGGGGAGAGATATTACAAGTTCGTTGAAATTGGTATTCACTAACACCACGGGAAAATTAAAATTTCAAAAATTCCAAATTTATGGGAATAACCAATTTATGCACTCACTGCAGATATATGTTTTGCAAATCGTCAAAAGGGGGAGATTACTGGATTGTGCCATAATCTACTTGTTTGTTTGACTAGATTTGCAAAACATATAATTGTTGAATTTATAGTTTCTTGTCTTGAGATATTGTGCAAGTTCATGACGATATAAATTGCTAAATATACATCAAGAATGCATGATAAATTGTCATACTAATCAAGGATGAGTCATGAAGAATCAAGAAGCATCACCACAAGATTAGGTTTAGAAATCTGTAAAGTTGGTAAAGTATGTTTGAGAATGTGCTAATTTGGGCTAACCGTTGTAACAGTTTAATCAAGCATCACAACAGTTTAATTCAATACCTTAATCCACAGCAGAATCGATGTAATTCGTTGCAACGCTCAATAACTGTTGTAACGGAATAATCAATTTTGGACCTCAAAACTTCCAAAAAGGTCCGTTGTAGCAACCATTGTAACGCTTATTAGCGTTAGGGTTTCCCAGCGCAGTCAAACCTGCTAACTGTGGCTAACCGTTGCAACGCTTATTCTTCCGTTGCAACGGTTAAGGCCAGTTACCTTATTTTGTTTCACTCTCTATAAATAGAAGCAAAATCTAGGTTTGGATTATCACTCTAGCCGCCCCAATTGCAATATTCCGAATTCTTTTCAGATCTAGAAAAAGCTATTGTTGCCTGTGCACAAAACTTCAATATTCATACAACAATCTCAAGCATACTCAACCACAATCAATCTTGTGTAAGAAGTAGAGTGATCCTTGAGTGATCATCTTGTTTGTTTCATACATTTGAGCCTTTAGTGCTCGTAAGCCATTTCCGTGCTCGGGCCGAGTGATTTCCCAAGCTTTGTAAGGGCTTACCGGTTCTATCTTGTACTCCTTTCTCATTGGTAAAGAAAGGTGCGTCATCTCGAAGGTCGCGAGCCCCGGAGACAGTGGCGTTAATGCCGAACTCCGTAAACAACTCTAGTGTCAAGTGTCTCTTAGCTCTTCTATTTATTTTACGCACACTTGTTTAGTTTAAAATTATTCTTGTTTCCACCAAAATAACACCTACACACATTAGTTAAAAGTATTTAGATTTAAATTTTCAAAATGCCCCATATTCACCCCCCTCTAGGTGCCTTAGGGACCAACATCATGGTCTTAAACAAGCTCCTAGAGCATGATATGGTAGACTTAGTGCATTTCTAATTGAAAATGGATTCACTAAAGGTAAAAATGACAAGACTCTTTTCACCAAGAAGAAAAGAAAAGCAATTTTAATTGTACAAATCTATGTAGATGATATTATTTTTTGTTCAATTAATGCGGCACTTGCCGAGGAGTTTTCTAATTTAATGCATAGTGAATTTGAGATGAGCATGATGGGTGAACTCAAGTTCTTCTTGGGACTACAAATAAAACAACAAGAGGAATAAACCTTTTAAGTCAAACCAAGTACGCCAAAGAATTGATTAAAAAGTTTTACATGTTGGAAAGTAAGACGAGTCCCACACCTATGGCTGCCTCTACATGTTGTCTTTCGTCTACTACAGGTTGTATTTCCTCTTCTTCTAGTTGTATTTCATCTTCTTCTAGTTGTTGTATTTCATATTATTATAATTGTAATTAATCTTCTCCTGGTTATCTTTCACTTTGCTGGTTGTCTTTCTTGTTCTACTAGTGAACTTTTATCGTCTATTACATGTTGTCTTTCATTTCTACTGGTTGTCTTTCATATTCTACTTGTCGTCTTTTGTCTACGACAGGTTGTATTTCATCTTCATCTAGTTGGATTCCATAATCTTCTAGTAGTATTTCATCTTATCTAGTTGTATTTCATATTATTCTAGTTGTATTTCATCTTCTTCTAGTTGTCTTTCACCTTAAACTGGTTGTCTTTCTTGTTCTACTAGTTGGCTTTTTATCGTGTACTATATGTTGTATTTCTTCTTCTTCTAGTTATGTTTCAAGTTCTACTTGTTGTTTCGTCTAATACAAATTGTATTTCATCTTCTTCTAGCTATATTTTTTTTCTATTAGTTGTCCTTCATGTTCTACAGGTTGTCTTTCGTCTACTACATGTTGTCTTTCATCTCATTCTCGTTATATTTCATCTTCTTCTTGTTGTCATTTATCTAGTACTGATTGTCTTTCATATTCTACTTGTTGTTTTCATCTACTACAAGTTGTATTTCATTTTCTAATGGTTGTATTTCATGTTCTACTGGTTGTCTTTAGTCTCAACATGTTGTATTTCATCTTTTTCTAGTTGTATTTCATATTATTCTTGTTGTATTTCATTTTCTTCTAGCTGTATTTTATATTATTCTAGTTGTTTTTCATCTCCTTCTAGTTGTCTTTTTTGTTTAACTAGTTGGCTTTTATCATCTACTACATGTTGTATTTCATCTTCTTCTGGTTGTCTTTCATGCTCTACTTGTTGTTTCATCTACTACATGTTGTATTTCATTTTCTTCTTGTTGTATTTCATATTATTCTAGTTGTATTCCATCTTCTTCTAGTTGTCTTTCATGTTTTACTTGTTGTTTTCGTCTTCTTCTAGTTGTATTTCATTTTCTACTAGTTGTCTTTGGTCTACTATAGGTTGTATTTCATCTTCTTCTAGTTGTATTTTGTATTATTCTAGTTGTATTTCATCTTCTTATAGTTGTCTTTCTTGTTCAACTAGTTGGCTTTTATCGTCTACTAAATGTTGTATTTCATCTTCTTCTACTTATTATTTTTCATGTTCCACTGGTTGTCTTTCGTCTACTACAGCTTTTATTTCATCTTCTTCTAGTTGTATTTCATATTATTCTAGTTGTATTTCACCTTTTTCCAGTTTTCTTTCACTTTGTACTGGTTCTCTTTCTTATTTTACTAGTTGGCTTTTATCATATAATACTACATGTTGTATTTCATCTTCTTCTGATTGTCTTTCATGTTCTACTTGTTGTTTCATCTACAACATGTTGTTTTTTATCTACTACATGTTTTACTAGTTGTATTTCATCCACTTCTAGTTGTCTATCACCTTGCATTGGTTGGCTTTCATCTTCTACTAGTTTGTCTTTCATCTTCTTCTGATTGTTTTTCTAGTTGTCTTTCACCTGCTACTAGTTGTCTTTCATCTTCTTCTTGTTATCTTTCATGTTCTACGTGTTGTTTTCGTCTACTACAGGTTGTATTTCATCTTTTTCGAGTTGTATTTCATTTTCTACTGGTTGTCTTTCGTCTACTACAGGAAGTATTTCATCTTCTTCTAGTAGTATTTCATATTATTCTTGTTGTATTCATCTTTTTCTAGTTTTATTTCATCATCTTCTAGTTGTCTTTCACTTTGTATTGGTTGTCATTCTTGTTTAACAAGTTGGCTTTTATCGTCTACTACATGTTGTAATTCATCTTCTTGTAGTTGTCTTTCAAGTTCAACTTGTTGTTTTGTCTACTACATGTAGTATTTCATCTTCTTCTAGTTGTATTTCATTTTCTACTGGTTGTCTTTCATGTTCTATTGGTTGTCTTTTGTCTACTACAAGTTGTATTTCATCTTCTTCTAGTTATACTTCATTTTCTACTAGTTGTCTTTCAGGTTCTACTGGTCGTCTTTCGCCTACTACAGGTTGTATTTCATCTTCTTCTAGTTGTATTTCATATTATTCCAGTTGTATTTCATCTTCTTCTAGTTGTCTTTCACCTTGTACTGGTTGTCTTTCTTGTTCTACTAGCTGGCTTTTATCGTCTACTACGTGTTGTATTTTATTTTCTTCTAGTTGTCTTTCATGTTCTACTTGTTATTCGACTAAAACAAGTTGTATTTCATCTTTTTATTGTTGGATTTCAATTTCTATTGGTTGTCTTTCATCTTCTTTTAGTTGTATTTCATCTTTTTATAGTTGGATTTCAATTTCTATTGGTTGTCTCTCATGTTCTACTTTTTGTCTTTCATCTTTTTTTAGTTGTATTTCATATTATTCTAGTTGTATTTCATCTTCTTCTAGTTGTATTTCATATTATTCTAGTTGTATTTCATATTTCTCTAGTTGTCTATCACCATGTACTGGTAGTCTTTCTTATCCTACTAGTTGGCTTTTATCGTCTACTACATGTTGTATTTCATCTTCTTCTACTTGTCTTTCATGTTCTACTTGTTGTTCCGTCTACTACAGGTTGTATTTCAACTTCTTCTAATTGTATTTCATTTTCTACTTGTTGTCTTTCATGTACTACAGGTTGTATTTCATCATCTTCTAATAGTTTTTCACCATGCGTTGGTTGTCTTTCATGTTCTACTGATTGTCTTTCATACTATACTCGTTGTATTCATCTACTTCTAGTTGTCTTTCACCTTGTAATAGTTGACTTTCATCTTTTTCTAGTTGTCTTTCATGTTCTGATTGTTTTTTTTCGTCTACTACAGGTTGTATTTCATCTTATTATAGTTGTATTTCATATTCTACTGGTTGTTTTTCATGTTCTACTGGTTGTCTTTCGTCTACTACAGGTTGTATTTTATCTTATTCTAGTTTTATTTCATATTACTATAGTTGTATTTTATTTCTTCTAGTTGTTTTTCACCTTGTATTGGTTTACTTTCGTATTCTTCTAGTTGTCTTTAGTCTTCTACTAGTTGTCTACTAGTTGTCTTTCATCTTCTTTTAGTTGTCCTTTATCTTGTACTGGTTGTCTTTCATTTTTTTCTAGTTGTCTTTTACCTTCTACTAGTTGTTTTTTATCTTTTTCTAGCTGTCTTTCATGTTTTACTTGTTATTTTCGTCTACTACAGTTTGTATTTCATCTTCTTCTAGTTGTATTTCATTTTGTAATGGTTGTCATTCATATTCTACTAGTAGTCATTATTCTAGTTGTCTTTCATGTTTTACTGGTTGTTTTTCGTCTACTATAATAAAATCATCTTCTTCTAGTTGTATTTCATATTATTCTAGTTGTATTTCATCTTCCTCTAGTTGTATTTCATATTATTCTAGTTATATTTCATCTTCTTGTAGTTGTCTTTCATCTTGTACTGGTTGTCTTTCTTGTTCAACTAGTTGGCTTTTATCGTCTACTACATGTTGTTTTTCATCTTCTTCTACTTGTCTTTCATGTTCTACTTGTTGTTTCATCTACACGGGTTGTATTTCATCTTCTTCTAGTTGTATTTCATTTTCTACTGGTAATTTTTCATGTTCTACTGGTTGTATTTCGTCTACTACAGGTTGTATTTCATCTTCTTCTATTTGTATTTCATATTATTCTAGTTGTATTTCACCTTTTTCTAGTTGTCTTTCACCTTGTATAGGTTGTCTTTCTTGTTTTACTAGTTGGCTTTTATCATCTACTACATGTTGTATTTCATCTTCTCCTGGTTGTTTTTCATGTACTCCTTGTTGTTTCATCTACTACAAATGTAATTTATCTTCTTCAAGTTGTATTTCATTCTCTTCTAGTTGTCTATCTTCTTTTAATTGTCCTTTATCTTATACTGGTTGTCTTCCATTTTTTCTAGTTGTCTTTCACCTGCTACTAGTTGTATTTAATCTTCTTCTAATTATCTTTCATGTTCTACTTGTTGTTTTCGTCTACTACAGGTTGTATTTCATCTTCTTCGAGTTGTATTTCATTTTCTACTGGTTGTCGTTAGTCTACTACGGGTTGTATTTCATCTTCTTCTAGTTGTATTTCATATTATTCTAGTTGTATTTCATCTTCTTCTAGTTGTAATTTAATCTTCTTTTAGTTGTCTTTCACTTTGTACTGGTTATTATTCTTGTTCTACTAGTTGGTTTTTATCGTCTACTACATGTTGTAATTCACTTTCTTGTAGTTGTCTTTCTTGTTCAACTAGTTGTTTTGTCTACTACAGGTTGTATTTCATCTTCTTCTAGCTGTATTTTATTTTCTTCTGGTTGTCTTTCGTGTATTACAGATTGTATTTCATCATCTTCTAGTTAAACTTCATATTCTTTTAGTTGTATTTCATCTTCTTCTAGTTGTCTTTCACCTTGTACTGGTTGTTTGTCATGTTCTACTGGTTGTCTTTCATCTTCTTCTAGTTGTCTTTCATCTTCTTGTAGTTGTCTTTCATGTTCTACTTGTTGTTTTCGTTTACTACATGTTGTATTTCATCTTCTTCTAGACGTATTTCATTTTCAACTGGTTGTCTTTCATGTTCTACTAGTTGTCTTTCGTCTACTACAAGTTGTATTTCATCATGTTCTATATGTACTTCATATTCTTCTAGTTGTATTTCATCTTCTTCTAGTAGTCTTTCACCTTGTACTAGTTGTCTTTCATGTTCTACTCTTTCATCTACTACAGGTTGTATTGCATATTCTTTTAGTTGTATTTAATCTTCTTCTTGTAGTCTTTCCCCTTGTACTAACCATCTTTCATGTTATAGTGGTTGTCTTTCATCTTCATCTAATTGTCTTTCACCTTCTACTTGGTGTCTTTCATATTGTTCTAGTTGTCTTTGTTTTACTTGTTATTTTTGTCTTCTTCTAGTTGTATTTTATTATCGACTGGTTGTCTTTCATATTCTACTGGCCGTCTTTCGTCTACTACAGGTTGTATTTCATCTACTTCTAATTGTATTTTATCTTAGTCTAGTTGTATTTTATCTTCTTGTAGTTGTCTATGACCTTGTATTGGTTGGCTTTCGTATTCTTCTAGTTGTCTTTAATATTTACTAGTTGTTTATAGGTTGTCTTTCATCTTGTTCGAGTTGTATTTCATCTTCTTTTAGTTGTCTTTTATCTTGTACTGGTTGTCTTTTTTTTTTCTAGTTGTCTTTTACTTTCTACTAGTTGTCTTTCATTTTCTTCTAGCTGTCTTTCATGTTCTACTTGTTGTTTTCGTCTACTACAGTTTGTATTTCATCTTCTTCTAGTTTTATTTTATTTTCTAATGGTTGTTTTTCATGTTCTACTAGTAGTCTATCATCTTGTTCTAGTTGTCTTTCACATTATACTAGTTGTCTTTCATGTTTTACTGGTTGTCTTTCGTCCACTGCAGGTTATAATTCATCTTCTTCTAGTTTAACATGAAAGACCACTAGTTGTATTTCATCTTCTTCTAGTTGTCTTTCAACTTGTTCGGGTTGTCTTTCATATTCTAATAGTTGGTTTTTATCTTCTACTACATGTTATATTTTATCTTCTTCTAGTTGTATTTCATATTATTCTAGTTGTATTTCATCCTCTTCTAGTTGTCTTTCATCTTGTACTGGTTGTCTTTCTTGTTCTACTAGTTGGCTTTTATCTTCTACTAATTATCTTTCATCTTCTACTAGTTGTCTACTTGTTGTATTTCATCTTATTCTAGTTCTCCTTTATCTGGTTGTCTTTCATCTTGTACTGGTTGTCGTTCTTGTTCTACTAGTTGGCTTTTATCTTCTACTAGTTATCTTTCACCTTCTACTAGTTGTCTACTTGTTGTATTTCATCTTATTCTAGTTCTCCTTTATCTGGTTGTCTTTCATTTTCTTCTAGTTGTCTTTCACCTTATACTAGTTGTCTTTCAGCTTCTACTGGTCATCTTTCATGTTCTACCGGAAGTTTTTCATGTTCTACCGGTTGTCTTTCGTTAATTACAGGTTGTATTTCATCTTCTTCTAGTAGTCTTTCACCTTGTACTGGTTGTCTCTCATGTTCTACTGGATGTCTTTCATCTTATACTGGTTATCTTTCATCTTCTTCTAATTGTCCTCCATCTTGTACTGGTTGTCATTCATCATTTTCTAGTTGTCTTTAATCTTCTACTGGTTGTCTTTCTTGTTCTACTAGTTGTCTTTTATCTTCTACTAGTTGTGTTTCAACTTCGACTAGTTGTCTACATGTTGTATTTCATCTTATTCTAGTTCTCCTTTATCTGGTTGTCTTTCACCATATACTAGTTGTCTTTCAGCTTCTACTGGTTGTCTTTCATGTTATACCGGTTGTCTTTCACGTTCTACCGGTTGTCTTTCATGTTCTACCGGTTGTCTTTCATGTTCTACCGGTTGTCTTTCGTCAATTACAGGTTGTATTTCATATTCTTCTAGTAGTCTTTCACCTTGTACTGGTTGTCTCTCATGTTCTACTGGTTGTCTTTCATTTTCTTCTTGTTATATTTCACCTTCTACTTGTTGTCTTTCAGCTTTTACTGGTTGTCTTTTGTCCACTGTAGGTTGTATTTAATAATCTTTTAGTAGTATTTCATATTGTTCTAGTTGTATTTCATCTTCTTCTTGTAGGCTTTCACCTTGTACATGTTGTCTTTCATCTTCTTCTAGTTGTATTTGATATTCTATTGGTTGTGTTTCATGTTCAATTGGTTGTCTTTCGTCTACTACAGCTTGTATTTTATCTTGTTCTAGTTGTATTACATATCTTCTAATTGTATTTCATCTTCTTCTGGTTGTCTTTCACCTCGTACTGGTCGTCTTTCATGTTCTACTGGTTGTCTTTTATCTTCTGCTAGTTGACTTTCATCTTCTACTAGTTGTCTATTGGTTGTATTTAATCTTCTTCTAGTTGTTCTTCATCTTGTACTAGTTGTCTTTCATCTTTTTCTAATTGTCTTTCACCTTGTACTATAGTTGTCTTTCATCTTCTTATGGTGGTTGTTCGCGCAGAAGCGCAACGCAAGTTTCGGTACGCTTGAGGGCGTACCTTTTAAAACCGCGTTTACACTTCACGAGTAAGGGTTGCAAGTGCACAACCCATATCGAGTAGTATAATCGGGTATCGATCCACAGGGACGGGCAATTACTTGGTTAGAATCTACCAAACTCAATTAAAAACTAGAAGTGAGAAAGATTTGGTTTGGTATTTAATTTCCTAAAAAGGTCAATTCAAACAATTCAAACAATTCAGAAAGATGTAATAAAATGCTAGAAGAAATGTAAATTGTGTTTTGATTATGGATAAAAGGCGTTTCCAGGGTTTCAGACTTCATCTATGATCTGCCTCTAGTGGTACGGCCCGTACCAAGTCGGTACGGCTAGGCCGTACTTAACTTGGTAAGGCAAGGCCGTACCACTCTGGTAAGACCCGTACTGGCTTCCCAGAACAGAGCTTACCAGTTCGAGTTGATGCATTCATTGCTGGTACCTTGTGCTAAACTCTTTAGAAAGGTTCAATTGACCATACCTAAGGTTCCTAAGCCTCAACCGTCGTGTGTTGGATCAAGATTTAGGTTGGAATGCAATTGATTGCCTTTTAGGGATTTCTACACCTCAATTCTCATGTGTTGGTACAGATCTACCCTAGCTGGTTGATTGGAGACCTAAGGCACCCTCTAATCTGTCGATTAGAGGAGAATTCAACCTCTCGGCTTCAATTCGAACAAGTCTACCCCAAAAAATTGATTTGGTTGAGAGATTGAGATGATCACATGACCTTGATAGGTTTGATCTAGACTTAGAGGTTCATCATACACAATCACAGCAATCAAAGCAAGAGATGGCAAAGAAAATCACAATCAATCAATCAAAAGAGTTCATACAAGATACAAGTCAAAGAAAGTCAAAGCAAATCAAGAATCCATCTCTAAACCCTAGAAACTAAAATAACTACTCACAGCACATGATCTGATCTAAAAATACAATAAAAGGGATAGAGATAGCCATGGATCGAAGGGATCGAGAGGAGGAAGCTAGATCCGTCGAGTTTCGCCTCTTTCCTCTTCCTTCCTTCTTGCTCCTAGCTCCTTAGCTCTCTTTCTCTCTCTTACTGTGCTCTCAATTAGATCTGGAATGGAATGGATGTCGAAATTGGAGAGTTCCCCGCTTTAAATAGCCTCTGCCAAAATTTGAATCTGTCAGGCCGCCTTTAGGTACGGCCCGTACCAAATTGGTACGGCCAGGCCGTACCAGGCGTGATGAGCTGAAAAATGGCTAAGTCCGGTAAGACCCGTACCAAACTTGGTAAGGGCCGTACCAGATCATCCCAAATCGTCGTTTCTTCGTGTGTTTTGCTCCAAGCCTGCAGAAAACAAACAAACACTCAGCAGTACCAAATTCTAAAGATATATCGATGAAATGCACATGATTCTGGTGAATTAGGGCACGAATCTGGTACTAAAACAGGCCTAAAATAGACTAAATATGCGAGGTATCAGTGGTCTTTCACTTCTTATGGTTGTCTTTCATGTTCAACAGGTTGTATTTCATATTCTACTGGTTGTCTTTCCTCAACTACAGGTTGTATTTCATCTTCTTCTAGTAGTCTTTCACCTTGTACTGGTTGTCTCTCATGTTCTACTGGTTGTCTTTCATTTTCTTCTTGTTATATTTCACCTTCTACTTGTTGTCTTTCAGCTTTTACTGGTTGTCTTTTGTCCACTGTAGGTTGTATTTAATAATCTTCTAGTAGTATTTTATATTGTTCTAGTTGTATTTCATCTTCTTCTTGTAGGCTTTCACCTTGTACATGTTGTCTTTCATCTTCTTCTAGTTGTATTTGATATTCTATTGATTGTCTTTCATGTTCAATTGGTTGTCTTTCGTCTACTACAGCTTGTATTTCATCTTGTTCTAGTTGTATTACATATCTTCTAATTGTATTTCATCTTCTTCTGGTTGTCTTTCACCTCGTACTGGTCGTCTTTCATGTTCTACTGGTTGTCTTTTATCTTCTGCTAGTTGGCTTTCATCTTCTACTAGTTGTCTATTGGTTGTATTTAATCTTCTTCTAGTTGTTCTTCATCTTGTACTGGTTGTCTTTTATCTTTTTCTAATTGTCTTTCACCTTGTACTATAGTTGTCTTTCATCTTCTTATGGTGGTCTTTCACTTCTTATGGTTGTCTTTCATGTTCAACAGGTTGTATTTCATATTCTACTGGTTGTCTTTCGTCAACTACAGGCTTGTAATTCATCTTCTTCTAGTTGTATTTCATATTATTCTACTTGGCCGTCTTCTTCTTGTTGTCTTTAATCTTCTACTAGTTGTTTACTGATTGTCTTTAATCTTCTTCTAGTTATATTTCATCTTCTTCTAGTTGGCATTTATCATGTACTAATTGTCTTTCATCTTCTTCCAGTCTTTCATTTTTTTCTTATTGTCTTTCACTTTCTACTAATTGTCTTTCATCTTCTTCTAGTTGTCTCTCATGTTCTACTTGTTGTTTTCGTCTACTACAAGTTGTATTTCATTTTCTTCTAGATGTATTTTATTTTCTATTGGCTGTTTTTCATGCTCTACTTGTTGTCTTTCATCTACCACAGGTTCTATTTCATCTTCTTCTAGTTGTATTTCATATTATTCTAGTTGTATTTGATCTTATTCTAGTTGTATTTCATATTATTCTAGTTGTATTTCATCTTGTTCTAGTTGTCTTTCACATTGTACTAGTTGTCTTTCTTGTTCTACTAGTTTGCTTTTATCGTGTAAGACATGTTGTATTTCATTTTCTTCTCGTTGTCTTTCAAGTTCTACTTTATTGTTTCATCTACTACAGGTTGTATTTCATCTTCTTCTTGTTATATTTCTTTATTATCTACTGATTGTCTTTCATGTTGTACAGGTTGTCTTTCGTCTACTACATGTTGTATTTGATCTTGTTCTAGTTGTATTTCACATTATGCTAGTTGTATTTGATCTTGTTCTAGTTGTATTTCATATTATACTAGTTCAAGTTGTATTTGATCTTGTTCTAGTTGTATTTCACATTATGCTAGTTGTATTTGATCTTGTTCTAGTTGTATTTCATCTTGTTCTAGTTGTATTTCACATTATGCTAGTTGTATTTGATCTTGTTCTAGTTGTATTTCATATTATACTAGTTCAATTTCATCTTCATCTAGTTGTCTTTCACCTTGTACTGGCTGTCTTTCGTCTACTACAGTTTGTATTTTATCATCTTCTAGTTGTACTTCATATTCTTCTAGTTGTATTTCATTTTTTTCTAGTAGTCTTTCACCTTGTATTAGTTGGCTTTCATGTTCTACTGGTTGTCTTTCATCTTATACTAGTTGTTCTACTAGTTGTCTTTCACTATCTAATAGTTGTCTTTCATCTTCTTCTGGTTGTCTTTCATGTTCTACAGGTTGTTTTTCGTCTACCACATGTTGTATTTCATCTTATTCTAGTTGTATTTTATATTATTCTGGTTGTATTTCATCTTCTGTCTTTCACGTTGTATTGGTTTTCTTTAATCTTCTACTAGTTGTCTACTGGTAGTCTTTCAACTTCTTTTAGTTATATTTCTTCTTCTTCTAGTTGTTTTTTATCTTGTACTGGTGGTGTTTCATTTTTTTCTAGTTGTCTTTCACCTTATACTATTTGTTTTTCATCTTCTTCTAGTTGTCTTTCATGTTCTACTTGTTGTTTTTGTCTACTATATGTTGTATTTCATCTTCTTCTAGTCGTATTTCATTTTCTACTGGTTGTCTTTCATGTTCTACTGGTTGTCTTTCGTCTACTAGAGTTTGTATTTCATCTTCTTCTATTTGTATTTCATATTATTATAGTTGTATTTCATCTTCTTCTAGCTGTATTTCGTATTATTCTATTAGTATTACATCTTCTTCTAGTAGTCTTTCACCTTGTTCTGGTTGTGTTTTTTTTCTACTAGTTGGCTTTTATCGTGTACAACATGTTGTATTTCATATTATTCTAGTTGTCTTTCATCTTCTTCTATTTGTATTTCATATTATTATAGTTGTATTTCATCTTTTTCTAGTTGTATTTCATCTTCTTCTAGCTGTATTTCGTATTATTCTAGTAGTATTATATCTTCTTCTAGTAGTCTTTCACCTTGTTCTGGTTGTGTTTCTTTTTCTACTAGTTGTCTTTAATGTTCTACTGGTTGTCTTTCGTCTACTACAGGTTGTATTTCATCATTTTCTAGTTGTATTTCATCTTCTTTTATTAGTCTTTCACCTTGTACTGTTTGTTTTTCATCTTATACAGGTTGTCTCTCATCTTCTTCTATTTGTCTTTCACATTTTTCTGGTAGTTGTATTTCATTTTCTACAGGTTGTCTTTCGTTTACTACAGGTTGTATTTCATCTTCTTATAGTTGTATTTCATATTCTTCTAGTTGTATTTCATCTTATTTAAATAGTCTTTCACCTTGTACTGGTTGTCTTTCATGTTCTACTGGTTGTCTTTCATCTTATTCTAGTTGTCTCTCATCTTTTTCTAGTTGTCTTTCATTTTGTGTTGGTTGTCTTTCAAGTTTTACTGGTTGTTTTTCACCTTCTACAAGTTGTCTTTCATCTTCTTATAATTGTATTTCATTTTCTACTGGTTGTTTTTCATGTACTACTTGTTGTCTTTCATGTACTACAAGCTGTATTTCATCTTCTTCTAGTTGTCTTTCATATTATTCTTGTTGTATTTCATATTATTCTAGTTGTTTTTCACGTTGTACTGGTTGTCTTTCTTATTCTACAAGTTTGCTTTTATCGTCTACTACATGGATTTTTTTAATTTTCTTCTCGTTGTCTTTCATGTTTTAGTTTATTGTTTCATCTACTACATGTTGTATTTCATCTTTTTCTTCTTGTATTTCATTTTCTACTCGTTGTCTTTCATGTTGTACATGTTGTTTTTCCTCTACTACATGTTGTATTTCATCTTCTTCTAGTTGTATTTCATATTATTCTAGTTGGATACCATCTTGTTCTAGTTGTATTTCATATTATTCTAGTTCTATTTTATTTTCATTTAGTTGTCTTTCTCTTTGTACTAGTTGTCTTTTATCTACTACAGTTTGTATTTTATCGTCTTCTAGTTGTACTTCATATTTTTCTAGTTGTATTTCATTTTTTTCTAGTAGTCTTTCACCTTGTACTGGTTGTCTTTCATGTTCTACTGGTTGTCTTTCATGTTCTACAAGTTGTCTTTCATCTTTTTCTAGTTGTCTTTCATCTTTTTCTAGTTGTCTTTCACATTCTAATAGTTGTCTTTTATCTTTTTCTGGTTTGTCTTTTATGTTCTACATGTTGTCTTTCGTTTACTACATGTTGTATTTCATCTTCTTCTAGTTGTATTTCATATTATTCTAGTGGTATTTCATCTTCTTCTAGTTGTCTTTCACCTTGTATTGGTTGACTTTCATCTTCTTTTAGTTGTCTTTTATCTTGTACTGGTTGTCTTTCATTTTTTTTTCTAGTTGTCTTTCACCTTCTACTAGTCTTCTTTCATCTTCTTCTAGTTATTTTTCATGTTCTACTTGTTGTTTTCGTCTACTATATGTTGTATTTTATCTTATTCTAGTTGTATTTCATCTTCTTCTGGTTGTTTTTCATGTCTACTGGTTGTCTTTCGTCTATTACAGGTTGTATTTCATCTTCTTCTAGTTGTATTTCATATTATTATACCATCTTCTTCTAGTTGTATTTAATATTATTCTAGTTGTCTTTCACCTTATTCTGGTTGTCTTTCTTGTTCAACTAGTTGGCTTTTATCGTCTACTACATGTTGTATTTCATATTATTCCAGTTGCCTTTCATGTTCTACTTGTTGTTTCGTCTACTACATGTTGTATTTCATCATCTTCTAGTAGTATTTCATTTTCTACTGGTTGTCTTTCATGTTCTACTGGTTGTCTTTCATTTACTACAGGTTGTATTTCATCATATTCTAGTTGTATTACATCTTCTTCTATTTGTCTTTCATTTTGTACTGGTTGTCTTTCATGTTCTACAGGTTGTTTTTTCATCTTATACTGGTTGTCTTTCATCTTCTTCTATTTGTCTTTCACATTTTTCTAGTTGTTTTTCATGTTTTACTCATTGTTTTTGTCTCATACAGGTTGTATTTCATCTTCTTCTTATTGTATTTCATTTTCTACTAGTTGTATTTCATTTTCTACTAGTTGTATTTCATGTTCTACAGGTTGTCTTTCGTCTACTACAGGTTATATTTCATCTTTTTCTAATAGTCTTTCATCTTGTATTGGTTGTTTTTCATATTCTACTGGTTGTCCTTCATCTTCTTCTAGTTGTCTTTCATCTTCTACTTATTGTCTATTAGTTGTATTTTATCTTGTTCTAGTTGTATTTCATCTTTTGTTGGTTGTCTTTGATGTTTTACTAGTTGTCTATTATCTTTTTTTTAGTTGTTTTTCACCTTCAACTAGTTGTCTTTCATCTTCTTATAGTTGTATTTCATTTTCTACTGGTTGTCTTTCATGTTCTACTGGTTGTATTTCGTCTACTACAGCTTGTATTTCATCTTGTTGTAGTTGTATTTCATATTCTTATAATTGTATTTCATCTTCTTTTGGTTGTTTATGTTTGTCTTTCATGATCTACTGGTTGTCTTTCATGATCTACGAGTTGTCTTTCTTATTCAATAGGTTGTCTTTCATCTTCTTCTAGTTATATTTCATCCCCTTCTAGTTGTCTTTCATCTTGTACTGGTTGTCTTTTAAGTTTTACTGGTTGTCTTTCATGTTCTTCTAATTATTTTTCACCTTCTACTAGTTGTCGTTAATCTTCTTCTAGTTGTCTTTCATGTTCTACTGGTTGTTTTTCATGTTCTGGTTGTCTTTCATTTACTGCATGTTGTATTTCATCTTATTCTAGTTGTATTTCATATTATTCTAGTTGTACTATAAAATTTGGTATTGAACAAGCCATTGAGAGAAAAGTGAGAAAATCACTATATTTTCTTTCGAAAAATGGTGAAAAGCGAATGCAACTTTGGCCGGCCTGGTATTTTTTTTTTCTGAAATAGTATATAATTTTTTTATCAGCCGGCCAAAGTTTCGGCGGCCTGCTATTTTTTTTCCTGTCAAATAGTATATAATTTAACATTTTGATTGTGTGATCTCTTTGGCAGATTGCAATACAGTTTTGAACGGGTAATTGATTTAATAGGAAAAACAACCCTGAATGAAGGTTAATTTATCGTATTTTGCATTAATAGAGATTTTAAAAATAAACTAAATTATGCTACATTACACTAAATTATGCTAATTATACTAAATTATGCTAATTATACTATATTATACCAAAATAAACTAAATTATGCTAATCATACTAAATTGTACTAAATTTTGCTAAATTATACTAAAATATACTAAATTATGTTAAATTATGCTAATTATACTAAATTATACTAAATTAAGCTAATTATACTAAAATAAACTAAATTATACTAAATTATACTAAATTATGCTAAATTATGCTAAATTGTGCTACATTATACTGAACTATGCTAATTATACTAAAATAAACTAAATTATGCTAATTATACTAAGTTATACTAAAATAAACTAAATTATGCTAATTATACTAAAATAAACAAAATTATACTAAATCAATTACGTTAAATTAACCTTCAATCAGGGTTGTTTTTCCTATTAAATCAATTACCCGTTCAAACTGCATTGTAGTATGCCAAAGAGATTACACAATCAAAATGTTAAATTATATACTTCAATCAGGATTGTTTTATATGTATTACGGTATATCAACGATAATTAGTTCACTTGAAATAGATACATACTCTCGGGAATACATATAAAAAAAATCTAGAGAACCCAAACCATACTCTTTAGGGGCGTCAATGGGTACGATACGGGTCTGTTGGAGATATTTTCATACGGTACCTGTCATAATAACAAAAAAATATTTATCCTTACTCCTTTTTTCGAATACGGTACAGGTTGGGTAAATGGATAAAAAAATGCAATTGACATCTCGATTCGTTCTTTCAATAAAATATTTTTCAAAACAAGAAAAAAATAATAATGAATACAACTAATTTATATTATAAAATCACAAGAAAAATATATTTTACTATTTTTTAAGATAGATACAAAATCACTGTTTTTGAACAGTCAGATACAGTGATTTTGTACCTATCTTAAAAAATAGTAAAAAATTTGGAAAAATTATAAAATTTCATCCCCAAGCATATTTTAGTATGGATATTATGTTGAGCGGTTCGGATCGACAGTTTGGACTTTGAAAACGGAGATATACAATATGAGGTATGATGAGATATGAAAAACATGAGGTATTGGAACCCTCCTCTCGTCTCTCTCTCTCTCTCTCTCTCTCTCTCTATATATATATATATATATATAATTTTATTTATAAAAATTATCTTATAGGATAACGGGTAAGATCTTGCCTGTACCTGATAAGCTAACGATTTTTTTTTTCCCTTGCCTTTTCGGATACGATACGGATCGGTTAAACGGATAAAGAATGTCATTGACACCCCTAATACTCTTCTTATATATTGTTTTTTTAGTAAAAATTGGAGGTAAAAACACTCAACTATTTAATATTTACAAGAATTTTTTTTTTAATTTTAAACCCGCAACCTTTCGCATGAGAGATATTACCTTAACCCCTAGACCAAAGTTCTTAACTTCTTATATATATGATGAATACAGCCTTAATTATTTAGGTTCATCTTGAGGTGAGGTTTAAATTTGAAGGGTTGTGAGATTTTCTTTTACTTTTTTTGAAAGCATTGAATGATCTTTTTAGTATCGTCTGACCAAAGATTATAATAAAGTTGGGAAAGTTTTTTTAAGAATGTTGATTTCATTTGGACACACTTCAACAACAGATGGAACTAATAAAATAAACTAATTAGGTCATTAGGGCCACATGGTTTTGCTTTTTTGGTTGGTCTGTCCTTTTCTTTTCTTTTTTCATTAACATAAGTTTGTCTTTTTGGTTTCATTTCTTTTGTAGTTTTTAGTGAGGGTTTTATAAATGAGGAGGGTTCTAATACCTCATGTCTTTCATACCTCATTATATTTCATATTGTATATTTCTGTTTTTAAAGTCCAAGTTGTCGATCCGAATTGGTCAACATGATATTTATACTAAAATATACTTGAGAATAAAATTTTATAATTTTTGTAATTTTTTTACTATTTTTTAAGATAGGTACAAAATCACTGTATCTGGACCGTTCAATGATTTTTTGCCTATTTAAAAAAATAGTAAAAAATTTCCAAAAATTATAAAATTTCATCCTCAAACATATTTTAGTACATATATCATATTGAGTGGTTCGGATCGACATATTAGACTTTGAAAATGAAGATATAAAATATAAGGTATGATGACGTATGAAAAACATGAGGTATTAGAACCCTCATCTTTATAAATTATACTCTGGAAATAAATTAATATGTAAAATATGACAATAAGAATAATAAGTATTCATGATAAAATGTATTTCTGACAAATAATGACTCATTCACATGAATAATTCGTGCATGTTCTATTTAATTCATCTTGTATTTGTGAAGACAAGTTGTTTAAATCACACAAACTTGGTGGTACGTACCATAGGAGCAATATTCAATTGAAATCTTACCGAAATTATATTTATGACCCTGATCCAACTGAATATGTATTTCTCTAATTGAGGAGGGATCTACTTATAACATTTGTAAGTTACAACATCTTACAACAATTCGGTTTTGTAATTTTCAAAGTTCAAATAGGCGATCCAAACCGTTCAACATGATCTCTATATTAAAATGTACTTGGACGTCAAATTTTACATTTTTTTGAATTTGTTTACTATTTATTAAGTATTTTACAAAACTGTTGTTCTTTCAGTGGTCCAAAATTGTCTAAAATAAAACAGTTTTGTAAAATACTTAATAAATAGTAAAAAAATTCAAAAAAATGTAAAATTTGACGTCCAAGTACATTTTAATATAGAGATCAGGTTGAACGGTTTGGATCGCCTATTTGAACTTTAAAATTGCAAAACTGAATTATTGTAAGATGTTGTATCTTACAAATGTTGTAAGTGGATCTCTCTTCTTCATAATTTTAAACTGAAAAGAAAGAAATTATAAATACTATAACAATATATATTATAGTCAAATTATTAGTTCAAAAGGATATTAGAGGAATCAATGGAACTAGCTAGAGAATCACTAATGGCTTGAGAAAGTTCTGATATATTATTAAACAAGACGAAACTTGATTTACCACATACATGTTCATTTGATCTTAAGATTCATTGTATTGTTTCAAAGTTTTGCAGCTATGAACATGGTTGTATACCTCATGTCGGCTGGAAGTGTTCTTGACGAGTTGTCACTCGAAAAACCAATGGCGTTGGTTGAGCATCACACTGCCAATTAAGTTGAATATATTCTTTATATCCTGATTTATTAAAGTTGTTCTTGCTGCTATATAAAGAAGTGTTGTAACTAAAAAAATAATTTAAAAAAATTGTACAATTAATCATTTCTCAGTATCAGCGTGGCATATCCTAATTAATTTTTCAAACATATTCCAAACTTCAAACAATTACTTTCAAATTATTTTGTGTGAAATTGATATTTGATTTCTCAATTTAGTTATTTTGTTTGGCAAGACATACTTTTAAGAGAAACTTTGTGACTTTTGGGCTCAATTTGTAGTTTAAAACTCTAAATAGATATTTCTAATTTCTAATCTTTTATATCTTTCGAGAAAGTTTATTTTAAAAGTTTATCTATTAAAATATTATTGTCAGTTCATATTAAATATTTAGCTGTTATAAAAACTAAAAAATGATAAAAACATAAGAAACTGGAACATTTAAACCCTCGTAATTTAGAACTATGCAAATGTCACTGCTCAACATTAATCTTATTCTTGCTCAATAGCAATTTGCATGCAATTATAGTTTTTTGCGTCTAAAGTGTACTGTTGCATCGCCAGTTGCACAGTGATTCGCGTAAAGGCAATACCACCAATAAGTAATCATGACTCATGTATATGACGAGCAGCAGGTCCTGCAATTGGAATTACAATGTTTTTATACAATGAAACGGATCAGAGTGTTTGTACAAAAAACCACTAGATGGTATAAAATTGATGAAAAGAAGCGTGTAAAAAGCTACACATAAATTGTGAAAGGAAAATTTGAAACAGCGTGCAAAGACAGGACCAAACAAAAGAGAGACATGGATACAAGGGAAAGCAAAACCAGTGAAACAAGCAACCTCCACACTTGTCTCTATACGCATGCCAAACAAGGCATGCGCATTGATGGGATGTGTATGCGAGCGAAATTCATTACCATGCATAGTATTACTGTTTTAGCTAGTAATTGTATTTTGTTGATAATAGTTTTTGTAAAGAAAAGGCAAGCAAAGCATGCGGTTATAATAAAAAGCAAGATTCCCATAAATGCATTACCAAGGGCTTATTGGTCCCTTTTATCATTTTGATTTGTTCGCTAAAGTATCCTACGTAATTATTTATAAGAAATAAGTAGGTACAAATGGTTATACCGCTTTTGGTTTTCAGATGGATATTTACTATAAAAAAATGAAAAATAGTACAGAGTCAATCAATCAAATTAAATATGTGAATCTTGTGGTTCACATGTGCTACCGCTATTACAGTATAATGATGGTACGCTAAGCACAGTATAATGATGGTACGGAATCAGATTTTACAATCTTATTCTCTCGGAGCAAACAATATCTAGATTTTTTATTATGAAACTTAAAATCGCCTGTCCGTTAAAATTTGGGTAAAGATATTGACTGAGTAAATTTTACTTCATGCAGCGCTACAAATAATAGAATTAAAGCAGTATTACATAGGAATCGTTTGCTGTATCAAGCAAAACTGCTCTGTCAATATTTTTACCCTAAAATTTACTGTGTACAGTCGGAGAGTTAGAATTTCAATCTATCCAGAACGGCCCGAATAGAGTGGGAAAAAATGGCACGGCGGAGTCGGTTCCGTCATGAAACAGCACGGCACGCGTGTCGGTTACGTGTCGTGACTCGCGTGTCTCGTGCCGTGACTATTCGCGTGGCGTGACCAATTGTTGGCAAAGAAGACACGGCATGGCACGGCACGGAACACGGAATGGCACAGAACATGGCACGGTAGACACAGAAGATACGCCAGTCACGGTAGTCACGGTACCGTATGTCGGATGGTATGGGACAGAAAATCATCAAAAACAACAGTGGCCTAAGAGGCTTGATATATCTTCATGTACCAGTTGGTACTGTTTTCCTTGTACTAGTCAGTATTGTTAACTCTGCTTGTAATTATTAAATTTTGAATTGCAATTTATTATGAAAGCTGGAAATATAATTTTTTGGAAGTTTAGGCTAGGCGCACATGGGAATTTAGGTGTTAATTGCAATTTCTTATGAAAGCTGCAAATTTTTTTTTTAAGTTCAGGCTAGGGCAGCACATGGGAATTTAGGTGTGTCTCAGGCTTCCAATCCGGCAGGAAGAGGTAGAAGTGCGATTTCTCGTGTCCGAAACATCCTCAGCAAACAGGGCAACGCACCTTCATCATCATCCCAATAAGTGAACAATTCGGAGATTCAAGTTTACACATCCTCTATTTCTAGCTATGCGAATGTCAATCTCGACGATGAAAATTTTGACATTCTGCAATTCTGGAACCAAGCCAAGGCCATGTTTCCTATTCTGGCATCCATCGCTCAAGATGTTTTTGCCACTCCGATCTCCACAGTAGCTTCTGAATCGTGTTTCAGCGCGGCCAATAGAGTTCTAACCGCCAAACGGACAAGATTGGGAACAGCTACATTTGAGGCCCTTGCACTACTGAAGGATTGGTACGATGCAGAGATGACGCTTCAGGACAGGTCACAGATGCACATGCTGTCAGAATTAAGAAAAGATGCCAACACTTCGGGTGCTGGTCCAAGTGAGTAGGCGCAGGAAGTTGACCAACCTCACGAAGAACAACAACAATATGGATACAACCCGTATATGGAAAACTATGAAGAATACGGGTTCCCTATGAACAATCAGAGTTGGGATTACTAGCACTACAATTCCTAATTCCATTTGGCATTAAAGCAGGCAGATGGATTGCGCCCGCTTAGCATCACCAAATTGAAGACACGCTCTTTAATTAGTAACTTGGCTTTCTTTATATTTATGTTTTAGACTTCTGTTTTATTTGGATGTTGTAATCTGAACACTGGTTTATTTGAATGTCATGAAATGCCCGTACGCTAGAGCTTACTTTTTGTTTGCCATGAAATACCCGTAGGCTAGGGCTTATTATATAATTGCCTTCCTCTAAGGTATAATTTTATTTTAATTAAAATATTTACATTTCAATTTCAATTAAAATATTTGAATCTCAAGATTATTATTTTGTAAATACACTAACATATTTTCAGGACACTTTTACCACATTTTTAAATTTTTTTTGAATTATTTTTCCAAACAATAATTCTAAATTCTGGACAAAAAAAACATGTTTTTAGCATCAATATTTTCTTTCAACATTAATTCTTCATTTTAAATTTTAAAGAATCGTTTCATATTTTTTTTAAAAACGTTAAATGCGAGACGTGACTAACGTGACCGGTCACAGCACTTTTGGTCACGGCACGTTTGGTCACGACACTTTTGATCACCGCATGTTTGATCACGGAACGACTTAGCCACGGCACGCGAGTCATGCCGTGATCATTCGCGTGCCGTGACCACCCCTCGTAATTTTTGTTACGGCACGGCATGTTTTTTCCACTCTAGACCCGATTATAAGGAGTCGAATTAGGTCCAATTGAAATTTGGTTCATAAACATAACAAATTGGGTCTGACTTTAGTCTCGAGTTGTATATTATGAATTAAGATTGACTAGCTAAAAATTAACCGAACCGAATCAATTTGTTAATAACTCGTCAGATTTGAAACCTCTTCTCTCCTCGCTCACCAAATCTTAAACGAATTCGCATCCTTGAGATATCTCAAACTTTGAGTGTTTTTATAGAAAATCTCAACCGTTCAACTACGCTCTGCATTAATCTCAAAACACAAATAATACTGCCCATTGCGCCAATTCGGATCCAGTGAAGTAACTCAATCTTTGGGTTTTGGATCGAAAGTGAAAATCCATCTGCGAAGTGAGCGCATACATCCTGTTAATCATCAAAAACAACAGTGGCCTAAGAGGCTTGATTTATCTTCATGTACCAGTTGGTACTGTTTTCCTTGTACTAGTCAGTATTGTTAACTCTGCTTGTAATTATTAAATTTTGAATTGCAATTTATTATGAAAGCTGGAAATATAATTTTTTGGAAGTTTAGGCTAGGCAGCACATGGGAATTTAGGTGTTAATTGCAATTTCTTATGAAAGCTGCAAAATTTTTTTTTAAGTTCAGGCTAGGGCAGCACATGGGAATTTAGGTGTGTCTCAGGCTTCCAATCCGGCAGGAAGAGGTAGAAGTGCGATTTCTCGTGTCCGAAACATCCTCAGCAAACAGGGCAACGCACCTTCATCATCATCCCAATAAGTGAACAATTCGGAGATTCAAGTTTACACATCCTCTATTTCTAGCTATGCGAATGTCAATCTCGACGATGAAAATTTTGACATTCTGCAATTCTGGAACCAAGCCAAGGCCATGTTTCCTATTCTGGCATCCATCGCTCAAGATGTTTTTGCCACTCCGATCTCCACAGTAGCTTCTGAATCGTGTTTCAGCGCGGCCAATAGAGTTCTAACCGCCAAACGGACAAGATTGGGAACAGCTACATTTGAGGCCCTTGCACTACTGAAGGATTGGTACGATGCAGAGATGACGCTTCAGGACAGGTCACAGATGCACATGCTGTCAGAATTAAGAAAAGATGCCAACACTTCGGGTGCTGGTCCAAGTGAGTAGGCGCAGGAAGTTGACCAACCTCACGAAGAACAACAACAATATGGATACAACCCGTATATGGAAAACTATGAAGAATACGGGTTCCCTATGAACAATCAGAGTTGGGATTACTAGCACTACAATTCCTAATTCCATTTGGCATTAAAGCAGGCAGATGGATTGCGCCCGCTTAGCATCACCAAATTGAAGACACGCTCTTTAATTAGTAACTTGGCTTTCTTTATATTTATGTTTTAGACTTCTGTTTTATTTGGATGTTGTAATATGAACACTGGTTTATTTGAATGTCATGAAATGCCCGTACGCTAGAGCTTACTTTTTGTTTGCCATGAAATACCCGTAGGCTAGGGCTTATTATATAATTGCCTTCCTCTATAATTTTATTTTAATTAAAATATTTACATTTCAATTTCAATTAAAATATTTGAATCTCAAGATTATTATTTTGTAAATACACTAACATATTTTCAGGACACTTTTACCACATTTTTAAATTTTTTTTGAATTATTTTTCCAAACAATAATTCTAAATTCTGGACAAAAAAAACATGTTTTTAGCATCAATATTTTCTTTCAACATTAATTCTTCATTTTAAATTTTAAAGAATCGTTTCATATTTTTTTTAAAAACGTTAAATGCGAGACGTGACTAACGTGACCGGTCACAGCACTTTTGGTCACGGCACGTTTGGTCACGACACTTTTGATCACCGCATGTTTGATCACGGAACGACTTAGCCACGGCACGCGAGTCATGCCGTGATCATTCGCGTGCCGTGACCACCCCTCGTAATTTTTGTTACGGCACGGCATGTTTTTTCCACTCTAGACCCGATTATAAGGAGTCGAATTAGGTCCAATTGAAATTTGGTTCATAAACATAACAAATTGGGTCTGACTTTAGTCTCGAGTTGTATATTATGAATTAAGATTGACTAGCTAAAAATTAACCGAACCGAATCAATTTGTTAATAACTCGTCAGATTTGAAACCTCTTCTCTCCTCGCTCACCAAATCTTAAACGAATTCGCATCCTTGAGATATCTCAAACTTTGAGTGTTTTTATAGAAAATCTCAACCGTTCAACTACGCTCTGCATTAATCTCAAAACACAAATAATACTGCCCATTGCGCCAATTCGGATCCAGTGAAGTAACTCAATCTTTGGGTTTTGGATCGAAAGTGAAAATCCATCTGCGAAGTGAGCGCATACATTCTGACGACGAATTCGAATCCCAAGACGATCTCGAGCGACAAATTTGAATCGGACAGTCTCGATCCAAAATCCAAAAATTGAGTTACTTCAGAGGATCCGGACCCATCTTAAACTCCTTTCCTCTCTCCTCGCTCACTAAATCTTAAACCCCTTTTCTCTCTCTCCCGCTCATGTGATATGAAACTCCTTTCCTCTCTTTTTAAATAATATTGTCGGATTCATATTTATTTGAATTTTAAAAGGATGTTTTTGCCTTTAAAAAGCCTAGCAAGTCTCATTGCACTTATAAGAATCAATTTAAATTATTAAAGGATTTTTGTTAAATTTGGCATGCAAAAATATATAATAAAAAAAACATGTAGTGTATATATAGTCCAATAACATGTAGTGTAACAAGTTAGGTCGTTAGAATCTTGGACTTAAATCAAGCTAGCTAATTATGAGTTTTTTTCAAGTCGATCCCGAATGAACCACGAGCCATGAGTTTTTAATGATTCTTAATAAAATTATTAGAATATTTATGTTAAATAATATGTCTCATTGTTTTAATTTTTTTTTTTTACTTTTTCATATCATTTGAATTGATATAAAAGTTACTGTTTTATCAAGTCATCTCTCCGTTTTACACAATGCAAGAACAATTATTTAATATAGTGCATCAAAAGAACAAGTGATATGTGGCATTGCCTTGCCAATTACGTCCTGACTCGTAAGAAGAGCGTTCTGGACTGTTCAGATCTCATCAGAAGGCCCAGAAAAAGAAGGTCAAAATACGAAGGTTGGACTACTGCACCATGTTCATACGAAAATACTCCGTGTTCATCCCTCATTTTCAGGCAGAAAGACTGGAGGCGTCCCGCTTCTCAAATCTTCTCCTCAAGCTGTCTTCCTCTTTCTCCCTGATAGTTTTATGTGCAATTCATCTAATACGTAACAACCAGGACATGGTCGAAGAAAACTTCCCCCGCTGTCAGCGCACCTGCCGCCACGGAAGCCGCGCCGCCGTTAGGGCTAGGGTTTGAAAGGGTGAGAGGGATCGATTTGCTTAAATTGATAAGATATAAATTTGATAAGAAAATAAAGTTCAGGGGAGGTTGGGACTTGGCCCTGAGAGCTCAATTTGTAAACTGATAAATTTTGAAAAATAGTTAATTTTTCTTCTTTTTGTATAATCTCAGTTGCTCTTGTCGTATTTGATTTTTCGAGGTATTAGTGCAACCATAAGCACTTCATTTTTTTTTTCGATTCGGGCTAGCGCGGGGCAGTATTATTGGGCTTTGAGATTCGTGCAAGTTAAAAAAAACGGTCCATATTCAGTAATTGTAAAAGATTCCCTATTACGGTACCGGGAAGATCTGAATTCTGCTCACCACACAGCTCCATGCCTTCCACAGCCCGCGGTCGCTGCATATTTATATTAGCCAGGTTGGGCGACTCTTGATTGTAGAGATTGTGGGACTAAAAGGCGCGGTACTTGGGCCCGTTGATCGGTTCTATAATCTATTCATTTCAGGCCCAGTTGAAGCAACCATGCATTTGAAAATTGTTTTAAATATGGTTAAGTTACAGACGCAAGTGGATTGGGCCCTTCTAAATTACAATGAAAAAGAATTTAAAGTAGAGATTTTGCTTCTATTAAAAAATGCACGAATTCATTAAGATATCTGGCTAACGAATTGACCGATATTTTTATTAAAACCCCAAAAAAAAAACAAATTATCAAATATGCTCCCACTCCAAAGTTATAATTATTTCTACCCTAACCGCCCGTTGACTGGGCGGTCCACTTTTCCCACCAGACCGCCCAGCTACTGGGCGGTTCACTTTTGAAACTTGACCGCCCAGGGGTTGGGCGGTCCACTTTCAATCCTGACCGCCCAGGGGCTGGGCGGTCCACTATTAAAGTTTTTTTTTTTTATAAGCGGTCCGCTGGGAGCAGACCGCTCCCCCCATCTCTCTCTTTCGTCTCTGCCTCCAGCCCAGCACCCCAGCCCGATCGGCCACCCCAGCCCAGCCGAACCACCCCCCATCACTCTCTCCCTCTCTTCCTCTCTCTCTAGAGCGTGCTCTCTCTCTCTCTCTCTCCCTCTCTTCCTCTCTCTCTCTTCCTCTCTCTCTCCCTCTCTTCCTCTCTCTCTCTTCCTCTCTCTCTCTCTCTCTCTCACCCGAATCCTAATTTTCGGCCATCTCGGCGACAATCCGATTATTTTCGGGTAAGTTTTTAAATAAATTTTTGAATTTATATTTTGTATCTTATATTGGCATTGGAACGATTGGTAGAATTTGAATTGTTAATTATCTTGTGCGGGTTGTTGATTTTCCCGACACGATTGAATTGTTAAATTAGAGTTGAATTGTTAAATTAGGGTTTATGATTGAATTGTTTAAATTAGGGTTGAATTGTTAAATTAGGATTTAGGGTTGAATTGTTTAAATTATGTTGAATTGTTAAATTAGGGTTGAATTGTTAAATTAGGGTTTAGTGTTGAATTGTTAATTTAGGATTTAGGGGTTAAATTAGGGTTTAGGGTTAAATTGTTTAAATTAGGTTGAATTGTTAAATTAGGGTTGAATTGTTTAATTAGGGTTTAGTGTTGAATTGTTAATTTAGGGTTAGGGGTTAAATTAGGGTTTAGGGTTGAATTGTTAAATTAGGGTTTAGGGTTGACAGAATTGGAGTTTATAAGTTAGAGTTTATAAATCAGGATTTATAAGATAGAATCTTCTGTTTATTGAAATGTAGTATGGTCAGAACTAGACGGGGACGTGCATGGGATGCCCCTCTGGAGACGGGAGAGAGTTCACATGATCACGATGCAGCGGCATCCGGTGCAGAGGCATCCGGCGCAGAGACGTCCGGTGCAGATGCTCCCTTTGGAGATTATCCCCCTCACCATCCTGACACATTTAGTCCTCTTCTGTGGACCCCGCATGTCAGGCACCGTGTCTCACTTGCATCTATGGAGGTACGTTGGTTTTGTATTCCTAATTTAAATAGCATTATTTAATTAGACGTTTATATTGAAATCATTGTAAAATGCAGGACATGACGATGCTGACAGTGAGACATCGCACCCCCGAGATACGATACGTCCATCACCCGTTGATGGAGCAGTGCATCATGCATCTCGGGTTGTATCAGCTGGCCACTATGACTCACTGCGATATTGACCAGGCTCTCGTTTGCGGTCTAGTGGAGAGATGGCGACCGGAGACACATACATTTCACCTTCCGGTTGGGGAGATGACAGTCACATTAGGTGACGTCAGCGCCTTGTGGGGTTTACGGATAGACGGCGACCCCATCGATGGTGTCTCAGACCATCCAGACCTGATGCACATGATACCGGAGCTGCTGGGGGCCGCTCCGACGGACTTGCAAAAGAAGAAGAAGAAGAAGAAAGGAGAGGAGGAGGAGGAGTACCGGTATTCACAGTACTGCATCAGTCTTGCGGCGCTCCGCAGTTACTTCCACCGGCGTAGGATCACCCCCGAGACACGTGACGAGCAGACCGTTCTGAGGTAAACACAAACAATTGCAAATTAAAATATGTTATGGATTCAACAAAAAATGTAGTTATTTATGACTCTAATTTATATTGCAGGTACGTGAGGGCGTTTGTCATAGATTTATGTGGCAGCGTCATGTTTGTCGATTCCAGCGGTGACGCAGTCCCGATTATGTTCCTCTCTCTGCTGAGGGACATTCAGCGTCCGTCGAAGTGGATTTGGGGTGGAGCCGTGCTCGCCCACTTATACCGAGGCTTGTGTCATGCTTGTCTGGTAAGTTTGTACAAATATTTTAATATTTTTATTATATATATTAGGGTTCCATATTTACCAGAAATGCATCGCATGTCCAAAATTTAGGCGACGAACAAGCAGATTGCCGGACCGTTTCTTCTACTCCAGCAGTGGTCCTGGTCACACATACCGGTGTGTCGGCCTGTTCCTCCAGCTCAGCCTGGGTTATGGACGGGAGATGACCCCGAGAGACGTCCGGGGTACGGTGCCATATGGGCTCCTCCCCACACATACGAGGACACGGGCAGGGGGAGGACCGTGGGGGTTTCATATGTCCGGGGTCAGCTCCAGATGCTTCACGAGGCGAGCATCACCTGGTACCCCTATCGTCTGTTCTACGATCGGGGCCTTCTGTGCCCGCTGACATTAGAGCAGAGATACCTCTCGTTTTATCGGGGGCCGTGCGTATGGTTCTGGATAGTTGAGTATCACTATCCTGATCGAGTGCCCCGTCAGTTTGGCTTGGATGCCTATGTCCCGGATTTTCCAGAGTTGGGCGAGCAGCAGACCACCCAGCTGCACAGGTAAGTACCCACTGCCTTATCCTTTGTCTATTTTATTACTTGTTCAACCATACACGTTACTAATTAATTTATATTGCAGCACTAAACACAACAAGCCCAAAGTCGACTGGAGCACGCGTTTCTTGGAGCATTACCAGCGTGCTGCATCACCCCAGTTTCACTTATGGACACCGCCTCCAGCTCCAGATGCCCCTATGCCGATCGGGCCTTGGAGATTGCGATATTTAGTCTGGTACCAGAGATGGGGCATGCCGACGGTTTATCTACAGGGAGACTATGGTGATGCTCTTCGACGGAGACTCACGGGTGACGGATCTAGGACTTACTTGCCTTTCGGCCCGATCCATACTCATTCGGTATGCTTAAATGAAACTGACATGCTCCAAAAATTGTAGTTATTTATTCATCTTCCAATAATAATAATAATAAAAATACATTGTGTGCAGATTTTGACCGCTATTAGAGGAGTGGCACACAGCTTGGTGTGCATGGCGAGAAAAAGTTGGAGAGCGATAGGATGTCAAATGCTCCAACACAGTGCACCGATCGTGGAGGACTTTGGCTGGAACGGGCGCCTCGTTGGTATGTTGCACGATGCTGGAGAGGACATCAATTGGCGCGAGATAAAGGCCCCACCACCAGATCCGGAGCAGCCTGGAGACCCTATCTACGCTGCGGAGATGCCGCCACCTCCTGCAGGTAATAATATGTTATACAAATGATCATTATTAAGTGTATCGCTAAAAGATCATTCTTATTAATTTATCTTCATTTCTGCAGAAGATGACTCGGGTTGGGCGATCCACCAATGGGTGTTGAACAACAACGCGTGGAACGCGTACTACAACGAGCATGGAGTTCCAGTGCAGCTTACCGAGGTAGCAAAAGTTCATTATTTAATTAATTTACTCGTTACTTCTATGTCTTTAATTTAACATTGTTTACATGCAGGATGAAGCTGCCGCCGCCGCCTCATTCTCATTGGATGACCTCACTGGAGATGAGGGCGGATGGGAGCCAGCTAGCCCCCACCGACCGCAGTATATGGAGCCCAGACAGCACGACGGCGAGGCCAGTGGGAGTGGGGCACAGACTGTAGATGGCTTTGCCGCTGCTATATTTGGTACACCGCCTCCGGCCACGTATCCTCCTACTTGGGAGGCCGATCCGTGGGTGTTGCGTACACATGCGGGGATCCATGGGGAGCATGCATTACGCCTGGGGGCGGACCCATGGGCGCGCGAGGCCGTACACGATGACATGCAGGTGGATGAGATTCCCCAGAGGCGTCCGCCGTTGCAGAGGGACCGCCATGCACCTACTAGGTTGGAGCTCTTCGGACCTCGCCCTCGTCATCGCCGTTAGGGTTTTTATATTTTTTTTAGTTTGATAGGTTTCTAGTATTTTAGTTTGGATTATTATATTTCGTGTTTAGACTGTTATGTTTCATTTTTAGACTTATCATTTAGATTACTACTTTTGTTGTTTAGACTTACCATTTCGATTACCATTTAGAAATATTTAAACATTAACAAAACTTAATATAAAACTAATCAATTATATTAAAGCTAGACAATTACATAACATATAAAAATAATCGTCAATTATAAAAATATAATCGTCAACAAATAATAAATATATATCATACAATTTAATATGAAACATTCAAACAAATCATTACAACAATTTAATATAAAACATTCAAACAAATTAAAACATAAAACTCTTATAAAAAAAAACAATAGAAGACCGCCCAGCCCCTGGGCGGTCAAGTTTCAAAAGTGAACCGCCCAGTAGCTGGGCGGTCTGGTGGGAAAAGTGGACCGCCCAGTCGACGGGCGGTTAGGGTAGAAATAATTATAACTTTGGAGTGGGAGCAGATTTGATAATTTGTTTTTTTTTTGGGTTTTAATAAAAATATCGGACGAATTGACCATCTCTGTTCCATTATTAAGTATGTTTTCCTTGCCAACGACTATAATTGAAAGCTGAAAATTCGGATTTAATATGAATTCTTCAATTAAATAATCTATCTTCGATTGATTAAATGCATCTGTTTTATGTATAGAAATTTAAATTTAGTTATGTACAACCCTTCCACCTTCCTTTCTTCCTGTACGGCCCTTTCTTCTTCTACTTCCTGTTCACGGTTCAACTCTTACTTCTTATAATTTGTGCACATCTGCCTCTTATTTCTTTTCATTATTTCAATTTTATTTCTTTCCATTATTTCTTTCTTAGATAATCATTTAGTTATTAATAAATGAAGACGATTTATCTAAGGAAGACGTTACAACAATCCAAAAGAATAATAGTAGTAGTAGTCTGGGAAAGAAATAAAAGTTCTCATAAATCACGATCATCATTTTTCCATTATTCCTTTCCCCAATTTGTTTCTTATAAGAAAACATTATTTCTTTCCCCCAATTGAATTTTAAATGAAAGCATGAACTTTCGACAGTTATTGTCTTCTGTGGAACATGCATCTTCTTATAATTTTTGTTTATAGTTCAATTATCAATAATTATCCTCAATGTTGTCCACTTCCTGTTTTGGTCGTGGAAGTTCCCGCTCTGGCCGGAACGAACGGAGCGCTGCTCGATTCTGGCTTGTTGTCACGGCCGGCACGGGCTCCGCTCGGGAGAGGAGATCACTGAACGTGGAAGGGAACTTTTTCGTTGGTGAGAAGAGCAAAATCTTTTTCTTCTCTTTGTATTACGGTTTGGCATTTTATCAAACAAGTGGTGTGCCATCTTATATATGTGTTTAATTAAATATTTGCAGATCATACATGTATCGATTGTGACACTTGCCGATGGATGGTTCCTGTATGTATTTTTCTCTCATTTTTATCAAGAGAATTATTTATAGACATTCAAATTGATAAATGTTTCTTATTTTTAGGACTTATTTGCAAGGATTGATAGGATGTCGGCTGTAACAAAGCAGCCGGCTTCAAAAGATGAAAATATCAAGGCTTTGCAGGTTAATTCTCTTTTAGTTGGACTAAAGAATTGATGATTGAAATCTCTTATTTTAATTCTAATTTCTAAAGCAGTTTTTTTTTAATTTCAAATTTGCTTTGTGCAAACTTTACTTTCTTGTCAAACAAATTCAATTCATATTGAAAAGACGATGATGGAGGTAGTCAAGGTGAACAAGACGTTTCCTCTGCCTATCGACGAAAGTGACATTCCTGTGTGTTTCTACTAGTTGTGTGTTTCTACTACTGTGGTTACCGCTCTGAGAAATCTTATGAGCCTACACCATACTTTATTTCTCACCCTGAAGGAAACATAATGGTGGATTGGTAAGTGCTAATTAAAATTTCAAACTGTCAAAAGCAAACAAACAAAATGCAATTTCATTTAATTTTGTCAAATATATTCCAGTCCGAAATACACAGAGATATTGGCTCGTGAGATCGACATACTCGGTGGGGTCCACTACCTGTTCCTTACTCATAAGTATGATCAAATAAGGAAATTAATTGTGATTTTTAGACAACTTTCCTAATAACTGAAATTCAAATTAAGTGACCAGACCAAATTTAATATATCAGGGATGATATAGCAGAGCATGATAAGTGGGCCAGTCGGTTTAAATGTGAGAGGATTATGCATGTAGGAGATGTAAGTACTTGCACCATTCCTTTATCTTACTACCATAAGATGGAAATTTTTGTTCTTACTTGATCTTAATTCGCTTCTTGGTATTGGCACTGCCACAACCTGCCTTTTTAATACAATCCATACAACTTCGTATATTTACAACCAACAATCGGGTAAGGGATCAGTAAATAATTCATCTCCCTGGTAAGTTTGCTTCCCTATCACAATGTGCTATGCATATCAAAGAGTGAGTTTAAAAATTAAAAGTATTTTAAAAGGTTTTAAGAACAAATTAGTAATTTATTTGAGAACTATGTAGATGTCGAGGCCAATTACATGCAAATGGTATAAGCTCTTTACACTGCACCTTAAATCTTTTTTTTTTGTTTCTTACACGTCATGGCAGAAGAATAAGATTCAAAGACAATGATGAAAAGATAAATTAGAACTCATTAGGAATTAATTTAATAACTTTAGTTGAGAAATGTTGTTTCAGTTATGAACGACCAATGGAAGTTTTCTTTCTCCAATTGTTAATGTAGAGTAGTCAATTTATAACCCTAGTATATGTCAGTCACCTCCACAAAAATTTACCCAAATGATTTAAGCCCCATAAGGCATACTATCTGGAATTCTTGTTTTGGGAAGGGCTTATTTGAAAATCTTCAACAAATCATCTTCTTATGCCATCTTATATGTAACTTATAAATGTACTGCACAGATGATGAAAAAGAGCAACTTTAACATAGTAACTGATTTATCCGTGTTTAAATGTCGTTCTCTTATATTGGGATAATTTTGATTTTTTCTTTATGTTAATTCAGCTTGGGATTAGTTAGCAGGGTTAGGTGCTATGCATTGTTCTTAAAAGAGAGATTTGAATATTTTCACGTGCTAAGTATGATGTGGAGACTGATCCACTGGTATGTGATCTAAATTATGTTTCATTTCTGATTTTGGTACTGTGCTTATCAATATGTTGTGAATTGATTGTTATACCTTTTTTTTGTCTCTGTGTGTTTTGCACAGAACGAAGAATGTGATCTCATTGATAATCAAATAATCTCATTGGGCAAGGCCTTTCTCAGATTTTGGTACCGTACAAGTTCAGACTTTTACTGTACAATCTCTCTCTATAAAGCCAACAAGGATCGTAATCGTTTAGTGCTCATAATTAGTAAGATTCCCGCACTGCATCAGTTAGGTGTGGTACCGGCATTGGGTTTAAAAATGAAGACATTCCATAACACGAACCAATATACGCTTTGCATAGTACTATAAGCTCACTCACTCTAAATTACAAACCATTCAAAACAAAACAAAAGAATGGGCTGGCAAACGAATAACTGCAATAAAAAATCAGATTAGCACATGTAGAGACTTCTTGGGCTAGATCGACCTAGTCAAAGAGACCAGACAGACAACACCGCTAGAAAAATTTATTGTAGCCAAAATCAAAAAGAGGTTCACAGAATTGGCTGTGCTTGAGGAAGATATCTGGAGGCAAAGGGCACGTACTAAATGGGAATTACAAGGAGACAGAGGTACGAGATTTTTCCATGGTTTGGCATCGGCAGCAAAAAAAACCAACACCATAGTACAAATTGAACACCAAGGTGCAATATGCGATGATCAAACCTCCAAAGCACAAGCTTTCTTCAATTTTTATGTGGATTTGATAGGCAAAGAATCATCATCGGTACCAAATTTTCAATGGGAAAATCTATACGATAACCAAGGTGAAGAATTACAGGACCAAGACGATGAGATAACGATACAGGAAGTCAAGGAAACCATCAAGCAATGGCCAAAAAACAAGAGTCCGGGACCAGACGGTTTCTCGGGAGAATTCTACTCACAATTCATAGATATATTGGCTCCCGATTTATGCAGCGTGTTTCGACAAGTCACAAGCCAGGGTACGTCACTTCATCCACTCAACTCATCGTACATCGTACTCCTTCCAAAGAGAGACTCACCGGCAACAGTGCAAGACTACAGACCGATCAGCTTACTTCATGGTGTGCAAAAAATTCTTTCCAAAATTCTCGCAAATAGACTACAGCAGAAACTTTCGAACCTACTTCATAAAGCACAGACGGGTTTTATGAATAACAGACACATCTGCGAGAGCTTCATTTATGCTCAACATATCTTGCACACAGCCCGAAAGGAGAAGATTCCAATAGCACTATTCAAAGCTGACTTCACAAAAGCGTTCGATACGGTAAACTGGGAGTTCATCATGAGGGTCACGAAGGCCCACGGTTTTCCGGCAAAATGGCTTTCTTGGATTCAACAAACCATCCTAGTAGGAACCTCACAAATCATGGTCAATGGTCTACTGGGAAGGAAAATAACTCTCAAGCGAGGCGTAAGGCAAGGTGACCCACTCTCACCGCTCCTATTCATTTTAGCTATCGACTTTCTTGCTAGATATGTGCAAAAATTGGCGAATATGGGAGCTTTGAGGATGCCTTATAGCAATATGACACCATGCTTACTATACGCGGACGATGCAATATTCTTCATAAAACCCGAAATCCAACAGCTCCAGGCACTTCAGATCGTTCTAACGGTGTTCAAACAAATTTCCGGTCTTTCGGTAAATCTCACCAAATCGGAACTACTGATCTCCATGGGCTCACATACAACACAACAGGAGTTAGCCAATGTCTTGGGATGCAAATTGGCAACTTTACCCTTCACCTATCTCGGTTTGCCATTATCGAACAAGAAATTGCCAAAAAGTGCCTACCTGCCTTTAATCGAAAGAATGAATAAGAGACTGAGTGGATGGGCAGCCAAACACCTTTCGATTGCAGGAAGAATAGTCTTGATTAACTCAGTACTATCATCACTCCCGACATATTTTATGTCATGTCTAAAGCTTCCGGGATGGGTAATAAAAGATATCGACAAAATTCGAAGATCCTTCCTTTGGCACGGGACAACACCTATACCACACAGGAAGATGAACCCGGCAAGATGGACCTTGGCATGCACCCCTAAACAATTCGGAGGTCTTGGTATCATGGATTTGGCGACTTTCAATCAAGCTCTCTTAATAAAATGGTATTGGCAATGGAAGAAGTCGCAACCCTCACTATGCAAACCAATCTTTCAGCAAAGCATTGGCCCAAATGGTTTACCGGACTCACCAATCTTCAACACAGCAATCAGAGATTCAATAAAATTATGTAATTTCGCATTCACGTACCAGCCAGGAAATGGACAAAGCATTCGGTTTTGGGATAACCGGTGGGAAGGGATTACTCTCTACTCACAATTGCCGAACCTCTTCACCTTTGCTATTGATGCAAACATATCCTTGCAGCAGGTGACACAAATTGCCACACTAGAATCAATGTTCAGAGCCGGTCTATCTGACATTGCACAAGAGGAACTGGTACGGCTACAAATTATCTTATCGGGTACCACACTGAACCCGCTAACCCAAGATGAGGTATCATGGCCTTGGAGTGATTCTGGTAAATACACTGTTCGAGGGGGATACCGTGCAATGAAGACCAGCCCTACAATTCATAACAACGCACACAGGATTTGGAAAATTCCCGCACCACCTAGAATGAAAGTTTTCGGGTGGTTGATGCTCTTAAACAAGCTCTTCACAATTGACAATCTAAACAAAAGGGGATGGCCGCTAGTTAACAGGTGTGTTCTTTGCAAGGCACAAAATGAATCGGTGAAACATATGTTTGAGGCATGCACATTTTCCAAAACAGTATACCAAGAACTGACAAGGGTAATACCGGACAAATGGCCATTAACGGATGCAGTCAATCCAATAGAGGTGTTAACAAACACCAAAATCACAAAACTGCAAAGGAGCACCGTGTTGATAGCTCAATTCTGTATTTGGAGGGAGCGTTGCAATAGGACGTTCACAGAAGAAAACAAAGAGGCGAAAGACATCAAAGATGAAGTGATATGGCAATTGAAGTTTGTCTCAGAAGAAACAACAACAAATAGGGAGTAATCATCCATGCCGCGGATCATCCATTTTATTTTTCTATAGCTTACACTTTTCTCCTTTAGAGTTTTTATTTTTTCTGTTTCTACTTCTCTTTTCTATTTTACCTTTACTTTTAGTACTCAATATGATTTGAGTACAATTATCTTTCACTCTTTGTAGTTACATCACCAATGTAACAGAACATTATGTTTCAATCAAATATGGGCTAGACCCCTACTTTTCATCAAAAAAAAAATATATAAATATTCCATAACACGAAGAATGTTATATTACACGGTGTGTGCTCATCGGAGAGTGTGGAACCGACCTAGACCATGGCATGGCAATCGTAGGCTATGGCACCACGCAAGATGGAACCAAATATTGGATCGTGAAGAACTTGTGGGGCCCGGAGTGGGGCGAAGACAGATACATCTGGATGAAACACGGTGTCACGGCCAAGACAGGCTTATGTGGCATTGCGATGGAGGCGTCTTATCCCGTCAAGACCTTGTCGAATCCTTCGAACTCTAGAATATTGATATACAAGAAGACGTAATATGTGTTGTACAGAAGCTTCAGACTTGTGATTTACTGACATGTGATACTCTTCAAATAAAACCAAATAAATTGTAGTAATAATCAACACTCTTGAAATGGAAGAAAAGCTAGGCACTTTTTCAACTTAAGTAAACTGTGGCTTAATTCGTAAGGAACCCTGCAATAAATGTATCTATGTTTAAGAGTTTTGTAACTATTGAAATGTAGGATTTATTGAATAATTATTCTTTTTATTGGTCTATTTTTTATGAAAATATGTCATTTTGTATGAGAATTTTTTTTCTCTTATAATATGTCTCCGTTGCAACACACGGGCACGATACTAGTAATGTAAATATATTCCTCCAGCATGAGATAGGACTATGGTCTAAAGAAATAACATCATTAATCCATACATTATCTAATTGACAGAGAAAATAATAACCTATACATTCAGTTTGTTGATTGCCTCTATTGTTGTTTTTTTATGGTTCATAATTAAAAAAAAATAGCTCTTTTAAAAAATTCTAAAAATTTAGTAAATAATTTCTGAAAAATGTAAATTTGGCCTCCAAGTACATTTTAATTTGAAGATATGTTAAGCGGTTCGGATCGGTTATGTAGAATTGAAAATGAAGATAAGAACGTAAAGCACAAGAGAGTTCATGCTTTATAAATCACCTTAACCTATCCTTAGATCTCTAATAGAAATATCTTCGGTATGTACACTAAGGATAAAATTGTGGATATAAAAATAATTTGACGAGTTAAAATTCCGTAAGTTTAGCATAATATAGTATAATTCATAAATAGTTCGTTGTTTCATAATTTAAATAGCATATTAAAATATTAATATTTTTGTAAATAAATAAAAAGACTAAATTTTATGAATAATATAAAATATATAATTTATTTGCTCTTACAATTTGTCAATTTAAAAATAATTCTGAAATGAACCAAAAGAATAATTTGATATAATATGAATATTATTTGAAAATATTGAACATTAAGCACTAACAATATTTTTTTTTGTAATACTTCACAGCAACTGTACAATAGAGACAGCAGTTCTACTTACATAAGTACATATTTTGGATACAAATTCATTTGACAATCAAGCAATCTTTCAAAATTATTTTTTAAGTTTTGAAATACGTAGCAGCATCAGTCATGTATTGCTAGATTTTTAGGATCTCCAAGGTGTCTTTTATTTTCAACAAGATTTCCTTCTTGACGCAGGAAACCTTCCAGTTTTGCATTTGTACATTCACCACGCAGCATCTTTCAGAGGGCTTCAACGTTGAAAGTAATTGATGTAAATTTTAATTAAGAACACAAATCTAGTTGAGAGAGCTGATCAATACCCCCAAAAATGCATTCAACACAGGATTTCACAAAAACTACTGCATTCATGCATATATCTGAGCACAGAATATTCAAATTATGTTCTATTTTGTTATAAATATATGTCTCCGTCGGGGTGGATACAGGATTTTCACCCGGGCATGGTAATAATTATCGAATCAGATTTAAACTATTGAATCAGATTCAAACCTATTAGATAGAAACTAACTCTCAAAATTTCTAATCAAATCACGATTAGCAATCGAATCCATTTTAAATAGCTAATGAATTTCATGTATACCCCTCAAAAACTTCAAAATTACGTATTTCCCCCTCTAAACTTTGAAATTACGTATTTCTCCCCATAAACTTCAAAAACTCACAAATTTATTCATTTTATTGTCTTTTATATTAAAACTCATTCTAAAATTTTGAAATACCCATTTTACCCTTTATTAAAAGCATATAAAAGCTCATCAGACTCAAATTTGAATCTGAAGGGTTCCTTTGCCGTCTGATTTGCACGCATTGCATTAAGATCTGTGCGCAACGCTTCAATATTCGTGCTGATCTAGCACGCACGGATCTTAAAGCAATTCAAGATTTGTGCATGTCACTTCAATATGTATGTGTGTTCGCATCAAGATTTGTGCCAATCTTGCACGCACAGATCTAAAAGTCGGACGGTAGGACGGTAGATGAACCGTTCATATTCAAATTTGAGTCTGATGAGCTTTATATGTTTTTAATAAAGGGTAAAATGGGTATTTTATAAATTTAGAATGAGTTTTAATATAAAAGACAATAAAATGGGTAAATTTGTGAGTATTTGAAGTTTAGAGGGGGGAATACGTAATTTCAAACTTTAGAGGGGGATACGTAATTTTGAAGTTTTTGAGGGGTATACGTGAAATTCCCTCTAAATTGAAACTAACTCTCAAATTGACAATCAAACCAATGTTGACGGAGGAGGAGAGGAGTTGCCGAGCTGTGCTGAGCAAATCGATTAAGCGGAGGAGAATTAGAGAAGCGCCTGTCGGTCTAAAGTCGTGAGCGGCTGAGCATAAATTGCGGCTACGGTGGAGTAGGCCATACATCGCCAAGATGAATTTGCCACTGAAGACAGGACAAAGGAAATTACGAACAGAGCTAGGAGAAAATAAATGAAATTGTGATAGTGGATTGCACTATTTTTATTTAGCTGCGTGAATTTTAAACAAAATGAATTGTAGTCTAAACAAAATGGGTTATGCTTGCAAAAAGCTTTTTTTAGAGCTGTATTTGAAATTGGACTGAACTCAGAATAGGACATACTGTTTTTCAGACTAGAACAAGAATCCAAAATCTCATATCTGTAAATTGAATTTTAAAATCTAAAATACAACTGTTGTCCTACTGTGCACTACGCTGCATCCGTCCCTGAACTCGAATCCATATCCTCCCAGGTACCTGAAAAGGGAATCTTTTACAATTACTTGATCTGGACCATTCTTTTTAACTTGGCACGCATCTCAAAGCCCAACAATACTGCCCCGTGCGCTAGCCCGAATCCCAAACCGGCTGAGAGTTAATCTTAAACCGTAAATAGCTAACTGTAAAAGAGAATCTTTTACGGTACCTGGGAGGATATGGATCCCCCTGAACTCTTCGTTCGGTTTCGACGTCATTAAAAGTTTGCATGATATAATAGTCCAGTCAATAAATTTGCGTGATATGATATTATAATCTGAACTATAGATGTTGTGTCGAGATCGGACAAAGTAGATCTTTAATTCTACTGAAAAAAAAAAAATAGAAATGCATCTAGGAATTGCCTGAAATCGAATTATAGAACAACAACAATATTTAATGAGCACAAAAGATATAAATTATGTGCGCATAAATGAAGAGGCGCGTTGATTCCCCGGTTACATGCCCATTTACTCTAAAAGGTTGAGAAATCTAATGCAATTAATCTATAAATTTCATGTATAAAATTTAGTGGAATCTAACGAGTTTTCTGTGAAAAACGATAAAAAAAGAGAAATTCTTAGATGAAAACATGATCAATAGATAGCTTGCCTCTAGTTAAGTAGTTAGACACCGGAACTTTCATATTTACCATAAAAAAAATATAAATCAATAAACCACAATTTTATCCAAATTCTATATTTATTACGGATGCAACAACAAATGGGAATAGAATTTGGCGTCCGCAATATAAAGTTGCGGACAACTATTTTATTTTTCCACTCAAAGTCACTAACCTAAATTCTTTTGGCCAATCACATTTTGTGGTTTGGTCACAGTTGATTGGGAAAAAATATTGTCTGTAGTTTTACTTTGCAGTCATGTCAAAAATAAAATTTTTTAAATTTTGTGGTTTTTTTATTTATCTATTTTTCTCGAATAGTAAAAATAAAAATTTCGGAGTTAGACACTGTCAAGTGAGAGGGGTGCAAACGGATTGGATACGGATCGGATAGTGATAAAACCATATCCGTATCCACTTTTATTTTTTAGATACGGATACGGATTGGATATTTGATGGATATGTACGGATACGGATCGGATATCGGATATCCGTAATATATACATAAATATTTTCATAATATATATTAAATTATATGGTATATATCTACCTATTCAGACACGGATAATTAAAATTCAAAACCATATCCGTATCCGTACCCGCACGAATATTTGAATATTATCCATAGTTAATTTTCGGATATGATCCGGATACAATATTATCCGATCCGTTTGCACCCTAGTCATGTCTCTTCCAAACACACAATTGTCGGTAAGTCTTTTTTAAAAGAGCAATTGTTATTTTCTTTTTTTTCTGATTTTACAATTTTTCTGATTGTTTTAAAAATATTTTTTGAAGATAGAGATTGACTCTAAATAAATATCAGCATATAATTTTTTTTTCAATTATAATCATTTGCATCTAATGCCACAATATATTTTATACAATAATAAAGATAACGATAATTATAAAATTAAAAATAAAGTCAACGAAATAAAGATAGAGATTAATAAAAAAAACATATAAAATTACAATATATTAAGGCTTCCTAAAAAATTATATATGATTAAAAATAAAATAAATAAGAAGATAGATCGAGTAGAACTAGGGTGTTCCTAAGTTCACTAAATCCCTTCGTGAACTCAACTCTAAAACTTATCAAATTGGCTTCAAATGATGGATCTAAACTATTGAAATCCTTCTACCTTACGGATGATGCGTCTACATGTGAAAATTTTAAACTTTCGAATTAATTTATTATAAAGTTAAGTGGTCAAAATTAAAAGGTTTATAAATTAATTTTAATGTATTTATTTTTGGACGCCTTTTGACCACTTGACTCTATTCAAAATTAATTTAAAATTTTAAAATTTTCACATGTAGACACATCACTCGTAAGATAGAAGAATTTCAACGGTTTGAATTCGTTGTTTGAAGCCAATCTAATAAATTTTAAAATTGAGTTCACAAAAAGACTTGATGAACTTAGGAAGACCCTAGTTCTACTCAGATAAATCTAACCTTAATCTCATATAAAGATCGGAGTTATCTTAAGACTGCTTTAAAAGAGAGAGTAGTTATTCTCGTACCTTTTTTAATATTCTTTTTTAGCAAATCAAGACTATATTTTCAAGAAATACAGACCCACACTCGACCAGTTTGGTTCCAATCGTGACGAAGATATTACCCCTCTGCTCTCTTCCTGTCTCTCCCTCCACTCCATTCCAATTCAGTAAATTTAGTTAGGCTGCAACATCCTTTAGTTTCGATCCAACTTCCAAAGCATCGGAAATGCAATTTCTTGGATTCTTGGTAGGTGTCTCTTCTCCTCTGTTAGTCTTCAACAAACCATGGAATAGACGAGATTGTTTTAACCTTTGCAAACTTCCTTATTGATAACTGTTTACAACTTGATCGGTATCTCTTAATTGAGAATCACTGTTTTAAGGGAGCCATCCCTTCTCATCAGTCCCACATTTTCTTTACCGTTTTTTATTATTTTAGTTTTAGGATTTTCTATTTTGATTTTAATAGAAATCAGCTTGATAGAAATAAAGTTGTTTTCTTTTGTTTTTGCACAGATATTATGCTTGCCTGGTGTTTGAGGAAATGTCTCTATGTAAGTTTTCCATCAATTATCTAATACTTCTGCTACAATATAACAAAATGCATAGCTATACCTGGTTCTTGAAATATGAAATGTTTGGTTGAAAACAATTTTTGAATCTTAACACCTTGCCTTTTCACTCTTTAATTTAGAAATAGAAACATAATATGGCAGGATTTTTTTAGACATTGTAATGAACATAAGTATCATTGTATTGCATAGTGGATTAATGTATGGAGTCAAATGCTGGGGAGAAAACTCCCATTCAATGAATGTTACTTTTTGTATTGTGATACACTAAGTAGTAACTCTTTATAGTGAAAGTTAAGCTTTCTAACTCTTGCAATTATTGCAATTATTGCAATGCTTGCATTGTGATACACCATTCAGCAACATTAAGTAACCACAATATAGCTTTTACTCGATACAACAACCCTATAAACAAAAGTCAGTACTTCAAAAGTCACATGTAGATCAGACAAACACACTACGTAGAGACCTAGCTCTGTCATCACACAGAGTTAATGCACAAATCTCTTAGCCGTAGCAATCTTGTTTTCTCCTATATGTGTAACACATCAATTCTAAAGTGGACATGTCTACCCTCACTTCCATACCAAACTCAATTTATTTCAGTGCAGGACTTCTTTCATAACAATTATCTGAAATATTTTAACCAATAGACAAATAGGGGTGTGACCCCTATCTCTTTCCTCAAAAAAAAAATTATCTGAAAACCATATATTATTGTAGATAAAATATCAGACCCAACATCAAAGATCAATAAGCGGATCTTTTTTTTTTAATGATATTTTCAGACCTTGAGATGTGCCTTTCCTGCAAAAGCACCTTAGTAGGCATATGTGCCTTTCTTATGATGTGGAGCTTTAATTGGATTACCTTATTTTCTCTTTGATAGGGTTTAGAGAAGATGGTATTGTCTAGAAAATCTTATGTGCTATAAAAAATATTTTTTCCTTGGTCATTGTCTCACGAATACCTTATCTTTCGATTGGCTGTTGTCGATTAATAATGATGACTGAAATTAGGAGAACATTTGAGCAAACAGGCTATAACAGGTAAGAAACATTGCTTATGTCACATTTTTTATTTTACCGTGAGCAGGTGTTTGAAGTTTGTATCAGAGTGCTCCGTGCTGTTGCAAAGTAGGAATCAATACCTAGGCGAACACCCATAAGCTGAGGAGCGAGGGTGTCATTTTAAACCATCTGACAACAATAGCTCCTATGGTCGAAGCACTCCAAAATCCTACACCACACTTTTCCGAGCTCTCTTTTCGTCCTCCTCCAGGTGATTTGAGTTATCGTCTGCCATGTGTTAAATGCTTCTCTCTGGTTACAGTGGGGGCAACTTCCTTTACTTTGTTGATCTCTGTCTCTCTTGTGCTGTGTACATGATATCCTCATACATGCGCAAACATTGGTGATGGATAATGAAATTGAAGAATACGGTTTGCAACCTTGTCATCATACCCTTTTCAAGACCAAATATGTAGTTCACTATTATATGATTACGTACGTCAATCGGTCCATTCCATGTTTGTTAGTCCCAACAGAGAAATACTGGAACAATTGGGTTTATTCGTTTCTTCGATCAAGTTTGACGCCTATCCACTATTGTGATCCTGTTTGCTTTTACTGATGTGGGTGCTTATAGGTTGACTAAACTTTTGTTATACATAATGGTTAGGATACTGGAGTTTTGTAACTAGCAGCAACATGTTGTCTGAGCCCTTTTCTTTAATTAGAGCAATTCATTGAAAAGATTGTGGGCTTTGTTTGTTTCAACAGAGGAATTGTGCTTTTGAGGTGCTTGAGAGAATGTTTTTCTGAACATTCAAGGAGAACGACTCCATGGACTGGTTTTGTAGCTTGCCCGATGGAATATTGACCTGCATCCTATCCTTCCTGAGTACAAAAGAGGCTGTTCAGACATGCATCCTTTCAAAAAAATGGAGACATGCATGGGCTTTTCTGCCAGTTCTAAAATTTGATATTACTGATTGGCTGGATGAGGAAAATCTGAGAGATTGCGAGCTTAAGTTCAAGAATTTTCTGTATGGCGTGTTGGAAAACCGAGAGCCAACAGTACAGTTGGACATGTTTGAATACGAGAATTATATTCCGGACTATGATTCGGAAATTTCTTTCGAATTTCTCAACCGTGTTGCGCTGCTAGAACCTCGGGTGGTTTCTGTTGATATTGGTAGAGGTAGAGTGAATCGGTTAGATTTGCCTGATTCCATATTCTCTTGCACAAGACTAGAAATTCTCGACTTGTGTATCTTCACTGAAGATTTTCCTGTTATTAGGCCGGAATCAGTACACCTACCTGCTCTGAAAAATGTAGATCTGACGGGCATAGCGCTCACTGATGATGATAGATTCATACAAAATCTTTGCTCTTCTGAATGTCCTGTCCTTGAAACTATGGTTTTAGAACTTTGTGATTTGGATATCTCCGAAATTTCATCTAGAGTGTTGAAGGAATTGACTATCTATGACTGCTCTCAATCACGCCTAACTCGAATTTCTTGTCCCTGTCTTTCTTCTCTTATCATTGAATCATATGAGAAAATGGCAGGCTTTGAACTTAAGAACACGACATCCCTTGAATATGCTAAAATCTGTTTAGATCTGGATAAGAAGCATGGTGATCTGTACCTCCTCAGCAGTCTTACAAATGTTTCACATCTGAGTCTTGGTTTGTGGGGTCCTCAGTTCAAGGTATATTTCTCTTCTCATAATAATTAAAAACAATTAGTTTCTAGCTTGCACTTATTGTGATTGCAACAATGTCCTCTCAAACAGAAATACATTTCTTGTACAATGATGTACAGTAAATGAAACTTTTCGTGTCTATCGGCTGTGTGCCCATGAATTAAACAGTGTGCAATACAGATGTGTGCAGATAGTCGTTATACTTGTACAGTATCTCTTACTACAAATTATAAATTAGTTTGTTACCATGTGTGGTTTGTTTCTGTACCATCTTTTGCTAGCTGTTGCCAGCTAGATAAATCATGAACACAAAAGAAACTAAATTCTGCTTGCATATTCAAAATTTTATTTTCCTGGGTGCTAATCATGTTAATATGTAGTATAAATGACAATTTACGATGGATTTTTGCTTATTCATTCAAATTCATGTTTCTTTCTTAATATAAAGGTAAAATTGGAGAAGGACATTTTGAAGTGCAGAACCTTCGGAAACTTGCAGACTTTGGAAATTTATTACTGGGATTTGAGTTATGACATTGATTTAGTGGCTTGTTTTCTCAAGCATTCTCCTTTTCTAGAAGAGCTCACTTTGCTCCTCCGTGAAGTAATCTCTCTACACCTCCCTCCATCACTCCCTCTCTCTTTTTTTTTCGAAAATTTGTTAGAGGCTGCCATGTATTTTATTCTCAAGGAAAGAAGCTACACCGCTTACCAGCCATAGAGCAAAAACAAAACAAACATTTTCACTATAGCCCTAGTTCAGCCAAGATAATAAAAACAAACTGTCAAGAAAAACTCTAGGAGTGCTCATCCACATCATTTCGAGCATCCCTCCCAATGATCTCTGGAGGAGGGGTAACATCACCAAATACAACCAAATTATGATTGATCATTTAATTTTCTGGTTTGATCATTATTCTTAAGTAAAATAAAATTTGTTGTACTATAGTTATATATAATAATCAATTTAATTAACATAAGTATATTATGATTGATTCTTTTGAACTAATCATATCGTCACTGATAATGTTTTATTTGTAATTTCAGATACTGTAATAATAAGTAAATCAATTGTATTTTCATTACTATATTAATTAGCAGTTATAATAAGTAAAATAATTATACTAATGAAGTAATTCATTTAATTATATTTTTGGCAACTATTTTCAATTGCACTATAATTAATAATATTAGTTACCTTTTTAGCAAGTATATCAATTTCATTAATAATGTTAAATATATAATTATTTTTGCATGTTAAATGCTAAGGAAGTGAGGGTAATTTGGTCAATAAAGAGCTCTCAGGATGCTCCTTCATTAATCCATGGGAGGATTTGTTTACTAAGCAAGCTTATAATCCTCCTTGTGAACCTTTTATTCTGCCAGCTTAGCATTGAATTAAGGCTTTAAACATCGTTTAAGAAACCTTAAAGAATGACTAATGATTGGGTTGATAAAATCCAAATGTTTATAGTCTGGTTATATGACGATTTGCTTCTCTGTTTCTTCTGATGAGTAAATTGTGGCCAAAGCCATTATCACTCTGGTTAATAACAATTTATTTATAAACTCTGTTATATCAAGCAAGGCCGGAGCTGTTATAAACTAGCTGGTGCCTATCTGACGATGACCTATCTTATTAGACTAATATGATTTTTTTTACAAATATGGAAGCCGAAGGAAGGTGATCCAAAAGAAGAGCTAAGCCAGGACAAATTGAGAAATAGAAGAAATGTGTTATTCCAAAGGGAGCGCCTTAAGACAGTTAGGATTGTGAAACCAATACGACGGCCTGATATGGTGGTTGATCAACTGATCAACTATTTGCGTACTCACATCAAGACAATTGAAGAAGAAATTATTAGCTGATGTTTCAATAATTTTTCTTGATGTAAATTTGGTGTTTTCATTATGTGTGAGACATGGATGTTGATGTGATATTTGTACCTGTTGATTTGTTTCTGTCCTCAATTTGCCAGTGACAAATTTGTGAGTTCTTTCTGTTCCAAAAGTTTAGGTCCGGCGGCTGCTTTATGAAATCAGATTCTTGCTAGGAGGAGAAATTAAGAAAAATTAGGTTCATTTCAACAAACTTGTTGCTCAACACCAATCATCATATTGGGCTAATATTATGCTGATTAGATAAATGAGGGAATTTATGTTTTCCGTGTAGTAATAAAATAGATTCATTTTTCCGAGAGAAGCAATGTAAAATATTAATCATTTCATTTTTGTCTTGTTAATTTAAGAATAATGACCAAACCAGAAAATTTAACAATAAAAATATCGGAATATGCACTCATGTTTTGATAGCTCTCACTTTTGTATCTTAAAAAGGGATTATATAATACTTATTTATGACAATCAAAATTCAATATTATAAGCATGATCTTTATAGGGCACATATCATGTCTATCAAAAATGATGAAATTATTAAGTGATTTGAATTTAATGACTCTATATGCATTACCGGACGATACTCAAATGACATGAAATTTATTTTGATACTCTATCTATACATCTATTAATTTTTTATTTTATTTTTTAACCTTATTTGAATTTATTTGAGAAATTATTATTACTATTGATGCAATAAGTCATTGTCAAGAGATCTCTCCTAAATTTAAAATATTTTAAATGATATGATCATATTTTTAATTTATATGCTTACTCGATTGAAAATTAAAAAAATGGTTTATCACTGAATATATAATGCATATACTCTTTCACATCTGATATTGTTTACATAAACATATGCGAAATGTATAAGCGATATATGCACAAAGAGTTTATATATTCTTTTAAATATTATAATGATAATTTCTATAATTTCTGCAAGTTCTAAGTATTTTTTGCAATATCACTGTCAGTTTTGGCGATTTACTGATTTCAAATATGTCCAGAATTAAACGAAAACATCTAATATGCATTATTGTAGCATTTTTGTGTAACTTTTTTTTATATTAATTTAAAATTTAGTCTAATAATCATTTGTGCAAGTATATGATAATATTTGAGGTACGACTATAAATTCTGATCGTTTAATCACTTTGAATGTCTCTAGAATTAATTAAAAGCATCTATTACAAATGCAAATTGACTTTATGATATTTCATTTCAATATTACTCTAATAATATTTTTACAGGTTTTAGATATTACTTGGGAAATTATTATTAGTTTTGGTGGATTAATCAATTTAAATATGTCCAATATCAAATGAAATATCAAATATCCATGCATGAAATTCGTTTTAAATGCACAACTATATATTTTGTTTTCATAAAAATTTGATGTATTCTTTCGATGTTTTCATAACAATTATTTGTGCACGTATTATATAACAATTATTTATGCCCGTGTTAGTAAAAGGATGAACCCAGATGCCAAAACCATATGCAAAAATAAACGATACATACATCAATAGAAACCTCTATTTGAAACATACATGCCTTCAACCATGTCAACTTTGATGTAGTCCTACTCATTTGACTACGATTGACTAAGTTTGTGTTCTCCAGAACCTCGGCTTAATTCCGTTGAGCACATAGTCTAGTCAGTGTCGATTCAAATATTAACTTAGCCATGTAGAAATCAATTATATAGAATTTGACTTATCTCCGCTAAGTACCTTATTGATCAAAACTCAAACATAATCATATCAAACCAAATATAACTTTTTATATAGGTGGAATTTCACGTATACCCCTCAAAAACATCAAAATTACATACTCCCCCCTATAAACTTTGAAATTACGTATTCTCCCCTCTAAACTTCAAAAACTCACAAATTTACTCATTTGATTGTCTTTTATATTAAAACTCATTCTAAAATTTTAAAATATCCATTTTACCCTTTATTAAAAGCATATAAAAGTCCATCAGACTCAAATTTGAATCTGAAGGGTTCCTCTACCGACTGATTCGCGGGCATCGCATTAAGATCTGTATGCATCGCTTCAATATTTGTGCTGATCTAGCATGCACGGATCTTAAAGCAATTCGGATTTGCGCACATCGCATTAAGATCTGTGCATGTCGCTTCAATATGCATGTATGTTCGCATCAAGATTTGTGCCGATCTTGCGCGCACATATCTAAAAGCAGTTCGGACGGTAGATGAACCGTTCAAATTCAAGTTTGAATCCGATGGGCTTTATATGTTTTTAATAAAGGGTAAAATGGGTATTTTATAAATTTAGAATGAGTTTTAATATAAAAGACAATAAAATGGATAAATTTGTGAGTATTTGAAGTTTAGAGGGGGAAATACGTAATTTCAAACTTTAGAGGGAGAAATATGTAATTTTGAAGTTTTTGAGGGGTATACGTGAAATTCCCCCTTTTATATATATAATCCTATAGAGACTGCTACAGTACATTCTACATTTAGGCTTACAACTGGGGCCCGTTTTCAGCGACATCCATTTCAACATACCTTTCGCTCTATTTTTTCTTCCTTTTTTTACACTTCCTTCCTGTCTAGAAAGATCTACGCGTTTCTCTCCTTTTTTGCGACCTCGAGAATTCCAAAGAGGCAAAGACCCATCTCTCTCCTCTCCGTATCTTCTCCATCCACACGCCCTCCCTTCCGTTCTCCTCCGCTCGCTCACCTCCCTCCCAGTCTTAAGATTTTCAAAGACCTACCTCATTCTCCTTCGTGCTATTCATCATCCATGCTCTCGTTGGCCTCTTCTCGGTAAGATTTTGAAAATTTATTGCTGCATTTTTTTTACCCTTTCAATTTACGAGGAACACCTATATAATAGGAATTTAGAAGGAAGTACTGGATGGGATATAGTGAAGCTACTAGGAAATTGACATCTTTTTTTCCTACTTCGCATCGCAACTATTGTTGTTTATTGACGACTTTTTACCTCAATTCAATTATTTGTCATATCCAATTTGAGTATAAATTATTTTTTGTCTCTGTTACAGGGTCACGTTTTTATTTTCTGTTCTTGTCTTCATAAAGGATCAATTACAAAATCTCTCTTGCATGGTTATTTCCACCATAAAGGTTCACTTTTAATTACTCTTTTGATATGGTCTTTTAAAGTCATTTTATTATGTATTGTGTACAAGTAGATTTATGTATATGCATATTTTCAATTAATTTTCTAACGTTTAGTTTGACAACTTCTCATTATAAATGGCTCGAAGACAGAATGGACAGGTCTGATGAAATGTTTTAAACTTGAGAGGATAATTTTAGTTTGATTTAACATTCACTAATGGACCTTTTCCTTATATGTCCCCAATAAGCTCAATTTCTTAAAACTATGGCCGAGGACTGAATAAATCATTTTTGCATCCAATTGCTGATATCAAAGTAGTTATTGTGGGCATAACATTAGTCAGATTTCTGAACAATTACTGTTAAGGATAGTTGAATTAGGCAAAAAAAAAAAACAAATTTGGCTGAAACACATACATTTTACAATATGTTTTGCTTCCTTTATGGAACTAATTTACTACTGAAATTTGTAATATCCTTTTTACTCTCTCTTAGGTAATTAATTTTTTTGAAATATTCTTACTTACCTTTTCAGATCTTGAAGCAGTAGCACGCTATAAGGACATTGAGATTTCAGGTAAAGAAAAAGTTATGTTTTATATATATTTTTTTTCAAATTGCTACTTTTTTTTTACTTCTATAAATTTGTTCATGTTAGCTTGAACAACTGATCTTTTCAGTCTTCAATCTCAGCCATAGTTTCAAGTGTAATAGGAATATTAGAAGAAAGTATCGGATGGGATATGGTGAAGCAAGTAGGGAATTGTCATCTTCTTTTCCTACTTCGCATTGTAACTGTTGTTGTTTTCGATGACCTTTTTCGTCAATCAAAGTATGTCATATCCAATTTGGGCAGGAAAGTTTTTTTTCTTATACGTTTTAGGCTTGTCCATCTACTTCTTCTCATCTCTATCCATGGATTGACCTCTAATTCAATTTCGATCGAAGGGGTAAGAGCTTCTAGCAAATGTTTTTGACTTTTATTATATGTTTCGGTGTTTCCATGTTTTGCGAGGATTGGGGAGATAGTACAAGGGGAAAAGGATTGGAGTGATGAGGCAATGTTGCTAATATTGAAAAGGATCGGTGTTTCCATGTTTTTCAATCTAATTTGTTTTAGTTTGTTTGAATGTAAGTTTGTGCAATAGATAGTTGTTCTGACTGTGATAGGGAGGAACTGTGGTTAATGTGCATCATAAAAAAGTGGCTGATGTGTGTAATTCTCTCAGTGGGACCAAATATTAGGGTAAGTGGTCGTCACAAAATAAGGTTTGCTTCTTACTGTTTCGGGAGAAGATCCTAACACATGATGTGATGATAGAGTGAACATGTACTGCAACCCGGCCTGTGTAATGTGTCAGGAATGCCTCTTTGAGACGGCAGCACACTTGTTGTTTGAATGCCGGTATGCATGGCAGGTATGGCGCAACATAGCCACGACCCTAGACTTTCGTATTAGACTGGTAAGTGGGACTATTCAGGAAAAATGGGATGGTACGCTACGGCAGATGAGTTATAGACACAAAGACTGGGCAATCAGAGCCCCGGTGCTGCTGCTGTGTGCATGCTGGCACATATGGAAACAGAGAAATAGAACTATCTTTGACGGCAAAACTATAGCTCCATTTCATTTGGCAGCAAGAATTATGGAGGATGTTAAGCTCTGGCTCAAATTCTGCTGATAAAATGATCAGATGGCAGCATTGGCAGCTCTGGTACAATACGAGATAGAGAGATTGTATAGGATGTAATACAGATGGTTTTTTCCTTTACTTTCCTGTAATACACTTGGTAGCCTCTACCGAGTTTTTCAAAAAAAAAAAAAAAAAAAACAGTTCGTACCGGACCTTATTTTCTATTAAACTTGATGCTTTGTTTCAGTGATGCAATGTTGGTTCCAAATGAGTAATTAGATCATTAATCTGGAGTTGGATCACATCTTCACTAATTAGTCATAACAGTAACTAATTTGTATATTGCCTTTTTTATTTTAGGGGACAATAGATGAAAAAAGACAAAATTGAGAGAAGAAACTAAAGAAGACTTGGACTGCAAAGATGAAGAGATCTAGCAATATTATGTTTCCATTTTTTGTATTTTACTTTTTGAAAACATCCATCAGTTAACTACCATATCATCAATGCAATAACATGAGAATAAATCTGATTTTGAGCATTAGAATTGTTTTAAGAACCAATGCATAAACAAAGAATAGAATATGAGAAACCATCTGCCTCTCCTCTACTCAAGCAAGATACAACTCCAATTTAAAAATTAAATGATCTCTTATATACTATTTTGTCAATCATTTCACAGAAACTATGATAATTTATTTAGGCTACAAAGACAGCTTAATCAGTCGTGTTATATTTTTAGCAAATTGTGGCAATGATGCGGGAATGGGAACACAAACTAGATTTTGTTTTCAATCCTTTAATAGTTTTAATAAATTGAAGTCAAGAAGATATGGTGACTCATATATGCTATCGGTTGTTTTAATCTTTTAATAGTTTGGTGTGTACTATGTTTACTTTTTTTTTAGAACATTTACATGAACATCGAGATATCAATATTGTTGCTTCTAATTTCTTATAATGTAAAGACATATCTTATCATGTAATTTTTCTTTGATCTGGATAGTATTTTTTTTTTATTTGCAAGAAAACTTGTCTTACCTTTTTTTTTTTTTCTTCCTTTGTGTAAAATTATCATAACCTGTTAATAGGGGTGAGTAAATTACTCATAACTCGCTCGCTTAATGCTCATTAACAACTCGCTCATTAACTTAATGAGCCGAGCATGAGCATACCTCAACTCGTTCATAACTCGCTTATTAACAACTGAGTTATATAAATTCTATCACATCTAATCCACTTCTCCACTTCTCTAATAGCTGTTAGTATATTCAGAAAAATAATATTAAGAATTTACAAATTTTTCTAAAACAAGCCGAATTACAATTTCCATTCAATGCACTATTCCTTAATTTTCTTTGGTTTCGGACCATACTTATCAATACACTAGTCTCAAAATATAATTCAAAATTTTATCACAAAATATTTGATCATTAATACGCTGTTATGGATTTGTACAGTTCTAAATTTGTATATTTTTAAATTTTAAATTTTTATTATTGTTTTGATAATGCAAATTTGTAGATATATGACAAGGAGATATCTTTGAGTATGTGACATGTAGGGCCGTGAGAACGACAAAAAGATAGTTGTTTGATTTTGTTAAATTTGGTTATGGACAATTTTTTGTTAAATTATGTATTGTTTAATTAGGTTGGATTATGACAATTTGTTAAATTATATAAATAAAAATTAGTTTTTGAATTATGTATTTTAAACAACTCGGCAATTCAGCAACTCGCTCATTATCAACATGCTTATTAAGCTAATGAGCCGAGCATGAGCATACCCCAACTCGCTCATGCTCGCTCATTAATCACTCCTACCTGTTATACTGTTACATAAATAAATAACTTCTCTTATTTATATATATATATATATATATATATATATATATATATATATATATATATATATATATATATATATATATATATATATATATATATATAGTGCTTGGCTATTGTGCTTATATAAGCATATGCCCACATATGCTTATATAAGCATATGCCCACATATGCTTAAATAAGAATTTTTGCGTTTCCAATGTTCAAATGGTAGATCCGACCGTTCATCTTGTTCTCCATATTAATATGTGCTTGGAGAGAAAATTTTACATTTTTCTGAATTTTTTTACTATTTATTAAGCCACTTTGAAAATTGCTGATCATATGGTCCAGAATTTTGGAAACACTGTTTTTACTGTTCATCCAGATCAGCAATTTTCAAAGTGGCTTAATAAATAGTAAAAAAATTCAGAAAAATGTAAAATTTGGTCTCCAAGCACATATTAATATGGAGAACAAGATGAACGGTCGGATCGACCATTTGAACATTAGAAACGCAAAAATGAGTCATAAGCATATGTGGACATATGCTTATATAAGCATAGTAGCCAGCCCCTATATATATATATATATATATATATATAGTATGGCTAAGTTGCTGCCGGCAGCATTTCGGCGAGGTGCTGCCGGTAGCGTTTCGGCCATACGGGTGTTCAAACAGAAAATCCGAACCGTTCAACGTGTTCTAAATATTAAAATCTACTTGGAGACCAAATTTTATATTTTTTGGAATTTTTTTACTATTTATTAAGCCACTTTGAAAATTCCAGATCATATGGTCCAGACTGTTTTTACTGTTCACCCGGATCTGGAATTTTCAAAGTGGCTTAATAAATAGTAAAAAAATTCCAAAAAATGTAAAATTTGGTCTCCAAGTAGATTTTAATATAGATTGAACATCTATATACAAAAATTTGTTGTTTGAACACCCGTATGACCGAAACGCTGCCGGCAGCACCTCGCCGAAATGCTGTCGGCAGCAACTTAGCCATACTATATATATATATATATATATATATATATATATAGAGTAGAACTAGGGTGCTCCTAAGCTCACCAAGCCCTTCCGTGAGCGCGACTCTAAAACCTATCAAATTGACTTCAAACGACATTTCCAAACCGTTAGATGTTCAATCTATATTAAAATGTGCTTGGAGACCAAATTTTATATTTTTTGGAGTTTTTTTACTATTTATTAAGATGTTTGAAAATCGCTGTTTTCCAATGGTGCAGAATTTTAATAAAAACAGCGATTTTCAAACCATCTTAATAAATAGTAAAAAAATTCCAAAAAATGTAAAATTTGGTCTCCAAGCACATTTTAATATAGATTGAACATCTAACGGTTTGGAAATGTCGTTTGAAGTCAATTTGATAGGTTTTAGAGTCGCGCTCACGGAAGGGCTTGGTGAGCTTAGGAGCACCCTAGTTCTACTCTATATATATATATACATATATATATATATACATATATATACATATATATATATATATACATATATATACATATATATATATATAGAGTGGCTAATATCAAAACGTTTGTTCCTAGCCCCCGGTGCAACCAAGTTGTTTTCGGGTTTTCAAAGTCCAAACGGTCGATCCGAACCGTTCAACATGTTCTCTATATTGAAATGTGCTTGGAGACTAAATTTTATATTTTTTGGAATTGTTTTGCTATTTATTAAGCCACTTTGAAAATTGCTGATCACATGGTCCAGAATTTAGTTACACTGTTTTTACTGTTCACCCGGATCAGCAAATTTCAAAGTGGCTTAATAAATAGCAAAAAAATTCCAAAAAATGTAAAATTTAGTCTCCAAGCATATTTTAATATAGATTAAACATCTAACGGTTCGCATCGACCGTTTGAACTTTGAAAACCCGAAAACAACTTGGTTGCACTGGGGGCTAGGAACAAACGTTTTGATATTAGCCACTCTATATATATATACATATATAGACATATATATACACATATATACACATATATATACACATATATACACATATATATACACATATATACACATATATATACACATATATACACATATATATACACATATATACACATATATATACACATATATACACATATATATACACATATATACACATATATATACACATATATACACATATATATACACATATATACACATATATATACACATATATACACATATATATACACATATATACACATATATATACACATATATACACATATATATACACATATATACACATATATATGTATATATGAAGCCAAATCAGCGTAAGTTTTTAATCTACCTGTGTATTAGTTTTTTGTTCTATATAATTTTTCTAAAACAACTTTCAATGTTCTTTTCTTTCTATCTCAACAAGTATCGCCGAAGCAAAGTGAGGCGCACCTCTAGTATTAACTTAGCCGTGTAGAAACATTTATATAGAATTTGACTTATCTCCGTTAAGTACCTTGTCAATTCAAAACTCAAACATAAATCATATCAAACCAAATATAACTTAGACACAAGGCATGTGACCTAAATATGCCTTCGGGAATGAATTATACATGCATGCCTAATTTGGTTGATCCTCTGTAAGACCATTTCCTTAGCTATCTGTCACGTTCCTTAATCGGATGTTTTTGAAAAACATTCAAACTAATTAATGCAGGACTTGTGCTTGTTGGAAATAAAAATAACTCCCCACAATAAAAAAAAATTATCTCTCCAAAGAGAGCATATATGAAGAATATTTCCAATGTTTGTGAAACCACGAGTTCACAAATATACTCCTACAGATACACATGTGGATTCTTTTATATGAATTATCAAGTTATAAATACTAATGCTAAAAATTGCAAAAAAATTCAAATCGAGGGACTGAGGCCAATCCTTAACAGAGGTGTATACTGACCAAATAAGAGGTGATTCGATCTACAAAAGTTATGGCTTTTCTAACAACCAAAACAAATATAAAAAAGAAATTTTAATTTTAAATTTTAGAATTGTTGGGACCTACTAATAAAGAGAGCCCCTCCATAAATAGATGTATGCTGCTTAAAAGTGGCGTGCACACGGTATTCACGGTCGCTGCTTATTTATAATCCTGCAGGGAGTGATGCTGAGTTTCAAATGCAATGTGGGACTAACGAAGCGCGTCCTTTAGCTAGTTTATTCAAGTCCTTTCGGAGCTCTCCGGTCACTCCACTATCTATGGGCCATGTAAGGCCTGTTAGTTGGTTACTCATTTTCAGGCCTATTTGTGTAGCTATCCATTTGAAATTCGGTCCAAGACTTCAAATTTCTTGAAAACTGTTCTTTTGAAAAAAAAATTGGATGCACTCACCGTGATTTTCTTGAGCACAAAACATTAATTTATTGCGAGGCTCAGCTTTATTATTAATTACTTACAGGTAAATATATTGCTCTAGTATGAACGATAAATGAACAAAGGCTAACCATTTGCATACTTTTACAAGCAGATATATACTACTTTAGTATGGACAAAAACTGAAAATAAACGATCAATTCAGAATTACAACCACTTCAATATGTTGATTGCTATCGGATAAGGGTTAGTACAATTTTTGTCTGTTAAAATTTAAACTTATGAAATCTTTTGTTCATAATAGCTGAGTTTTTGAGTTGGTTATTGTATCTTTTAAGGATTATTGGGCAAACTGCTTTGAATGGGATGCATTTGTGGATCGACCGTGATGCTTTGTTTAATGATGGGAACAAGGTATAATTTAGTGTTAAAAATGCATTGTTTGTTATTAATCTCTCATGGAAAACCCTTTTTAATTATAATCCTGATATATCTTGTCTTTGTAGGGTTTTACTGAGTTGAACCACCAATTTACTGCTGACATTTGGGTGAGGACAATGTTACTTTAATTGTGTCAGGATATTCCCTCCCTCTCTTTCGCGGTTGTGACTCACTTCTTGAACTCTCATAACTTTTGGTTTTATAGAGACTATCGTAGTTATACCAGTTCTACCACATGGAGTTCTACAACTCGGTTCGACATGTACAGTATGATCATCTACCTCTTGTTTCTTTTTTTATGAAGTTTATTTATTAAATACACAGTTTGGGGTTTCATTATCCTTTCAGGTATGATCTTTAACTGCAATGGTGGATACTTTAGTTTCTGTAGGGCTAAATTGAGGAGAATTAAAGCCTAATAAGCCAACAAGGGTTTAGTCAAGTACTATTTTGTCGAACTTGGGCCTAATATCACTAGATAGTGGCTTTTCATTGGATAATTGGTTGAACTCTTTACCATTACCAGACTAACTTTAGCTGCACTTAGACCCTAGTACCTTGTTTACACTTTACATAGCATATAGATTATAGAGTATTATTCCCAAGAATTTGGGAGATATGATGTGGCTGTGTACTTTTATATATACTGAAATATGAAGTGAATTTTCTTCAACACAGGTTATGGAAAATATCCCTTTTCTTATTCTCGTGAAGAGTCTATTTTCACAACTACAATGTCAACCGGTAGTATCTCTCCCTGATTCAACCCAAACAACTCATATTCACACCCATTCACCTGCAAACAACATTGGCTCTCCCATCAGTTGCACACCCACCACCCGATCAAATTATTTTGAGTGCAACGTTCCCAATGTGCCAAAGGAAGAAACCTCGCAACATGGAAGCGATTTATTTGACATGTTTGGCGCTTCAAAATTTAATGAGCCCAGGTCTAATTTCAGTAAATATCGGTCAAAATTGTACCGATAATATGCAACCTTTTGATTCACTGTAGGAACGAGCATCTCAGTCTGGAATTTTCTCGGACTGTGGTACTGACCAACTACTCAATGCAGTGGTATCTAACATCAATATCCATGCAAAGGAAGGCAGTATCAGCACTGGTACGAGCGCTGGTAATGTTTCTTGCGACACAACAGTGACAAATGCTCAAGCTTCCTGTTCACAGTACCCAGAAGTCTCAGCTACGGCTCTGGATTGAAGGTGGTGGGGGATCAAAATCTGATGGACTGCAAGCTGCTAATGTCGGAACAACTAGTACTAGTGCTGATATGGCTCTCAGGTCAACAAATAAGAAGAGGTGTAGGCTAGGAGAAAACCCTAGGCCACGGCCGAAGTACCGTCAGTGATTTCATAAATAATTCAAATATATAGCTGATCTGCTGAGGCTATTTATAACAGGTGTACTACCCAAAAAGGAGTGATTTGATCAACAAAAAGGTTTTGGTTTTCTATTAACCGAAATAGATTAAAAAAGATATCGGAAAAGTTTTAATTTAGAATTGTTGGGGCTAGCTCATAAAGAGAGCCCCTCCAAAAATAAATGTATGCTGCTTAAAAGTAGCGTGCACACGGTATTCTTTAGTAAAAGGCGAAAGAATAGTTCGCTTTGTGCTCACCACACAGCTCCATGATTTTTACCAAGCACAGTCGCTACATATTTATAACCCTGCAGGGAGTGACGCTGAGTTTCAAATGCAATGTGGGACTAACTGAACATATCTTTATTCAGGTCCTTCCGGAGCTCTCCTGTAACTCCCCTGTATATGGGTCATATCTGGCCCGTTAGTTTGTTACTGTCATTTTACGCCCATTTGTGTAACTATTCATTTGCTAAGTGGATACACTCACGGTGATTTTCTTGAGCACAAAACATTAAGTTATGGCGAGGCTCAGCTAAATTATTAATTACTTACAGGTGGTGAATATATTACGCTAGTATGAACGAAAAATGAACGAAGGCTAACCAGTTGCATACTTTTACAAGCAGATAGACCTTCGATAAATTCAGAATTACAACCGGTTTGATATGCGAGGAAGATTCAAATATCTTTATTTTTACAAATGTAATAATTCAAAATTAAAAAATTAAATGTCAAAATAAAATTGTTAGCTATAATCTACATTATTTTTTCTATAAAGATGTAAAAGATTGTGACATTTCAATTTTTTTTTATTGTAATCAAGAACTTACAAATTACATTGTTGTAGATAATTTATGAGCATTGATTTTTTCAACTTATTAATTCACATAAAAACAAAACTAAAAAATGATAATTTTTATATGCATATAGATAAAATAATATCAATCATATCATGACATATAAATTTTAGAATATTTGTGATTAGAAAATTAAATATAGAGACATTACGGAGACACAAAAAAATTAAAGATATTTGAATTCTCTCCTTGATATGTTGATTGCTCTATTGCAGAAGCCATTTACAATGCACAATTATTCTCTTCATTACTATATTAAACTTCTTTCATAGCATAACATGGATGAAGGTTAAAATGCATCCGTTTTCTATGTTTGCTTTGTTGGATTTATTGTCAATCTCGTTGGATTTAACGCCAACATTGAGCATATATGTAATCTAATTATGAATTGTTTACTGTCATATATGATTGTCAATTAAAGTGATCAAATAAGGTAATGGACAATCAATATATTCATTTTTTGATGTGGTCCACAAATGTGTAGAACAATTTAGGCAAAGATCAAATTATTAATGGACTGATTTTGAAATTTGCAATTAAGGAAACCGATTCTGCAGCAGTCGCACGATTTTGATGTGATTGCACGGTTTTTGATGCAATTACACAAAATACCTTTTTTATGTTGGCATATGGCCAGAAAGTCGGTTTTGAATTAGGGTTTGGCTATATGCCGACTCCAAATCTCTATAAATAGGATTGGTCCCCAAAGCACAAGAAAATAACGAAAAAGTTGCATAATTTTCTAGCCGTCAATCTAGTCAATTATGTGGCCTTCTCTACTTCTCTCCATTAAAGAATAGAGATGTGAGATCATTAAGGAATTGTGAACACGATCTCACAAGGGCAGTCTTGTAGCTTTGGAAGGCTTCATCCTACCACTAAGGAGGCCGCCGACGCTTCAACCTCTACATCGGCACGAAAGATTTCTTGCCGCTGTCCCACAAGTTCATCAACCGGTTTTGAGTGAAGCTTTGCTTAAATACGCTAATGGAATCAGGTATTGCTTCTGCTCTCTAAGAATTGATGATTTTTGCATGATGGCCATTTTGGCATAGGTAGATCAATAGTGGCATATTGAATTGAATTGAATTGTTTATGTACCCGAATTGTTTTAGTGTAATAATAAGGTCACAACAAGCTTTTGTTTTAAAGAAAGTATAAGACTACTCGGCGCTTAGCATTTTATCAAGAAAGCAATATTACATATGCTAGTTGAAGGTGAAGGAACAAGAAATTATTTTCATATCGAAAGAATTTTGAGCTTGAGAGTCACTTTACAATAAGGTCTGGTTTTTCTCAAATAAAATAATTGAAAAAAAAAACGATATTTCATAGGAGTTGAAATTAGGAGTGTTTATCGGTTTAGTTCGGTCAAAACTAAAATAAAATAAGTAAATTAAAATTTTATTCAGTTTTCAAAATATAACCGAACCAACTGAAAGAAACTTATCAACCGAATTAAAACTGAATCAAACAATCCGAACTAGATTTATGTTTGTTCAGTTGAACCGAAATAAGAACATTAATAAAAAATAAAAAATAAAATTGTTAATTTTTGAACTTTTTTGTAGACTCAAAAGAATTATTTATTTCAATACACAAAATTGAATCAGAAGTTTAGTGATTTTTTTACTCAAGAAGAAAGAAAACGTTTATAATTATTTTTTATAGACTCAAAAGAATTATATTTCTCTTTTCAGTTGGTTTTGTCTAACCAGTTTTAAAAGTTTCTAAGTCAAACCGAACCAAACCAATCAATTAAACCGGTTTTAAAAATAAACCGAATCGATTCATTTAATAAAAAAAAACTGGTTAATCGAAACACTCTCGATCTAGTGGCAAAGGCACATGGTCTCTGATGTGAAAGGTTATGGATTTGAAATCTAAATAAATGAAATTTTTTATTGTAATAATAAGAATATTAACACCTTGTTTGGATGGAGAGTAGAGGAGGGAAGGGGAGGTGAAGAATAAAAGGGAATGGAATGGAATAGAAAGGAAGATTAACATATTTAACTTCTTTGTGTTTGGATGATTAATGAGGGAAAATAAATTTAACTTTCCTTTCCGTCTTATTTCTTGTTTGGTTGATTAAAATTTAGAAGGTTAATGAGAAATTCGGTGGTTGTTGTAGATTTGTGACAAAAAACTTGTATGAGAATTATATATGTAAGATATATGATTGGACATTTGTGTTTTTTGTTCTAAAAATATTTGCAACAAATTTTGTTTCCATCCGTTACACCCCAAATCGGGAGGGAAACCGATTCTATTGATTATAATGATACAAGGTTAAACCTTTCACCTCCTGTACCCTTCACCTCCGACATAATTTTGTCAACCAAACACGATTCAACGGAAAGTTTTCTTTTCTTTCCATTCCCTCCCTTCCTCTACTCTCCATCCAAACAAGGTGTAAATAATTATATGACTTGAACCTCTAATCTTTACTCCAAAAAAAATTCAAACATTCTCGGTTCGATTTAAAACTGATTAAACCGAACCCGATGAACACGTACCCTAGGTTGAAACTAACACCTTGTTTGGATGGAGAGTAGAGGAAGGGAGGGAATGGAAAGAAAAGAAAACTTTCCGTCGAATCGTGTTTGGTTGACAAAATTATGTCGGAGGTGAAGGGTACATGAGGTGAAAGGTTTAACCTTGTATCATTATAATCAATAGAATCGGTTTCCCTTCCGATTTGGGGTGTAACGGATGGAAAAAAAATTTGTTGCAAATATTTTTAGAACAAAAAACACAAATGTCCAATTCTGTATCTTACCTATATAATTCTCATACAAGTTTTTTTGTCACAAATCTACAACAACCACCGAATTTCTCATTAACTTTCTAAATTTTAATCAACCAAACAAGAAATAAGACGAAAAGGAAAGTTAAATTTATTTTCTCTCATTAATTATCCAAACACAAAGAAATTAAATATGTTAATCTTCCTTTCTATTCCATTCCATTCCCTTTTATTCTTCACCTCCCCCTTCCTTCCTCTACTCTCCATCCAAACAAGGTGTAAAGACCGAAGTGCAATCTTTTGAACTTATTTACGAAAAACACAACCCGAGTGACAAAGAAATAAACAGCAGGGGTAATTTTGGGCCACGACGAAATAAAAAATTATTTGGTCCATAAAATTATTGTTCTTTCTTTCTTTTCCCCTGAAAAAGGTCCACAGTTGTTCGTGCGTCGTATAATTGCAATCCTGAATATTCCAAGGTACCTTTGGGTAATGTGTGGTTGGAAAGCTCTGTAAACTGGATAACACTAATGTGATACTGCCTAACTGTGTGGCTCAGCTCAAATCGCAGTGACAAATTTGAAATTAAAAGAAAATGGATGAGATGTAAAATTCTTAATTCGAGTATAATATGATATATTTTGAACAAATATTTTTAATACTATGCGATTCATTCATGAAATTCATTTTATGCGCGAATAATTCGCTATTAACGATTAATTTTCGAATTCCTGATTTATATGCTGAATCGTTTGCTGTTGGCTGAAATTCGAATAATTTATGAAATATTCACGAATAATTCGCAGTTCCTCTTACTATGACTCAAACTATGTGAAACACAATTCAGAAAATGACATTGCAATCACAACCCGGAAAATGACAATTCAAGGATCGCAAATCTACGCGAAAGTGCCATTATAGTTTGTAGCAAAAGCGCCGAATATGTTATCTTTTTGTGCCACATGTCAAATAGAGGAACAACGTGTCACCGAGGATGATTGAGCGGATAACAAACGAGAGACCAATCATTTTTTTCTTTCAAAATAGAAACAACTTTGAAAACATTCCAACTTTTTCATACCAAAAGAAAAAGGAGAAATTACTTTTGAAAGAAATTACAAAATAATGTAATTAACAGCAAATGTTGCTGGTAGAAAGAAATTACACCATTTTTTTCCCTTTTAGAAAGGAAAAAAAATATAGTAACGTAATTGACAACAAAAAATAATGTATTATTATGAACGGAAGTCATCAATCCAAAAATTAAACATTTTACATTTTTCCTTAACATATCCCGTATCTGTTAGGTTTTGATGGAAGTGTGCGGTTTTGACGGAAGTGTGCGGAATTAGATTTTACGAGTACTGAAACTCACAATTAATTTATGAGAACTATAACCGTGAATATTCGGTTGTACTTGTATCATGACAAAAGTTATATAATATTTTGATTTGAAAAAAATATTCAATTGTATTTTCTTTTTCGAAATACGCATTATCAATATTAATTATTTGATTAATAGTTAGTAATAATTTTTGTATCAATTCTAATAATCTAAAAGTCTAAAAATTAACAACAATAAGATTAAAGTCGTAAATTGTAAAAGTTGCAAGTGAGGTGAAACTAAATTTTTAATTAAATAAAAATATTCAAAAATAAAACAAAATGCACTAATTTGAAGATGAAATATAAAAAAACAAAATTAATAATATGTAAAGGGAGAATAAATAAGAGATGACGCATGAGAAAAAAAATTCAACCTTAGAATGTTTTTCTGATTTCTATGTATTTTTCGGTAGTTATTTTGTCGCATTACCAAAAAAAAAAAATCATCTAACATACTTTGGAATATAAATTTATTCTGACCTAAATTTTGACGAATTCTCATAAATAATGAATTTTCCGAACATGCCCTTAAACATTGCCGAGACATGCGTAAGCTGACAATAATATTCTTATCCAACCAATATCTTACATTTTGTTCACATGACTAATGCTCAAAATAAATTAACGGACATATCTGCTGCCATTTTTCTGATGTCAGGTGTAGAGTAATTGTGACTTGCCGATTTTTTTATTAATACTCTAAAAAAAAAATTACTGGAATTTTTCTCAATTTTTAAATATTTTAAAAAATGCTCTGATCGCCTCACTGTGGGATAGTTTGCTTCCATATATGATTGCCTCCACAATGGTGCAGTTTGCTATGAAATTATTATTTTTTTCAATTTTTTTGTCGACTGTGGGGCGGTTGGCTATGATTTTCTTTTTTAGAGAGATTGTTTAGTATGTATAGAATGATTTCGGTCTCACTGCTTCTATGATTTCTATTTTTTTTGAACTCTTTTTGGATATTTTTATTGTTTGATTTTGGTCTTATTGGTCTCACAATAAATCTGATACAATCCGAATCCAAAATCCATTTAGAATAAGTAAATAAATAAATATTGATAGGTCCATATATCAATGACCCTTAAAAAGCCCAAGCCTGGCCCAATAAAGCATTCCTAGATTCAAGACCACAAGGGACCAGCCCAAAACAAGATAGAATAGAATTCCCAAAATAGGCCACGACCCAAAAAACAGATCGGGACTCGGACCCCCTCCCGGGGCCAGCCCAAGACAAAAACAACCCTGGATTCGGACCCCCTCCCGGGGCCAGCCCGAGGTTAAAGACAGTCTGGGACTCGGACCCCTTCCGGGGGCCAGCCTGAGGCCAAGCACATGCCGAGATTCGGACCCTCCCCCAGGGCCAGCTCGGGACCAAAACAAAACAAGGCTCAAGGCCTAACACGCCAAACAACCTGATCACTCAAAAGAGAGCAATGTTTCTTTTAATATTTATAAACTTGGAAATGCTATCGGTTCGGACTGCAAGCGCACAATCCTATCGAGTAGTATGTTCGAGGTCGATCCACAGGGAATATTTGTTCAATGCTTTGAGCGATCGAATCACAATCTTTCGAAAGGCTAGACGAAATATGTAAATTGAGAGATGTTGTTTTGATCAATGTAAATTAGGAAGCAATTAAAAGTAATTAAAATAAAGATAGAGATGAGAATTCCTAGGGTTTCGGCACACCATTGCCACTCAATCCGCCTTGACAATATATTCCTGTTGCGTCTGATTTCCTGTTGTTGTTTAATGAAAGACACCACATAGGTCACTGCGATTTATGTTACGCAAGAATGACAGATCTTTCACCGAGATTCTACATAGGACACTGCGATTTACCTTACGCAAATGTCTGATCTCTCAAATACCCAAAATTACTACACAGATCACTGCGATTTACTTTACGCAAGTGATGGAATTTGGTACGCATTTTGTTGGTCTGGTTTATGGTTTCCCCGCTAAGGTTTTCTTCACATAAACCTAATAAATCTCAACGAGGCTAATTCATACAAATAGTTTCTCTTACCATTAAAGTACTGTCACTACCCTAACAGACTCAAACTAGATCATTGAAATTAGATGAAGAGATAGTAAATCACAAAAGCATTTTGTTTCAACAACAAGAAATCATAATCAACAGAAATATATATATCAAAACATCAAGAGTAACAAGGTTTACTGCCTGGCCCTAAGAAAAAGAACTTAGCCGCAGAACGGCATGGTTACAAGCACTCCTCTCTTCTCACTTTAATCAAATCTAACCCTAATTACAAAGATAACTATTCCTTCTGCCCAGGGGCCTTATATAGGAGTGGAGGGACGTGTAGAGGTTGAGTAGGAGCTAAGAAACTGATCTGGAAACAGCTGTCGGCAGTTATTCCCAAGAGATGCCTTCGGATACGGACCGTATTGGGCAATACGGTCCGTATTAGGACCTTGACGGTTAGGGTTTAATGCTTCCAGCGCTATCTTCTGGTCTGTGCTAGGCCTGGTCCGTATTAGGCAATACGAGCCGTAACAGGGACTTAGTCGATGAGTGTCGCTGATCCGATTGACCTGATTCTAGCTCCATTTGGTGCAAAATAGTTCCAAAACTTGTTTTCTGCAATAAAACATAAAGAAGGGTGACAGTAGCCTTTTTCTTTAATTAATTAAACATAAGTGTGAGAAAATATGCAAAACCTAAGCCAAAACCCTACGTAAATCATCATTATTTTGACTCTGATCACGCCTCCCAACTTGAATTGTTGCTTCTCCTCAAGCAACGACATCCCAACTGGTCAAAGATTCGGTCTAGGTTAAACCATACAATCTCAAGGTCTTGTTTAAAAATTAAATTAGGACTTAGGTTAGGTACAATTGGCATGACAATAAAAATTTAGAACTTAAAAATATTCGTGACCTCTCCCTTGAACAATTTATTCACCCCATGATTGACCTCATTATGCTTACCCTAGAAAAATTATCATCGAACAATCTACTTCACAAATATCCTTAAAATTGAGAGTATTAATTTCCCCTTCGATTATAAATGGATCCCTTCCAACCAATAGGAATTCTAATAATATAAATTTTGATTTTCCTTCCCAATTGATTGGAGCAAAGTATGACAACTAAGTGTGTTGGTACTTGTGACTATTTTTGAAAAATTAAATATATACAAGAATTTAAATTTGGGAGGTTCTCTCGAGCCTATTGGTAACCAGTCTTGCGTAGGCACCCGTACTCTTTTTATCCTCCATCTTTTATTCTATTTTTTTCTATTATTTTTTTTTGGATTTTTCTCATTTCTGATTTTTTTGTATTTTCTTTTTTTTTTCTGAAAAATAAAATATTTTTGTGTCACAAGCACCATGATTACACACAATTCCAAGTATTCATTCATACGAGAAATTATTGCATAGTTTCGCTAGGGGTCTATCTATAATAAATGGGTATTCTAAAACACTATCAAGTTTAAAAGACTTTGCAAAAATAAATTACTTCAACAATAAAAATTCAAGTGTTTGCGATTTTTGGTCAACACTCATGGTTAGCAATTAATTGTTCACTTTGAGATCACTAATTATTTTTAAAAATTCTGAATTTTTGGTATCATAGCTAATTGTCTAAACCTTAGTCTTAATTCAAATTTAAAACAATTCCTATTTGATTAATCTACTCCTAAGAAAAATAAAAATGCAAGCTAGCTAAAAAACTCAATCTAATCATTATAGGATTTTCGGTAAAGCCTCCAACCCTAGTCAAAAATTGAGTAAAACTACTAGCACCTAAGAATTTAAAATGCAAAAAATTTAAAGATACATGGTCAATTTACCTCCTACCCCCCGAATAAAATTGAGCATTGTCCCCAATGCTCGAGAGATAAAAATAAAGGAAGTATAAAATAAAAAGACCGAGGAAAGATACAACTCACTGCACCTCAATCCTGAGGTGGTGGAGGTGGTGGTGGGCGCTGGATCTCCTCGTAGAATGGCGGGTCGAAGAGTCCGTATGGTGGTGGCTGGTATGGCAATCCGGTGGTGAGAGCGTACTGATAATACTGTTGTGCCATATAGCGTGTCTGCTGGGTCTCGCGTCTGCCCTCGTCTACACTCCTCCGAACCTCTTCCATGCTTTTTCGGATTTCACCAACCTCTTGGTAAATTGTAGAGCTGTTTAGCTCCATTTGCCGAGTGGTTTCGTCCGTGGTCAAGGTGAGCGCAGTGAGGTTCGAGTCCATCCAATTTACCATTTGGATGAACTGGTCGTAATCATCTGTAGGGGCATCAGATGGTGCCGCCCCTGAAGACTCGGCTCTAGTGGCCGATGTGCCTGCCCCCTATATGTATCAAAAGGGGGCTCCTCCTCTTCTCTTTGCTGCCGATCGATGTTAGCCTGATTTCTCATTTCGGCTTGGCTTTCGATTACATCCATGTAATCTTGAGGAGGCTCATAAGTCGGGCTCGCGTGGCGTGCCATTTTCCATGAGGCCCTACTACAGAGATTGAGATGTCGGAAGGGAAATTGGAAAATTCCCTTTGGTGAATTGTAGAAGTAGGGACCCGGATAGTGGCCGGTGACAAATTTCATGGCTTGGAGGCAAGACATGTCGAGTTGTGTGAGCCCGCTCGCCTCTTTGAGATGATCGATCTGTAGAGCGAGATGGTTGGCCAAGATCGTAGCCACGAATCCGAAAGAGATTTTTCCACCACTTTTCTACCACGAATCCGATAGAGATTTTTCCACCACGAATCCGAATCCATATTAAAATGTACTTGGAGACCAAATTTTATATTTTTTGGAATTTTTTTGCTATTTTTTTAAATTTTTTGAAAATCACTGTTTTTCTATGGTCCAGAAATTTCTAAAAAACAACGATTTTCGTAAATTCTAAACAATAGTACAATATAAAATTTGGTCTCCAAAACATTTTAATATGGAGAACATGTTGAGCTCTTTAGATCGACTGTTTGAATTTCGAATCCAACAATTTATAGTCCAATGTACAAGAGTACATTGCAATGCACCATAATCCAACTCTCTCTCTCTATATAGCAAACCGCCCCACTGTGAAGTGGTCAGGGTATTTTTCGAAATATTTGAAAACCTATGATAAGATACAAGTAGAGTAGTTCCTGTGTTTAGAAAGTCCTAGCAGTAGACTTTATGTTGGACAAAAGTAATGTGAGTTGTAAAAAAGATCGGTGTGACTTGTGAGTTGTAATTAAATTTCAATGTATAGAAAATATCAATTAGCCTTCAATATGAACTATTTTTTTTTCCATAAAGGAGTGGACTTGATTTCTCAAAATAGAAGTTGCGATGGAACGATCAAAAGAAAATAATGCTAATTAAATTGAAAAATTGCATTTTTTCAAATCAGCCTTGTGACAGTATACAATTAAATTGGGGTGGAAGTCACCCCAAATAGGACCAAAAAGAAAGAAATAATAAACAAAAAAAAAAGCTAATGATGGCGCTATACACTCGACCACTATACCCCAAAAAAACTAAAGTTAAAAAATAATTAAGAAGAAACAGAGAGTAAAAAAGGTGGTTATTGTAGAGGGGGGAGGTAAAAAATTAATTAAGAAGATTTTCGTCCTAGAGTAGCTTTTGCATATGCCACTGGTAAAGATAATAATTTCTTTGCCTTACTGACATAAGCACGCTTTGTAAAATTGTTATAATCATTTGCTTCTATCGCATCTAGTATCTGCCGGTACAACAAGGATGATGCCAAAACCTGTAAAATTTATATTTTGTAAGAAAACAGATCAGCACCTAGCTTTTTACATGCATTATTTTACTACTACACATTAATTTTCCCTTGTTATAATTCAGGAGAACTGGAATTTAACAGCAAATGTAATTAGATTAAAAATACCAGGGCTAAATTGGTCAAGTTGAAGCATAATCGATGCACCATTGCACAACAAAGGTTTATTGAAGCACAATTGGATCTCAACTTTTGGTGCTTTGTTCATACCAGATGTTGACTCTAATTGTAAGGAATAACAAATAAAACAAAAGGCCAATATGCAAATTTTACCGGCCATCTACTGGCTGGGTTGAGCTCGAAAATACCCCTCTCCGCCTCATCATAAAACATTCTGGCACGTTTGATCTGAACCTTCATGAAATTGCGCCACCTGTCAGTCACCTTTCCAGCAAATATGTCATCCTCTGTCAGCCCGGTCTGTGCCAACTCATCCAGAGGAAGGTATATTCTCCCTCTCCTTGCACTATAACATAACAATACCAAAGTATATTAGAATCTAAATTCCAATCTTACCACAATTGAGGGTAACTAGCTATATTTATTTTTAATTGAGATAGAAACATACTCTTCTCCAACATCTCTAAGTATATTAGTTAGTTGATTTGCAACCCCAAGCGCCAACGCGGCATTATACACGCTTTCAGTTGAGGCCTTCGAATCAGGAGCTATGCCCATGACTGGTACGCTCATTAATCCAACAGTACCAGCCACATAATAGCAGTACAAGTACAGCTCATCAAAATTTCTGTACCTTGATTTCTTCAGGTCGAGCCTCATCCCCTCTATCATGTCCTTGAATGGCTACACAAATCACATTTGGTAATAAAGATTAATTTTACTTTGAAGTTATAATCAATTACTAAAGTTGTAAACAATATTAGCTTGAGGAGCATTCACAGAAAATTAAATTCTTAAATTGTGATACCTGAATGTCTATGGGGTAATTTGAAATGGTATCAGAGAGAGCCGCATCATACATATCATAAGGCCGACCTTGAAACAAATCATCTAATCTCTTCTCCCACCGGTCAAGAGCTGTTGGTGTGATGTATGACGCATTGGGCCCATCAACCAGTTCGTCAGTTCGTCTGCACCACACTGAACAACCAACCGCACAAATTACAAATGCAAGCAAACAAAGTACTTGAAATCAAGTTCCAAAGCTTAAGATAATATTAGATACAATATTTAGTAAAATATATATATATATAGGAAATTGCTAATATGATACGCGTAGCATAGAGGGCCTCCGCGCTACGGCTCAATATTTGAGTTTTCAAAATCCTAACGGTCGATCCGAACCGTTCAACATGATCTCCATATGAATATGTACTTGCAAACCAAATTTTACATTTTTTAGAAATTTTTTATTATTTTTTTAGATAGGTAGAAAATCACTTGATCTGAAAATTCTACCATTCAACCATTCAGATCAAGTGTTTTTCTACCTATCTAAAAAAATAGTAAATTTTTTTTAAAAAATGTAAAATTTGGTTTGCAAGTACATATTCATATGGAGATCATGTTGAACGGTTCGGATCGACCGTTAGGATTTTGAAAACTCAAATATTGAGCCGTAGCACGGAGGCCCTCTATGCTACGCATAGCACCGTAGCCAACTCCTATATATATATATATATATATATATATATATATATATATATTTTAAGAGAATATATCGTAACATTAATATACTTAAACTTGTGCAGAGGTAGATGTTGATCGAAATCTAAAGGGAGTATTGGTCTATAGCTCTATATGGTATTCTATAGTCTATACGCATATCAGGTCAATGCTCCCAATCTTATTTTCTAATTTATTCAAAGATAACAGTGAGAAAGATGTATTCTACGGAAGCCAATTAAAATGAGTTAAAAAATGTACGTACCATAAATTGCCCAAATTGCCTTTCGCCTCTCTGGAGTCATGAGCAAAGTACCTGAAAAAATCACGTTCCTTATAAATTGAAGGATATTTTATTTATAAAATGTAGCCAGCAATTAAAAGCATTTACAATATGAAGAAAAAGGAAATTACCCAAATAGAAAGTCTTCGCATACTCCGCACAAACCTCTCCACACCTCTCATAAGCGTCAGATAACAAATCCCAGGAAAGAGGCACTGATTCATCAAGGACCCCACGATTATTTCTCTCCTTTTTAGTTAAAGCCGCCTGCTTTAACACTACTTCATACACCATTTCTTCATACGAGTCATACGACCTTGGTCCAGCTGTCGCCACCAAAGTAGCCGAGACCAAAGAAGAAGAGAAGCGACAAACTTTTCTTCTTCCCCATCCGTAGCTCGGGGTAGCGAGAGACTTGGCGTGCACTGGAGAAACCAGCCCGAGAACCGAGCCAGACATGAATGGCGCGAAAGATTAGAACTTTTCGCGGTGCGAAGGGTTAAGTGAGGAACAGGAGGTGTCGATTTGATTTCTCCTTTTCTTGGTTTATGCGCCTCTGATTTGGCGAGATTTAAGATAAGAGAGCTAGAGGCGAGGTGTGCAAGATTGAATCAGGTATTTGTTTATAGAGAAGGTTCGTGCGCCGCTCTGTGCTTTTTTTCTTTTGAACTAGAGTTTATAACGGTTGGTTGGCGAGTTGAGACTGACGTGGACTGCATAGGACCTTGCAGTGCCGACTCCGTGACCAGCTTAGTCCAGTCATTTATTTATTAATTTATTTATTATTAGCCTACGGCAGTTCACAAAAATAAAATAATTAATTTTATTATTTGTTTGGTGCTTTTTCTCTAGGTTTAATTTAATGAAGTCAAAAACCCTCTCTTTCACCTGACACTTTACATCAACCCTTTTTGTAGTTATGAAGCTTTCATTTTCATCTACTGTTATGATATAGGAGCTAATTAAATCAAATGGGGTAATAGAGCGAGTTTGAGATTATCAAGATTTTTTTATTATTATTAAAACCCGTAGGGATTATGAAGATAGTTTTGAGTTCAAGCTGAAAATTTTTTGACTGTTTTAAAAAGAAAAATTTAGAAAGTGCTAAAAAAATATTAAAAAAATGAACTCCACCGAATAATTTAATTTTTCAATCTTTAATTTCATATAAAGTGTTTTCTAAAAAAATAGTAGAAAATGGTGCTACAAATTATATATTAATTTGAGAGAGATGATTGGATACTAGAAAGTGGTCAAAGTTGGCAAGAAATCACCACAATGTACTATTGTCTAATAATAGTAACCTAGTCTTTTGAGATTAAAAAAAAAAAAATCAGCAAAACAAAGAAATTGAACTTAAATTTAGGGTTTGTGTGCATGTGGTGTCCATGACTACAAATTTGTAAAACGAATACTTATGACCACTGAAAATTCTCTGATTCAGCATTTGATGATTAGTTTGATTAAGTGGAGCAGCATTTGTTATCAGTCATCACCATGTCTTTACAATAAGACCACAAATTTAAGACAATAAGTGGGGCTGCCAGTCATAAATCACCAAATATTCCCTAGCATATGGGCATGCATGTGCATTAATCTCTCTCTCTCTCTCTCTCTCTCTCTCTCTAGAAAATCTTGACAGTGTCTCTCTTATTAATTATAAGGATTGATCAACTTATGATACTTCATCCAATCAAAGCAGCAGGTTCACCCGCTTACATATTAAAAAAATATGATACGGATAGTCTAAATCTGATTAGATTAGACAGATTCTAGCTAGATACTCTCCTATTATGTATATAATACAAAAATAAATAATTGGTGAGCTGGAGTTCTAAACAGATTTGATTTGGTTGACTCTGATTGAACCACACCATACAACAAAGCAGTTGGGCTAGCTAGCCAGTAGCCACTATCAAATTAGATTTAATCTGGTCCGTTCGATTTAAATCACCCGTGTCATTGAGCTGTCGTGGTGAGCACAGAGCGAACTATTTCTTTTGCGCTTTTTAAATCGTTTGTGTCCAAATTTGACTGAGATTTAATAGTTGAAAAGGCACCAGAACTCGCCAGAGCTCTCTTCAATCTTCACCGGAGAGCATATTCTAAATTTCTAATGCTAATTAATGAATTGTATGGTTCAGGTTGAACAGAGCAGTTTGTGGTGTCTCTTGAACAAGGTGCACGGTTGTTGAAAATATGAATTAGAATAGATGGATTGATCTCAGTCATCCATCATTGATCAATATGCTAGGAATAAAGTAGAAAAAGGCAAATTCTATTTTAGGCAAAAGTTCCAACGGTACACTGTTCATAGGTACCTAGAAGGGAAAATAGGCAACGGTATAATACCAACGGTAAAATAAGGCAGTGTAAAATATATAGCAGCTCAGATGTACCAAAATAATTAGATTGAATGAAATACATTTTTATCTCCTCAGATTTATACAATTAAACATGGTATCAGAGCAAGGCTCGATAATCCAATAATCTCCATAACCTCTCATAATCCAATATCAGTATCACAGAATACTGAAAAAACCACAAGAAGCAATTTCAGACAAAGGCAAGGATACCAGCAAGCATGTCACATATGGGGCAGCATTCAAACGAGGCTACCAACCATTCGAGACTCACCAACACCCTGCTCAATGATAGAAACTATCTATCTTGGGCAAAATCAGTCACTCTATCTCTGAGTGGAAGAGAAAAATACGAATTCATCACAGGAGAAAAAACCAAACCAAAATTCACAGATCCAGCAAAACCAACAGAAGAAGAAAAACAGGCAATACGACAATGGCAAGCCACAGACCACAAAGTCATGGCTTGGCTATTAGACTCCATGGAACCCCAAATCTCAGACCTCTTTCTTCACAGCAGTACCACATCACACGGGCTATGGGAAGATGTCAAGGCATTCTTCGGCCAACAACAAAATCACGCACACATATTCAAACTCAAACAAGAGATTCATACAGCAAAGCAAGGCACAATGACCAACACCGAATACCTTGGCCATCTCAAGAAAAAATTCGACGAACTCAAAATCTATAGACCTCTCACAACAGACCTCAAAGAACTCCAAAAAAGGCAACAAGAGGATGAGATATTTGTGTACCTCGCGGGTTTAGGCGATAGCTACGAAGCCGTAAAGTCACAAATTCTCCTCTCTGCCGAACTTCCCTCTTACTCAGCCGTGGCTGCCATGATACATAGAGAAGAGACTAGACGGGAGACCATGGGTGGTCCACAAGCCAAGACCGGCGAGGGACACGAGACCCACGGCCTCGCCGCTAGAAACTTCAAAAACCCTAATTTCCAAAATCGGCAAAATTCGAAAGAGAGATGCTCTCACTGTAAAAAGGAAGGGCACAATCATGAAAGGTGTTGGTTCCTCCATCCACACCTTCAACCGAAAAAATGGAAGGCAGCGGCAGCCGAGAGTATTGGGAGAGGCGGCTACGGAACCGAAGAGAGAAGAGGCGAAAGAGAAGAGAAAGGGTCGAGACCGAATCTCACAGCGCAAACCCAAACCCAAACCAAAACCGACCGAGTGTTTTCTGCGCAAACCCAAACCGAGTCACCAAATTTTTTCGGAAACGGGTCATCATCTAGCGGGTCGGGCGGTTACACTGCTGAGGATCCAATGCAACAGATGCTGAAGCAGTTTTCGGTGTGGTATACTCAACAGAACACTTCTGGTTCATGCGGTACTGTTTCTAAAATTCAAAATTTTAGTTTATTTGACCAAATAATTATAGATAGTGGTGCTACCGACCATATGTTTGGTAATAAAAAATTAATTACCAATTTAGACCCGACAAATAAGAACCAATATGTAATAGTAGCAAACGGCATGAAAACTAAAATTGATGGCATAGGCAAAATCAACCTTTTTAACAAAAAAATTGACAATGTACTATATTTAAAATCTTTTCCTATAAATTTAATATCGATTAAAAGATTAACACAAGATTTTAATTGTGAGGCAATTTTCTCTTGTAAAAATGTTATATTTCAGGACCGGAAAACCGGGAAGACGATTGGGGAAGGTTTTCTTAAAAATGGACATTACATTTTGAATCTACAAAAATTTAGCTTAGGCGCTTCCGCAAAATTAGTTAGTTGTGATCTATGGCACAAAAGACTTGGACATCCTTCCGATAAGATTTTAACTAGTATTGTAGCATTTCCAAATTTAAATTGCATCAATTGTGATGTTTGTAAAATGGCCAAACAAACAAGGCTTCCCTTTTATCATTCAAATAGTAGAAGTGAAGCCATGTTTAATTTGGTTCATTCCGATGTATGGGGACCGGCCCCAATTAATTCATATAATGGATTTAGATATTTTGTTATATTTATTGATGATTTTTCTAGAGCTACTTGGTTATATTTATTAAAATCAAAAGATGAAGTATTTAAATGTTTTGAAGAATTTCTAAATTTAATAGAAAATCAATTTGATACTAGACTAAAAATTTTTAGATCCGACAATGGTACGGAATTTATAAACCAAAATTTCACAAATCTTTTTAGAATTAAAGGGATTATACATCAAACAACATGCATAAATACACCCGAACAAAATGGAGTTTCGGAAAGGAAAAATAGACATTTGTTAGAAATGACAAGAGCATTATTATTTCAAAACAACGTTCCAAAAATATATTGGTCGGATGCCATTCTTTGTGCCACTCATCTAATTAACCGATTGCCAAGTAGTGTACTTAATAACAAAAGTCCATTAGAGATCCTTTATCAACAAAAATATAATCTAAAATATTTAAGAGTATTTGGATGTGTATGCTGGGTAAAAATTCAAAGAAAGGATAAATTAGATTATATGTCTACAAAAACTATTTTTTTGGGATATTCTTATTTTAAGAAAGGATATAAATGTTATGATCCTAAAATTAAAAAATTATATTTTTCTAGAGATGTTATATTTTGTGAAGAGGAACCATATTTTAAAACCAAAGACATAATTGATGAGCCACACACTAATAGTCAAGTTTGTCCCCTAGTACCTCACACAAATGAACAAGAACCCTTAGAAAACATAAATCATATCAATGATCATGAAGAAGAAACAAGTGAAAATAATAATAGTGACAATGACAATGAAATTGAAGAAAATTCGGTAGTACGAAGGTCATCAAGAATACCTCAACCGTCTACAAGACTTAGAGATTTTGTAACATACACCGTACAATACCCTATACAAGACTTTGTCTCATATGAAAACATTTCTTTGTCATACAAAGCATTCCTTACTTCGGTTAGTAAGGAAATAGAACCACAAAATTATCAAGAGGCCATAACAAAACCAATATGGTGTAAAGCCATGAGGGAAGAATTGAGTGCCTTAGAAAAAAATGAAACATGGGTAATTGTACAATTACCAAAAAATAAAAAACCCGTGGGGTGCAAATGGGTATACAAAACAAAATATAGAAGTGATGGTACCATAGAACGGTACAAGGCAAGGTTAGTAGCAAAAGGGTATACCCAAACCTACGGAATAGACTATAATGAAACCTTTGCACCGGTAGCAAAAATGAACACCGTTAGAATTTTATTTTCTATTGCGGTAAATAATGGTTGGAACCTATACCAAATGGATGTGAAAAATGCCTTTCTTCAAGGAACACTTGAAGAAGAGGTTTATATGAACCTACCACCCGGTCATAAATTGGAAAACAAATCTAATCTAGTTTGTAGGTTAAATAAATCAATCTATGGATTGAAGCAATCTCCACGGGCATGGTATGGAAAACTTAGCTCCTATTTAAATTCTTGTAATTTTAAAATTAGTAGTGCCGACCATTCTTTATTCACCAAAATTGATAAAGAAAACACAACCCTTGTATTAGTATATGTAGATGATATAATAATTACTGGAAACAACATAGAAGAAATTAGGAAAATTAAAGTCAATTAAAAGAAAAATTTGACATTAAAGATCTTGGATACTTAAAATATTTGTTAGGAATAGAGGTAGCACACTCTAAGTCCGGTCTTTTTATTTCACAAAGAAAATACACTTTAGACCTATTAAAAGAAACCGGAAAATTAGGTTGTAAACCAACTTCTACCCCAACCGACAATAAATGTAAATTAAATAGTGAAGATGGTAAACCATTAGAAAACATCAATCATTTTCAAAAATTAGTAGGCAAATTAATCTACCTTACGGTAACCCGTCCGGATATTTCATTTGCGGTAAGTCAAATTAGTAGGTTTATGCATTCACCAAGAACTCCACATTTAGAGGCCATACACAAAATTTTGAGATATTTAAAGAATAACCCCGGAAAAGGAATTTGGATGAAAAACAATAATTCTAATGATATATGTGGCTATTCCGATGCAGATTGGGCCGGAACTTTCGATCGAAAATCCACTACCGGTTTTTGCACATTTGTAGGCGGAAATTTAGTCACATGGAAAAGCAAGAAGCAAAGTGTTGTGGCACGATCTAGCGCCGAGGCGGAATATCGTGCCATGGCATCAACCGCAAGCGAATTAACATGGCTCAAGCAATTACTCAAAGACATGGGAATTACTAGCGATCAACCCATGAAGATGTATTGCGATAACAACTCCGCTCGGCACATCGCTTCTAACCCGGTGTTCCATGAGCGAACCAAACACATATAAGTAGATTGCCACTTCATTAGAGAGAAGGTTCAATCAAAAGAAATAGAAACCCCGTATGTTAAAAGCGAAGAACAATTGGCCGACGTTTTCACTAAAGGATTAGATCCTCGACAATTTGAAGATATTACAAGCAAGCTCGGATTGTACGATATCTACACTCCAAGCTTGAGGGAGGGTGTTGAAAATATGAATTAGAATAGATGGATTGATCTCAGTCATCCATCATTGATTAATAGGCTAGGAATAAAGTAGAAAAAGACAAATTCTATTTTAGGCAAAAGTTCCAACGGTACACTGTTCATAGGTACCTAGAAGGGAAAATAGGCAACGGTATAATACCAACGGTAAAATAAGGCAGTGTAAAATATATAGCAGCTCAGATGTACCAAAATAATTAGATTGAATGAAATACATTTTTATCTCCTCAGATTTATACAATTCAACAACGGTACGTATGGGGTTTGGCCTCTAGTGGCACAAAGAGACTTGGGTAACAAAGTTGTCTCTGTTTCATTTGTTTCATTGTGGTACAAATGCATACCTCGTGTAATTTCAATTAAGAACCTTTTGCTTTTGTATAAGGAAAATGTTGAAAAGTATATAAGTGAGAAGTATAACCAGGACGAATTCTTTATGTATATAAAGTTAGAAGAATGTAGTTCACAACATTTATAATAATAACATAATTGATGAAGAAGAATAGATTTTTAATCTACCGGTTAAAAATAATAATTCTTTATGATCATGTTCGAAATTTAAACGATAAACTTTTTTTTATGAATATTAAATAGTTAGAATCTACTCAAATCATGATTGATGGAAAAGGTACGAGACGGAGAATGAAACAATGGTAGCGGTTGGTGGTATTAATAGGTGGTTGGTGAAAAAGAGATGTATATATTTTTTAATATTTATTCAGTGTAAAGCAAAAAATGCTAAATATAAAAGAGAAAAAGTTAAAAATTTGAGCACGTAATCTTTGTTTAATTAATAAAAAAGAAAATTAAAGCAAAATACACAATACGATTATTTCCTAAATAAATTAGTTTATAGATCAAGTACCGGTGATAGCCTTAAACAAGAAGCAAAATGTATGCGTCCCTTAGGCTTGTTTAGGGCCGTATAAAATCGCTCAAATTCGTAACTCGCTCACAAATGGCTCGTTTTAACTCGCTCATTTACAACTCGAGTCAGTCGAGTTGGCTGACTCGTTTAATAAATAAGTTGAGTTTGAGCATACTCTAACTCGCTCATTAACAACTCGAGTTACACAAAATTCATCATAATAAATCTCATGGTCTTCTTAAATGACTCATAACCTGTTGTCTGAATTATTTGTTTTGTTAGTTGTCTTGTTAATTTTGTTTGAATTGTTTGTGTTAGATGAACTCTTAATAAGTCATTTGAATTGTTTGTGTTTAGATAAACTCTTACTAGTATATAATTATAACTAAGGAATTGACTGGTCAAACGAGTTGTGAGCCAACTCGAGTTGGTAGTGAGCTGAACTCTAGTTGGCTTTACAGCTCGTTATTGTCATCCCAACTCGAGTTGACTCGCTCATTAACTAAATGAGCTGAGCACGAGTTGGAGGTAACTCGCTTAAACTCGACTCATTTACAGCCATAGGCTTGTTCATTTACCAGGAGAAAGTTTCGAATTTTGAATAATACCAAGGATAATGTGTTTTTAAATAAAAATTTAATTTGTGAATTTTGAATAATACCAAGGATTATGTATTATTTAGTATTTGTGAATTTTAAAGATAACTTAATCATTTTTATTGATTTTATAAATTTGACAATGATATTAACAACGACAACTCAAAGAGAGCATACATTTTGAATATCATCGATTCAATGGTTAAGATTTCAGCTACTAGTAAGAAATATAAGAGTAAAATTAAGTGTGTTGTGCTCATTAAAATGATTTGGTGAGTATAACTACAAAATCTATCGGATTTGATTCAAACAACGAATTTAAACTGTTGAAATCGATCTACTTCACGAGTAATGTGTACACATACAAATTTAAAAAAAAATTAAGAGAAAAATGAGAATCAGACCCTCAAGTTCCATTGATAATTGATACCAGAGGTGTCATGGGTACAAAGTCAAAGTTATTACATATGTTTTTTAAAATTTGTAAAAATTTTGTAAAAATGAAGCAGTAAAATTAATCAATCATGACAATCTAATAAGAGCTGCCCGTATGCCTTAAATTGATAATTTTTTTGAATTCATTTATTACAAAGTCACACGTCAAAAAATGATGAAAAATAAATGAATTAAAATAAGATATAAAACTTTATTTTTTTTACCGCTCGACTTTATACAAAATAACTTTCAAAATTTCAAAATTTTACACGTACACGTGTCACTTGTGAAGTAGATCGATTTCAACAGTGATAAATTTTAAAATTATGCTCACCAAGTCCTCTTGATGAGCATATCACACGCTAATTTATCAGAAATGTCATAAAGATGTTATTTAAAAAAAAAATTGTTGTGGAATAGCCACAAACAAAAATTAAAAGAAATACATATTGATAAGTATTTAGAGTTCGATATCGTAAATTAAAACGTTACAATTTATGAAAACAATTATTTTGCAAACAAAATTTTCATAAGACACAAATTTGCTTAAATCAAGATCTAATAATATTTTTGCGTCAAACTTTTGGAACTCAAACATTTTTAGTTTCTCAAGGCTTCTTGCCATATTTAAAATACAAATTTTTTGTGATCATAATTTTCTACAATATTGTTTTTTCTTGTTTTTTTAGAAAGTGCACCAATTTCATTAGAAATTATATATTATCATTATATATAGATCTATAATATTGTGAAACCGTATAAAAAAGCAGGTCCTTTAGGTTCCCTATTGTTCGGATTTGGGCTTTGATCTGCTTGTTCTTTCTTCTCCCAGTCAGATTGCATGTGATCGGTAAATTAGGCCGTGAGAAAAATGATGCACTGAGACGACTTTCATTGCACAATACTTTTTCAGCACTAAGTGCAACATATAATTGATGTACGGTTTTGTGTACTGTTAACCTAAAAAATATGGAATTCCTGAAATCTCTTCCTTTTTTCTGTAAAATAATTTGATACAGATATTTTTTAATGACACTTCTAAGCAATGCTTTATTTATATCACTCGGACAAACATGTTTGTGCCCTAAACACCAAATTATAATATCGTGAGCGGTTTGATGAACATCAGATTTAAATTAAATCCGTTGTTCGATCAGATTCGTTCGATTTACATCTAAATTTGCGCAGACAGTTTCAAATTTGTGTGCATCAAGTGTGCTGGGATCTTAACGGGAATCGAACAACTGCGATCGAATATAGGACCAAATTTGATCTGATATCCATCGAATCACCCTTATTCCTTGGAATTGTCATTAAAAGAGTTCCGTTTGAAATAATTTTACAGAAGTGACAACAGCAGGAGGTATTTGCCAGGTAAACCGGAACAGGCGTGTAAACAGGATCGGCATATTTTTCAAAATTGATGACATCTATTAGATATTTGGTTTCTGAAGTAGCAAATGACGATGCACCGGTTTGTTTGTAGTGCATTATTATGTACCAGGATCTGGGGGAAGATGCTAAAGTTTTCTTGATATTATACGTACCGGACATCTCGTCCTATTCCATATTATATATCCCCACCATGACTTCCTTGAAAGAGGCACCGCCACAGCACATTATCAATAAATATTTGATGAATTCAGTGGTCAAATTTGGTTCGTATAAATAATAGAATACAAGTTTCTGATGCCCAATTCAAACGAAACCAGTGCGAAAGGAACACAAGTGATCTAGTTGTTTCCATTTGCAACTACAATAAGTATTTGTACGGTTTTTGCTTTCTATAGTGAATAAACCAGACTATTACTAATCAATACTTTGTTTTGGTGTTCAAAGGTTCTTGTCCCATCCGTTGAATTTGATAAACTCAAGGTCGTTGTATAATACTTCGTTTGGTTATCTTTCTAGTTATCTATTTAAGATACATTAAACACTTGAACCAATTGAATGTCCCAGGCATCGCACCTGATATTTTAATTTTAGGAAACTTTAGGTGATAGTCAATTCACTTTGATAAGTGAACAAATTTAATGTTGTGATATCGACTTTAGACTATTGTTTGACCATGAGGTTGCCAAAAGAGAAAAAAAAAAAGCTAAACAAATTGTAGTTTTCAAAGAAAACTTGAATACAAGCAGAAAAGCAAAGCACCTTGTAATTGCCATTGACTACAGGATAGCTCTTGTAAGATTAGTGTCCACTTCTGCGAGAGACCAGATAACAAGTGCCCATAAAAAGTAAAAATGAAGCAATGTCAACGGATATTTTGCATATAGTATATATAGGGAACTGGTCATACAGCACAATTGCAAAATTGTAACAAGCAGAAACGATAAACTCCTATACCTACACATAGTAATGTGTTTCAAACAAAAAAATCTGCACTTGGAATTAGACCACCTCTTGGTCCTTTATGTTGTCAATTCGTAACAAATCATAAACCAAATAGCTTTAGAAAAATACATTCAAACACCTTACAACAAAAATTTATTTCATTTCCACATCAAAAGCAACACAAGATATGTAATATAATTTACAACTTCATGCTGACAATATACAAAGTAATTGGCCATGCTGCATCATATAATAACGCAATCATACCTCTAGTCCATTGATCAGGTGGTCCTTCCCGAAATGAATTAGACACCCACAGGATAACATAAGAAATGGTTATTACAACAAAATAAAGGGATTCAGGTAAACCATGGCAAAACATGAAATATCCTGTTTCCCCTCCTATTTCTTCTCAAAATGAAACCCAGATATCCAAATTTACATAATTTGGTTTTTGGTACTTTTGAAAAAATTAAGAGAGAAGTGGTTTATATGATACTCTGCAAGTATCTATCAGAGAACTTTTTGTGTACTTTAGATGCCGCTCCCCTGCATTTCTTATTCAGATGACCCTATCTTACTACGTACTTTGGAGATTGTCAGATCAGCCCCACCGAACCCATCCATGACAACTTTTGCTGATTGAAATTCTGCTCTAGCTGTCAAACTGGAAAATGAAAACTCACAGGTTGGAAAAACTTTTACATACTCCAAATATTTACCCCCTTCCAAAGGGGCCCATTGGAAGGTATAAGACTGCTCTAGTGCTGGTTCCCAAAATCACAGCAAGAACCATTTAACATAATTGAGATTAGTAAATCTAATCCAATTAGCCTATTTTCACCTTAGTCAGCAATTAGCAGTTAAAACACTTGTTAATTTTCCCATCCAACCCCCAATCCCCCTCCCAACCCCCACACACACACTAAAGCAAGCACACACACACCTAAACCAGAAATTAAGAAAGAAGTTAACAAGAACATGAATAAAATATTCAAAGATGACCACTGTATCAGTCCTGAACTGAAAACTCCCAGACAGTACAAGTATGACACAGGATTCCAACAAAAAGTGTACCTGTTCCTAATAACAACACAAGGCATCACAACACGCTCGGCCGCAAGAACACCAGTCTGGGATCCCGAAATTAAAACACAATTTTTTACTGGTAGGTCCACCAATTCTGCCCCCGCACGGAGTGTCGCAACTACCATCTCAAAACTGCATTATTATTCACAACCCATGGATTATGTTTATGGAAAGCTTTGCTGATTTGACCTTTTAATTATTCGATTGGCATAGAGGAAAATGAAATATTAGAGTAGATAGCAAAAGAACCCTTCGGATGGAGCTGTAGAAATGTCCACACTGAGCTTTAAAATAGATGCAACTTCTTCAGCAATCCTTTTCTTCTCCATGTAAGCTATTAGTTCAAAAGTTGAGCAAACTAATTCTTTAATGTAAATTAAAATATCTATTTCTGGTAAGGAGAACTAAGCTGCTCTAAGACAGAGAGATTGTATAATCACTAATCAGCAACGATTAAAGGCACATTCAAGCCTTAACTGTTACACCAAAAAAAATCTCTTTCAAAAAGATCCTTAATGCAGGTTTATGAACCCTTATTTAATTAACTCTGAGTTTGCAATTAGGTCTCAGTTTACTGAACATTTACCTTAATAGATCCTCGAAGGAACAGCATATCAAGCATCAGTGCTAAAATGTGCAATTTGAAGACCAAAAAAGGTATATAACCAGTGCTTTATCTGTTCATGTCAAGTGAGAGCCACCAAATCAAGAATGTGCAATTTGTTTTAAAAAAAAAACCTGCTTTTGTTGCTTCTTTCAGTAGCTTTTCGTCCAAACTAGAAGACAACCCTTTCCCTAATATAAGCTGCCCATAAAAGCTTTCTTCAACCTCTTTCTTCCCAACTATTTTTACTTTTGATACCCGATCTTGCCCTAATTTTTCAATCAGAGATCTATATATGCAGCGCAACAGAGAGAATAAAAACAAAAAATAGGGGAGTGTCAGGTGACTAAGGATTTAACAGAGGTATCAACTTAGATTTCATAGTGGGGAACAGCAGAAAACTTGGCACTATATGGTACTTGAAATCAGTAGGTAAAGAGTAGTGATACGCATTGCATATTTGGTTTAGTGCTAAACTTATGTATGAATCCTGAACCTTGAACAGCTAACATAATCACCGTACAGTCAAAAGTAATGAACCAATACAAACTTACTTCCAATATGGAAACATTCTAATTTTGAAATCTGGATCAATTTTTGCATAATTGAGTTCTTAAATTACAAAACATATATAATGTCCAAAAGAGCAATTTAATATATACATATCAAAAAGAAAAATTAATTTGGACAACACTAATGTCAAGGTCATACCTAGCAGTTTTCTCTCCGTTTCGGCCGTACGTTGTAAGCATAACCACATGTATGCCTTCCTTCAATGCATCATCTACAAAACTAGTGTTTTGACATTCAAAAGCTAGTCAAGAGATGCTGGTGAACTTCTGTTGAGAAAGAAAACTAAATGGAAGCAAAGATTGCAATTTTCTACGAAGTGCATTGCAAACAGCACAAAGTCCACATTTTCATTTTTTTCCCTTAAATAGTTTGTTAATAGTTGGCAAATTAGTTAACACAGTTATGGTTTTATCCAGTACAAGGATTTCAGTTGCAGCGCAATTGACATAAACATCCTTTGGTGCAAGTACTGGTTTCCCAAATTCGCAGCTGGGTGCAAAAGAGCAGCATGTAAGCTTCAGTTGTGAAATAAACTCCCAGGAATCTATTTTTTTGCAACAATTACCATCACCCCCTTCTTGCAACTTAAATTACTCTCAATTGTACAAGTAATCATAGAAGAAGTCAACAAAAAGATTAAAAATATGTAACCCTTGTTGGGAGTTGGGGAGTACGACACTGATATGGTGGTGGTCATGGATACTATTTGGGATCATTTGGTTGTCAAGTATGCTCTTTGGGAGTCCAGTCTTTCATTTTTAGGTATAGATGGGGTATAGTACAACAACAACAACAACAACAACAACAACAACAACAACAACAACAGCCAAGCCTTTAGTCCCAAACAAGATGGGGTATAGTAAAAATAGTTTTTTTTTTATTTGGTAGGACAAAATTAACCATGACTCTCCTATATGAGGGGCTCTCTGCCATATTTGAATGTATTTTTTTTTTTAATTTATCTCTGAAACCTTGGCAGTGGCTGCCAAGTACTCTCTCTCTCTCTCATAAACTTGTAAAATTCTCTTAAAACAATGAAGTCTAGCATGGTGGTAGGGACTTTTTACGGATCATAATGTCTTTCCAAATTTCTTGCGTCACTCTAGTATCTCTTGTGTTGTGCAAGTTTTTTGGTGCTAGCTTATGTTTCCCGTAAACGGGTATCAAAGGCAAAAGTTTGCTAGCGACTTGAAACTGAATAGCCCCCTTACGACGTGCATCTTGTTTGACATTGACGGTTTTGTACACATGTTTGCGAGTGCCTTAAAGATATCGTGGGTGGTCCTTTAGTTGACAACATTGACCGCCACCCCTCCTTGGCAAGGTGTGTCGTATCATGCCTAGGTTTCATCAATCTAACTTTATGTCACTTCAAGAACAGATTCAGGTATTCATTGTGTAGGTCATCACCCAACTCCATCTCATGGTGCAAGTCAATAATTCATATCTTCCAAAACCCGAAATCTCAACCATCATAGCATTCAATCTTCACCTTGTCGTATTCCATGATTGTGTGTGATTATCTCCCCTCCACAAGCAGTCACTAATGAATCTTTGGCTCTCATACTAGTTGATGGGGAAAGCAAGGAGCCACTAAGACACTTGTACAAACAAAGACACAGAAGTGACGAAAGGAGTTAAGAGAAAACAGCTACAAATACAAGACCCCAGTCACCAAACGAATTTTTATTGCTTTAAAAGATTTTACAAGAGAGAGAGCACCTTGGCAGCTACTGCCAAGCTTTCGAAAGAGAGAGAGAGAGACCCTACTTATAAAGGAAAGTCACGACTAATTTTATCCTACAAAATAAAAAAACTATCCTACTATAGTCATCTTTATCTAAAAATTGAAAACAATACTATAATATATTATATTACTCTGTAATTAAAATTGCCACCTAAATTAGCATCCACCACACAACCACACTGCCACGTCAGTATTAAGCTCAACATCTCTTTAATTACTTCCTTTAGAAGATGAATTATAACTATAGTTGTGTGGATTTAAATAAAGTTGCTGACGCATGCATAAATAAATAGCTTTTCAGGGATAGTATGTAAACTTCATCTAATATAAATGTAAATTATCCAGAATTTACCTTTCAACTCCAGGGCGAAGCGGTAGGTTGCTGGATGAAACATATTCCTCAAGAGCTTTTTTCTGCCAGAAGTAACATTTTAAGTCAAAAATTACATCCGTTTAAAGAGGATTTTCATCAGACGTGTACAGTTTATTATTACTTTAACATTAACTTGATTTTCTCTTCTCTCGATGTGATGATCATATCTTATTCAAGCTGTACTGCTTTAAAGAATTTACTTCTCAGATAATCTCATGAATGAATGGATTGTAAGAGTACATTTACTCTGTAAACTAAATCAAAATCACGCTATCCCTTGTAGGGCAAATGGGAAAATCTTGCCAGTTTGAAGGGACAAAGACTTCATACTTTCATGTCTTTTTAACTGAATAGCCATTTATTTTATTTTGTACAGCCAATTCCATGTAATCACATGTTGCTTTCTAAATTGATATAATGACAACAATAGAAGCAAAATGTGAGATCCTTGGAAAATACAACCTTTTGGCGCAGAACACTTTTCACAAATGACTCTTTCTCGTTAGTCGGCAATGATGTAGGCCAGCCAATCTAACAAATCAAACCAAAATTAAATAATAACAAAAAAAAATCAAATATAATATAACCAGTTGTACTCCGAACAATGTTACAAATTCCAACTAAAAATGTGTTTCTTGTTCCTAGGAATATCAATTGCTGGCTCAGTTCTCACTTTTGAAACAAATAACAATAAACATAAAAAAGAAACATAAATTTCACAACTACCTTACTAATACAACTCTGAAAACTAGGTAAGTGCTGCTACTCGGAAAAGGACGAACCACAATAACTAAGGTCTACTTGTGAGTGCCAAACGGAAAACATCAAAAGATTTGAAGTAACAAAAAATGAAGAGAGCTTACTCTGTTAAAGAATAAGGTAAGCATTTTTTCTTCATCTCCACCTGACCTTCTGCAAAATAAAAAAGTAGTTTGTGTAAGAGTCATACAAATTGTATAAAAAGAGAAGATTTACTTTCTAAACAGTAAGAAAAATGTAAGAATTAAGAACATGACTTACCTCATTAAGTCAACATAAACAGGTTCAGGCCAATTAGCACAATCCAACCCTAGTTTCTGAAATGCTGACCACACAAGGACAAAATGGTACTTTAGATATTGAACAAATAGTACTTTTATTAAGGGAGAATTTCATATATACCACTCAAAAACTGTGAAATTACATATTTACCATCCAAATTTTTGTAATTATGTATTTACAATCTAAAAATCTAATAACTCACATATTTACCCAATATAACTTTAGTATATATCAAATATACCCAAAACTCAGATTAATTATGTAAAATATTCTTTAAAGTATAATTAATCAAGGATTAACTTAGCATACTCTCTTTCTTTCCTTAGATCCGTTGTCCTTTATACCCAATATAAGAGATTAAAAACATATATTCGAAACTAAGTCAATAACAAAACGCATATTCTCAAACTCAGTTACTACTTTGATAATGGGTTGTGATATTAGCGTCATATTCAGTACGAGTTGTTCTGTTGGAAAAGGTGGAGTGGTTACCTTGTTTAGACAATCAAGCTGGAGTTGGAATCCTAATCTCCGAGTCTGCTACCCCCTTCTCTCCGAGTTTCAGCAGGAGAGATGAGATGAGGAGAGAGTTTCAGCAAAAAGGGGAAAGTTATGCCAAAAAAGACGAGAGGGAAATCTGTGTGCAGAAGAGGAAGGGGCAAAGAAGGAGAAGAGACTAAATAACTTATTAATTAATCTCATTTTTTTAATTGATTGGGTAAATATGTGAGTTATTAGATTTTCAGATGGTAAATACGTAATTACAGAAATTTGGATGGTAAATACGTAATTTCACAATTTTTGAGTGGTATATACAAAATTCTCCCATTTATTAATATCATCTCTGCAAACTAGCCGCACCTACATTGAAAGCTTGGCGATTGCCGAAGCGGTAGACATCTGCTATAACACTGAAAAATTTGCATAGCAAACCTGTTATAAGTTCCGTATGAAAAACTATGTATCGAGGAAACCACACCATAGTGAAAAACAATATGTTGACATTGTACAAGTCAGATGCCGTACCCATCACTACCACAGTGAATCAAACCACACCAAGATCATTTGATGTAAACTTTTACTTTCACCTTCTTCTTTTTTCCATTTTCATAGTTTGATTTATTTCAATTGCTTTATCAAAATATAATGTCTACCACTTTTCTATAGGAACAAGCTGACATTCAAAATCTTTCGGTTCTTTACAATCAATCAATCTAATCACTAATTTATTAGGCTCGTACGAAAATAGTGGGCTCTTGTGTCCTACACTAATCAATTTCATTGATTGAATTACCTTACCAAGAGATAACAAAGCTCTGAATGACATTAAAAAGTCCTACAATACAAAAGCAGGCAAGGTATACACCACTCTATTAGAATACTAACATCTTCACTGGTACAAGAGTGCATCTTATACTGTGATGAATCAATTAAGTCAAGACATGTAACGAATTAGAAAATCTAACCCTTCGACTTCAAAAAGGAGCGCGAGATCACCAGAATTGGAAGGTTCCGGTGAACTGGAAGAGGGAGAAGCGCAGGGAGCCGGAGATAACACCCTACTTGTCTTGCAGAATTTCGAGCTGGCGAAGGATCCTTCTCTAAGAAACCAGAGGGGCGCCGGAGATGGAGATGGGAGCTTCTTGGCGAAGGGAACCGAGCGGGGTAGGAGTAGGCAGCGAGAAAAGGCGCAAGCTTCCATTGCTTCTCTGCGGGAGAGACGATGGAGAGGAGAGGAGTGAACTGTTTGCATCCGGGTTTAGATGAGCAGAACAGAGAAGAAAGATCAGTACGACGGATACATTTTATCCTGAAACGGCCCAATGGGCCCCCAGACTGAGCCGGTTTCAGTTTAAAATCCAGGCCGAGAAACGGGGGTTCAATTTTGTGATGAAAATATTGAAAAGATAGCCCAATATGACAGTAGGCACTCTAACAGATTTGATACGAAGACGATTCGAGAACTTAAAAGGTGATGTACGAATACGGGTGTCAGTCAGTCACACTCGTTTATCTAAACGTATTCGATAAGATTAAGATTTTTTTTGTTAGCTTATTAAGTATGAACGAGTTATAAGTTATGAGTTTTTTTGTGCACCCCTACGTAGTGCGGTTTCCATCTATTTTTCAAAAAAAAAAAATATCAATTCTTGATTTGATTTTTAATTTCTAAAAATAAAAAAATAGAATATCAGCGCCGGTGTTGACTCATATATATGAACGTCTCCCTTTTTTTTTCATGTGATGTACATAATTATGTATAGACTAGACGGGAGCCTCGCGTTGCTTCGGCAAGTAAATTCGAGGCAGATGGAAATGTATACAAACTTTATATTTGTAAGCAGCTTTCATGTGAATCTTTAGCAATGTAAAAAACACTTCCTCAAAACATCACAATCCCAACAGGGTTAAAATCAAGTCAAACAGAAATGAAATAAAAAAAAGGAACATACACATTAATTTGTCTCGATCACACTTTTTATTCAAGAATCCTGGTAGAGGCTACCAAGTGTTATATGAACCTAATAAATTCATACAATTAACAACATAATTCTCAAGTAATGCGAGAATTAAAACAAACAAAGGCCAGAAATTTTAAACATGAAAAACATTCTGAGCGCCGCATATCTTGAAACTTTACCATGTTTGCCTTTCCTTGGCAATACCAGTCCAACCCACCAACCCCTGTACAACCTTTGTTTCAGGGATGTATGCTGATCAGCCTGCTTAGTCCCTTGTATAAACTCATCTACCCTGAATGCTTGACCGTGATTTTTTCCTTTTTCCTTAAACCCTGAAACGCTTTATCTCGATCACACTCACTCTGTGCTTTCAACTCTTGCTGAATTTGATTCTCTTTCTCCCACATTCACTGAATCATTAATTGGTAAGTATGGGAGACAAACATATACAATAGCTAACAGATGTATATGATAAACTATAGACAACAATTTCCATTTACTGTTTCTTTGTTCATCCATCTAATAAAAAGAAAATGTTATGAAGTCATTGGTACCAATACACATTATATAAAAAAGCAAATTACTGAGGTATGGTACTGATATTTGAGAGGAGGGTGATTTGTTCAGCATGGCAGTAAGGAGTAGAAAGAATTAAAAGTATATTACTGAGGTATATACCAACATTCACCAGAATGTTATAATAGCTTAGCATTTTGCTATATTATTTTTTCACAGTACTGGTCAACTCAAAACCATCTTAACATGCTGGTGAGATATCCTTAGATTGTTGTGCAAAAATTAAACTGACCTCATATAATTTCGATTCCGGAATATTGATCTTCAATTTCAAATTCTCAACATCTTCACTAACCTAAAATTAAGGCAAACAAAATAGGTAAGGTTACTGATAAAAAAAAATATGTTATTGATTAAAAAAAAAATATGTTATTGGTAATCATAAACAATCTAGAAGCAAAAGAGCAAAGAGTAACAGGAAAGAAACATCAAGCTTCAAAATCCACCAAATTGCACTAATTGAATCTGTTTTGAATTTTCGTAAATTTCTACATTTGATCTATGTCCAAGGATTCTAGGTAATTGCTTCAATCAATTGCATTAAGAATGTGAATTTTCATTTCAGTCAACACAAAAGTTGACTTTATTCAATTTTGACAGAGTTGAACTAATCAAGTCATATTTCCTTAATTCTTTGAACTAAAAATTCTGGAAAAATCAGATTAAGCGCATTTAAGTATTGTTTATATGTTGTAGGAAATTCGAATCAAAATTCAAGAGGACCTGAGAGTTATAAATTCTTTTCTAAATTGGACAGATTTGCCCCTAGCTGAAATTTTTGAGGTTTTCCTTTGATTTATGCAAACATCTTGTGCCTAATATTGCGCACAATATACTTATTGAAAACATGAACCAATATTATAGGTACATATGTAATACGTGATGCAAAGTTGCAAACAAAAAGAATTTCAAAAAAGGAAATTACCCACAACTATAAACTTGTGTAATCCAAAAATTCAGGTCATGCACTTATATCATACTGGTACATATCATATAACTTAGTGTAATTCAGAAATTCAGGTCATACACTTGTACTATATTGGTATAGAGTTAAATCACCATACCATACATTTTACTCCAGTTTTATCCGAATCAAATAAAAAACTCAATTTTTCTGGTCAGCTTTATAAAACACTTGCCTTTTATCTTGTTTATAGTTTCATAAATTTTCCTGCGCTATAGCTTTTTCGGATCTCAAAAGCTATAACGCTATTAACCGCTTTTCTCTTATAATGATTCTAAATAACTAGCTACATTGAACCTTCGCTTTTCCCTTGTGAGAAACCCTCAGACATGATCCCAGAGTTCTTGAAAGAATTTGATAATTTTAAATTGACAAATATGTGGTATATATTATTTGGATGAGACTTACTTGATGGCGGCCTTCTCGATCCTGACAGTGAGATCGACCACTGACACATCCACGGTGGGGACACGGAAAGACATTCCGATGAGTTTGCCGTTTAGAGCAGGGAGCACCTTCCCTACAGCCTGCACATTTATCAATTATTATAAGGTTATTTCAATGGAACTTGTACTTAACATGAAGAGGTCAGTGAAAGCAATTGAAATTAAATTTTCATGAGTATGTTTGTTTGAATTTTTTTTAATAACCTTGGCAGCACTGGTGCTGCTCAGGATGATGTTGAAACTGGCGGCACGGCCACCTCTTCAATCCTTGCTTGAGGGTCCGTCAACCATCTTCTAAGTTGCTGAAATGTTTAAAAAAATAGTTTATTTTAAAAATTAGTGAAATAAAAATGCAAAAACATTTTAAAACCTTGTGTAGATAAGTTATGCAATTTAGAAATTGATGTGAAAGGTGGAATTGTGAATTGTTAATATAAATCAATGTTGTTTGCTAATTCTTGCACTTTCACATCAATTTCTATGTTATAAATAACTTGTATATCACTAACTCTTAAGTCAGAAAATGCTTATTACTTAATTTATATCAGTAAACAACAACAACCATGCTAATACTAAAAATTAATATTACTCACCAGTAATTGAGTGCACTGTGGTCATCAAGCCCTCAATAATTCCGAACTTGTCGTTGACAACCTGGCACGACATAAAATATCATCAATCAAATATACAATTGCGAAATGGCAAAATAATTTGAGGGGCAATTTTGTAAATTGTACCTTGGCAAGAGGAGCAAGACAGTTGGTGGTGCAGCTGGCATTTGAGACGATGTCAGGCTCCCAATTTTTCTGGTCGAGAGACGCCGAGGCAGAGTGCTCAGATCGAACTCCTCTCAATTGAAGAGCTTCACTGCGAGGTCCTTCCGTCAGGCGGCGGCGCGGTCGGAGGCCGACGGAGCGGCGACAGGAAGAACTCGTCGTGCGGTTAGAGAGAGTGAAGCTGAGGGAGAAGGATTTGAGTGAGGGTGAGAGAATGGAGAAATTTCTGGAGGGAAGAGGAACTTTCGAGAGAGAAGGCGAAAAAAAATTAGAGGGAGCTGAAAAAAGTGAATTTTGTAGAGAAAGGGAGAACTGACGGTGGAGAAGGAAAACACTTCCACTGAAAATTAAGGCCCAGCTGTCAGTCTTAGCGTAGACGAAATTGTTCACTCATCGATCCAAAATTAAGTTATAAGATAGATATGGATAAGTATTTTTTTTCGTTAGGTAAATAGATAAGTGTATGGGTAAAGATTATTTCGTTCCCGTTGGGTAATGGGTAATTATATAAATAATTATATATAGATATATAAATATTATATTTAATTTATTCATTTTTTTGTTTTCCATATCGCTATATCAACGCTAATCTATCGTTGTATACATACTAACCAAACTGATGAGAAAATTTTCTTCCTCCTTCAAATATAATAAGTAATCTTTGTAATTTAGTAAAATAGAATTTGTAAAACACTTGCAGTTGAGATTTTTGAGTTTATGTGATGGAACAGATTCATGCTATTAAGTCCATTAAGGTGTTTGATAAAATGCTTAAATCAAATATTTGATGGGAATGAGTTAAAGATGAATTAAGCTCATGGTATTGTTTTAGTGATCTCATGATTGATATGATCCCAATTCAACTCATGCCCCAACACACAATATTACTAATGGTGTAGAGAACAACGGTTGCATGATGAATTGGTAGCTAGTTCTTTTTAGTGCTTTTAAGAATTAAATAACTCTTTAAAAGGACATGAGATGTTAAGTTGGAAACTTGGAATGTCTTATTGATACTATGTAATCACTGAAATTTATTAGTTTAGTGGTTTTGGCATAGACATGACTAATTGTGATTACATATGTATGACATGATAAGTTTTGATGGTTTATTTCTAGAAATAATAAATTATTATATTAGTATTATTCATTATTTGTCCGCTACTATTTTGTTATCCACTAATCTTAACGGGTAAGGATAGAGTAGGATAAGTCAAATTCTTAACGGGTAAGGGTAGGGTATTATTGGCGTGTGCTAAATTGGAAAATAACACAACTGGCTATGAATCACGGGCTTTATGAAAATACACTACCCTAGCCAGTTGTGTTATAATCAATTCACTGGATTGAACAGTAAGGAAAATACACTGGCTATATGCCGTATATTTGATGTTCTGTCTTCTTCAGAATTTTTTGTATCAGAAAAATTAAGATAATCAATAAAGAAATAGAGGGAGGTTTGAGGAGTCTGGTGCTTTTACGATATTTTTACATGGTATCAGAGCAGTGATTATACCAGCGAATCAAACAGAGTAATGTCATGTCTGGAGCTGAATAAGGCGTGGCAGGATCAGGAGATCAAAGTGGGACCGATGCACTCCTTGAGAAACTGGCGCAACTCCTTACAATCAAGAATCAAATGGCAGTATCAACTCCATAATTTGAAGGGGCTGCTGCAACGATCGCGATCAAACTCGATGGAACTAATTTCGAGTTGTGGCAAGTAGTAGAGATGTTTGTACTCAGTAAAGACAAGTTGGGGCACTTGAACATTGATCGGTCACAACCACCTGAAGGCAATCCGACACACCATAAGTGAAAGATTGATGATTATATTGTGAAAGGTTGGATTATCAATTCTCTAGCACCGAATCTAATCAAAAATTTTATTCGTTTCCAACAACAAAAGAAATGTGGGACGCGATTGCTACCACTTTTTTTGATGGCAGTGATGCATTACAAGTTTACGACTTGAAGAAAAGAGTATCTCGGTTGAAATAATCGGGTGGGCAAGTTAAAGAATACTACAATTCATTGCAAGCTCTATGGCGGGAGATAGATTTTCAACGGCCAAATCCAATGAAGTGCAAGGAGGACATCGAGAAATACAATCAGATGGTGTAGGAGGACCGTGTCTACACCTTTCTCAATGGCAAAACTTGATGACAGACTTGATGGAGTGCGGGCAGATATGCTTCAAATGACTCCCTTACCGACGGTAGAGCAAGCCTACGCTCAAGTATGACAAGAAGATGTGAGACAATCTGTGATGTTGAGTAAGGGTCAAATTGTGCCGGATTCTATGGCAATGATCTCAAAAATTTGTGCACCACATGAGGTAAACAATTCCAGCGCTTACAATCTGAATTTCAGCACTAAGTTTAGTTCAAATGGGACCTAAAACCAGCCTCAACTTGCCATGGGTATTGGGTGTACTCATTGTGGAAATTCCAAACATACAAAAGACACATGCTTCAAGCTTCACGGCTATCCGGAATGGTGGAAGGGGCTAAAGAAGAAGAGGCAAGAATCAGAAAAAGCAAGGGTTGTTGTGGCCGTTTCTGAAAATTACTGTGTATTTCCATCGGGTGAGTCAGATCTGAAAATCGAACTAGCAGGTATGACAATTCTGTCGTATGATTTTCATAAGTATAAATCTAGTACTTAGGTGATAGACTTCGGGGGCCACGGACTATATGACCTTTTTTGACCAAGATGTAGTAGGAAAGGGAAAACCTAGAAATTATACAATTTTTAGTGCAAATGGAGGCAAATGCGTTGTTACAGGTGCGAGAGATGTGAATGTCTCTCCGACTCTAATATTATCCAATACTCTTATGGTTCCCTTTCTGTCTACTAAACTGATCTCCGTGAGACAACTGACATAAGATCTAAATTGTGTAATACTTATGTATCCACATTTTTGTATTTTTCAGGATATTTTGAAGAAGGAGATAATTAGGAGTGGTACTAAAAGAGGAAGGTTGTATCAATTGGATGATTGAAAGGATGAGAGCTTGAATCTAACAAAGAGCATATCTACAAACCGTGAAGAAAAAAATATGGAAATGGCATAGAAGGTTGGGACACCCGTCATTTGGGTATATGCGAAAACGTATGCCAAATTTCTTTTCGGATTTAGATATATCTGTGTTTAAATGTGAGACATGTATTAAGGCTAAAAGTCATCGTGTGCCATACCTAATTAGTACTAGTCGGAATAATTCTTTATTTGACTTATTTCATTCTGATGTGTGGGGGTTGTCCCCGATAAACTCAATCTTCAGTTATAAATGGTTTGTTTTGTTTATTGATGACTGTACTTGCATGACTTGAATTTATTTGATGAAAGGAAAAGATGAGGTGGCAAATATCTTTAAGGGATTTTATAATATGGTAGAAAAACAATTTGGCAAGGGAATTAAGTATTTAAGAAGCAATAATGGTGGAGAATTTATTAATAACAACTTAAATGATTTCTTCACGTGTAAAGGGAGTATTCATGAGACTTCATGTATGGGAACTCCGCAACAAAACAGGGTTGCCGAAAGGAAAAATAGACATGTACTTGAGGTTGCTAGATCCTTATTATTTGAGTATAATATGCTAAAAGTTTATTGGGATTGTGCTATAACAAGTGACATCTACCTAATTAATAGAATGTCCTCCAAAATAATAAGCTTTGAAACCCCTCTTAAGAAGCTGTCCACCTTCGTAACTATCCCTTCAATCCTTAATCTTCCTCCAAAAATCTTTGGATGCGTCGCATATGTTCACATACTAAAGAACTAATGAAACAAAATTGAACTGTGTGCCATGAGGTGTGTTTTTTGTAAGGTATGGGACGCATCAAAAGGGATACAAATGTTACAATTCGACTACTAAAAAAATATCTGTAACCATGGATGTAACATTTGTGAAAATCGAAAGATATTTTCAAGAACCTTGGTATCCTTCTCAGGGGGAGAATACGGTAGAGAAGGAACTATTGTCGTGGTTACAAGTTGCACAATCTCCTGAAATTATAGAAAACAGAGCTGCTGAAAGTAGGGAAAATTTCAGCACTGTTTGGGCTGCTGGAAACGCTGAAAACAGGGGCAAAAACAGCCCAGTTTGGGCTGAAAATAGGAGCGAATCTAGTCCAATTCAAGCTGTAGATGACAGGAAAAGAGAGGGCCTTAACCGGGTTAATAATCGTGAGCTTTTATCTCAACCAGAGTTGAGAGTGTGGATAGATCTAAATGAAGAACTCCGGGACAGAGTGATACAACCAGAAGATGCACCACAAGACCCAATTACTTCTGAGGAATATCTTGAGGTAAGTTCTCTTGACTATGAATTTATGTTACCCCAAAGAACTAACCATGGGAAGCCACTAAAATGGTATGTTCCCGAGAATGAAACAAGTAAGGAAATACAATACCCAATTACCAAATATGTGACAACCGAATAGTTACCATAAAAAAATCAAGAATTTCACAGACAAAATGTTATCCATTGAAATTTCAAAAGATGTGAATGAAGCCTGTAAAGACCAAAGATGGGTGAAAGCTATGGAACTAGAAATGGAAGACACTTGGGAGATAGTTGAACTAAAAGAAGGGAAAAAAACTATCGGATGTAAGTGGGTATTTTCGGTGAAATATGGTGTTGATGGTAAGGTAGAGAGATATAAAGCGAGACTAGTTGCTAAAGGATACACTCAGACATACGGCATAAATTCTCAAGAAACTTTTTCTCTAGTTGCAAAACTAAATACTATTCGAGTTTTACTATCTTTTGTAGCTAACCTAGACTGGCCTCTTCACCAATTTGACGTAAAAAATGCGTTCCTATATGAAGATCTCGAAGAAGAAATTTACATGGATCCTCATTCTGGGTGAAACAAAGGATCGATGTGTAAACTGAAGAAGGCACTTTATAGTTTGAAACAATCTCCAAGAGTCTGGTTTGGAAGGTTTAGAAGTGTCATAATGAAATACGATTTTATGCAGAGTGACTCGGATCACACTTTATTCTTTAAAAGGAATCAAGGGAAACTAACTGTCTTGATTATTTATGTAGATGATATGATCATTACAAGAGATGATCGAGAGGAAATACAGAAGCTCGAAGATCGACTCTTCAAAGAGTTTGAGATGAAGAATCTAGGAGGCTTGAAGTATTTCCTTGGAATTGAAGTGGTCCGATCCAAGCGAGGTATAGTTTTTTCTCAAAGAAAATACATGCTTGATCTATTATCTGAGATTGGAATGTTAGAATGCAAACCGGTTGATACACCGGTAAGTCAAAACCAAACTCTTGGGGAGCTGCCGGATAGGGTTCCCACGAATAAAGAAAGTACCAACGATTAGTAGGGAAATTGATCTACTTATCTCACACCAGACCTGATATTGCATATGCTGTGAGCATTGTGAGTCAATTCATGCATTCTCCAAAAGAAGAACATCTAGAGGCTGTGATACGTATAGTTAGGTACTTGAAAGGAACATCTGGGAAAGAGATACAATTCGGGAAAAATAGACACCTGAAGATTGCAGGATATACAGATGCCGACTGGGCTGGTAGCATAAGTGACCGACGATCCACCTCAGAGTACTTTACCTTTATAGGAGGGAACTTGGTTACATGGAGGAGCAAGAAACATAATGTAGTAGCTCTTTCAAGTGCATAAGCTGAATTTCGGGAAATTGCGAAAGGAATATGTGAACTATTGTGGTTAAGAAAATTGGTGAGCGAACTTGTTTTGAACCACAAGAGGAGATGGATTTATACTCAGACAACAAAGCAGCGTTGGATATGTCTCATAACCTGGTTTAACATGATAGAACGAAGCATGTGGAAGTATATCAACATTTCATAAAGGAGAAAGTCAACTCGAAGATACTGAAGCTGTTGTTTGTTAAATCTAAAAATCAACTGGTAGATATACTTACGAAAGGGGTGTCTAGCAAGTTCTTTGAGAGCACACTTGACAAGCTAGGCATGACAGATTTGTACATGCCCGCTTGAGGGGGAGTGTTGGCGTGTGCTAAATTGGGAAATTAACACAACTGGCTATGAATCATGGGCTTTATGAAAGATTTTATTTTATTTTTCTTTCTATTCCGCATATGAGAAAAAATAGGAAATAATCTAGATTTGTTTCTCTTACTGTTCAATCCAGGCTATATGGGTAAGATCCATTCTTGTATCAGAAAAATTGAGATAATCAATAAAGAAATGAAGGGAGGTTTGGAGTGTTTGGTGTTTTTACGATATTTTTATAAGTATATGGGTAAGATCCATTCTTAGTGGGTATGGGTATGAAAATGCTTCCACCCTATCCGTATCGTACTAATTGACACCCCTACATATATATGTACAATATTAAAATATTCTAAAAACTAAAATTTATATTTTTTTTCTGGGAAGCTAGTGGTTTAAATGCCTACTAACAATTTAATTAATAAAAAAACGTATTACAACAAGTCAAATGATCCGCATTCCTAGATCTAAACTCATTTATTATCATAAAATCATGTAAACTACTCTAATCAACTAACCCTACTTATCTATACTCTTAAATACTCTATTATCTCATTTAACATCTCGCTTCACGACTGGATCCACTTTCGTCCGATAGCCCCGCACTCTGGCGGCCAGATTTGCTCACGGCCACTCTCCGATCAAGATAGGAGTAGAGACTCTATACTCTGAGCTCCGAGATACTGCGCTTTCGGCTCCCTCCTCTCTTCCTCATTCTCCTCTCCGTTTAAGGAGATAGAGACGAGAGAGGAGAGAATATCGTTATGCCTATATTGAAGGTGAAGTCTAAAAAGAGTGAGAGAGACGGAATGAAGAGTGTGGAGGAGGGAGGATGAGAGTGGCGGCTAGGTTCGCTCTCTCCTTTTTTTTCGTTTGGGCTCCGCTTGGAAGAGTGAGCCAGATTCTTAACCTGAAAAAAAGACCCTAACTAAACTTTAGATTTAAGAACTAAGAATTTAAAGAAGATCAAACTTGTAGATATGTAATATATTATGTACTGCAAGTCTTTGAATTTTAATATTTATGTATGTATAGGTTTTTTTCTGGAAAAAGTAACATATGCTGATACTATTTTCATTGCCGGAACTAAATCCCTAATACACTAAATTCTTACACAAAAGTCCTTAGATGAAATAACGGACCATCTGTAATATCTCAATATCAACAAAACACAAAATACACAAAAATGGAGTTCTGCAATCGTGTATATGGCGCCCCCTTCAACAGACGTCGACAGGTAACCAAATTAAAGTTCCCTTTTGAGACTCTAAGCTTCTAATATTTATATATTTTAGACTAGTTCTCACGCGTACATTATTGTTAAAGATATAAGAGAATCGTCGTTCACATTACTTGACATCCGCTCCTGAATATATATAATCTACCTTTGAACTAAGGTTATTCCTGAACTTAATTTATTTACTCCTGAATAATTAATTAATCCTCGCGATAGCATCAAGATGGACCATCATGGGTTCACATGCGTCTTGAACCTAGTTGAAGTTTGACATGACAACTCATCATCAGTGAGATCACACTGATGAGTTGTCTGCCTCGTTGGGTTTAAACAAATGTATAATGTATTTTCAAAACAGAAATAGATATTCAAAATGTTGACGTGCAATGCATTAATAATTGAAGGTGTTATTATGGCTTATTTAATTAGCTAAAGAAGGATTTGAAATCAAAATGTCTTAAACAAATAATAGCAGGATCTAATGGCTAGACAGTTCAAACCCATCTGATCATACATGCTATATATCTATGGCGAGACCAATTAATTACTTGGTGATTTTTCAGAGAGCAATAATTCCTAGAAGCCTACGGACAGTGTAACCAAAAAGAAATAAAATGTATTCCTATAATGGAACTGTAGATACATCTGTAATTTAACTTCCATACACTAGTTAATTAAGTTTAATTCATTCATATTTTCATTAAAAATCCAATGACCAGCATCGATCCCTCTGATTCATTTTTCCTTTGTTGGGTCACAAAGCAGATATTATACAGTTTGTTTCAATCTCAGAGTCAGGCTAAGCATTAATTACTACTAAAATCAGATAGAACAAATATAATCTGTGTGGTTATTTGGGCATATTATATATGCATCGTTAGGTTTTGAAAGAACTATTTTAAATTTTACCGAAACCTTCCGATGAACTCTACAATTGAGAAGAGCTGATCCTCTACGAACTATCACATGAGATCGATCGTAGGCATCAATCGATGAAAATGGAACCGCCTAAAATATTACCGTCCCATTCCTCACACATTTTGGTCTATTATTTTTCTAGAAATATGATGAATAGTTAATTAAGTATTCATGCATGTTGATTGAAACACGTAGTGTTTAGGCTAACTAAATGAGTATGTTCTTGAGAGTTTCAGTAATAAGTTTAAAAGTTCAAGATAGTTGTTAACGCGCGGTTATTAAAAAACTTGAAGTTGCAATTATACAGCTAGCTATTTAATTTGAACTGAAATACGAGTGCTCCTTACGGAAATAAGCATACATTTTTAGCAAAAAAAGCTAATGAGTGCTCATTTTTAATCCCGGCAACGAAATATATGAGTATATTTTAACGAATTTTGTCAATAGAATGTCATTACCAGCAATTTATTATTTAATTTTCTAGCGAATTAAAGACATTGGAAAGCTTAAACTAACATTTTTTGGCATTAGTCGTTGTCTATCGTCAGTTGGGGTTCTATTTAAATTAATTATTTGATTAATTGATGCTATATTATTTAGCATAATAGTATAATATTTATATTTTATAGTGCTTCATAAAAATAAAACTGTCATTCTGTCAAACCTAAGAAAATTTCCCGTATGAAGAAACAGAGATGCAAATTTACATAGTTGGGCAAAAGAGCAAAAGTGATTCTATATGAAAAAAGCATAAGGATGATCTATCTACAAATTTGCTTCTGATAATATAGTGATATTCATATTCTCGATCCGTAGAACAAGTAAAAAAGAAAAAATGCTTTCCTCTGTTTTTCAACAGAGATTATGCCCATGCTTTTAATGAGATAAAAAGTGTGCGATAAACAAAGTATATCCTTGAAAGTATGTGTATATATATTGATTATTGACCAAGTCTCATGAGCAAGATTAACAGTTTGACATTATTGTATACTTTCTTATATATGCACCTTTTAAAAGGTTGAAAATTCAAACTTCTGGAAGGAATTCAGAGTGCAATTTGTTTCTATTTTCTGCCTTATTGACCAAGTCACAGCATGACTTATTTTTCGTTTGGATCTAATTGAGCTAGAAGCCTAGAACAATACATATATATGCTACATAAAAAAGGTGATATGCACATGCAACTGTCATATAACAGATATAAAAATTCATAACATGAAGAAGTAAAGTCTAACCATTGTACACAATTTATTTCTTATTAATTAATTGGCACATGTACTATTTTATGTCATTTACATCACTGACCTCTGCATGAAACTGTCATATACAAGTGAAGCCAGCATCTATAAATGAATACTGCATCTATATTCTATAAGACTATAACACTGATGTGTCGACCAGACACCAATATCAACAAAAAGTGGGCCAGAGATGATAGTACCCTAAAAGGAAAATAAATCATGTGTACCCGTACAAAAGCTTTAGATATCACTACTACTCTAACAATTAAAAGTTTCTTGTATGCCCCTATGTAAAACATGAAAAATGCCCTCCATTGCATATATATCATCTCCTTTCTTCTCTTAATAAAAGAAAAGGATGCATAAACTATCCTCCTTTTAACTGTTGCACCTCTCTGGAGAAGAAAAACATGAGCCAAGAGGAAACTCAGGCTTTTGCGTAAAGCAAACTGTGAAGTACCAGTATCCATGTATTACATTTTTCTTGCTTTATATATAGAGGCACTTTTGTTAGGGTACACACGAGATGGACTATTGAAAGGAAGAAACCATCAACGTGTGCTAATCTTAATTAAGGCATAACCTAGGATCATAAAATGCATTCGAATCGTTCATGTGTACTCCATGATCCTTCCAAGCTCATCCCAATTTCCATCCTTCAAGAGCTCATTCATCGTATTGGGATTCTGAAATCCCGGAATCCACGGAGAAGAACTAACCTGTGCCTGAGCCATCTGCATTTGGTTCCATTCTAGGGGGAGGTGGTTTTGCTGCAGTTTATCTTGCATGTAAATTTGATTAGTAGGGTTAGTGCTGGGAAGAAAGGAGTCTCTTGCATCGGATTCAGAGCTGTTGTTGGTTTGTTGGGAAGTGGACTGCTCATGTGCTTGGCTTTTCCTGATGAACGATTGTTTTAGATCATGCTGATACTTCTTATATGTTGTGTTCCTCTTGAAGATCCTACAAATGGTCCATACCTCCTAGAAATAAAGAATCGAAGCTTAAATTTAAGACATAGAGATATTTCAATCTGCATGACAACAGTTTTCTTATTTGTTTTTTCTAGGTATATGGAACTCCCTATCATTCATTTCTGTTAAATATAAATCAAAAGGAATGTAGGAAATTCGTGTTGTGGATGCCACACTACATACTACCATTTAATGCTAAAATCTAACTAGTACAGTTGTATAAAAGCTCAACGTGCAGCAAATATATGAATGTACATCTACATTATTGTGCATATTGATCCTAACAATTAGTTACATGCATTTGTTTCCGGTAACCAAAGTTTAAAATATATGCAACTTATATTACATGAATTTACGTTGAAGACATGCATATGAGTCAGTGTGTGTGTGAGTGAGAGAGAGAGAGAGAGAGAGAGAGACTCACTGCTTCTTGCATGCAAGGAGGACAAGTATCATTCTCATCTTGATTTGATGGCAAACGAAACTCGTGCATCATCCAATCAGTCTTGGTACCTTTACCAGCACTTCCTCTATAATACACCAGTGATTTTTTTAGGCCAATACATGTAACACTTCCTGAATTCGAAGAGTATATCGGGCGGTCTATTCCTGTTGCTTTCCAAAACCCAGATCCAGTAACCCGATTAGGCCTGATGCTGTTTCTGTATTTTCTTCCTCTCAGGCAAAAAAAGTACCATTCTTTCTCACCTCCAACTGTACTTGCTTCTGCAATTCCCATCAGAGACATATTTGTTCAAGTCATTGTCATATATTGTGTGCTAGTATGAACACGGGATCAAGATTTTTGAAATTATACTTCCACATGTCATAAACTCACATTGAAGTCGGAACAAGCAATAGTATTTTTCATGGCCTATATATTCTCGTGCATTCCCTTGTATATGTTATATTCATTTAGGGGAAAATATAGCCTAATAGGGACTGTAAATAAGAGTAAAGGCATTTGTTTTTTGAAAAAATAAAAGTGACTGTAAATCGAGAATTGGTGCAACATGTATATCTCTTTTTTTCCTCTATTGAGATGTCTAGTTTAATATTGCAACACTTGTGGAAGTAATCAAGAAGTTATATCTGAACTAACCAGCCTGGTTCACGAATTATAGTTCTTATACTATTCTATAGAAATGCATTTGATTACTCTTATATCTAATCTCGTCTTAATTTATGCTAAGCAACGAGGTGCATGACTAACTTTTCATAAGTACAAAAAAATGAAAAAACATAATGCTTATTCAATATAATTATGATGAAGGAAAATTTAAAGAAAACATGCTTATCTAGTTCTGACTGTGCTCTTGTCAACTAATATTGCATCAATTGCTAATCAATAGGACAAACATGTATACAAAGTTAATTAATTTAAAATTAAAAAAAAGGAAAGAATTAATTTATTTGAGTCCTTAATTTGTTTTGAACAGAGAAAATTAAATACAAAGGAAGTTTTTCTGCTATTATTCCCAGAAAATGACTGAATTAATTAAGTTACTGCTCCTTTTAAAAAAACAAAAAAAAAAAAGACTGGGAACAAAAGAGCACATATATAGAAGAAACAGAGCATATAATAACAAGGTTCAAAATGCAGAGTCTAAATTCTTTGGAAAAGATCTTTCAAAAGCTTACTTGGGAAATCCTATGGGAAATTGAATTAGCTTTTTAATAGGTATATATAATATCACGTGCAATTTCGATTAAGAGAACACTCATTCCATGAAGCACTTTGTTTGATTCCTAAAGTATTTGAATTTCAGTATGAAAACTTACTTGGTAGATCCCAAGGATCATATTTGTAGATGTCGATTTGTTTGATTATCTCTATACTCAGTGGTTTCTTATCCACCTTTCGTTGTAGATAAAACCCAACAAGCTCCTCGTCTGTAGGGTGAAACCGAAACCCGGGCAAAACAACATCGTCTTCCTCTTCTACTTCGCAATCATTGTGTTTCTCCTTCTCCATAGGTGGTTGCACCGGTATTGTTAATTATCCCTTCTGATCTGTGGCCTTTTTGTTTAAACAGGGTATGCTGGTTGGTAGTAGAGTCACCTGGCTTATAAACAGGTAAAGAGTTGCACTGTTTAAATTAATATTCATTCTAGCACAATAAATAAAGGAGGTCACTGAATTGAATATAGTTTGGTGCATGGTCCAAGTCAGTGGTGTTGAAGTCTCTGTTTCTTATATTCTTGATATGCTTGCAACATGTTATCTTCTGGACACCTCAGGTTGACCATTCCCCATGTCCGAAACAAGGGATCTTTTGTGGCAGCCAAATATTGTAGATATAATCTTTGATTCATTGTTGTTGGAGGGCTAGATTTGTACACAACTATGCAGATTAATAGTTTACGTACTTTTTTTACTGAAAATTATTAGAAAAGAGCTGAGTGCCAGCAGTCTCTAAATATTTGAAATTGATAGATGAATTATCAATAAGTATAAACCTACAATCCATTATATGCTAATATGACACCTAGATGATTTTAATCAATATATTGTAATTAAGTGATATTTAATTTATTGCATCATTATATAACTACTGCATTGATAATCAGAATTCTGCTGCCCTTAATAATTTATAAAATTTAACCTTCAAAAGAAAAAATTATAAAATTTAGTATTTTAGTTTGGGCTTTCTTTAAAGTTTGTAAAATAACGAGAACTAAAAACATATGCTATATATTATGTGAAAAGTAATTTTTCATGATTACATATATCATATTGTGCACACACAAAAATATTTTGGGGAGAAAATTGTCAGTTCGTCACCCTTGAAGTAGAGACAAGGAAAGTATGTGCTCACAAGATGTCACATAAAATAAAATCTGAGATATACAGTTGAATTGAAGTCAAAAGGCGGAGGTAATGATCCTTGACTTGTGGATAAGTTTTAATCTCAACCCTCCAGTCTAGAAAAACATTTTGTTACTGTTGAAGGCACTTGATTATTCGTAGTTCCTACTTGTATAGTTATATACAATAATTTGTCCACTTCGTGTCCTTAGCAAAAACTCCATTATTGGAAAACAAAAGATTCATTGTAATACCAAATAAAAATAAAAGAGAGAGAAATCCATTGGCAGATCACCATTGCATGGGACCCACGTGAACTGGGAGTAGGTGGGCATCGGACCTACCTCGGTTCGACGGGTTTAATCACCATCGATTTTCTTTTAGATTCGTGCGAAATGCTTTAAAACCCGTGCGTTTATGTTTCAATTTTCGTGCGCACAAATCATTACATTATCCTACGGTAGATCTGCCCATCGGAACCAAACAAGGTCCGATGGGCATCGGACCTACACCCAGTTCGACCCACGTAGCATATTTCTTCTCACAGGCGTTAACTTAGCAGTTTTGACTTGGTGCTAGTGTTATGAAAAGGGTCCGGGTCGGGTCGGGTCGGTCCGGTCCAAACCCAACCGGTCCCCGGGTTGACTTGGGCACGGGTTAGCCCGGGTCAACGGGTTGAGTCGGTAGGGGGGGTCGGGTTGGGGTTTGACTCGGCCGGTCCTTACCCGGCCTAAACCCGGCGGGTTAGGTCGGGTCGGGGGGTCGGTCCGGTCCGGGTAGGTCCGGTCCGGTTCGTTTTTTTTTTTCTTTTCTGTTTCTGTTTTTTTTTCTGTTTCCAGAGACGATGAAATCTGTTTTTTTTTTCTTTTTTTTTTTAATTTGAACTCAATATATTTTTGTTATAACAAAATCAAATTAAGTTAAAACCGAATTTTGTTAAAACCAAATTAGTCTAAAACTAAATTATTCTAAACTCGAGATATACCGAATTAGTTTAAAACCGAATTATTTTTTATCTTTAAAACCGAATTATTTTAAAACAATATATTTAAAAACAAAAGTTACCCTCCTCCTTTATTCCGGGCTTGGGACCGGCTATGTAAAATAACATAGGCGGAGTTCTAACTTTTTTTTTGTTAGTAATTATTCTTTAAAATGAAACAATTGAAATATTTAGAAATTATAATTTAAAAAAATAACAATAAAAATTAAAAGATAAGATCTAACTTATTTATCTAACTTACTTATCTAACAAATCTATTTATCTAACTTACTTATCTAACATATTTAAAAATTAACAAAAATTTAAAAAATAAGATCTATTCAAATCTATTTAAAAAATAAATTTATTTATCTAACCTATTTATAAATAAAATCCGAATTTTAAAAAGTAAAATCTAACCTATTTCAAAATAAATCCGAATTTCAAAATAAAATACAATAATCTAACAAATCCAATAATCTAACATATTTAAAAATAAATCTAAAATCTAACATATTTCAAAATATTCAAATGTAACCTATTACAAACTAAATATAACATATTTAAAAATAAATATAACTATCCAACAAATTCAAAAATAAAATATAACTTATTTATCTAGCCTATTTAAGATAAATCCGAATTTAAAAAAAATAAAATCTAACATATTTCAAAATAAATCCGAATTTCAAAATAAAATACAATAATCTAACAAATCCAATAATCTAACATATCATATAATCTAACATATTCAAAAATGAAATCTAATAATCTAACAGATTAAAAAATCTAACATATCCAACAATCTAATATATTCAAATCTTATTATCTAACATATTCAAAATTTAAAAAAAATAAAATATAACGTATTTATCTAACAAATCTATTTATCTAACCTATTTATAAATAAAATCCGAATTTTAAAAAGTAAAATCTAACCTATTTCAAAATAAAATCCAATAATCTAACATATTTAAAAATAAATCTAAAATCTAACATATTTCAAAATATTCAAATGTAACCTATTAAAAATAAAGATAACATGTTTAAAAATAAATCTAACTATCCAACAAATTCAAAAATAAAATATAACTTATTTATCTAACCTATTTAAAAATAAAATCCGAATTTTAAAAAATAAAATCTAAACTATTTCAAAATAAATCCGAATTTCAAAATAAAATATAATAATCTAACAAATCCAATAATCTAACATATTCAAAAATAAAATCCAATAATCTAACATATTCAAAAATCTAACAAATATAACATTTATTCGAACAAACAAATATAACATTTATTTGAACAAACAAATAAATCTAACATATTTCAAAATATGTAACCTATTAAACTCTAATTTGAACAAACAAATATAACTTCTAAAAAAAAATCTAGCTTATTTATCTAACAAATTTAAAAATAAATCCGAATTTAAAAAAGAAAATCTAACCTATTAAATATAAATCCGAATTACTCAAAATTACTAACAATATCTAACACTTACTAAAAATTACTAACAATTACTAAAAATTATCTAACAATTACTAACAATATCTAAAAATTACTAAAAATTACTAACAATTACTAACAATATCTAAAAATTACTAACAATTACTCAAAATTACTAAAAATTTCTAAACATTACTAACAATTACTAAAAATTATCTAACAATTCCTAACAATTACTAAATTAACCTATTTAAACTAATTCTAATTATCTAACAATTACTAAAAATAAATCTAACCTTTTAATCTCGCGGAAAAATCTTGCGGGAGGTAGAATGAAAAAAATCCTTCGTAATTCCTCTACTTTCGTCTTTCGTAATTCCTTTGCGTATTTGTAGAATGAAATAAATTGCAACTCTTTTTTTTTAAACAATAAAAATAAAATTTGAGAATAATGAAAATATTGAGAGTATGAGAATATGAGATTGAGAATAATGAGTATGAGATGTGAAAATGTATGAAGAATGGGGGTGTATTTAAGGGGTTTTTTTTTTTTTTTTTTTTTGCGGGGGGGGGGGGGGGGGGACTTACCGTTATTTCTAAAAAAATTTGAAATTTGGCCGGGTTGGGTCGGGTTGGCCGGGTTGGGACGGGTCCCGCCGGGTTGGGGGGGGGTTAGGTCGGTTAGGGTCGGGTTCACCCGGGTTAGGCCGGGTTAAGGCCGGGTTTAGGGTCGGGTTCGGGCGGGGCGGGTCGGGTTTAGACCGGTCCGGGTCGGGTTCGGGTAGGCGGGTTGAAACGGTGGGGGTATGGTCGGGTTTCGCCCAGAAAACCGCATCCGACCAGTTTCAAACCCGACTCAACCCTTTAGGACGGTTCGGGTCGGATTCAAGGTCGGGTCCGGGTCCCGGGTTTGGTCGGTCCGGGTCGACCCGCCCGGGTTTAATCAATACACTACTTGGTGCAGTACACAAATTATAGAATTAAAACAACGCTGCATGAAGTAAAAGTTGCTCTGTCAAAATCCTTAACCATAAATGCCTTTGATATTAAGACTCTTCAATAACATTGCTGGCAAATTATGTAAAGTTCAGGATATAGAATACAATAAGTTACTTTAGATTAAAAAAATTATTTTGCAACGTGCCATTCTTCGCCGTTTAGTAAGATTGAAATGTACTTCAGTAATAGTAATATATAGATACATTTGCTTAATTTTCTGTCAGGAGTAGAAACCCTCTTTTATATATATTTGATTCAAACAGTAGACTATAGCTAGTAGAATTATAACCGGCATGGATTAAACTAAAGAACTATAAATAGCGGGACCCATGTCATTTTTTTTTATTAAAAAGCGCTTGTAGACTTGAAAATCTTGCTCTTTGGCGACACACACACACACACACACCGTATTGCCAAATATGCTGCTCCTGGTATGCTTTTTGAGGGTAAACATATCTAATTTATTAATTTAGTCTGTGATGCTATCAATTAGTATATAACTTTTTAAGCCATATTTATGTTTAGAGTAGAGGTGTTATTTTTATCAGATTATCCATTTTTTATTAGGTTTTGACCTGAATCTGAACCAAAATCTACCCGAACCCAATTATATTGGATCGTATGGTTTTAACAATATATCCCACTAAATTATGGGTACAATTATAAAACTAAAATTTCTATATCCGATACGAATACTATCCAGATCCCACATTATAAATAATGGATAGAATATCATGATTTCAAATTTTCAATCTACCTATCCGATCCAATTCGATACACATACAAATATCCGATATGAAGTTAATATATTTACAATTTTGATATAAAATAAATATTTATGATAATTAATGCTAAGAATCTAATGTAGGATGACAAAATTTTGTTAATATTTTATAGTTATTGTCTTTAATTCATAAACAGTGATTTTTTTTCATAAAAAATCACTTAATCTTTGACCATATTATTATTATTATTATTATTGGGAGAATCATATACAAAATAAGTTGTATGAATGTTTTTTTAATAAAATATTGTCCAAAATTTTTATCCATAACATAAAAAAATTCAAAAAAAATCCAAACATAATATCTTTTCTGATATCTCGAATCATAACCCAACTGCTGATAATGTCAACGAATAGGCTAGCGTTAGGATAATTTTATTTTTAGGAAGTGTAATTTGTTGGCACTCCATATGTGTTTTTGTAATGAAACATCGATGTTTTTGCACGTTTGATCCAATTTCGGAAAGCTCGCAGAGACAAAGAGCGTGGCGGACACCAATTCGGGAAGCTGACGCAACCATAATTGCAAAAAAATATTGTTAGAACCTCAAAACTTTAGTTAAAGTTTTTGATTCTACGACATCTTAATTATTCATCAGGAAATTTTATTTTACAATAATCAATATTCTAAAATTGAGTATTAATATGTTAGGTAATTCTCTAGGTTAGTATGTACATTTCAAAAAAAATCACTAGCAATTTAGAGACGATCTTACTGTAAATAAGAAATCAATCTCACACAGTTTATAGATCATGTCAGATACATGATCTAGTAAAGTGTTATAAGCATACCTCTCCAATCAAGTGGAGCGAGATACGGTTGCCTACACCTCAGTCTCCCTTATTACAGTTTCCAAAACAGGAAACCGCAAGCTTCGTACACCAAGGTGCTGATTGAGAATGAGAGGAGACCAATGCTAGTTGTTCGAATCTTCTCACCCTTGTGAATCTAGTTGCTTGCTCACTACTTCAAACTACTTTGAATAGATCTCGCGAAGCCAATCAACACGTTCCTCAATCAATTGATCTAAACTTAGGTCAAGATCTAAAATCAAGACGAGTAGAATGAGATCTAGATCGATCTTGACTAGAAGAAGAAGAGATAGAGAGATAGGCCGATCGGCCTAAAGAGGAGAGGCGATGGCGGCGACGTGCCCAACCGTCAGAGAGGAGGCGGCATCCCCAGCCGAGACTCAGCCTAGGCGTGGCGGACCCAAGACGTGCCGGCCCCACCATCGGCCCTCCCGTCGGACCCCACCCCGGACTAACTAGCCTTCATCTAGTCAGACCGCTCATTGGGGTCAATCTTGTGATCCGGATGAAACCGATGAAACAGTTGATCTAGAATTACTAGAGGCAGAGGAAAATTGGGGTGATGTTGATCCTGGGGGTATGAGCGATCATAGTGACGAGGAAGATACCGGGCCTGTGCTTGGACGAGAGAGGACTTTCAGGGTCGATCTCGGGTTTTGGATAATGGATCGCGGGTTTCAGCACCTTATTTTGGCTTTCAATGACACATTAGGGTTTCAAGAAGTAAATTCGGGTTTGTTTGGAAAGAGGGCAGAGTATGAGAATGAATTGTCTGAGGGACAAACATATGACTCAAAAGAGCAAATGAAGAGCGCAATTGCCAGGTTTCACATATTTTGCAACAAATAGATAAGGAATACGCACAGTGACACCACCAGAATTAGGTTCAAGTGCAAGGACAGTAGATGTGGCTGGTACATACTCGCAAAGGCCACCGATTATGGTACACAATGGCGTGTCTCCAAATGCCCAACAAAACATTCATGTCACGCGAATGCTACAAGAATAGATCATGCACAGTTGTCGGCTAGTATGGTTGCCGATTGCATATCGGCTCATATGAGGAACGATGTTGATTTGAGTATCTAAGCTGTTAGGATCGTTGTTGCTGAAAGATACAACGGTCAAATACCGGCGTACAACAAACTGTGGCGTGGCCGTGAGTTGGCAATTGCCTGCCAATTTGATAGTTGGGAGGGGTCATACGCTCTTATAGTTCCGTTGTTAGAGGCAATCAAGAGAAAGAATCCAGGTACTATATTGTTCCTTCTTTTTTTACGTCATTGTAACAAAATCAACACTTGAACTTATTTTTTTAATTTATTAACAGAAACATTGTTTGAGGTGACCTCATTCCTATCTGTAAACTTGGACCATACAAGTATTTCTATATGACGGCTTGGGCATTTGGACCGTGCATAGCTGCTTTTCAACACATCAGACCAGTCATCACCGTTGATGCATGTTTTCTGTCAGGCCGGTACAAAGGTAACTAATTTATTTAATTAACTTTATTTAATTTAGTTGATTTCGGCTTATGAAATTAATTTGATTTTTTAACACAAGCAAATTGTTGATTACAACCAGGTACGATGCAGAAAACCAGCTTCTCCCATTGGCTTTTTCACTAGTAGAATCAGAGAGTGGTTCATGTAATGGTTGCCTCACAATGTAATTCGCTCCAGATTCATGTGTGTCATCACTGATAGGGGAAAATGTATCAAGAAGGTGTTTAGACAAGATGATCTGGGGTGGAACGATGAGGATGAGGATCAATGTGTTCACCATCTTTGTGCTACTTACATAGCCGAGAACATGAAGAAGAACGGTTGCAGTGAGATGACAATCAAGTTTTTCAGGATATGTGTGGCTAAGAGAAAGATGAAGAGATACGAGAAAAGAATGCAAGCAATGTGGGATGTATGTGATCATGCTCTCAATTGGCTGGACGGTGTAGGTAAGTATTTGGATCAAGATGAGAACGAGTGTCTAAAACCATGGAAGATATTTCAAGCGCTGAACGGTGGTTACCATTGAATTATGACTATAAACGGTTCCGAGTCGCTAAATAATATTTTTATGTCATCTCGTAAGTTACAGGTGGCAGCAATAATTGAAGACACATTTTACAAATGTCTCACATGGTTTGAAGACACATTTTACAAATGTCTCACATGGTTTGCGCAAAGGAGGGCCAAAGTGGAATTTGAAGCCAGTTAAGGTCAACAGTTCTCGTGTCGTGTGCATCAGGTATTTTTATTTGTAGTTTTTTTTCATAATTTTTTAGTAACTTCGTTAAAAAAATCTGACTTCTTCATTATTTTTTAATTTTTGTAGCTTATTAATAAACGATTCGAGTGGTCCGATACTATGAAAACGTTTGGGGGGTTTGGCAACTACAACGAGTTCGAGGTAACCTCCACACAAGAGAGAGTTCATGCTTTCATACCTGACGATTCTGGCTGGTTTACTAAGGTTAATTTCAAATACACGGTGATCATCAAGGATGATCACACGGTGGAATGCACATGCCAGAAGCCTCAATTAGACAGAATACCTTGTTCTCATGTTCTGTCCGTGTGCCGTCTTCGAGGCATCGACCCTAGCATCTTTGTAAGTCACTACAACCATCCATACACTGATCAACACATGGAGGGCTGAATGGCAGGTGTATGAAAATCAGTCAGAATGGCCTAAAAACGAGGGCCCTGTCCTTGTTCCAGAGGATAAAAATATTTCTTTGGGTAGAAGACGACAGAACAGGATTCCGATGTGGTTGGACTTACTAAATAAGAGGAGAAGAGGCCACCAAACCAATCGAGATACACAAGAAAGACATAACAGAGCCGCTCGAGATGCACGAGGTAGTTAATTTTTTTTACTAATCAATTTTAACTTTTAATAAAATATTGAAACAATCAGATTTAACAATCACTATTTCAAAATTTGCAGGTTGAGAGTCTATCAATGGATTGGATGTTTATCTAGTTTTAATTGTATTCGTAAGAACATTGTTTATTTTCAGTTTATTAGACGTATTTTTAATATACTCGTGAGAACATTAGCATTATATTGTTCTATTGTATTCTTCTTTATATAGCTCCTTTATATTTATTATTATGCTTCTTTATATTTGATCAGACAAACGAACAAAAATTTTAGATTAAACGACATTTAAAACAAAAACAATTAAACAACTTTAAAAACAAAACCCTAACCAAACAAATAGATATTTCGATAAAAAAGAAAATATAAATGAAGAGGGTCCGCTCCGGGATAATGCGGCCCTGGTGCACTCCGGCATTGTGCGGACTCATTTCAGGGTCCGCACCGGCATTGTGCGGTCTCTATTAAATGGGTCCTCACAACACCAGTGTGGCCATGGTACATTTCGAAATTTTCAAAAATAGTGGTTTTTTGGTTTATTTTTTTTGAAACTGTGCTATAAATAAAATTTTTGGCTGTTTAGTGTTTACATTTTGAATAAAATTATTATCGGGTTGACAGCGACTATTCTGTCCACCAAAAATTAATTGTGCTCACATTACATTGTTATTGAATTTCTTTTGATGTCTAGTTTTAGCGCATATATGATGTTGCCCATGACCTCATGCTCACAGACCTGTTGACAAGTCAGGTGGCAGTTTCTTCAAATTTTTAATTTTACAAGCTGCTTTTCTTTAAGATTAAAAAAATAAAAGTCTAAAATTATTTAATATCCACAAATAATCTCATTCAAATTTTGAACTCATAACCTCTCCTACGAAAGTTACGTGTTACTCTTTGCTACTAAATCAAAGGTCAATTCGTTACAATTTGTAATTCGAATATAATGTAAATATAATTTAAAATTAATAATTTCTTTTATAAAATAAATAGAAAATAATAAATTTTAGAAATAATATGGATCGAAAAACATTTATTTGTACTATTTATCAAATAAAAAATAATTCGAAAAATATTTAAAAATAATAAATCAAAATACAACATAAATGTTACTCAAGAACTTGTTGACAACTGTGTTACTATGTAAATTTTTTAACAAGGATCTATCTTTGTCATTATCGTCAAACGGCACCTAGTCACCTACTCCTGCTCTCCATGTTTTCTTTCTCAGAGAAAGCTAAGTTGGAAAATGTACAGATTTTTTTTATGATTCTAACTCTCAACGACCCACACATTTCACCCCTTTTATATATTCTCTGAGCAACTTTGAATTCCCACGAGGCCACGAGGGAAGAATTCCAAAGGCTTGCTTAATTTGAATAATTATGCGCCTCCACGTAATGCATTTACCAGAAGCTTCCTGTACTAATCATTTCTCAGGATGTTAATTAAATTACCACCATTGGACCAAATTAACTATGTCAAAAGTACTACAAGCAAGGTGTTTTAATTAACCTCTCTCTCTCCTTGGTAGCTGCTACCAAGTTCTCAAAAAAAAAAAAAAAATTTAACCTCTCTCCAATCTTGTGTGATCTAGCTGAACCGTTCATGATCAAGAAGTCGGTGAATTTTGATCTGCCAAGTAAACTTGTGTCAATATGTGTGTGCCCAAAATTTCATCCAGTTGAAGAAAACGAGACCAAATACATATACAAGATTCCTGCTCTAGAAACAATCCGTTTTTCTCTTTATGACTATAGAAAAGTATAAATTTTAGACTTCACCAATGACCAACTTAAAATTAGATATTTTACTTTCGTTGTTTTTTGTTTATTATTATAATTGTGGTTTAGTGATGTAATTTTCAAAACGTTCTTGTCGTTGAAATCACATCATATACTAGTTCAAAGATAGGGAGGGATGGATTTATATAGGAGGAATGGATTAATTGGCTGTTTGTTTTCTACTAAAAATTTAGTCAGTTGTACATATTTTATAATTTGAAAAAAAGTTTGCTACATCTTTGGAAAACAATTTAGGCAGCTGTTCTGATTTTGTATCTTTGGAAAACAATTTCTACGCTTACCTTAATTATAATTTGACATCCATTTTTATGTGGTGTGATTTTCTACTATTGATCATCATACTGTAAAATGATAATATTTCTAATTTTATAACTAGAGTAAAGCTAGTGTGCATTATGCTTACCAAGAAAGCTTGGTGAGCATATCTCCAAAATTTATTAAATTGGCTTTAAATGACGAATTCAAACTATTGAAACTGATCAACTCCACAAGTGATGTGTGTACATACAAAATTTTTGAATTCATTAAGTACATCTGTCAAGCGGTCAAAAATGATAAAAATTGAATGCATTAAAATAACTATAAACCTTAAAAAAAAATTCCGCTTGACTTTATACTAAATAATTTTGAAATTTTTGTATGTACGCATTACTCGTGAAGTAGATCGTTTTCAACAGTTTAAATTCGTCGTTTGAAGCCAATCCGATAGATTTTAGAGTTATACTCACCAAACTCTTCTGGTGAGCATATCACACGTTAGCTTTGCTCATATGTGTGTACATACATACATTCATTCGCCTCTGAAGATATTTACTTATTCTCATTTTAGATGATATCATACACATTTGGAGTAATTATAAATATATAGAGAGTAGAACTAGGGTGTTCTTAAGCTCGTCAAATCGTTTGTGATCTTTACTTCAAAATATATCAAAAATGACTTTAAAAGGCAAATCCAAACAACCGAATCCAATCTACTTCACAAGTGTAGCGTTTGCATGTCAAATTTATATATTTTTAATTTATTTATTATAAATCAAGTGGTAAAAAAATATTTAAAAGTTAATTTAATGCGTTCATTTTTCATCAGTTTTTTTTTGTCGCTCGACTTTATACTAAATTAAGTCAAATATTTATAAATTTGACATGTAAACACGCCGTGAAGTAGATCGGTTCAACAATTTGAATTATCGTTTAAAATCAATCGGATAAGTTTTGAAATTAAGTTTAAAAAAAAATTGGTGAGCTTAGAAACAAGGGTAAATTTCGCTGGAGGTCACTAAACTTTGTCCTTTGTCACGAATTGGCCACTCAACTTTGATTTGTCCCTCCATAGCCACTGAACTTTTATTTTGTCCCAATCAAGTCACCATATAACTTTTCCATCCAAAATATTAACGGAATATAACTTTTCTGTTAGTATTTTGGACGGAATGAGCATATTCTGTTAAATTTTTGGACAAAATGAGCATATTCCGTTATAATTTGGATGAAAAAGTTATAGGGTGACTTGATTGGAACAAAATAAAAGTTCAGTGACTATGGATGGACAAATCAAAGTTGAGTGACCAATTTGTGACAAATGATAAAGTTTAGTGACCTCCAGCTAAATTTACCCTAGAAACAACCTAGTTCATACTCCACTATATACGTAAAACTATCAAATACAATCTTCTCCATTAATTCTCCAATGCTGTAAAAAAAAGTTGAACAGGATTAAACGGCTATAAATGCATTGAGCTTTGTAATGTCTTACATCCAATCCATTCATCCGCTGCTCCTCAAAAATCATGGCAGGCCACATAAGTCAATTGTAAAAATTGCTTGATTGCATAAATGCTTGTTTCACTTCAGACAAAGTCAATTGTAAAATTTTCAAATTGCCGGTAAGTCAACTGATCCATGATAGGCCACATAAACTTCCAGATAAAGAAATTTCTTACTCGTGATCATACGGTTGAATACTCACACAAAAGACAAAGAAATCTAATGCATGCAATTAATTGATAAAATGTCGTCATATCTGTTGTCACGCTCGTAAAATCTTTAGTGAAACTTCCACCTCGTGGTCCTTTGTTAAGACTAATAAATGGATCAGCCCGACTAATATGTTTTCGGTAGTAATTTTACCACGTCGAATTGTTATAGGATTAAATTTTAAATTTTCATATTTGAAACGTCGATATTTAACTTAGTAAATTGATTAAATATATTTACTCGTAGAATACTATTTTTTTTTTGAAATTTGTTTATTATTTTTATGATTTTTTAAAAATAGTATTTTAGTCTAAAATATTAGTATTTTTCTTTTATTTTTAGTCCAAAAAGAGTCATCTTTCAAAAAACATAAAAAAATAGTAACAAATGTAAAAAACTAAAAATTGAACAAGTATAATACATAACTAATTTACTAGGCTACTTAGGTTAGATGTTTCGAATATTAAATTTAAGGGATCGACTAACAGTCCCCCCATTCAGTCCCTAAACGCCCCCCCGCTAACTAACGCGCAAAGTACAACTGGGGACCACTAACTGTAATTAACTGTAATTTGTCAAACATCTATTCATCACTACTCTTGAAAGTATTCATCACTAAAATTTGTCAAACATCTATTTCAACTGGGGACCATTACTTTTCGGGGCCAGTAACTACCAGCCTGGATTGGGGACCATAACCAAAAAGTCACGTGGATCACACCACCAGTGCTACATTCATTGATTAAATTAATTCACATACAAAATGAAAAGTATTCATACCTAAGATATCAAATATTCATATATAATTCATCAAGTATTCATACCTAAGATATCAAGTATTTAAAAAAAAAACTGGACACATCACTTACTCATATTTTACACGTTTTTCAAGGTGGTTTTTTTTTCTCCGTTCATTCTAACCAATATTTCTGACGATCTATGAGGAATTTTGCAAATCTAAAATCACGAACGTCTTCTACACAATTTTCTCTTTCAATGAGATCCATGATGACATGCTTTTGAGTAATTCTTTTGATTAAATTAATTCACTCTCAAAATGAAAAGTATTCATACCTAAGATATCAAGTATTCATACCTAATCGAGCAAGTATTCATACTGCCAGTGGGTATTGACAGTTAGATGGGAACCACTAACTGTTGGTCAAAGTCATTAATTAATGATTGACATAGTTAGTTAGAATGGGGGGACGTTTAGGGGACTAGAGAGCGGAGGACAAAAGAATTACTCTAAATTTAATCCTATGACATTTCGTTCGAAAGTACCACCAAAAGCATGTTAGTGAGTCTCCTAATAAATTATCCTAAAGAAGAATACACATTTATATTTGAGTGAGGCTATGGTATTATGCATAGCGCAATATTTCTATTTTGAAAGTTCAAACAATCGATATAACTGTTTAACATGAATCTCCGCATTAAAATGTACTTGTAGATCAAATTTTACATTTTTTAGAATTTTTTTTACTATTTATTAAGTCAGTTTTAAAATCGTTGTTTTCAATGATCCAGAAATTTTTCACTGTTTATAAAATCAGTGATTTAAAACTAGCTTAATAAATAGTAAAAAAATTCTAAAAAAATGTAAAATTTGATCTCTAAGCACATTTTAATATAGATATCACATCTAACGGTTTGGATCGACCGTTTAGATTTCGAAAATCATAATACCAATTAGTTGTACCACAACTCCGGAACAAACATTTTGATATTAGCTAACCTCTGTATATATATATATCTATTTTACCATCGAGGAGAGTTCAAATGCACTATTATTTTTGTGCTCCAATATGCTCCACATCCTTTATCTCTATTTTCAAAGTCCGAACAGTCGATATAAACCACTCAACATGATTTTTATAATAAAATATGCTTGGATACCAAATTTTATATTTTTAGAATTTTTTACTATTTTTTTAGATAGGTACAAGGGATTCTGGACCATCCGATAAAGTGGTATTGTACCTATCTAAAAAAATAGTAAAAAAATTCTAAAAAAAATAAAATTTGGTCTCCAAACATATTTTATTATGAAGATCATGTTGAACGGTTCGGATCGACTGTTTGGACTTTGAAAATAAAGATAAAGAATGTGGAGCATATTGGAGCACAAAAATTATGGTGCATTTGAACCCTCCACTTTACCATCAACTTTTACATTAGTTTGAATTGGACATTGCATATTGAAATGATTGGAGCCGCAAATTTATGGTACCAGCACCTTTCATCCGGCCAATCACTTCTAATTAAGAGTGAGTTAGATGGCACTTATAGAACTGATTTAATAGGTTAGCTCTGTTGGATTGTATCATAATCTTCTTGTCTATTTGACTAAATTTGCAAAACATATATTTGTTAAATTTTACAGTTTTTTGCCTTAAGATATTGTGCAGGTTCATGACAATATAAATTACTAAATATATATCAAGGATGCATGATAAATTGCAATACTAATCAAGGATGAGTCATGAAGAATCAAGCATTGGACTTAGAAGCATCACCTCAAGATTAGATCTAGAAATCTATAAAATTGGTAAAGTAAGCTTGAGATTCAGGTATTTTGCACAAACCGTTACAACGGTTAAATAGCCGTTACAACGGAATAATTCATAATTCAAAATGCATAGCGGAATCGATTTAATCCGTTATGACAACCGTTGCAATGGAACCTTGAAATTTCCAGAGAGCTTCCGTTGTAGCAACCGTTGTAATGCTTATGAGCATTAGGGTTTCCTAGCGCAGTCAAACCTGCTATATGGGGTTAACCGTTGTAACGCCTAATCGTCCGTTGCAACGGTTGATGCCAGATACCTTATTTTGTTTCTCTATATAAATAGAAGCAAAATCTAGGTTTGGATAATCTTTCTAGCCGCCCTCAATTGCAATATTCTGAATTCCTTTGTGATCTAGAAAAAGCTATTGTTGCATGTGCACACAACTTCAATATTCGTACAACAATCTCAAGCATACTCAACCACAATCAATCTTGTGTAAGAAGTAGAGTGATCCTTAAGTGATCATCTTGTTTGTTTCATACTTTTGAGCCTTTAGTGCTCATGAGCCATTTTCGTGTTCGGGCCGAATAATTTTCCAAGCTTTGTAAGGGCTCACCGGTTCCACCTTGTACTCCTTTCTCATTGGATAAAGAAAGGCGCGCCATCTCGAAGGTCGCGAGCCCCGGAGACGTAGGCGTTAGTGCCGAACTCCGTAAACAATTCTCATGTCAAGTATCTCTTAACTCTTCTATTTATTTTATACACACTTGCTTAATTTAAAATTATTTTAGTTTCCATCAAAGAATAACTCATACACACTTTCTCATGAATACACACTTTCTCATGAATTTTTAGATAGTTTCCAGAATTCTCCTATTAATCTATAGAGAATAAAGAGAGACAAAACATCAGTTTATTGACGAAGAAAACTTTTTAAAGATGTAATTCAATTTTCTATACTTATTCTAAATTATAGACTGCACTGTGCAGCCGAACAACACTATTATATTGACAAAAATAGCTCATGTTGTTTACCAATGATCTTTTATTAGTTTTCTATTCATCAATTCAACTCCAGACGATCTCTAATTTCTTGTTGAGATGTGGAATGATTCGGTTACTGTATTACTAGAGAGGGAAAAATGGCACGCCGGAGCCGGCTCCGTCACGGAACGGCACGGTTACGGCACGGAACGGCACGGCACGCGAGTCATTCGCGTGCCGTGACTCGCGTGTCCCGTGCCGTGACCATTCGCGTGCCGTGTCCATCTTTTGAAACTTTGGCACGGCACGTGAAAAATTTAGTCACGGCACGGCACGTAGTCACGCGAGTCACGTGTAATTATGATCATTAGATATTAATTTAATAGTGAATCTTGAATAAATTAACTTAAATTATGATTAAATGGTCACGCGAGTCACGCGGGTCACGGCACGTTTAGGCACGGCGTGACTCACGTGGCGTGACCATTCGCGTGCCGTGACCACCTCTTAATATTTTAGTCACGGCACGGCACGGCACGTGGAAAATTAAATTGGTCACGGCACGGCACGGCACGAGACCAAAGTCACGGCGTGTTAGTCACGGCACGGCACGGCACGGCACGTTTTTCCCACTCTATGTATTACCAACACACATAATGTATTGCTGGAATGATACGATCTTTGCTTTGCGCATCTTATTGCTTGGTTTTTTAAATTGTCAGAAATAAAAAAATTCGGAAGATTTCCGAAAAAAAAGTTAGTTATCACCCTGAAATTTCAAAATTCTGATATTACCACTGCTTTTCAGAAATTTCAGAACTTGATATCAATGCAGACTCAGTATGTGCACCATTTTTGGCACGTGCACAGACTGTATTTGCGCACGAAAATAGAGAGTTCCAAACACAGAAACATAACAGAACAGAAAAAAAAATACACCAATTCGGTGCGCATACCCAGTCTGCGTCTGTGTCAAGTTTTGAATTTTTCTAAAAGCGGTGGTAATGTTAGAATTTTGAAATTTGAGAGTGGTAACTAAAATAATTTCTGAAGATTTTTCAAGGTGTAGCTGATCCTTCCAGTCATTTTGTTTATACTTTGGAGCCGATTCGGTGTATGGCAACTGTCATCTTCTAAAATTGAAAAAGTAATTTTGATTTAATAGACCTCCATTAATTTGCATCCCATCATTTTTGTTTTTTTAATATGTAAAAAAGAGTGAGGCTATGGTGCTATGCATAGCACCAATGGCTAGTGTCCTACGGCTCAATATGGTACTTTTTAAAATCCTAACGGTCGATCCGAACCGTTCAATATAATATCCATATGAATATGTACTTGCAAACTAAATTTTATATTTTTTTTGAATTTTTTTACTATTTTTTTAGATAGGTAGAAAAATCAGTGTTTTCTGAAAATTCTGGACCATCAAAATTCTACCTATCTAAAAAAATAGTAAAAAAATTCGAAAAAATATAAAATTTAGTTTGCAAGTACATATTCATATGGTTATCACATTGAACGGTTCGGATTGACAGTTAGGATTTTAAAAAGTATCATATTGAGCCGTAGTACACTAGCCATCCGTGTTATGCATAGCACCAAAGCCTCACTCTGTAAAAAATACTATTTTGTCGTGTTTTATTATATATATAAGAGATTATTTTTGTTACTTTTTATTATAGAAGAGACTATTTTTGTTGTTATTTTATCTAGTATCCGATTAGTTAATGAGTATGAATCTGATAAGTTATTTGAACTCAATTCCAGTTCCACCTTGATAGAAATTATGAATCTGCTCCTGTTTATACTAATATTTAATATTAATTTGCTTTGATTGGCAAGTACAAGGTGTGATATTGAACATCTGTACTACTCTGATCCGAAAATATTTTGTTCATAGAAAATATTATAAAATAATATAGGAAAAAAAAAGAGTATTTTTTATCTTGACATGACATGTAACATTTATTTTGGTTCAAACTTTGGATCCGTAGAATTGATACAGATCCAAACCGTATATATATTTTTTCCAGTTGCACCGGCTTCACATGATGAACCACTGAGTTTAAACTGTACCAATTTTAAAGGTTCAAAGTTTGAACCGGAGTAAATGTTGCAAGTCCTATGTATCGAAAATTGAAGGTACTCTTTTTCTTTCTCTATTATATCATTTTATAATATTTGCTATGAATTAAAAAATCTCCTCTGATCCAATGGTTATTTGTCTTATTGATCAAGTCAACAAAAGGAGGGTCCACCTGGTGGTTTTTTGTGGGAATTCAACTGAGCATGACTGATCTTGAGGTCTCAGTATATGCTTTATTCTGTTTTGTGATGACTGCTCTGACTGAGTGATGTTGTGTGGTTGTTTAGGGGTTGTGTTGTGTGGTTTTAAAATTGTTGATGTGGTCTTTTGTTTTCAAGGCTCTGTTCAAAGCTTAGAGGGTTGGTTTATATTTTCTATGCTATTTAAAGGTTGCTTTCTGTGAACATGAGTTTTTGAAAAGTAATGGAAACTGACTAGTATCAAGCTAGCTTGCTTAATAATTTATCCAATAAAAAATTAAAATTGAACTCTTAACTTGCTGCATTTTTTAAAATAAGAGCTTTGTAAATTTTAACAATAAGTTTCTTAAAATGTATTTTATAGGAAATGAATAATTAAGCTTCTCTACGTAGAGAGTCGATAGGACAATGAACATTATCACCTTTGTTAGACATAAAATTTACTAATTTCAAATTAAGATAACACACTAATCGAGCTCTCGATCGAGTGATCGACTCTAGCTCGATTTGATTAGAAGTTGAATCAAATCGATCTCAAGTTGGAAATAAAGTGTAAATAATTAATAGTATTTCTTTTCTAAATATATTTATTATAATTAAATTTGAAAATGATTTATTTTTGTATTTAAAATAGTAAGTATTTTATATTATACTGATGACTAGACCCTCTAAATAAAATAAAAATTGTTAGTTTGAACTTCTAGTTAAGCACGAACAAGTCCACTGAAATTATTTTGAACTTGTGATCAAGCTAATTAAGAATTAAATCGAACGAGCAACGAATTACGAGCTAATGACCCTAATTAATTTCAAATTAATGCAAAATAGCACGAATGCATGCTTTAGAAAATATTTGAAAGTTTGTCTGAAATCCTGATCGATCATGCATGTATTTGAAAATGCTTTTTTTTTTTAAGTAACAGGCGATAATGTACCATATATTATAAAGTATTTCACAATGTTATTGCATCGCGTTTGGCCTCTATTGCTAAAATCGGACAACGTGTCGATTATTGAACAATGATTAAATAAAGAATATTAATGTAGACCGTTACAATTATAAAATGAAGGTCAAATTAATCTAAAACGGTGCAATGATGTTTAATTATAAATTGCAAAGAAGTTGAACGTACATAGTATGCATTCTAATTTCTAAGTTTCTAATTTCATGTGATCAAATCATGTTGTACATACTTAATTTTATAATTAAATAGTACTGGTGCTTTCTTTCCTTGGAGATCAAGCACAGTGTTTTTTTTTTAAATTGGATTGACTGACACCAACCACTACACTTAGAGTGGGAAAAATGGCACGGCGGAGCCAGTTCCGTTACGGAACGGCACGGTCACGGTACGGCACGGAACGGCACGCATGTCAGTTAAGTGTCGTGACTCGCGTGTCCTGTGCCATGTTCATCTTTTGAAACTTTGGCACGCACGACACGTCACGTGAAAGATCTAGTCACAGCACGGCACGGCACGTGGTCACGTGTAATTAAGACCATTAGATATTAATTTAATGGTGAATCTTGAATAAACTAACCTAAATTATGATCAAATGGTCACGCGAGTCACGTTTGGGCACAACGTGCTTCGCGTGATGTGACCATTCGCGTACCGTAACCATCACTTGACATTTTGATCACGGCACGACACAGCACATAAAAAATTAACTTGATCACGAAATGACACGGCACAAAACTAAAATCACAACGTATTAGTCACAATATCTAACACAACATGACACGGCACGTTTTTTCCTCTCTACAGGATACTACACTTCAATCTAACCTCATTAATTTTACACTTCAATCTAACCTCATTAATTTTTGTCCTTTATCAGGCTATACATAGCCATCAAATGAGACCATTCTAACACCAAAAAAGTAAAACACAGAATATGAGACCATTCTCTCGGTCCTAGATAGACATAAGCAACTACTATACAGTCAACTAGTCCAACTTATAGTAGTATTCTTAGTTTATTTACTGTTAGGTATCGCTGTCAGTCCTTTTATTATAATAGTCGTCGTTATTGACTTCTAGTTATTAGTATAACAGTGTAGCAGACTGTAAAATTGTTTGGACCAGCCTCCGACATTTTTAATATTTTTATGTTTGATCACAAAATTGCCGATATCTGTATTATTATTATTTTATTATATTTTTTTGGCTATTAAAGTTTATTTAAGTATTTTCTGTTTAGATTTTATGTTGTAGTATTTTATTTTTAGATTTTATGTTATTGTAGTATATTTTGTTTAGATTTTATGTTGTACTATTTTTGTTATTGTTGTAGTATTTACTGTTTAGCATAATCATGATAATTTATTTTATTTTAGTATAATTTAGCGTAACTTAGTTTAATTTAGCATATTCTTGATGATTTATTTTATTTTAGTACAATTCTCATTAGTTTAATTTAGTGTAATTCTGATAATTTATTTTAGCATAATTGTGCATAAGTTAGTGACGAAAAAATATCTAAAAAAATATAAAAATAATACCATACATACAAAAGAACCGAAATATAAGATAATTCAAACATAAAACACCAAACATAGTATAGAAAACAATCACCGCCACGGATCGGGGGACCATCGCTCAGCTGATACTCCAGCGTTCGCTCGAATCGGCCAGACTCTCTCTCTCTCTTGGTGTAATGACATCAGCCTCAGCCTCGCTGCGTATCCACTCGGCGGTATCCCAGACTGGCTCATACGTCAGCCTAGAGACTGGCGGGGGTGTACAGAAGATGGATGCAGCGAACTCAGTCCCAAAGCCAGGCTGAGTCTGGGACCCGCTACCACTGGCCTCTCTATCATATGGCATCTCTATCTAATATCGTGGTACTGGCGGTGGCGGCATGTCGGTCGGATCCTCCTCGAATACCCCAATCTCATCGTGACTAAACGTACTAAACGCGACATCCGTAGGAAATGACTCCAGAAGCGGCGATGGCATCTCGGCCGGACCCTGCAATCATATACATAATTAAGTAAATTTGATCTGAATGAAGAAAATTTGTACTAACCTGACAGCTAATGAAATATGACATACCAAAAGCTGAACCGGACGTCCATGCTCGTCGTAGAATGCCTCCCACCCAGTCATGGACAATACCCAACAATGGTAGTCCCACTCTGGCTGCTCATCGAGGGGAGGTGGAATCTCATCTAGAATAACCAGGCTCACGTCGGGCTCGGTCGGATCTATCTCACGCCAGTTGATGTTCTCTCCGGCGTCTCGCAACATGGTGATGAGCTGCCCACCGTGCCTGGCATCCTCAACAAAATTGGCATTCTGCTTGAGGAAGTAGTACCCAAGATATCTTCAGTTCTTCTTTCCCAGCATGGTGATCCCATGCGCGGCACCTTTAAGCGAGGCCAAAAGCTGAAAAAAAAATTAGTTTGTTAGATCAAACCTTGATGAACTAATCAGTTAGGAAAAAAACTATGTAGATTTAGGTGCATTACCTAGTGAGCCCATTTTTTACCATTGGGTGTGTAACCATCATTGTCTTTGACCCTGTCACGTAAATGGGCACCGTAATCGCCCTGCAGATATACGGCGGCCATGCAGATCCGCAAGTACCAAGCCTCATACTTCAATAGGGGATGTCCCGGGGTCTGAATGAGCTCATATGGCACGTGATAAAAGTCGTGGTACCCCGGAGCCTTCGCCCTAGTGTAGTACTCCTGAAAATGGTCGCGCCAGTCGCGTTCTGGTCGCCCTAAGTGACTTATCATGTAAGGAACACGTTAGTAATTGCAATACAAAGCTATCAAGTAATTTGGGATAATAAATAATAGGATACGACTTACTTGTGTAGGTCTTTGATGGTGGAACTCGACAAAGATGGGTCTGTGGAAATCAACGGCGCATGTCCAAGCTGACGGAGTACCCAATCTGGATAGTGGTGCTCCACTATCCAGAAGTGTATGAGTGGACCTATATAGTACCATCGGTGGAATTTGCTCATTGGTGGAATCTATTGTCAGACCCGGGCTGAAGTGCTCTCGCAACTTCTTCATCCTCAAATGGAATTTGGACTTCCCACGATCCTCAATGAGAGAGTGAGAATCAGCTCTCAACAGCTCCTCGATCTGAGCAGCAAATCCAGCGCTGTCAGATATGCCACCAACGGGGGTGCCACTGATAGGCAAACCCCAAAGGGCACTCACATCCTAGACTGTCACTGTCATCTCTTCGAATGACATGTGGAATGTGTGCGTCTCGGGAAGCCATCGCTCCACCAGTCCTGCGATGAGAGATACATTGATGGTGCCACTCCCAGTCCGCAAGATGTCCACAACCTGGTAGAGGCCCAGATTGATGAGGTACTGGTCCATCACCTCGTAGTACTGCATGTGAACGCACTGCAACTTCACATCTAAAAGAAACGTGCCATGCGTTGAAAAAAGTAATCCACATGGTATTAGCACAACAAAATTTCAACTCAACAAAAATACGTACCTCACGAGAAGCCAGTGAGACTCGGTGCTCGCGGTGGGGCATCCACAGGAGAGGACTAAAATGCTCTGTGCTGCTAGTCTCAATCGGCTCGTCAACTACATGTGGTGCTGGACGAGTCCTAGGCCGTCCTCTAGCCATCCTAATGTCAAAAATAAAATTCTATTAACTTACACTAAGTAAACCCTAAACTCTAATTTTGGTCAAATATGCTAAAAATGGCCAAAATAGGCTTAATTATGCTAAAATATGCTATAATAGGCTAAAATACCCTAATTTTGGTAAAATATGCTAAAAAGGACCAAAATAGGCTTAATTATGCTAAAACATGATAACAATAGGCCAATTGCTGTAAAAATAATCTAAAATATGCTATAATATGCTACATACCCTAATTTCGGTAAAATATGCTAAAAATGGCCAAAATAGGCTTAATTATGCTAAAACATGCTAAAATAGGCCAATTGCGGTAAAAATAACCTAAAATATGCTATAATAGGTTAAAATACCCTAAACCCTTAATTTGACTAATTACTCTAAATTATACTAAATTAGGGTAGTTTACCCTAAACCCTAATTATGCTAAATTGCACTAATTTATGCTTAATTATCCTAATTACGTAAAAAAAAAGCTAAAATACTCTAAAATATGGTCATCTATGCTAATTATACTAAATTACAATTTAATTACCCTAAACCCTAAATTTGGCTAATTACTCTAAATTATACTAAATTTAATAATTAAAACTAACTACAACAGATTTAACACTAATTACAACTAAATTATTCTAATTTTGGTACATTACTAACAAATCCTAACATTTTACAACCATTTTGCACTAAAAATGAATTTTAAAAAAATTATAGGGACTTACTTGCAAATCTGGGAAGAGGTGGAGAAATCTCGGAGAAAGAGCTCAACCGAAGAGAGATAGTGTGAAATTTGATAGAATGAATTGTGAGAAATTCGGTCAACCCTCCACACATATATATAGCATAGGTACCAGACAGAAAATGGCCGGTAGGTAATAAAAGAAGGTACGGCTAGAAAATGGCTATTACTGCAAAAATAAAATATCATGTTTTGAATGACTATTACTGCAAAAATAAAATATATTCTTATAGGGTGTGTTGCCTGAATCGTGAGGTTAGCAAGGTTAGCCGCTAACTCAAGGAATAAAAATAGCTGCCAATCAAAAATTTTGTTGGAATAGTAAAATAGTCGCTAACCCGATAGAGACTGATTTGAAAGAGAGATATATATAGAGAGAGCATAGGAAGTTGTGTTCAAACACGGAATAGAGTTCCGAATTAGCACTATTAATTATTGCATTAGTTACTATATATGTACCATGTATATATGAATTATATTGAAGTCAAGGTTATGTGTGAATAGTATTTTTTTTGCAATCATTTTGAGGTAAATTATTAATTTTAAGTCAAGTAATAGATTAGATTGCTTGAAAAAAAATTGTTTATCAAATTTTAAATATATATTACGAAATGCATACTGTAATTAATTCTCAATTGACTGTAGCACGGTCAATTATTGACTTAGTAATTAATCCGTTTTATTATTCGTCTAGATGTTGCTATATGAACATATCTAAAGCTAGGTAAATTTTATTGTGTGCTATAAAATAAATAAATGATTTCATCCGTCAGCAAAAGAAACCACCAAATTGTCGCCTAGCATGTGAATCATGTATTATTAGTTAGTATGAATAAAATGTAACTAAATGTATTAATAAAAATTATTAAAATGAGTTCAGAGGATAGATTAGAATAATTGATCCTGATTTACTTCAATATATACAAGTTTTCATTCCAAATTTAAAATTTATCAAATTGATTATCTTGTATAAAGATCAAAATGTTTAAATCGCTTTAAAGTGAGCACACAAAATAATTTATCAATCTTCTTTTTTCAATCTCTTGGTCATGTACAAGATGAAAGGCAATTGCATGGCTCATGGAATTAACATATATCATTCATTCGAAACTGATTCGATTATTTCTTAGATTAAATTCACAAAAACTTCGGCGTGTTTAAACTCACTCTAAATATACTTCAGAAATTTGTAACTTCAGAAATAAAAAATTGTTATATTAGATCACATGTTCAAAATCTAGTATCATGTATTGGATTTATAAAGAAGAAATCATGAGTCCTTTCTTTATAAAAAAAAACATTGTTTAGTAAAATAAGGTTACGGGTAGGGGCATGGTCAAAGTGTATGTACCATATATAAATATTAAAAATGGGTCAAATTTGACCATATATACCAAAGTGTATGTACATATTTGCAACCATTGTATTATATAAATATATTAAAAAAATATTTTGTTTGTCTTCCCTAAGTGTATGTACGTAGTTCTTTTTTAAGAAAAGTTGTGAACAAAGCTTTTCATCTCTGAGAGAGATTTGTGCACACTGCACAGTCATTCAATTACTTTTAAAGATTAAGATAAAGATAAAAAATTCGTATTTAAATATCGAAAATATTATCTTTAACTACTAAATTAATCACATGTCGGTTCTCAGTAAACATACATATTCAAAACTATTGCATTTATTTTTCTTATATAGTATTGTTAAAATTAGAAGACAAAAAGGATGATTCACCACTTCGCTACATAACAAAAAGTAACTCGGGAAGTCAGAAAAATAAAATTGACATTTTGACAGACACACCTTAACTAGAGAACTAGAGCAAGCCGAGCAGTGAGGAGAAAAGGTATACAAGCTCAATAAATAAAATGACAAAAAGAAAAACCGTAAAAGAGGAAAAAAAAAACGTGCACTTGACATTATGACATATTGAATAAATCAAATAAAGCAAAGATTAAAAATAAAAAAAATACAAAAGTAACATTGACTTTCTATACAAAAGTAATATTGAATAAATCAAATAAAGGTTCAATTTTCTTGACTTTCTTTTGAAAGGTTCAATTTTCTTGATGCGTACTCTTCAAAAAAAAGATTTGATGCAATTCAATTCATGCTTGAGCGGTGCAACAAGAAACTAAAGGTTCTCTTAATGGAAAGCGAATTAAGATAAGGATACGACAATGATAGGAATGGATTTGCTTAGACTTGTGATAATTTTTGTAATTCTTTTTAGGTAATTATATCTTTCCCCATCTATCCATCCCTCATTTCATCCTCCAACTAACTAACTACATTTTCTAACTATAATTCAAAATTCTACCTACCTAATGGCCCTACAAATTAATTACTCAATTTTCTCCATTTATTTCTTTCCTCTTTATCCCTCCCTCTCCCACCTCTCCCACTTCTCCCTCTCCACCTCCGCCTCCACCTCCGCCCGCCTCTCCCACCTCTCCCGCTCGGCCTCCCTCTCTCATCTCCACCTCCGTCTCTCACCTCCGTCTCCCACCTCCCACCTCCGCCTCCTCTCTCTCCCACCTCCCACCTCCGTCTCCTCTCTCTCCCACCTCCGCCTCCGCCGGAGTAGATCCATCACTGTTGACCGCCGGGTCAGATCCGCCTCCGCCGGATCAGATCCGAGTTATTTGCAAAGAACAAAACTTCATTAATGGTGAATTAGAACAGTGCGTACTAAGTACATATGGATGAATACTTAATGTTTTAGAGATAAATATTTCAATGTTTATGAATGAATACTTAATATCTTAGGCATAAATACTTTAACTTATATGTATGAATACTTGATATCTTATGGATGAATACTTTTTATTTGTTTGGTATGCACATATGTTTGTAATACTCTTGGTACATTAACTATTTACACTTACACGATGAAGATGAATACTTGCTTAATGCGAGATGAATACTTGTATGACGAGGTGTGAATACTTGTGCAACGGACAACTCGAAAGTATGTCATCATGGATCTCATTTGAAAGAGAAAATTGTGTAGAAGACATTCGTGGTTTTAGATTTGCAAAATTCCTCACAGATCGTCAGAAATATTGGTTAGATTGAACGGAGAAAAAAAAACCCATCTCTAAAAACGTGTAATACTCTTGGTACATTAACTGTTTACACTTACACGATGAGGATGAATACTTGCTTAATGCGGGATGAATACTTGCATGACGAGGTGTGAATACTTGTGCAACGGCAACTCGAAAGTATGTCATCATGGATCTCATTTGAAAGAGAAAATTGTGTAGAAGACATTCGTGGTTTTAGATTTGCAAAATTCCTCACAGATCGTCAGAAATATTGGTTAGATTAAACGGAGAAAAAAAAACCCATCTCTAAAAACGTGTAAAAGATGAGTGATTGATGTGTCCAAATATGCTTCTATTGCAAAGATGAATACATTTATATAGATGGATGAATACTAGTTGTGTTACAGATGAATACTTTTTTTGCAAATTTCTAAAATGAGCTGAAGGTAGTTAGAAGTCCCCCACTTAATTAATGCGCTGACGGTTATGCGGTCCCCCACTTAATTAATGCTCTGACAGTTGTGCGGTCCCCCACACATGTTGTTTGTCCCCTACTTTCTTGTTGTAATATATCCAAATATGTTTGTATTGCAAATGTGAATACCTTCATATAGATGGATGAATACTAGTTGTGCTACACATGAATACTTCTGCAAATTCCTAAAATACACTGACAGTTATAAATTCTAACTAACTAACTACCTTAATTAATGCAACTGACGGGGGATGAAACGGGGGATTGTTCACGGGGAGAGCTAGGCGGACCCTTCTTTTTATTGTTATGAATATTTATATGGCTAGTCCTTTTCCTTTCCACTGCTCCTTTTGAATTATACCGAGATTATTGAACCATTCTATGTAAAAAATCAGGGGCGGATTTAACCAAGTCAGAGGATGCATAGTTAGTCACTTCTATAATTTTAAATTTTTAATCATATATATTGTAATTTAATTGAATTTTTCTTTCAAATTTTTTTTATATAGTTCAGTTATTTTAAAATGTTAAATGTGTGCTTGTATTTTAATGATAAGAATTCCGTTTTTTTATTAATACTAAAAAAAAAACAAATTAGCAAATCTGTCATCGATCCCAAATTTTTACTAAAAATACCCTGACCCTCACTGGGGGCCAGTTTGCTATTTTTTTTTTTTAGATTAGAGACAATATGAATAGCAAGATGCTGAAATCTAATGCTAAAAATTTGAATTTTTTTGAAATATTTGTTAGATTACTTCTTTTGATGTATAATTAGCATTTTATACTAAAATATGCTAAATTACTTGAAATTATGTTAAATTGCGTTGAATTACACTAAATTACGTTAAATTACGCTAAATTACAACAACTTCGCTAATTATAATGAAATACGGTAAATTACGCTAAACTACGCAAAATTACGCTAAACTAGGCCGATTTTGTGCCATCTTTCATAAATCATAAAAAATAGTTAAAAAATCCAAAAATAGTAAAAATTAGTATTCTACAAGTTCATTATATAACTAATTTACTGAGCTACTTAGATTGAATAATAGAAATGAAAATCTTAATCGGAAACTTCAACTCAAGTTTTGAGACTCTTCCCTTAGTTTTTTGGCAATTTTGAATTTTGAAATCCGGCATAGCAAGCATTGATGCATGCGTATTTTCATAAGCTTTCCGAAAAGTGGTCATTTGCTGAAATCGGACACTCGAGCGCCGTTTTATGGCCGTTTGAAGTTTCGTCGTCGTTTTTCGCCTTTTCAGTGAAGATATCGTCCATATTCATAATTTAGAGTAATTTACCGTATTTTAGCGTAATTTAATGTAATTTAGCGTAATTTAACGTAATTTAGTGTTATTCAGCGAATTTTAACATAACTTTAAGTAATTTAGCGTATTTTAGTATAAATATGATAATTATACATCAAAAGAAGTAATCTAACAAATATTTCAAAAAATTCGAATTTTTAGCGTTAGATTTCAGCATCTTGCTATTCATATTGTCTCTAATCTAAAAAAAAAAGAAAAAATAGCAAACCGCCCCCCAGTGGGGCGGTCAGGGTATTTTTAGTAAAAATTTGATATCGAAGGCAGATTTGCTATTTTTTTTTTTTGGGTAATGATAAAAAAAACGGCAATGTTGATTACAGATTACTTTATAAAAGTTTGCTCCGGACTTTTTATTGTTTGTAAGGTGTAATTAAGTTGTCTGGACATATTTTACCAGCACTTTCACAGAGCTGATTTTTATTAGGCATATTCTATATTCAGGTTTTTATCTTAAAAATATTCTGAATGTACATAAATTATTATTGAAATGAATGTTTAGGTATATCTTGAAAATAATTGTGAAAATAATTATATTTCTTTTTTAAATTCTTGATTTATATAATTATTCTTATTAATAAATTTATTATTATAATTACTTATTAATTATTATTATAGTTATTAGTTTAGTCTGACTTCGTTATTTTTTCCATCCTTTTAACTTGCTAGAAAGTTTTTTGAAAAGAAAAAATGAGAAAGTATGGAGGAAAAAAAGTTGAGCTATCTGACTAGGAATGCATAAATAATTCGTAACATGCTTGTTAAAAACTTGTTAATTATCTATTTGAGTTGAAATCGATTCAAGTTAGCTGAATCGTTAATTTAATAAATTGAGCACGAGTTATTTCAACTCGCTCATTACCAATTCGAGTTACATGGAATCGGGCCACATCCAATTCCAACTGGACCCAAGTCACCCAACTCGGTGAATCCAATTTCAAATTGCAAATTACAACCGGGCCCATTTCCAAATCACGTAATAGCATAGTCTTAAGAAATTCAATATGTATTGTTTATCGTTTTGGTTAAATTTGCTTTCTGTTATGTATTGTTTAGGCTTTAAAAAATTCAAATTGCTTAAAATTCAAATATCTATTTAACTTAACGAGTTAACTCGAGTTGGTAGCAAGTTGATCACGAGTTGAATTTTCAACTCGATTATGCCTTCCCAACTCGAATTAACTCACTCGTTAACTTAATAAATTGAGAACGAGCCGATCCAACTCGCTCAAACTCAGTTCATTAGTAGCCTTAAAATCATTTTCTAATTTGAAACAGCGTTCGCACCTCTTCCCTTCTTTTTTGAAATGTTGGTCTCCATTGTCTTTCCTTCTCCTCTTTAATTTTAATTAAAAATTATAAACTTTGATTTTGTCTTTGATTTTGATTTGTTATTTTTCATAAATTTAAATTGTAAACTTAAATTGTAAACTTAATTAAATTATTCATTTATTTTCATATTTAAATTTTATTAATTACTATTTGTACTTTAAAGTAGATATAACTCAATTATCCGACAATTATTCGTTTGTATCCGTATTCGTAGATTATCCGCTTCGTATCCGTATCCGTTTAAGGTGGATTTGGTTTTACATTTTGACATTTGTTTACTATCTGTATCCGTATTCGTATCCACTCTTTAAAATGTGGATATGGATATGGTTTTATGATCACTCAAAAGAGAGCAATGTTTCTTTTAATATTTATAAACTCGGAAATGATATCGGTTCGGACTGCAAGCGCACAATCCTATCGAGTAGTATATTCGAGGTCGATCCACAGGGAATGTTGGTTCAGAGTCTTGAGCGATCGAGTCATAATCTTTCGAAAGGCTAGACGAAATTTGAAAATTGAGAGTTGTTGTTGTGATCAATGTAAATTAGGAAGCAATTAAAAGAAATTAAAATAAAGATAGAGATGAGAATTCCTAGGATTTCGGCACACCATTGCTACTCAATCTGCTTTGACAATATATTTATGTCGGGTCTGATTTCCTGTTGTTGTTTTATGAAAGACACCACATAGGTCACAGCGAGTTATGTTACGCAAGAATGACAGATCTTTCATTGAGATTCTACATAGGACACTGCGAGTTACCTTAAGCAAATGACTGATCTCTTAAATACACAAGTTACTACACAGATCACTGCAATTTTTCTTACGCAAATGATGGAACTTGGTTCGCGTTTTGTTGTTATGGTTTATGGTTTCCCCGCTAAAGTTTTCTTCACATAAACCTAATAAATCTCAACGAGGCAAATTCATACAAATAGTTTCTCTTACCATTAAAGTACTGTCACTACCCTGATGAACTAAACTAGATCATCGAAGTTAGATGAAGAGATAGTAAATCACAAAAGTATTTCGATTAAACAACAAGAAATCATAATCAACGGAAAATATATATCAAAACATCAAGAGTAACAAGGTTTACTGCCTAGCCCTAAGAAAATGAACTTAGCCGCGGAACGGCATGGTTACAATCACTCCTCTCTTCTCACTTTAATCAAATCTAACCCTAATTACAAAAAGTTATTCTTCTGTCCAGGGGCCTTATATAGGAGTGGAGAGACGTCTGGTGGTTGAGTAGGGGCTAAGGAACCTATCTGGATACAGCTGTCGGCAGTTAATTCCCAAGAGGCGCCTTCGATTACGGTCCGTATCAGATAATACGGTCCGTATAGAGACCTTGTCGCTGAGGGTTTTAATGAGTATCACACTATCTCCTGTTCTGTGTTAGGCTTGGTCCGTATTAGGTAATACGGGCCGTAACAGAGACTTCGTCGATAAGCGTCGTTGATCCGATTGACCCGATTCTTGCTCCATTTGGTGTAAAATAGTCCCAAAACATGTTTTCTGCAATAAAACATAAAGAAGGGTGACAGTAGCCTTTTTTTCTCTAATTAATTAAACATAAATGTGAGATAATATGCAAAACCTAAGCCAAAACCCTACGTAAATTATTATTATTTTGACTCTGATCATTTTACTACTATCCGCTCCGTATCCACTCTGTTTTCACTCATAGTGCTTCGACCTATATATTAAATTAACTTGTAGTTATATAAAAAACCGAAAAACCACAACAAATTTCATCGAAAGAAAAATAGCTCAAGAAGAAGCAATGAATTTCTCGAAGCTAACAAATACTTTGCTCAATGGCAAAAATTACGTGTCATGGGCAAGGGCAGTATCCAGGGACCTGAGTGGTCGAGAGATGTTAGAATACATCACTGGTGAAAATAAAAGACCAGAAATCGCAGATTCAAACAAGCTAACTCCTGACGAAACAACGGCAACAAAACAATGGAGAATAACAAATGATATAATCATCACCTCACTAATAAACTCCATGGAGACGGCTGTATCCGAACTTTTTATGATGGACGAAATAGCACATGAATTGTGGGAAGCGGTAAAAACTATGTATAGTCAGCAAAATAATTTATCACATATTTATCAATTATGCAGGAGATTCAATAAGAAAAACAAGGGTCGAGAAGCCATACTGATAGGGTGAAAACGGATCGGATACGGATCGAATAGTGGTATAACCATATCCGTATCCGATATTAATTTACTGATACTAGACGGATACGTACAGATACAGATCGGATATCGGATATCCATAGATATATACATAAATATTTTCATAATATGTAGTAAACTATATGGTATATATCTACTATTTGGATACGGATAATTAAAATTCAAAACCATATTCGTATCCATATCCGTACGGATATTTAGATATCGAATATCAGATATGTGTATCTAATTTCGGATACAGATGCGGATACAGTCAGATAATATCCGACCTATTTGCACCCCTACATACTGAGTACCTTAGTGCTCTTGAAAAAAACGCAATGGGCTTCGATCCTACTGGCCAATAACAATAGATTTGGCCATACTTCAGAAGCGAGCTGAGGATGATGACATTTTTTAGTACCTTGCGTGTCTAAACCCGAGCTATGAAGCCGTAAGATCCCAAATTATAACCACGGTACCTCTTCCCTCTTATTCTCAAATTAAAAGTTTAATTCAACAAGAGGAAAGTAGGAGACTTGCCATGAATGATCCACTGACTGCAAGACATGAGGGACATGAGAACCATGGCTTAGTTGTAAAAAATTCCAATTTTAATCAAAACCCTAGCTTTCAAAATCGCCCAAATCAATCTAAATTGAGAAATGTAACCACTGTAAAAAAGATAGTCACACTCAGGAGAGGTGTTGGCATCTTTATCCCCATCTCAGACCAAAAAATTCAAAGGCAACAACTAGAATCAAAATTGGGAGAAAAATAGCGAAAAAATAGAAGTTACGATGTTTCTAACGAAGGGAATGGGTTTAATGGGTTTAATGGGCTAGTGAGTTCGTGTGGAAGTGGATTCGGACCCAATAACACTTGTCAAACCAGTTTAAATGCTAATGGGTCTGTTAAAGTCTGGGGCGGACCCACTAAGAGCTGGGGCGGACATGGAAACCCATTTGGCGGACCTGATTAAACATTTGGCGGACTCAACAATGAATATGGCAGACCCGTTAACTATGGCGGACCCGTTAACTCTTAAATTGTTGTTGGCGGGTCAGAAGCAAACGGGTCAAGCACCTTTTTCGAAAACAATTCACCCTGGAGCGGGTCACCCTGGAGAGGGTCAGAAGGTTATTGTGCTGGCGGGTCAGTTTCTGGCGAGTCATAGGTTGGGGATCAAGTTCAACAAGTTCTCCAACAGCTTTCTATACTGCTCAATAATCAGAACACTCATAACACTTGTGGTATTGCTTCTAACTCAAAAAAATTATTTTTAAGCCAAATTATTATAGACAACGGTGCAACAGACCATATGTTTGGTAACAAACAATTATTGTCAAATCTAAAACTGACTAAATGTGATAAATATGTCTTGGTTGCAAACGGTATGAAGGCAAAAATAAATAGCAGAAGAGAAATCAACCTATGTAATAAACGAATTAAAAATGTTTTATATCTAAAAACATTTCCTACAAACTTAATTTCTATAAATAAATTAACACAAGAATTAAATTGTAATGCAATATTTTTCTTACAAAAACGTTGTATTTCAGGACCGGGAAACCGGCGTCAAGATTGGTGAAAGATTTCTTGAAAATGGACACTATCTTTTGAACTCCAACAAATTAAATCTTTGTGCTTCCGCAAAACTTGTTAACTCTGAACTTTGGCATAAAAGACTTGGACATCCTTCCGACAAGATTTTAAATAATATCCTTTTTTTGTCTCATTCATGACCCGTAGGTCGTCCATCAGAAACTCCTCATACTCAGTACTAAATCCTCACTACAAAGATCTACACCAGAATCATCTCTATCCCATCCCCTTGTTATACCCAAATTGGCTAACAAATGAACTGTTTGGAGCATCGAATCGTCTCTACTACAATACACCGTCTTCAGTATGGTCCCCCTTCTATTATGAATTTACCATGCCATCTATACTTCCTGATACATACGCCAATCATGAACCACTGGCTGCTTGTGTGCAAGTGAATCAACCATCTCAAGAGAGTCCGATAAAACCTGACACTCTTTAGCTGCATATGGCATCAGCATGTTATACCCCTGGAGTACCGCCTTTGATTCAGCCTAAGCAGAACTCATGGCTTTAATTCTTTTAGAAACCTAATGTACCACTCGTCCATTAATCATAATGTAAGCTCCTATACCCGCTAACCCATCCGGGGACCAAGAACCATCCACATAACAAATTGGACCCTCCAGACCCGTTAACTGTTGCTGTTGCCCCAGACCCGTTATGCTGAGATTCACCGGTACTGGTTTTACTGCACTGTACCCCGTTTGACTGACCAAGAGTATTTCCTCATAATACCTTGTACAATTGAAGAGAGTCTGTTGCTTCCCTCCCAATACCGCGTCATTACGCACTCGCCAAATAGCTCAGGTCATGCAAAAAAATCTCACCAAATTCATTTCATCCAAGGTGTCAGTGCAATAGTTCATTACCTCTCTAAACTCGCCTGTCAGGTTGTGTGATCGGATACCCAATGGAGAGGCCCACCATGCAGTTCTTGGGAAGTTGCAATGAAAGAGCATATGTTCCACCGTTTCAGGGGCTTGATTGCATAATGGGCAGGTGGTCGGCATTGACCCAACTCTCACTCCTATAACTCCTCTGACAGGCAACGGTTTGTTGGTGCATCTCCAGATGAAGACTTTCAGTTTCGGTGCCAGTCCTTTGAACTTCCAAATTCCCATCCAAAACTTCTTGTCAAAAATTTGCAAGTTAAATTGTACTAATTGTGAAATTTGCAAGTTAGCAAAACAAACAAAGCTTCATTTTTCTCTTTCTACTAGCAAAAGTGAAGTTGTTTTTTATTTAGTACATTCTGATGTATGGGGACCGGCCCCAATTGATTCATATAGTGGATTCAAATATTTTGTTTTATTTATTGATAATTTTTCAAAAGCAACTTGGTTATATTTACTTAAATTTAAAGATGAAGTGTTTAATTGTTTTTATGAATATTTATGTCTTATAGAAATACAATTTAATGCAAAACTGAAAATCTTTAGATCGAATAATGGAACCGAATTTATAAATAAAAAAATTTCAAGTCTCTTTGTATAAATACTTCCGAACAAAATGGAGTATCGGAAAGGAAAAATAGGCACTTATTAGAAATGACACGATCTTTATTATTTCAAAATAATGTTTCTAAAATTTATTGGTCGGATGTCGTACTTTGTGCCACACATTTAATTAATAGATTGCCTAGTGTTATTTTAAAAAACAAAAGTCCATTAGAAATTTTTTATCAACAAAAAATTACTTATGACCACATGAGAGTATTTGGTTGTACAAGTTTCGTACATATCAAAAGAAAAGACAAACTTAATTTTGTATTACAAAAAACTATTTTCTTAGGGTACTCATTCATTAAAAAAGGGTTATAAATGCTATGATCCAATTAATAAAAAAAATTCTAAAAATGTTACATTTTTTTAAAATGAACCATATTTTTAAGAAAAAGAAGCAAATCACCAAACATATACAAATAATCAAAATGATAATATAGTAATGCCTTACTTAGATGATTTGAATTTTATTCCTAGAAATAACCATCAGTTGAGATTAATAATAAAAAAATGAGACTATTAATGACACAAATGAAAATGAAATAGAAGAAAATTCAATGGTTAGAAGATCATCTAGGGAACGACAACCATCAACTAGACTCAGAGATATGTGACATATTCGGTACAATATCTAATAGAAAATTTTGTTTCATATGACAATATTTCAACCGAATACCATACGTTTCTCACTAATATTGAAAAAGAATTAGAACTAAAAAATTACCAAGAAGCAATTAAAAGTCAAATTTGGTATAAGACTATGAATGAGGAATTAAAAGCTTTAGAACAAAATCAAACTTGAAAAATTATTTCTCTACCAAAAAATAAAAAACATGTTGGTTGTAATGGGTATATAAAATCAAATATAATAATGATGGTACTATAGAAAGGTATAAAGCAAGACTTGTAGCTAAATGATTCACCCATTCCTATGGCGTAGACTAATATGAAACCTTTGCGCCGATGGCAAAAATGAATATCGTAAGAATTTTATTTTCTATTACTGTAAATAATAGTTGGAACCTCCACCAAATGAATGTTAAAAATATTTTTCTTCAAAGAACACTTGAAAAAAAGGTGTATATGACATTACCACCCGGTCATAAATTGGAAACTAACTCTAACTTGGCTTGTAGGCTTAATAAATCAATATATGAATTGAAGCAATCTCCATGGTCATGGTATAACAAACTTAGCTCTTATTTAATTTCTTGCAATTTTAAAATTAGTAATGTCGATCATTTTCTATTTACTAAATGTGATAGTACCAATACAACTCTCATTTTAGTATATGTAGATAACATCATAATTACCGAAAATAATTTAGAGAAAATTTAAAAAATTAAGAAACAACTAAAAGAAAAAATTGACATAAAAGATATAGGATATCTTAAATATATTTTAGGAATAGAGGTAGCCTCTTCGGATAAAGAACTCTTTATTCTCAAAGAAAATATACACTTGACTTGTTAAAAGAAACCGGTAAGTTAGGATATAAGCTGGCCTCTACTCCAATTGACAATAAGTGCAAATTAAATAGTGAAGATGGTGAACATTTAAAAGACATAAATCAATTTCAAAGAATTGTAGGAAAATTGATCTATCTAACGGTTACTTATCCGGATATTTTTTTCTGTAAGTCAAATTAGTAAATTCATGCACTCACCAAGAACACTACATTTAGAAGCCGTAAATAGAATTTGAGGTTCTTAAAAAGTAATCCCGGTAAGGGTATTTGAATGAAAAATAATAATTCTAATGATATATGTGGCTATTCTGATGCAGATTGGGTCGGAAGTTTCGATAGAAAATCAACAACCGGTTTTTGCACATTTGTAGGCGAAAATCTAGTCACATGGAAAAGCAAGAAATAAAATGTTGTAGCACGATCAAGCACCGAAACCGAATATCGTGTCATAGCATCAACCGCAAGTGAACTAACATGGGTCAAACAACTCCTATTAGACATGGAATTTAAAACTCAAGCACCAATGAAAATGTATTGCGACAACAATTCGGCACGACATATAGCTTCAAATCTCGTGTTTCATGAGCGAACAAAACATATAGAAGTGGATTGCGACTTTATTAGAGAAAAGGTTCAAGAAAAAGAAATTAACACCATACGTAAAAAGTGAAGATCAACTCGCAGATATCTTCACCAAAGGCTTGGATCCGAGTCCATTTGAGAAAATTACAAACAAGCTAGGATTGTACAATATTTATATTCTTAGCTTTAGGAGGAGTGTTAAAATATAAAATAGAATTCAAATTTCAAATTAATAACGGCTAATTTATTTAGTAGAACAGGAAATAGTGCTATATAATAAATAGAAATAGGAAATAGTACATACGGCTAGTTTTTGAATGCCTTGTAACGATAAATAGGAATACATGTAAAGTTGAAAATAAATTGCAATATAATTGTTTTTCTTAATCTCTTCTCTCTTCTCATCTTACAAAAAATAACAGAAACTGAGTCAATCATAACTTTTTTTAGTTAAGCACAAAAATTATTTTACCAGATGGAATATGCATATACAACACAATATCCCTTGGGGCTTGGGCGACTCCTAAAAAAAATCTAGCTTTTTGAGGGTGCCTTTGCAAGTATATTAATTTATTATTAGACCGGATCGACAGAGCAAAAAAGCTCCCCGCTTTGTCTTTTTATTTTTTACACCAAATAGTTTTGATCTTTCTCATGGCACTATGGCGGTGTGATGATAGCAGCATTACGGTTCTGGAGCTGAGGCTCTTCTGAAGGGGAAGAAAAAGGTGAAAGGAAGGAAGAAATGAGATCATTGAAAACTGCAAATAGGAGGACAAAGAAGTGTTGCAAATTTTTATAGAGTGAATAGTAGAGAGGAGGTAAAGAAAAAGGTACAAGAGATGGTGCGAACACAAATTCACACAGCAGAGGAAAAATAGCGAAAAGAAAAAGAGCGTTAAAACATCTTGGGCTGATGAGAGCCTCAAATTCCATGTAAAATTTTGGGCTTTAACAATCACTCCAAACTTGTAAGGTACAGCGCTCCCACAAAGCGAGAAAGGGCCAAAAAAATAAGTTCTTTTAAATGTAATCTTTAAAGTAAACACAATCCATTGTCGTCTAGTCCGGTTAGGATATCTGGCTTTCACCCAGACGACCCGGGTTCAAATCCCGGCAATGGAACTTTTTCTTCCTGAAGTTTAGGGAGTCAAGCAGCCAGGTTATCACTTAAGTTTGATTATACCTTCGAAAGTCACTGAATTTTTTTTATTTGTTCCAATCAAGCTATTTCAAAAAATTTAACGAGAGGTCCAACTCGTCATTATTGACAAATTAAATTGTGCAACTAAACCATTTAAATTCTGCATTTAAATTAGGTTTAAACTCTCAATTACCTGCTTCCTCTCGAGTATGGGCACCGCGCCTCCGTCTCTCTCAACGAAGCTCTCCCTTATTAGAAAGCTCCAAAATCACAACCCTAATTAAGGCTGTTCTCAGTACCGAAAAAAAAACATAGACAAGAGATGCAGTGAGAGAAGGACAGAAGTACGATCAGGGGCGGACCCAGGAATTTGATCAGGGGTAGGCACAATACTAATAAAAAAAATTTCTGGACCCAGGAATATTTCAATGGAGCATGGACCTTGCTATTTAAATTTTTCTGGATCCAGGGGTAGGTACAATAATGAATCAGGGGTAGGCACTTGGGTAAATTTATACTGAGTCTAATTTTTTTTTTAAATCCAGAGGTAGGCACTTGCCTACCCCTGGACCTTTATGGGTCCGCCCCTGAGTACGATGCTATAGTGATTGGGTCGGTTATAGGCGATCTTGTGGTAGCGACTCAGCTGGCTGTCAAAGGAGCTAGAGTTTTGGTACCGGAGAAGTTAAGCATGGCTAAATAAAGCTTTTCAATTTGCAAATTTAGTGTTTTCCTCTCGATCACAGCTTCTACTATTGTTTTATGATACAGATAACAGATGTCATTAATAGAGACAAAAGGAAAAGAAGCTAAAAAAAAATAAAACGAAAGAAGCTAGGGGAGTGAGAAAATGAAGAGACAATCAGACAAGTTGGTACTGGATGAGAAATAGTTATGTTCCTAAAATAAGTTTACAATTTGTCAAAAATGATGAGTTGGAACTTCTATGTGACATTTCATTAGTATTACAAACGGAAATAGTAATGGAGTGATTTGATCGGATCAAATAAAAAAATTCAATATCTTCTGAGTAACAAAACTTGAGTAACTAATTTGTGACAAAGATCGAGTAAAGCAATCTAGTTATTAATGTAAGTACATTGAGAATAGAATTCAACAAATATGCGTAATTATGTTAAAAAAAATGGAGTGAGGCTACGGTGCTATGCATAGCACGGATTAGATCCGTGCTACGGCTCAAAATTTAAGTTTTCAAAATTTTAACGGTCGATCCGAACCGTTCAACATGATTATAAAATGAATATGTACTTGCAAACCAAATTTTACATTTTTTCGAATTTGTTTACTATTTTTTCGAAAATTACTTGATCTGAACATTCTGGACCATCCAAAAACAGCCTATCTAAAACAATAGTAAACAAATTCGAAAAAATGTAAAATTTGGCCTGCAAGTACATATTCATTTTATAATCATGTTGAACGGTTCAGATCGACCATTAGAATTTTAAAAAGTCAAATTTTGAGCCGTAGCACGGACCCAATCCGTGCTATGCATAGCACCGTAGCCTCACTCAAAAAATGTTATGCAACTAAAACGTCCCCTCCTGTATATGCTTGTGTAATTCTAGTCGAGGCTGTTTACTAGAAATACATTATAAACAGTGCTTAGAATAACTATTTTCTTACTTTGAGATGTTAAATAAACTTCTCTTGTACTGGCATAATAGTTGTTAATCGTCACAAGATTAGCAATTGAAAGCAACAGTGATGGCACAAACCTCGGCATTGACGAAATTCTGATAGGAAATTCAGACAACAAAAGCTTTTGGATGCGGATTTTGACCACTCAGCACAAATATTGATAAAATCTGATCGTAAATCCACTCAGCACGAATATTGATAAAATCTGATCCATCAGACATTCAGACTCCATGCTAAACTCTACTTGTCTACGTATTATCCATCCAAACTTTAACCACACTATTATAATGATTTTCCTGTAGCCAAGGCATTCTCCAATTGTCAACGTACTACAAATATAAGCATATATAAGTCTCGTTTGTAAAACGTACAACCCTCAATAGTTTTTCCACCGAAATTTTTATTAATACCATTCCAAAAGAAAAACCCACAAATTCTGGAGCATTCTCTATTCTTATGGGCCGTCATTTGTCGTTGCGGCTCCGTAAAAACTCAAAAAAACCCAACAAATTCAACGTAACCGTTGAGTTTTAATATATTCTTTTGATAATTTTCAAAAATAGAAAGAACAATTAATAATTTGAATATGTTAGAAAGAATATCAAATAAAATAGATAAAACATCTTATAATTTAGATGTACTAGAAGGATTCCGAAACATTTTCAAGCAGAATTTTTCTCAGCTGTAAAAAAAATTAAATTATTTCTTTGTGTGTTACTGAAAAAAAAAAATATATTGTATCTGAATTATTGATTCCGTTTCAAAAGTCACTTCTAATAAATAAATAAATTATCGTGATCTTTCTAGTACATTCAAATTGTAAGATACTCCATCTATTTTGAAAAAAAAAATCTATGTCATCATTACAAAAGTCAAATCAAATTTCTTTTTTGAAAATAGATGGAGTATCTTACAATTTGAATGTACTAGAAGGACCACGATAATTTTTTTATTTACTAGAAGTGATTTTTGAACCGGGATCAATAATTAAGATACAAAACATTTTTATTTATTTTCAGTAACACCAAGAAATAGTTTAATTTTTTTACAGCCGGAAAAAATCCTGCCTGACAAATGTTTCGGAGTCCTTCTAGTACTAAGTACATCTAAATTATAAGATGTTTTATCTATTTCATTTGATGTTCTTTCTAACATATTCAATTATTAATTATTCTTTCTATTTTAGAAAATTATTAAATAAATATTTTAAAACTCAACGGATGAATTTCTTTGAGTTTTTTAAATTTTTGCGGAGCCATAACGACAAATAGCGGCCCTCAAAAATAGAGCCACCAATTGTCATTGCAGCCCTGGTATTTTTTTAATTCCCCAAAATTTGTGTTTTTTTTTTTTGAAATGGTATTAATAAAAATTTCGGGTTTTTCCATTATACCATATTGTTCCCGATTCACCGTAAGATATACCAATAAAGGAGTACAAATCAAACAAAGCTGTTCCCGATTCTCTCGACTTCATGACTCTAATTTCATCATATATTTTTAATATTTTATTCAACAAAAATGAGCACATTAGAACAAATAATGATAAAATAAAAATTATAAGGGATATTACCAAAAAATAAAGTAGATAAAATAAGAACACTACCACATTTTTCATAAGTAAAAGAAAACTTATTGACATGATCAAACCAAATATAAACATTAGAATCCAATATATAATCATAGAGCGGCAAAAAAAAAAAACCAATCAAGGTCCAGCACTCTAGCTAATTACCGGGTATTTATCACAACGAATCAACAAAAAGAAGAAACAAATACAAATCAAGAAGGTGGCGCCACGACACCAACATCAAAGCTCCCTCTCTCCTCTCCCTCAGGAGAAATCTCTCTAACATCAACTGATCTTATATTTTCTGGATCGACCGCCAGTTGAACCTCCTCGCCGGAAACAACACATGCTTTGTCCACATCAGCGCGCTCCTCTAATTGGTCTACATGCTTTGTCAGAGGTGAGGAGTTGCCAGAACCAGAGCGTGACTCCAATCTGTCTTCGCGCAAGCCGCCGCTGAATTAAAATAGTCACAAATTGCCAGTGTTATCACTTATCAGTTGTAATATTGAGACAAATAGCTGGCTCAAGTAGTAAGCCAAACACCAAGTTTGAATTCAGTATCCACCAGGCTCTCATTAAGAATTAGTTCTCCAAAAAAACTGTCCTTGTGTCAGTCAATGTCTTCTTGACCTTTGAATCGAGGAGTAGATTTTGGATAAGGCAACACACTTTGTAACTTGAAATGTGACAAAACAGGTTTGGTCGTACAAGAGAACCCTAAATCATTTTACAGAAGTTTGAAATTGGAACTCTCAAAGTATAACACTGATTAAGCACGGTATTTTAACCATACTAAGGTTATTTGGTCTTACTAGCACAACTGCTTGTAACTCGAGGCTGAATTGGACTGGAAACAAAATTTAAACTGAGTGTTGATGGAACCTAGTTGTAAACTAATAACTATCCATGCACAAATTGGATAAAAGAGAGTCTTGATATGCAGAACTGAAATTTAGTGAACGCATAATCAGGCCAAATTTGTGAAAATCACAAGAGACTGAAACTGATAATGTTTCTCTGCTCCACTCAAGTACCAGTTAAGCATTCCAAATTCCCCTTTACTGGCAAAAACAACAATCCTTAGTGCTTTAGCTACATAAATTTAATGAAAACAATACAACACAAACAAATACCTTTTCAACTGAGATTGCAATGCATGAACAAGAGAGAGGAGCTCAGCTCTCTCCTTGCTAATGGTCTCCAACCTTCCACAAGCTTCTTTTACTCGGGCATCAGCACTGGCTTCAGAAACCCTAGCTTTCTCCTCAGCATGTGCCAAGGAAGCTTCTAGAACTGCTCTCTGATCTCGCGCTTTAGCGAGCTCAGTTTGCCACAAATGTGACTCTTGTAAAGCAGCTTCACGTTGCTTGAGTAGTATCTCTTTGTCCTTTGTCAGATTTGTGACCTGCTTCTCAGACTCCATCACCTGTTTACAACAGGCAAACATGCTATGTAATCTTTTTAACTAAACTATTACGTACTTTTGGATACTAGAATCTAATGGCCGAGTATGGAAAAATACTTGTGAATTTTTCTCCTTTTCTCAATTCTGATTTTGTTTGGACTTTTCTGAGACTAAATAATGGGTTTAGTGAGTCTGCAATAAAAAATAATGAGCTAAAAGCAACAAATCAGTCTATACTAGAAATAGCACAACTGAGGCACAAATACTGGTCAATTACGGGCTGTAGCTGTACCAATATGAAGGTATTGGATCTCCTGTAATGCTAGACCAATACTACGTTGGTGGCCACTACTCTCAGCTCAGACCCAAATCCAGCAATCATGCATGAAGGTATTGGACCTCCTGTAATGCTAGTACAAGTAAAAGTTGCCTCCGCTGTATTCTTTGTTAAGTGAGAGAATAACATTTTATTCACAAGCATTTTGGCTGAAACATGAAACTAGCACATCAATCAAGACTCTACTAAAGCAAATCTGATCGGTGTGTTTCTTGTTACCAAATGGTACAAGGAGCTGATTAGACTGCGCACAGAGAGAACCAAAGCCAAAGAACCATCATGAGTATTACACTGTTTATAGGAGGTATGCTAGGAAAAGGTATATTCTGTCATAAAAGAAGGCTAGATCTTCAAACAACATATATTAGACCCAAGGAAAAATGAACACCCAATCAAATACAGCCAAAATAATTTCCCAGATTATAATATTTCTTATCACCTTGAGCAATGAAAACTGGATCTGTTTTTCAGCATCTCTTTTGATGCGGTCGATCTCAGCAAAGAGAACGTGCCTTTGTTCATCAAGGGTTTGGGCAGCAGCGGCAGCACTCTGGGCAGCTTTAGCTGTTTCTGTCAGCTTCTGAGCAAGTTCATTTATGGTTGAATCTCGAGCACGTACATCTTTTGCAAGTTGACTTAGCTCTTCGTCTTTCACTCTCAGAGTCTCCTGTAATTAGAAATAAGATAATAAAATACAAGGTAATAAAATAGTACACATCAAGGATTAAATAAGAGAATTGTGGTTTTGCCCCCAAAAGGAATCATTTTTAAGGGCAGGTATGATATGGATGCCGCCTTGACCATTTTGAAACTTTATTTTTCTAATAGCTCGCCAATGTTTTATTTTCTCAGAATGTATCAATCAGAAGGAAATTAAGTCTGGACTAGTTGCAAAACTTGATGGTTTAACTGTCTCGCTCAGGATTCTATGGTAATTGAGACATAATTGCAGTAAATTCAAGTTTAAATAACACGTACCGCATAGATAACAACTTCAAACAATAGCATTCATGACTAAAAGTAACCTTTCTCTCTCGTAACCTCAAACTAGAAAGAACTATGGAAAGGAGGAAAAATAACCTTCATCACTGTTAAATCATCCTCTAGTTGGTTCTGATTGATTGCCGTGTTCGGCATTAATCCTAAAGAAGATCTAAGAGAAACTTTCATGGCAGTTTCAATTTCTTTTGATGCCTCCATGGCAGTCGCATTTGCTGCAGCGACTACAGTTGCAACAGTTCCTGATGCTGTATTAGTGCTTCCGGCTATAGAATTTACTGCCTCCTTGTGGGCTCGCAATACCAACTGTGTAGCACTGCTCACCAAACAAGATTCTAAGTGCCATAAATTTTCAGAAACAACCTAATTTGCACCCACCTCTATATTATTTGTTGCTAAATCTAATTCATCTACCAAATCACATCAAATCTTTTCATTATCTCCCAATTTAACCCAAATATTACTGAACTAATGCGATTCAGCCTAAACTTAAACCTAACTTAACCTGAGTTAAACCTTATTTCCGACATCAAATCTTCAAGCATCTGCCATCAGCTGAAAATCAACCCAGATTGACCCTCAATTGCACAAGTTACAACATCTAAGCCAAGGAATATCATTATATAACACTTTGAGCGAGCTAATAGTCGAATTATAACTATAAGGCAAAAAACCAACATAGCTGAACTAAATATTGCAAAAATACAGGAAAAAGAGGCTTACTGTAATGTAGAAACCCAAGCTTTGGCTGCACCAGGAGTTTCGGCGCACAGGAAGTAATCTTTCTTTTGTGGAGTTCCTATGTCTAAACAATATAGTTAAGAAACAACAACTGTACTTATCAAAACTAACCTTGAGTGTCTTTTCATTGTTCTGGGGTCTACAGAAAGTGAAATGCCGCTAGGATATTTTAAAACATTTAATGAAACAAACAAATCTGGGATGTCTTCAGCCCTCCCAAGTCCCAACTAACTTTAGTTCAAAAGTTTAATTTCCACATCTAGTGAAAATGTCAATACAGTGTGGATACAGAAGCAGCATCCGTCATATTTTGGCAGTCCACTGCAAAAACAAAAAAGAAAAAACATCATAATTATTATAAATCTATTTGCATCTGTATATGTATGTGTGTTAGTGCGTGTGCGCGTGTGCGCGTGTGCGCGTGTGCGCGTGTGTGTGTGTGCGTGAGAGAGAGAGAGAGAGTACTGGAAATTCACTGGAGACATAGTTATGGTGCTGGTTGCATCAAAATAGATCGCACCCTTGGCAGCTACCTCATTTCTTCGAACCCTATTGAGGTAAATAAAAAAAATCACCCTTACAATTAAAATTATTGAGATTTAAAATATTCTTAACTTTCACAAAGCAAAACAAGATAGAAAAAATGGCATACTTGTACTCCATCCTTCCAGATGTTGGGTCTAAGATCACCCATCGCTCGTTCCAATTTCTCAACTGTTTAAAGCTTTGCATAAATTATAATTTTTAACTTGCAATTAACTTTCATAGGTAATTTACCCTATTAAATTTTCGAAACACACTCAATCCTCCTTTACAGATTAACCAAGTCACAAAAGGAGAGCAAGAGAATGGCCAGATCATAGCCAGAAAGACTCAAGGAATCACTGACTAAGATTCTATCATTGTCGGAAATCCTCCTTTACAGACTATCTTTAACAACGTCACAAAAGTTTCTATATAATTTAAGAGAGGGAGGTAGATAAAATTTTCCATGCTAGATAGGACATATGAAGTTCCAGTGAAGACAGGTTAAGCGATTAGGTATTATAAGGGCAGACATCCAAGTCTTCCCAAATATGGAAGCATGAATTGTTAGTAAGCGAGTTCAAAATTTGGACAGAGCGGGTATTTCATTAACAACTAATCAAACTGTTGTGGGCTACAATTTACTTCGGGGTTTTTCCGCATACAATGTGTGATGTTTATAGTTTCCGCACCTACAGCAGAAATTCACACGGCCAATTACTTTCGTAGTTTCTTATTACTCGCACATTTTTATTGTGGTCCTGATCACACCCTTATTGTTATGATACGGCAACACAATCCATAAGCTACCATAGTATTCCTTGCAAATTAACCTTTTGGAAACAGATAATATATTCTGGTTCCTTATGACAGTTAATCAAATATGAAGGTTCTTACAGTTGTTATGCAGTTCTAACTTATTCTAAATCATATAGGGAAACAACCCTTTAGTTCAATAACCTTGACAGTGCATTTACTTGTCATAGCCTGGATAACATGTGTTCCCATTATATTCCAGCCTACCTAGAACTAACTCTATATAACAAGATAAAAGTCCAAAACTTTTGACCAAAATTCCAACTGTTGATCACTTGTACCACAGAGGACGAAAAAGGAATTCACCTTTATCATGTACTGCAGTAGTACAGTACCTGTACTGGTACAAATTACTTGCAGAAAAAGATCACATATTGGTAATTCAAGTCTAATTCTATTAAAAGAAAGTAACACTACAGCCTTAATTCTACTATAGTCCAAACTAAACAAATGAAACAGCACCATTTACAAAATAGTAGATAGAAAAAATAACATAATTTGGGGTAACTAAGCACTAAAAGCTCAAAATCAATGAATTGGATGTGGTACCGTCTCGGATCGCTTGAGAAGAGGTCCCTGAAGGAGATAACGGCCTGCGCTCGAAGAATGGAGCTGCTTCTTTATTTTCTCCAAATTGTTCTCAGTGCCCTCTTCCTTTAAGATCACAAGAGAGAAAAACTCAAATATTTTCAGCTCAACTTCGATCAAACTTTGTCGCAAGAGGGACTGGCTCAAGAGCGACACTTACCGAAGGAGTTCCGTTTGAAGTCATGGCGAGAAAGACTCGAGCAATTACAGCACTACAGAAAGATTTGGGATTTTGATTATGCTGAGACAGAGGTGGAGCGATACAGAGTGGAATCAGGAAAGGAGACTGTTAGGTTGCTTCCATGACTGGTCGGTGAGCATCGGTGGGTTTCTTTCTTTCTTTTTTCGGGGTTAACATCAAAAGTAAATTAAATTTTTGTATTTTATGGGATGGTTTTGTTAACTGGTCAGTGTTTTGCATATTCGTCCTTATATTTAACGTATTTATAGTTTTGTGGGTGTTTGCAGATACCATATGATGAAATTTAGCTGATTTGTATTTGGCGTATTGGCATAATTTATACGGAGTGGATTAAAATACCTCCATTATATTTTTATTATGTCCACATTTTTAAAACTTAAAATAAAAATATCAAAATATAAAATCTATATTACTTTCTCTATGCCCATTATGCACATGTAAAAAATTAGAATATTTCAATTAAACTAACTCGTAAACTGAACAAACTTGAGATTTTTTTACATAAAGACAGTCAAGTCTTATGATTTTAAATATCTATCAGGAATCTCTCATTCAAGCTTCGAACATGTGACCTCCTACACAGAGAATACTATCTTAATCACTAGACCAAACATCGGTTCTCACAATCATGAACATTTATTCTATTATTTTTAATTCTCTATCATTGTATGACGGATTTATAAGTTACAGGTTTCACTAATATTTACACTTTATGTTTTTTCGAAAATATAATTTATTTATCACGAGTGTAATTTCTTTATTAAATGTCTAATGTTTATTTTTATAATTTTTTAAAGTGATTGATATTTTTTTTGCAGTGTAAATTCTTCAAAAAAAAGGCCATCATTTGTTATTTTTCCGAAATTTTTATTTATACCATTTTAAGAAAATCAATTAATAAAATAACCATTGTTTCTGGTCAATTCTAAATCTAACACGGCCGCAGAATGCCGGAGCGGACTCATATGGGGGGTACCGCAGAATGCCGGAGCGGACCCTCATATGGGTCCGCAGAATGCCGGAGCGGCCCCTGGGGCCGCAGAATGCCGGAGAGGACCCCTAGCCTATATAAGGGGCCGCTAGGTTCCGATTTCATATCATTTCATTTCAAGTTTCAATCCCTTCGACCTCGGGTAAGTTTTCTTCTTCTTCTCTAGTTTTAATTTTTAGTGTAGAGTAGTAATTAGGTTTAGGTTTAGGGTTTAGGATTAGGATTTAGGTTTAGAGTTTAGATTTAGCATTTAGAATTAGATATTAATTTAGGATTTAGAATTAGAATTGTACCCAAATTTAATTAGATTGTACCCAAATTTAATTAGAATTGTACCTAAATTTAATTAGATTGTACCCAAATTTAATTAGAATTGTACCCAAATTTAATTAGATTGTACCCAAATTTAATTAGAATTGTACCCAAATTTAATTAGAATTGTACCCAAATTTAATTAGAATTGTACCCAAATTTTATTAGAATTGTACCCAAATTTAATTAGATTGTACCCAAATTTAATTAGAATTGTACCCAAATTTAATTAGAATTGTACCCAAATTTAATTAGAATTGTACCCAAATTTAATTAGAATTGTACCCAAATTTAATTAGAATTGTACCCAAATTTAATCCGGACTGTACCCAAATTTAATTCGGACTTTTACCAAACTCTCATATTTGACCAAAAATTATCCAATACAGCATGGCATCCAGTAGAGATAGACCATCCTCCAGTAGGGGTACACAGCATGGCCCTACAGCCACGCCATACGAGATGTCTCAGTACATCGAGACAGCATTGGCGGATGTTCCGGGTATCCGGAGTCGCACCAACAGGGTCAGCGACTTTTTGTGGTACCCGAATGCGGAGCATCGGATTTTAGAGTCTGCCATTGGGGTAAGTAAATTTGTCATATTTATAAATTTGTCATCTCGAATTTTTGATGAATGAACTTGATCTGATTATTTACTTAAATGCAGGGTTTGGATGCGGTTACGGTTCGTCACAACCGCAGTCATCTACGGTACCAGCCGGCGTACGGGGGTGTTTTACGCTCGATGGGATTGTACCAGATATCCCAGATGGCAGAGGAGAATGCTGACGAGGGTTTATCTTCTGGCCTCGTTGAGCGATGGCGTCCCGAGACGCACAGCTTTCATCTCCCCCATGCTGAGATGACAGTCACCCTACAGGACGTCAGTTGCCTGTGGGGTATGACTATTATTGGGGAGCTGGTCACGGTCGTCGAGTACGGAGACTTCCTCAAGCACAATGTACCCGCGGTGTGCCAGTGTGGGTACAGGGCGTGCCTCGACTCTCTACTGAGGTGCGCTGGCTTGGGCGGTGTTGATGCGGTCGACGACATATCTGACGAGCCTGATGTCTATGTCCCCTACACTGGTGATGAGGACGTGTTTGCACCCCGTCCATGATGCTGAGACGGTCGGTCAGGCGTTCGACCGAGGTGCCGAGTTGATGCGCCGAGCCGCACATGAGGCCATGGGATCCCAGTCTAGGATGCCTGCCGAGGTATAATTTAAATTAAAATAGGTAACTGTGATTCTTTTCTTATTCAATACATTATCTAATTTGTAAGTTACTACATGGTGGACACGAGGAGGACCTGGGCTTCGATATCTCCGCTGAGTATGGCACAGAGGGAGATGGACTGTATTCCCCGGGTTACAGTCCCACTCAGACAGCACCTCCTGCCTATCAGCCACGATATGTTCAGACAGAGCCCATCCCGCCGTTCCCTGGCCAATCCTCACACCAGGTACCTCACCCTTCCCTCCACGATGACCCCATTGCCAGACAGGCGTTTTTATTCACGCAGGCTGAGTCTGGACAGACCACAGTTTTTGGTCCTGGGGTCCAGCAGACATCCGAGATTGAGGAGGTTCGCCAGGAGCCGGTTCAGTCTACGGATGTCCAGGCAGACGACTCCACATCCTCAGCAGAGGCTGACGAGACGCCACTCTGCAGGCGGGGTCGGGGGTATAGGAAGAAGAAGGCGAGGACGGTGTTTAGCCCAGAGCCGTAGATTTTCATTTGTTGTACTGTTAGATGTTTTGTTAGATTTTTATTTGTAGTATTGGTAGATGTTTTGCCAGATACTTATTTATTTCGTTGATTAGTTTCTTATTTGTTTGATTTTGTTGATATTTATTTATTTTGTTGATTTCATTATCTCAGAGTACACAAAAGAATTTCAAAGAAACCACATATCTAAAATATCTAAAATATTTCAAACCAACGACATATCTAAAATACAATACGACCAAAAATTAATTTAAACCACATTCGAAACTAAATAAATAACCCTTAACAAATTACAATTTCGTATTTCTAAAATAAAAAATAAAGGGTCCGCTCCGGCATTCTGCGGCCCCAGGGGCCGCTCCGGCATTCTGCGGACCCATATGAGGGTCCACTCCGACATTCTGCGGTACCCCCCATATGAGTCCGCTCCGGCATTCTGCGGCCGTGTTAGATTTATAATTGACCAGAAACAATGGTTATTTTATTAATTGATTTTCTTAAAATAGTATAAATAAAAATTTCGGGTTATTTTTTATTCTTTCTGACCTAATAACAAATTTTTAAAATTAATTATTCAATTATATAGATAAATAATAAGTACATATTCTATTCTCGAGAATGTAAATAACTTACTTTTATTGGAATTACGAATATTCATATGTATATTATATAACCTCAAATCATCTGTAAAAATCTCATCGATCGTCCACATAATAATTAATTATCACGCGAGGAAGCATATGACCCGATAATTCCGTTAAAATTTCTATATGTCAAAATGACTCCAAGATGAGAAATTATATGACCATTGACCCTACAAAATTTATAATAATTCCACACAAAATTAATTACTATAAGGTCAGTGTTTTGACACACTCTGGACATTTGAATCTGTTAATGTTTTTATAATTCAAGATCTTGAATCTGTGTATCCTTTAAAATCCATCTTTTTCTCATACGTTTAAAGCATTTCTTTCCTTATTTTATATTTTCAATCATCGATATGCTAAAATTAGTGTGATCATTTCTGCCAGGTTATAAAAAAAAATTAATATGATCAATTCAAAATCTGAAAAAGCATAATCTACAATTTTTTTAGAATTTTAATTGAAATTTTTATAAATTCGTAATTCCTCATCAAATAGTTTAAATTACATTGTCACATTCAAACAGTTTAATTTGTAATTCCATTGTAACATATTTTTTTCTGTGAACTGAAAAGGACTTCTCTGCAAAAATAACAATTAACTATGGGAAATGCAACAAAGTCAATGTATTAGTTCGTCAAAACATCGAGCAGCATAATTTTAGGCATAAGTCGCTGAGATGGTGGCACTAGTTCATCATGAAAATTACATTGCAACTTCCCTTTTTTCTAATAAGAATCTAGTAAAACTTTGGGAAATTTTTTTATATGCCACTACAAAACTTGGAAATTATGAAATTGCCACCTCAAAACATTAAATTAGGAAATTGCCACTCTAAAATCGCTAAATCTATCAAATTGCCACAATTATACATTTTTTATACCAAATTGATTAAAATTATTCTGAAAAAATTGTATTAAAAATTGTATTTTCATAATGCCCAAATTGCCCTTCACACTTGAAGAGATAAAATAGAATAGAAAATTGAGAAGGCTGCCTGTTAACTCTCCCTTCTCCCTTCTCCCAACTTCATTTTCCCAAATTGGCCACCTGTTAACTCTCTTTCACCCTTCCTCCGCCACCAGGACCCATCATCCGCCGCACCTCCTGCCTTCCACCATGCATCGCCATCGGCCACTGGTGGAGAATCACACAACATCCTCCTCAGAGATCTCCACAACTTCGGCCCAGCCAAGTCGGTCCTCTCCGTCGCCGATGGTGCCGTGCCCCAACTGTGGCCACAAAGTGATCAAGCTCGTGAGCCAAACTCCGTTGAATCGAAACAAAGTGTTTTACAAGTGCCAAAAAAACACAACGGTGTGTTAACTTTTGATTTCCTCAATTAACCATTTTAATGGTAACCCACGATTTCCTATTTCTGATTTGGGTCTCACAAAGTTCCAATTTCAAACAGTGAAGAATAAATTTTAAAGCAAAAAAGCAACATATATCTTGTATTTCATGAGTGCATATTATTATACCAGACGATAAAATAAAAATCGAGCTCACCTGGCTAATATGCGGTTAAGAAGTTCACCTCCCTCACATAATCTGAAAATAGAAATGGAGTTTCAAAAGGCAATTTTAAAAGATCAAGAAAAAAACATAGTTACCGAGTATTATACAAAAACCAGCCAATATACAAAGGGTACTGGTATGAACTGAAATTGTGAGTCTCTCTTACATCAGAAAATCTGATATTTGTAATTTGAATAAGAAATTGGAAATTTTGAAATAGGATTACAATCACAGTAGAAATTAATTCTGACGAAGTCAGAGAAGAATTAGCAAATTTACAGTTGCCCAGTTTTTCTGAAAGTGGATTTGTAAGGGTTGTTCTAAACTTCTAATTCTGATTCCTATTATGGTTTTTAATGCTTTAGTTTTTGAATTACATGTATTTAACAAGAAGGTCCTGTGGAGACGGGAAGAAGTTCGGATGGCGAGCTCCCTCCCGAAAATCCAACCAAATACCTACCCTCCACAGACGGCAACCGGCGAATGGCAAGTTGTTCGGCGTCGTAGACGCTACCCTGACCAATGGAAGACTACCACCGAGGCCCAGGATCCTCCTCCCAAGACCAAACCTTACATTCCTTACACAGCCTCCCTCACCTATGCCCAAGTGGTTGCCATGTCACCGGCAACATCCCCACCCACCACGCGGCCAACCTCCCCTGTCTCCCCCCCCGCCTCTCTTACTACCCCAGCCACCACTGGTTACTATACCTCTCCCCATAGCCCAACACCGCTCCGCTTCCCACCATCCTCTCGCTTTCGCGAGTGGCGCGGCCGCTGCTTCCGATGCTGCCGCCGTGGCCACACCATTGCCACCTGCCGTAACCCACTCAAGTGCGGGAAGTGCTGGAAGGACGGCCATTCTGGCAATAGATGCTCCCGCCCTCCTCCGGCCACTCCTATCCCCACAAACTCCCCGTCTAACACTGTACCCAACCTATCAGAGCCCATGTTTGATGAACTTCTTACCGGATCTTACCCTTATGAGCCGGCTATCATGCCTAGCACCCGCCCCCATCAGATGGTATGTTACATTCCCAGGGAGCCGGAGTACTACCAAGAGACTGCTTACCTCCAGCAGAGGGCAGTTGTCATGACATCACCGGATGATTACCGGTTGGACTACGTGGCTGAGCTGGCTGCCAGAACCGAGCTGGTACAGAAGGATGAAGTGCAGGTCAGTAAGCTCTCTGGCTGGCGGTACCTTATTGTCTTACCCCCAGGTATTGCACCGGTCACCTTCATCAATGCCGTCCCCCGATCAGTCTGGAGTAAGGAGGTCACTTTTCACACATGGAACCCTCGGCTGGACGCCACGCTGGAAATCCCAACTTTCAAGGTTATACTCAACCTAATCGGAGTCCCGATGGCACTCAGGAAGGAATGGATCATCGCCAGGGCGCTGACAGGGATAGGTGTGTATTTGGGTTCCATTGCTCCCCTGCACCCGGCCGACCTAACAGGATGGATGGCGGTGGTTGCCACCACCAGCCTGGATATTCCCCACAACCTAGCCATGGTGGCTGGCGGACTGAAGGTCAATGTGCCTATCCAGATCATCAAATGGTTGGAAACACCCCTTTACAGCGACTGTGACATCCCACCGACCCCCCCGGCCTTCACCGGTCCGCCACCAAGCTCCGTTGCCTCCTCTGATGACGAGGAGCCTCCCTCTGATCTGGATGAACCCATACTAATCTCTCGCAAAGTGTTGATGGACATGTGCCGAGGACAGCCATTGGCGTCATTGCCACTTGAGGTACGCGACCTTTTCAGTGAAAAACCATCGGCTGTGGCGACGGCAGAACCGGCCGGTGAAAAACCACCGACTGTGGCGACGGCAGAACCGGCCGGAGATCATACGACAGAATACTACACGGAGGAAACCACAGTAAATCTAGCCTCCGATACGAATCCGGATCCGCTGCGGCAACCGGACGGGGTAGGCCAGTCTTTTGGAGGTATTGGGAGGGAGACCACACCACTGGAGCAACAGCAAATCATAACCGACCCTTCTGATTCTTCGGCACAGAATTTGGCGTTATCCCCCAGGCTCCTGCAACATCGGGATCAGACCACGGATCTGGTGTGCCCGACAGACAACCCTACAGCCTCATTTGAAGCTACCCGGCCACATAATATCTGGGACGCCCCAGCACGAGCTCCAGTACGGATCCTGACCAGATCAGAGCAGACGAACGTTCTATTCCCTCAGCTCACAGCTGTGCAAAATGACAACCATATGGAAGGCGGCTCTGTCCGGCAGCAAGACTCGGGGCCCGTAGGAGAAGCCCAAGAATCAGAATGCACCATTCAGGAATTGAAATCGGCCCTTAAGCAGAAGAGAAAGGCGGCCCACAAAGAGGGAAATAATGATTTAAAAAAACCTTTTAGCGGGCCGAGTAAACCGCATAAGAATGAAGCAGTTCGGGTCATACCTAGGCCTGATGGTTTTTATGAGGTTAAAGTTGATTATGTTCACTGCCTGGAGCTGGCTCGTATTACGGGAGTACAGCCGACAGAAGTGATGCACACGCTACAGGAGGAAAACAATCACTCGAATCTGGCGATTGAAATCAGGCCTCATCAGGACGAGGGAGGGGCCGGCGCGGCGGGGCCATCGCACGGGGCCTAGCGGTCACTAATGGAGTCGTCCTTTGCTGTCCGTTGTTATAATTTGTTTATCTATGAAAATGAAGAAAACAAAAATTTTGAGTTGGAATGTCAGAGGGCTCGGCGATATCCAAAAATGTGAGGTGGTGCGCAACACGGTCCGAACATCCCGCTGTGATATATGTTGTTTCCAGGAAACCAAGTGGAACTCACTAGATGGATCCAGCTATTCCAAGGTACTGCCTTCTTTCTTTGACAGGAATTGCGTAGCTACTGCAGCACAGCACTCAGCTGGAGGGTGTCTCATTGCTTGGAAGAGGAATTACTCGTTAATTTCCTCTTGGGCCTCACGTCACACATGCACTGCCCTATTGCAACAGAATGCAACGGGCTCCATCTTTACTGTCACTAATGTCTATGGTCCCAGCGACAGTGATGGCAGCAGAAAGGAATTCATAAGAGAGCTTGCTGATGTTGCCCAGTATATGCATCAGAATTCGGTCATATTGGGGGATTTCAATTTAATACGGTGGTTAACTGATAGAAGATGCGAGTCCAGGAATTTTGCACTAATGGGGGCTTTCAATGAGTTAATATCCCAAAGGGCTTGGATGGATGTTCCCCTCAAAAATCGAGATTACACTTGGTCAAGCAAGCGGCCTACGCCGTCTCTCTCCAAAATTGATCGGGTGTTCATTAGCCCTGAGTGGTCGCATGGTTTCCCAATTGTCTCCTTAGCGGCGCTGGAGCTGGTCACATCAGATCATGTGCCTCTGCTACTTACATGCAAGCAGCGCCAACACACACCCCGGCAGCCCCAAATGGAGTTGTTTTGGTTAAATTATCCGGAAGTAAAAGAAAAGATACATCTAATCTGGAATGCGCCTCACACACAGCATGACTGCGACACCTTCTATAGCAAAGTGGCCAACTTGCTGTGTGATCTCCGGAAATGGCACATTGAGCGCTTTGCTATGCGTCAGTCACAGCTCGAAAATTGTCGGAGGGTCGTGCTCTTCTTTGATCAGATAGAAGAAAAAAGGCCATTGGACAGGCGGGAATTCGGATTGCGTCTCAAAATCAAAGAACGGGCATATGAGCTCGCGAGCATTGAGGAAAAAAGATGGCACCAAAGATCACGGTGCAAATGGTTGCAATGCGGAGATAAGAATACACGTTACTTTCACGCGGTTGCATCATCGCGAATGAGGAAAAATATGGTTATTGAATTGCACCATGAGGGGGTAATAATCACAGCAGAATCGGCAATCCAGCAGGTCTTTTTCAATCACCTAAAATCCATTCTTGGAACAAGTGTGGTTTGCCTTCACTTTGATGCATCAGCTCTATATCGACCCCTTGACCTAGCTGACCTGCAATACCCAATCACGGAGGAGGAGGTGCATACGGCGGTTAACACCCTTGCCAAAAATAAGGCCAGCGGGCCCGATGGTCTGCCCAACGAGTTTGCTCAGGCCTATTGGCCGACTATTAAGGAAGGGGTAATGGGAGTTATACAGAGGTTCAGCAGCTTACAAACAGATTTTTCATGCGCAAACCGGGCAAACATTGTTATGATCCCTAAGAAAGATAATGCCCAATTGGTTACTGACTTTCGCCCAATTAGCATCATCAATCTCTTACCGAAGATTATATCGAAAGTTCTTGCAATCCGGTTAAGCCACAAACTCCCTACACTCATAAGTCCGCATCAAACCGCATTCATCCGGGGCAGATACATATCTGAAAACTTTCTTGCCACACGGGAGGTCCTACACCACGTGGCAGCTTCCAACAAACCTACCATTCTTGCCAAAATCGATTTCTCAAAAGCCTTTGACTCGGTTGACTGGGAGTTTCTAACTCGGGTCATGAAGGTACGAGGGTTTCCGGACCAGTGGATTAAGTGGATTAATGTACTCTTATCAACAGCCTCATCCAGAGTCCTTATTAATGGCGGTCACACGGCTTACTTCGCACACAAGCGGGGTCTCCGTCAAGGAGACCCGATTTCTCCGATGCTATTCAATGTGGCAGTAGATGTACTTCAACAGATGATCCAAGGCATTAATTCAATCATTTCAACATCGATAAGCAACAAATTCCCGGAATCAATTATAGCCATGCAGTACGCGGATGATACCATCTTTGTTTTAAATGCCGAACCCATCACACTCATCTCTTTCAAAGTTGTGCTCAGGCTTTTCACCAAAATTTCTGGTCTCAACATCAACTTCTCTAAAAGCAGCATAGTGCCCTTCAACCTTACCCATGAACAGCAGAACCTAGCTCAGGAGGTTCTTGGCTGTCCTCTCACCACCTTGCCAATTTCTTATCTTGGTTTACCTCTGGATATCACAAGCCCCAACAAACAAGCTTACATGACATTAATTGAAAAAATGGAGAAGAAACTGGCCGGTTGGAAGGGCCGGATGATATCGCGGGGTGGACGCCTTGTATTGATCAATTCGGTGCTATCTTCAATCCCTGTATATTTCATGGCTAGTTTTCGTTTACCTAAGTGGGTCGTAAAGAGACTAGACCGAATCCGACGCCATTTCTTATGGGGCAAATCGAACGGTGACAGTAAGGGTATGTCTTTGCTCAACTGGGAAGAAGTCTGCTATCCAAAGAGTGTTGGCGGATTGGGTGTCAAAAACATAGAGACGCAAAACATTGCATTACTGCTTCGATGGTGGTGGAAGGGGTACACGAACCCAGATTCATTATGGACCCGAATTATGACCCGTCTATACAGGAAGCGATCTCAGACCAACGGACCTTTCTTCTGGCTGGTCACAGGCTCATATTTCTGGAGACAGCTACTCAACCTGAAAAATTTGTTCCACTGGTCCGCTTTCTGGTCGATTGGCAATGGAGTCAGCATTTCATTTTGGCAAGATTCGTGGAACGGCACACCTATCCCCACCAAGGATCCACCCCTACCGAAAATCTCCCTGGCAGAGGCGCTGCCAATCATGCATGTCATTGCACCGGACATCGCTATCTCACAACCAATCACATTCGGTTCGAACAGGGATGTGCTCATTTGGCGCTGGACCACCACAGGCAACTACTCGGCAAAGTCCTTTTACAAGATCTATACCGATGGTGGTAAGGAATCATGGCCACATATGACTGCCTGGAGGTGCAGTTTACCGCCTACGGTAAAAATTTTCGTGTTTCTTCTGCTGAAACAGAAACTGTTAACACATGATGTACTGCTAAACAGAGGTATACAATGCCAACTGCCGTGTGTTGTATGTACCAACAATGATGGTGAGACAGCAGTACACCTATTCTTTGGTTGCCCATATGCACATGAGGTGTGGAATTCAGTATCGCGCCTCACACGACTTAATCTGACTCCCACGGGGGGAGACTCGGTTGCCCACATATGGGACAGTTCATGGGAACAGTTTCGGCGGTGCAGTACAGTAAACAAGAGGACATGGTCGACATGGGTAGCAGGAACCTGTTGGATGCTCTGGAAGCAACGAAATGGCATTATTTTCCGAGGTGAAAGGTTGACAACTCAGTTGCTGGCACGACGGATAGTTGAGGAGGTGCATAGTTGGCTGGTCAATTGCTAAGGCGAGGAAATACTCAATTAGTCGTGATTTCTTAATGTATTCTTTGTTAATTTTGTTGGGCCTTGGCCATGTTGTATCCCTCACGGGAAAACTTAATTAAAAACTGGCAGCCTCTGCCAGTCATTCTCTCAAAAAAAAAAAACAAGTAGGTCCTGTAGATTTGACCATTGAAGTTAGTAATTGGTCTTTAGGTACTTATCAGTAAAATCAATAAATCACTCTAGTCTCCATGGAACTTTTGTAATTAATTCATGTATTTCCTTAGTTATTTATTTACTAAATGGAACTTTTTATTTTTTTGTATTTGCAGTGGACTTATATATCTTTAAAATTTATCTCTGCCAGGTGGGAACATCACAAATCCTACTTGCAAGATTGCAGGATCCTTTAATCAGAAACTAATATTCCTCATTTAACAGAACACATGCAGCGCTGTTGACATTTCAATAACTTGCGCTAAATAAATAATTGTGAGCACTGATATTTAACAGAATAGCATGGTCAGAAAGCACACGGCACTCACAGCACATGGCCAGAAAATCAAGTTTTCTGCTCTTTGTACCAAAGTACAAGTACAAATTCAGATTGAAACATAAGAAAACAATAGTACTCTCAACAAATAAACCTAAAAAACAACAAAGAAACCTAAAAAAAAAAGAGCACTCTCAACCCTCTATGTCCTTCCGAGTCTTCCTTGTTCTCTTCCTACACATAAGAAATCATCAAGCTTATTATTTATTTGAAAAGTAGATTGACATAATAAACTCAGAAAACCAAAAACAATGCAACAGTACCTCTTGTTGGTGCTTGGTCCAGAATTGCAGGCGTCTTCTGTATCACCGGGAAGTGGAGCTTTGCATGTTCTTTCTTGGTGGCCATATTGCTTGCATCTCTTACATTGGTGTTGACATAATCCTTTCGACCACCCATTTTAATGTCTTGCCCTTGACATAATCCTTTCGACCATCAATTTTCTTATTGACGAATGCTTCAATCCTAGCCTCTATCCTAAACGCAGTTTCAGGGTCACACCTATACAGAATTTAGAAATAATGTTAGATTACGCACTAATGCAACATCCATTCAAATTGAAATAGAAATCATGCAACATCCATTCAAGTTGAACTAGAAATCTTACCCACTGGGAATCCATGGCTTGTCCATCTTATTCACGGAATCCATGACTTGTCCATCTTATTCACACCTCCAAACCCGTTCCTAAAGCATCAATATTGGTGGAGAAACCTGCATATATTAGAATCAGGAGTAATACAAAGCTTACCGAATCACAGAGTAATACAAAGCTTCCGTAAACAAATATTAGAATCAGGTAAATAATTAAATTAGTTATATACAGATAAAGGAACAATTACTATCACTTAGCTACCTGAACTCATTAAAACAAACAACTTCTCACTCAGCTTGTATGGCAGTGACCATTGCAAACTCGCCTAAAACTGGGAACCACATAAAAGATACTAACATAGTATGATTTAGACAGAAGACAGAAAGAAACCTGGACAAGGAAGTAAAAGACGCAAAGGCAGTATAGTGGTATTCTATTGGCATATGTTGAAGCATAATCAACAATTTTTAAGTATCGATTAAATTGATTTTGTCTTATTATCTTCAATTTTGCAGCTGAGAAAAACCAAACTAAAAACAAAAAATTTCGAATTGCGACAAACTAGCATAACAGTGAATGCAATATAGTGAAACGAAATTGAGCTTCTGAACAACAATTGAGCTTAACAGTGAATGCAATATAGTGAAACGAAATTGAAACGAAATTGCAATATAGCATAACAGTGAAGAGTAGAACTAGGGTGCTCCTAAGCTCACCAAGCCCTTCCGTGAGCGTGACTCTAAAACCTATCAAATTGACTTCAAACGACATTTCCAAACCGTTAGATGTTCAATCTATATTAAAATGTGCTTGGAGACCAAATTTTATATTTTTTGGAATTTTTTTACTATTTATTAAGATGGTTTGAAAATCGCTGTTTTCCAATGGTGCAGAATTTTAATAAAAACAGCGATTTTCAAACCATCTTAATAAATAGTAAAAAAATTTCAAAAAATGTAAAATTTGGTCTCCAAGCACATTTTAATATAGATTGAACATCTAACGGTTTGGAAATGTCGTTTGAAGTCAATTTGATAGGTTTTAGAGTCGCGCTCACGAAGGGCTTGGTGAGCTTAGGAGCACCCTAGTTCTACTCTAACAGTGAATGCAATATAGTGAAACGAAATTGAGCTTCTGAACATATAATTTTCAGTTTTCAAAGAGAAGAAATGAGATTAATTATTTTGTGCTCACCAATGTAAGGTACTCCTTTGATTTGGGTCAGTTGGAAGGAAGGTGATGATCAGAGAGAGAGGCCGGCGGAGAAGAGAGGCGGGCGGAGGAGAGAGTCGCCCCGGGTGCCGTGCGGAGGAGGGAGTCGCCCCTGGTGCGGAGGAGGGAGTCGCCTCTGATGCTGTGCTTGGGTTTGGGTACTGACGGAGCCATTCCCTTCAGTATTTCACATAATCTTCATCAGGGGTATTTTGGTCAATATTAAAATTTGTTGATTTTTCAGAATAATTTAAATCAAAAATCTGAATTTAGTGTATAATTGTGGCAATTAGCATAATTTAACAACTTTGGAGTGGCAATTTTCTAATTTCATGTTTTGGGGTGGCAAATTCATAATTTCCAAGTTTTGTAGTGGCATATAAAAAATTTTCCCTAAAACTTTTCATAATGTTATCTGTTATCACAGCCGTTAAATTTTCTCTATGGTAAACCCTTCATTTAAATAAGGATCAATTGGTCAAATTACAATTGGATTTAATATAGGCAAATTCTTCTATGGGCATAAGAACTTATTTGTAAAATGAGCATATTTTTATTTTCAAAGTTCAAATAGTCGATCCGACCGTTCAACATTTTCTCCATATTACAATGTACTTGGAGGTCAAATTTTACATTTTTCTGAATTTTGTTACTATTTATAAGATGGGTACAAAATTCAATGGTCTGAATTTGACTAGTTTTGTAAAATACTTAATAAATAGTAAACAAATTCAGAAAAATGTAAAATTTGACCTCCAAGTACATTTTAATATGGAGATAATGTTGAACGGTCGGATCGACTGTTTGAACTTTGAAAATCAAAATATGCTCATTTTACAAATAGGTCCTTATGCCCATAGAAGCATCCCTCTTAATATATATATATATTTTTTTAGATAGAATCTGGCTAACATGCTACGCGTAGCATAGAGGGTCTCCGTGCTATGGGTCAATTTTTGAGTTTTCAAAATTCTAACGGTCGATCTGAACCGTTCAACATGATCTCCATATGAATATGTACTTACAAACCAAATTTTACATTTTTTAGAATTTTTTTACTATTTTTTAAGCCACTTTGAAAATTGCTGATCCAATAATCTTTGTGTACAAATTACTGTTTTTTCAAAGTGCCTTAATAAATAGTAAAAAAATTCTAAAAAATATAAAATTTGGTTTGCAAGTACATATTCATATGGAGATCATGTTGAACGGTTCAGATCGACTGTTAGGATTTTGAAAACTCAAAAATTGAGCCGTAGCACGGAGGCCTCTATGCTATGCATAGCACCGTAGACACTTCCTATATATATAGTGGCTAATATCAAAACGTTTGCACCAAGGACCTCGTGCAACCAAGTCGTTTTTGAATTTTCAAAGTCCAAACAGTCGATCCAAACTGTTAGATGTGATCTCTATATTAAGATCTGCTTGGAGACCAAATTTTATATTTTTTGGAATTCTTTTACTATTTATTAAGCCACTTTGAAAATTGCTGATCACATGGCCCAGAATTTGGTTGCACTGTTTTTACTGTTCACCCGGATCATCAATTTTCAAAGTGGCCTAATAAATAGTAAAAAAATTCCAAAAAATGTAAAATTTGGTCTCCAAGCAGATTTTAATATAGATTGAACATCTAACGGTTTGGATCGACTGTTTGGACTTTGAAAATCCGAAAACGACTTGGTTGCACCAGGGCCTTGGTGCAAACGTTTTGATATTAGCCACTCTCTCTCTCTCTCTCTCTCTATATATATATATATATAGAGCTAGGCTATGGTGAGTTGTGAAGTAAGAGGTCATTTTTACTTCACGCTTATATTTTCATTTTGAAAATTCAAACAACCGATCCGAACCGCTCAACATGTTCTCTATATTGAAATGTGCTTGGAGACTAAATTTTACATTTTTTGGAATTTTTTTACTATTTATTAAGCCACTTTGAAAATCACTGATCCGGTGGTCTAGAAATTTTTACTGTTTTTTATTGTTTACAGTGGATCAGCGATTTCAAAGTGGCTTAATAAATAGTAAAAAAATTTCAAAAAATGTAAAATTTAGTCTCCAAGCACATTTCAATATAGAGAACATGTTGAGCGGTTCGGATTGGTTGTTTGAATTTTCAAAATAAAAATATGGCGTGAAGTAAAACGACGTTTTATTTCACAACTCACCATAGTCTATCTCTATATATATATATATATAATTATCCGAAAATATTTTCGTTTTGTATCCATATTTAAATTTGTATTAGTGGATTATCTGCTCTGTATCTGTTTAAGACAGCTTTGGTTTTAAATTTTGTTATCCGTTTACTATTTGAATTTATATTCGTATTCGTTCATTGAAATACGGATACAAATTTAATATTAGCATTATCCGCTTCGAATTCGCTATGTTTACACCCTACGTCTGTCTCTATTCAATAAAAAAATTTACTCTTTTCAAAATAAATAAATCTAATACATCCGGGCTTCCTTCTCAATTCTGTGCCAAGTCATATCACTTTGCCTTATAATCTTAATAACTTCAACATCACTGGATACAAAGCGAAATAAAAAAAATAAGAGCCATCTTTGCGAATTAGAGAGAAAAAAAAAGATGGTTGTCGCTACTTCACTTGTTCTTTTTTATTTTATATACTTTTGTTAGCATTTTGTATTTAAACTCAGAAATTCTATAGTAAAAATGAATTATTTTATAATGTTGTTAATATTTTGTACCTATCTCTAATTGAAATCCTAAATCCATCCTGCTTACACATCTCAAATAAACATCTCATCTAATTTTTAATAACACTTGATCTGGAATGACACCCGTAGTAGTCTCGTAATTTATATTCATAACGGGTGAATAAATTGTAAATCCTTAAATCTCAGGCGTAGATCAAGAGAAAACAATCCTTGGAAGAAAACAAACAGACCCTACCGTGTCTGCACCGTTTCGTCTTCGGTCCTTGCCCGTCTAATTAAGCCATCACCTAAGACCAGAAGCTTCTAAACCCCACCGGCGCGTCAATTCCTAGCTCGCTTAATTTCTACAAATCAAATCAAATCAAATTACCCCACACCATTCAACTCTTTACTACTATCTACAAATAAAACCACGTGGCGATTTCCAATTGCATATCAAGCCAGAAGACCATCCTCATCACTACACGTCACCAGTCAGTGTTTTGGAGAGTGCATGAGGTCTACCAAGAAAAGTAGCGGGGAGGATTAAGCTATCAGAAATTTAGATCTCCAACGAACGGTCAGGCAAAGCAATTCCTTCCCGGGATCTTAAAATGTTCTGCCAGAGTATTGTACCGCGGAGCAAATATTGAGATGCCTTGTTATATTATTAGTACTTGTTATATTTGGGGTGTTTAGACTTTAGACTCTCTCTTATTTTGGTGCTTTCCCACCGCAACCTACCCCATATTAAAATTCTATTTCCTGCTCATCTCTTGCAAAAATTTAATAGAAAAAAAACCGATCGCGATTTTTCTTCTCTTCTGCTAATTCAATCTCCGATCGATTGGATGGCAGCTCCTGTAAACAAAATCAGAAACGCCAAGCTTGTAATATTCTTTCTTTTAATTGGGATTTCTACTCTTTTTTTTCTTTTTTTCTTGAGGAAAACGCATAATCGCCTCCTCATCGAGGTCTTTGTTTAGAACTTATCTGATGCTTTCTTTACTAATTCATCAGAATTGTGTTTTGCGTTGATTCTTCTGACTTGAATTTGCTTATCAATCTGCTTATCGGGATCATTTTTCTTCTTCTTAAATTAGGTTCTTCTTGGAGATGTTGGCACGGGCAAATCCAGTCTTGTTTTGCGATTTGTGAAAGGCCAATTTGTTGAATTTCAGGTTAGTCTTAGGGTTTTGATATTTCAAAAAAAAAAAAAAAATTCTATACTATGTATTCCACCTAGTTATGACGCTGGTTTACTATCAAGTTGCTTTGGGCGTGACGCGATGTGAAAAATTCAGATATGTCCGATCATTTTGCTAAGCTAAATAGATGACGACTTATAACTGTGTCAATTATTTTACTTAATTGAGTTGACCCTAACTTAATAAGCACCCTAATCTGTCTAAAATCTCATGATCTAAATTTTCATTAGCTTCGATTAACGTCATTTGTGATTGGCCAGCCTTTTTTTATCATAATCATTTTACCAATGATTAGGGTGCTCGGCATAACAAGTGAGGCGCCTATTTGTTTTGCGAGCTGTTATCCAAATATCTTCTTTTCCTCCGTTTTATATCCATCAGCATTCTTTGCAAAAAAGCGTACATTTAAATATATATTGCATACAAAGAGGAACTATGAAGGGCAGGCCTGGCGCAGTGGTAGAGTATCTCCACTTGTGTCCTGGAGATCCTGGGTTCGAATCAGCCTCCTTGCAAAAATGCAAGGAGAAGGCTGCCTAGAAATTCCCTTCCCCAGACCCCACAACGTGTGGGAGCTTTCGGCATTGGGTGTGCCCTTTTTTATACAAAGAGGAACTATGTACATGGATTCTATGGCACAAATTGTATTATAGGTTTTATAACATATGCCTTCCTGTATGCCAAAGTAATGTTAAATTATTATGTTGACTTGTTATCCAATATCCCTTCCTTTGCAATAAACCGGGAGCAACATTTTTCAATTGTTTCTGCTGTCATGTAATTTATTCTTTTTACAAATGTAGGAGTCAACAATTGGAGCTGCATTTTTCTCCCAAACAGTGGCGGTGAATGATGAGACGGTGAAATTCGAGATATGGGACACTGCTGGTCAGGAGAGGTACCACAGCCTGGCCCCAATGTATTACAGAGGTGCTGCAGCTGCCATAATTGTGTACGACATAACCAATATGGTTAGTATAATATATTTCTTTTCTTATTTAGGATATTTAACTTTTGTGATGCTTAGTCCATTACAATTTACAGATTGGTTTTGACATGTTTATAATGATTTCATAAATATCTTTGTTATGATGCCTCGCTTATGTCATACCAGTAGATTAAATTGGAAAACTTGTTTTTGTTATTATTTTCTTGGGTGTTGAGATCCTTGGTCAATTGTTTTATACTTATTTGGCCTTGTTTATCAGGCTACTTTTACTCGGGCAAAGAAATGGGTTCAAGAGCTTCAATCTCAAGGTATGACCTCTGTCTACCTTATTTATTTTGGCTTTGCTGAAAAGGTTATCTAATGTATAGAGAAGGCTCCCTGTACTGAACACAAATGTTTCTTTCCGGTCAAGATTGTGACAAATTTATTAGTTTATATATCTCCATGCTAGATTTGGCAGCCAATTTAAAATTTGTCATTTTGATGTATTTGTGAATCAAGAATGAGTGTGAAACCACAGCAGCCCTTCGCTGAAGTTTAAGCTATGTATGATGGGAAGCCAAATAGTACAAATGAAATGTAGAAATATACAATTTATATTGTTTCTTCCGCGTAGTTATCAAAACCTACTTTTAATTTATATATACTTTTGTTTGTGGGTCATAGAACTAATGGAATTTTATGTCTCAGGAAACTCGAGCACTATAATGGCTCTAGCTGGAAATAAATCTGATTTATTGGAGTCTAGACAAGTGTCTTCAGAGGTATGTATCTGCATGAAGAACTTCAATTTTATCTGTAACAAACCAGATTCCATACAACATCAGTGTGGATTTTGGTGATTTTTGAGTTCATTTATTGATACAGTTGGACCTTAGCTTTGGACTTCAATTAAAGTTGTGAGATCTCCATAGATGGACAGCTTACAGTCACCTGTCCCTTACATATCAGTAAAGTGTCATTATGACAAGCTTTTGTGGGTCCTGTGGATGTCCAAATATGATTAACTGGTAGGATAATCAAATTCCATAGAAATACTTAAACAAGGACTGTCTGTTCTTATTTATCTCAAAAGAGATGATTATGTCGATGTTGGAACTATTCAGAACAGGACCACACAGTATTAAATGGGTTGCAGTATTAAATTACTTTACTCATTATGGATTTGTAGGAAGCTGAGAAGTATGCCAAGGAGAATGGCCTGTTCTTCATAGAAACTTCTGCTAAAACAGCAATCAATGTTAATGACATCTTCTATGAGATCGGTAGGTGCCCTCTTTGAAAATCCATGCGTACTCATTGTCCCTTGCATAAAGACAATTAATCACCATGTTTAAAAGTTTAATATTGCATATGTAACTCGTACTATTTTCATTTTGCCAATTTTATTAATTGTTCTTAGTGTCTCAAATTCTCAATCCTTTATTTGCATCCCTTAAGCTTGAATACCAAGTACGCAATACTAGGGATGCAGTGTGCTAAGCAGGAGTAACTATTTCTTATTATGTTTAGAATACTGGGCCTTTCTTTTGAGACAGCAGAATATTAAAGTTTCCTTGCGTGATTGAAACCACTATTGTTGCCCTAAGTGAAACTGACTGTCAATTTTTTTCCCTTGTGGTTTATGGTCTCAGCGAAGAAATTGCTAGAAGGTCAAACTGTGCAACAGAACACACAAGGCATGTTATTGACACAGGGACAAGCCGATAGGACTGTTAGTACTTCCTCGTGCTGTTCTTAGTTACATTTGTTGTTTTCAATTATAGTCAAATCACTCGCCTCTCCTTGGAATATGTATCTAATCACCTCGCTCTCTCTCTAGTATGGTTATTGTTGTGCTTGTTAGTTGGTTTTCTTCTTTTGAGTTCGTTTGCTGTAAATGTGAATACTAGAGTGAAGTTTTAAATTGTTTGACTGCTTTCTTAAGAATTTTTTCAACTTTGGAAATCGGAAGTTACTATTATGGGATTATGAAAGAAATAATAGCAGGAAATTAAGAGAAAGCACGTGAAAATGAAGTTAAAAGAATATTAGAACCACCACAAACAAAATAAGCTCTGGTCAGATTTTAGCTAGTCTTATGATTTATCAGTAGAAGAGTGTGTAGGCTGTGATACGTCTTTTATCTCAGATCTCAGGGAGAGTAGGCCGTATGTAAGATCTGGGTTGGCGACACGTCCTGTCTTGAGGAGTGTTGTTAGCAACTTGATGGCGGACATATCATTTTTGTTAAGAAAAAAAAAGTGTTGTCCACAACTTGACGTTGTGGGCACCTCATTTTTGTCCACAACGTCAAGCTGCGGTCGTGTCAAATATCAAATTTTCAGAAATTTGTGGCTATTTAGTTTATCAATTTTTTTTATCGTCAAAATTAAAAATTTCGGTGCTAAAAAATTGCATAATTACAGGAAACAAAAATGACAATTGACAGAAATTCCGGTGTTAAATAAATATTATTGTTCTACTATCAACACTCTCTACTTCTGAACTCTCTACTTCTGGTATCTCTTATTATCATTTCATTTTTTAAATTTTAATTACTTTGAATTTAAAATTTAAATGTCAAAATAAAATTATTACATATGATCTATATTATTCTTTCCATGCATATGTAAAAGTTATGACATTTCGACATCATTTTGATCGGAATCATAGAGTTTGTAAAAATATATAGAAATATTAATTTTTTAATATATTGTTTTTTATAAAATTATCAAAACAATAATAGTATTTTTATATACATGTAGAGATAATAATATAAATCATAATTAATAACTTCATTTTCGTATATAAATTTTAGAATTGTTATCGTTAGAAAATTAGAAATTAACAGTATTTGAAATAATAATTCAGCTACAGATAATTATTTACGCCCCTATACGCGAGTTCGCATCTTCTGCATTAACTCAAAAGAGCATCTTTTAAATTTAATACATTTCAGCCGTCTGATTAGGACCAGAGCCAATCCAGTCCCCGCCTATGACGCACAGGGCCCTTTAATGATAGTGCGGATTTCAATCGGATGGTGCAGATCTATTAACGCACTTTCCGTTAATGTAGAGGATACAGATTCACTATACGCAGGGGATGTGTATTGCTCACTAGACAGACACGCCATGACGCCAAACATTCCCTCCGTCGGGTGTGCGCAATCGAATACATATTCCTCAACCCATTTCTTTATAGTTTCTGTCGTAACCGTACGGTACCTTTGAATTTGATCACCTTTCACGGCCTCACAAAACATTAACTCCCGACTCCAAACTTGAATATTCTGCTCTCTCTCTATCTCTTTCCTCTTCTCACAATGTCAGGCTGCGCGGCGTCGCTCGCCGGCGTTTCCGGCTCCATCTCCTCCCGTTGCCGCGACGGTGCCGCCGCCGAGCACCTCAAGTTCGCCTCCCTCGGTATCATCCTCGTTGCCAGCGCCATCGGCGTGGCCGCGCCGGTCGTTCTCGCTCGTTTCCTCTCACGCTACCCCTCCTACCCTAGCCTCCTCCTCCTTGTTAAGTGCTTCGCCGCTGGCGTCGTTCTCTCAACATCGCTCGTGCACGTGCTGCCTGATGCTTCGACTTCTCTCCTTTCGTCGTGTCACGTGTCTCCAGACGGCTTCCCTTTTTCCGGACTGGTTACCCTGATAGGGGCGCTACTTTCGCTATTGGTTGAGTTGTCGGCCTCGCACTCGCACTCGCATGAGATTTCTCTCTCGCTGGACGATGGAGTCGCCCCGATCAAAGACTCTGGCCTTAATCCGTATACCAAGGTCGGAGCGCAAGAGATGGGATGCCACAATGGTAGATTAGATTCCCTTTTTATAATTAAAATACTGTCCCTCATTATGGATTTGAATTCGGCCTGAAATTTGATTGGGAAGATTCATGTACCCTTTCTGGAGCAGAACCACCATAGATGTATTGTTATTGAATTTGAGAATTTGGTTGGAAGGTCCTGCCTTTGTGTGACATTAGTGATTGAATTTTGTTTCAAATTGAAATGATTTGAATTATGTCTTCAACATCTGATGGAGGTGGTAATTTGGTGCATGATATGACTTTCTGTTTGTAATCCAGTTAGAAAAGTGATAAAAGTTGCATCGAAAATAAAAATGATATTGATATTTATTGAAACTGATGGTGCAATATAGGTGGGGATTTGGAAAAGGATGGAGGTAATGAAGAGGGCCAAGGGACAGAAGATGAAGAGCAGAGAATGGTGATGATGAAACAGAAAATGGTATCAAAGGTGCTAGAAATTGGGATTGTTTTTCACTCTGTTATTATTGGTGTGACTGTTGGGATGTCTCAAGATGTGTGTTCGATCAGGCCGCTCATGATCGCTCTCTCTTTTCACCAAATATTCGAGGGGATGGGTCTCGGCGGATGTATTGCCCAGGTAAAATCCCTGTTGCATAATTTATGAATTATGAATTATTCTGGATTTTGTTTCCTGTACTATGCTTTTGTGTAAATATGTATCATTTTAGTTGTTGGTCTGTAGAGATAACTTTTTAAGTAAGGGAGCTATTTCCCCGCCTTGTTTGGATATTCAATCTAAAGTTGCAAATGGGTATTTGTGATACAATCAAGTAACCCCGTCAACTTACTGTTCTATGATTTTGACAATTTTCAATGTTTGATTAATGGATCATGGTGTTTAAAAGCTTTAAAATTAGTTACTGAAATGAGTTTTGTATTATTGTTGGAGCTTCTTGGTAGTAGGCTAGTAGCATTAGAGTATTGTCCAACACCTAATAGAATCTAATCAGAGAGAAATGGCCAGATCTCTGTGGTCCTAACAAAATAGAATTATTTCTTTTATCATAGTTCCTTGTCCCAAAGTAAGATTCATACTATTTATAATGGATTTGAAATATATGTTGTATTTAGTTCCAATTGTACCAGCCTTTAGTTCTTGTGGACAAATCACCAGCACCTCATGCATAAACCAGTCAATATCATGTATCCTTTTTCTTTTTAAGATTGATTTTTAAGCTGGGGGGCCGTTTTGATGATTTATCCATTGAAATATTGCTTTCTGGATAAAGTAAGCTGATAATGGTGATATATGAAGCCAATATCTCCACTCAGAGATTATAAAACGACATTCCTCAAAACAGTTTCTTCTTTCCACATCATTTGTTATCCCTTTGTAATGAACTTCTTCCTTGTTACGGTAGTGGTATCCTTGTGTTATGCACCCATAAGAAGCACTATGCTTTCTTTCTTCAATTTTCTGTTTGATAATGCTTTCTATCACTAGTCTTTTGTTGAATAGAATCAAAGCATTTTTTGTATTCTAAATCCTCTCCACTAATCACCCATCAAAAGAAAAGAAAATAAAATAAACATATAGAAGAAAATACAATCCTAAATCCAGCTTTTGAATGTTTCATTTTCTTGTAGGTCTCAGAATGTTCCTTTAAATACTTCATTTTAAATCTGTAATTTTGTTTGCAGGCTGGGTTTGGCATGACTACTGTTGCTTATATGTGCATAATGTTCTCGGTGACCACTCCCCTGGGGATAGTGTTGGGGATGGTTTTTTTTTACCTGACGGGATATGATGATAGTAGCCCCAATGCTCTATTGACAGAGGGGCTGTTGGGCTCTCTTTCAGCAGGAATCCTAGTCTATATGGCCTTGGTCGATCTAATTGCGGTCGACTTTTTCCAAAACAAAGCTATTAACTCAACACCTGGCCTGAAGAAGAAGTGTTTCGTTGCGCTAGTGTTTGGATCTGCTGCGATGTCCATTCTCGCAATATGGGCATAGCAGAGAAATATGATGGATTAGTTCAGAAAATAGTGATTTATAAACTGTAGACAGAGTAATCCCCACAGAGGTTGAAAATGAAAATTGCGACTAAATATTCGCTAATTCTTGTAAATGTTGTAGAAATTTGGTCTAGTAATAAAGGAGGATGTCCCACCCTTTGGTTGTGAGGGTTAAACCCTTTGGTTGTGCATGTGCAGTAACCCCCAAACTTGATTTTTCATAGAACCCAACCAGTCAATCACCACCACCCCAAATATAACAAAAATAAAAACCCACACACGCAGAGACACGACCTATTGTATGTGCATCCTCATGTAGTGCTAATTATCGCTCACAAACCTTAGATAATTTCTAATTACAGGTGGCCTTTATTTTAACAAACAGGCCGATTTTACTTTGATGACTCCTGATTAAGCCGTCCTTGTGGACTATGAAGTGGTTCCACTTTTTCAGAGAGATTTTTTTGAGCTCCAAATTCACCATTTTTCTGAGGTTCAATCCTTTAGTTAGTCGCCTTTTGACTAATACTTTGATCACTTACCTACAAGCCGATTCACTTTATTCGTTGTGGTTTTCCCAAATTAATTACTTTTTAAGTTATTTATTTTGTAAATTTAAAGGTGTTGTTCTCTGCAAGGTATCTGTTTACAATTTACATGATTTACACACAGAATATGTTCTTCTTCTTTGATACATAGTGGTACATGATACCACCTATGTCAATTTTCTTGAAACGCCCAACAAGAACATTCCTTCACATACCCTCCTCGCACTGCGCTAAGATAGAGAAAGGAATGGGGGTACCAGGATCGGTACTAACCATCACCGACTTATTTAACATGTTCTGTGACCAGAAAATACAAACTTAAAACTTTTCGCCAATTAGCAGCCTTCTCTTTTTTGTTGCACGTCTTCCATCGCCAGCTGCCACCAATTCGGATCTAGTGAAGTAACCCAATCTTTGAGTTTTGGATCGAGACCGTCGGGTTCGAATCCACGAAAATCCATCCCTGAAGTGAGCGCACACACATCCCGACGATGAATTCGAATTCCGAGACGATCTCGAGCGACGAATTCGAATCGGCCAGTCACGATCCAAAACCCAAAGATTGGGTTACTTTAGGGGATCCGAACCCAGCCGCCACTGCAACCTCACTGCCGTACCATCCTGGTACCATTTTTGTGCCAGTATGCTGCTCTTCATCCCTCGCTATGAAGAGGCCTACACTGAGACTGGAAAAATTTGGTGAATAGGTTTCTATTCAAGTAGACCATAAACCATTTATCCAGAAATAATCAATGATATAATCATGGTCGCTACTCGCTAGTGATATCCCTCACCTTTGTACCTTTTGGTTAAAACATGCTTCATTCTTTGCAATCAAATAAATCAATGAATGGCACAAAAGACAATTGTAAAACATTTCCTTTGCACCCTCCCAACTGAGAAATATATATCCAAATGTCCCTCACAGTAGTGCAATTCATGGTGCATTTGTCATATTCTTCTAACAAGAGAACAAAGCTATTGCCCAGAATTACAAGGCTTAACCTGATACTGGATTATAATTCCTAAATTTTGTTTATCAATATACTTAGAATGTGCGCACTATCTAGAATTTTCTGCTTACATCTTGAAAGCTTATCTAGGCAAGGTACAGAAACCTTTCCTTGAAATAAGATCCAATATGGCTAACTGTAACGATTGCTTCTGCAACTCTACTAAGCTTACAATTTTCTCAAACTATTTTGCAAAAAGAGGCAAAAGAACAGATATCTGTCTGTCCATCTGAATTTTGTACAAAAAACTAGACTGACAAATGGTCAGAGTTCAATGCGAATACTATTTTGAAAAATGTTCAAAGTTTAGCAAAGAAAAATTCCAAGGAATGTATAAACACCAGCTGTTAATACAATCAACACCTGTAAGTCCAGAGGTGGAGCCAAATAAATAGAATTGTGAGGACCAAATGAGTGTGGGATAATTCAATTTTATAAGGGGACTAAAGAGTTTATGTACAAGCAAAAAATATAAATTCTAAAGGACAATAATGCAAGTTTCAAATAGATAAGGGGGAAATGACTTCTCCTCTGCAACCCCCTCCCTTCATCCACCCCTGCCTGTAACACAAGTTAATTCACGGAACGAGCCGACATGCCTTCTAGTAATATTACAACTATGCACATATACCTCATAAACTGCTGGATGAAGCTCTGAAACCAGCTACGTATAGAACATTTTACCTTTTCAGTATAAGCGGATAACTTTCGGGAAGCACTGCTAAATTTTACCCATTACCCACTAAAACCTCGATAACAAGAGAACAAAGCAATTGCCCAGAAATACAAGGCTTAACCTGATACTGGATTATTATTCCTGAAATTTGTTTATCCATATACTTCAAATGTGCACTCTATCTAGAACTTCCTGGTTACATCTTGAGAACTTATCTAGGTAAGGTACAGAAACCTTTCCTTGAAATGCCATTCAAATGAGATCTAGCAACGACTGAATATATAAACACTGAGCCTATGACCCCACTTTGTTTTTCATTTTTTTCTTAGATATAAAAGATCAGGAACTTTCATATTTACTGAATTGAGGGAGAAATTCAAGAGAGATCAGTTGCTAAAGCGCTTTCCCTCCTTCTCCTTGGAAGCTCCAACACTGCCAAATTTTCCAAGGATGAGAATGTGTTATTAGAAAAGTTTTTATTATATTCCTATTAATGTCTTTAAAACGATTAACTATGTAGATTTATTTCTAGGCATTTTTACTACTAACTTTTACAAAAAAACACACTGGCAATAATATCTGCTATTGGACAGCCGATTCCATTAAAAATCAAATAAAGAGAGTAAAAATCGTAAGTTGGATGGGAAAAGAAGTCACCGTAGCCAAAATGGTGAATTTTGTAAAAACTGAAAAAAAAAAAAGCAAGGCAAAGTATAATAAGATCGAACATAAAGGAAGTTAGGAAGGTATTGAAGAAAATGAAAAAGAAGAAATAGGATGGCAGATCGACTTACAAGCGAACCAAAAAATATAAAATCCAAAATCTTCAAGAATCAGGTCAGAATTCTATAAAAGAAAATGAAGAGAAATCAAGCTAAAATTACAAAATTAAATTAAGGTTCCAAGGAAAACGAAGAAATCGAGCCGAACTTATTTAATAGAGTCAATACTGTGAAAAACGAATGAATCTCCAGAAATTAGGCTCTACATCTGGGAAACAAAATTGGAGAAAACTAGTGAGAAAAAAATTTGGACCATTTCTCGATTTGTGCGTGTCATCCTTGCGCAGGGGCCATGCTAATCTTCTCTGTATCGTTCCAATTTTATCGGATGTCTCCGAAGAGACGAAACTAGTCTCTCCATGCTAATATAAAAGAAACTACAAAACTTATTATATCTCTTTGTGGGACTATCAGCATGTTCTCATCGTACCGGAGCGTGATTTAGCTCAAAAGGATATTACGTAGACCTGGTCTTATCTTGGTCTCTGTGGTCCTACCAGCGGAGAAATATATAGCTCACTTGTTTTAGGCTGTACTGGCCCAACTATAATTGTGGGCTCTCACGTTTAAAATCCAAGTTCTCTTCTGAATTGCCGAAAATTGGAATTCACATCCGCCTCGGTACCGTGGAATCTTTTAGAATTAGTGGATTCGGACCGTTCTTTTCAACTTTGCACGAATCTCAAAGCCCAATAATACTGCCAATGCAGCCCGAATCTCAAAGCGGCTGAGAGTAAATCTCAAACCATAAAGTGAAGGGAATCTTTTCTTAAAGTGCCAATTTGCCAAACAAATTTGGCCGATATTTTTATTAAAACCCCCAAAAAAAACAAATTATCAAATCTGCTCCCACTCCAAAGTTATAATTATTTCTACCCTAACCGCCCGTGGGCTGGGCGGTCCACTTTTTCCACCTGACCGCCCAGCAGCCGGGCGGTCCACTGTGCATAGCTGACCGCCGAGCCACTGGGCGGTCCAATTTCCATAGCTGACCGCCCAGCAACTGGGCGGTCCGCTAGTGTTTTTTTTTTTTTTTTTTTAAAGATTAGATTAGAGACAATATGAATATAAAGATGCTGAATTCTTAACGCTAAAAGTTCGAATTTTTTTTGTATATATTAGTTAGATTACTTCTGTGAAGCATATTTATACTAAAATACGCTAAATTACTTGGAATTATGTTAAATTACGTTGAGTTACACTATATTAAGTTAAATTACACTAAATCACATTACATTACGCTAAAATACGGTAAATTACATATGAATAGGGACGATATCTTCACTGAAAAGGCGAAAAACGACGACGAAACTTCAAACGGTCATAAAACGGCGCTCGAGTGTCCGATTTCAGCAAATGAGCACTTTTCGGAAAGCTTGAGAAAATGCGCATGCGTCCGTGCCCGCTATGCCGGATTCCAAAATTCAGAATCACCAAAAAACAAAGGGAAAAGCCTCAAAACTTGAGTTGAAGTTTCCGATTAAGATTTTCATTTCTATTATTCAATCCAAGTAGTTCAGTAAATTAGTTACATAATGAACTTGTAGAATACCAATTTTTACTATTTTCGGAATTTTTTTACTATTTTTTATGATTCATGAAAGATGGCACAGAATCGGTCTACTTTAGCGTAATTTTGCGTATTTTAGCGTAATTTACCATATTTCAGCATAATTAGCGAAGTTATTGTTATTTAGCGTAATTTAGTGTAATTCAACGTAATTTAACATAATTCCAAGTAATTTAGCGTATTTTAGCGTATTGAGTAATTTAGCGTATTTTAGCGTATTGCGTAATTTAGCGTATTGAGTAATTTAGCGTATTTTAGCGTATTGCATAATTTAGCGTATTGAGTAATTTAGCGTATTTTAGCGTATTCAGTAATTTAGCGTATTGAGTAATTTAGCGTATTTTAGCGTATTGCGTAATTTAGCGTATTGAGTAATTTAGCGTATTTTAGCGTATTGAGTAATTTAGCGTATTGAGTAATTTAGCGTATTTTAGCATATTGAGTAATTTAGCGTATTGAGTAATTTAGCGTATTTTAGCGTATTCAGTAATTTAGCGTATTGAGTAGCGTATTGAGTAATTTAGCGTATTTTAGCGTATTGAGTAATTTAGCGTATTGAGTAGCGTATTTAGTAGTTTAGCGTATTGAGTAATTTAGCTTATTTTAGCGTATTGAGTAGTTTAGCGTATTGAGTAATTTAGCGTATTGAGTAATTTAGCGTATTGAGTAATTTAGCGTATTTTAGCGTATTGCGTAATTTAGCGTATTTTAGCGTATTTTAGCATATTTTAGCGTATTTTAGTGTCCGATTTCAGCAAATAAGCACTTTTCGGAAAGCTTGAGAATAACTCACTTAAGTAATTTAGCGTATTGAGTAATTTAGTATAACTCACTTAAGTAATTACATATTGAGTAAATTACTTAAGATTTTCATTTCGTCGTCGTTTTTCGCCTTTTCAGTGAAGATATCGTCCCTATTCATATGTAATTTACCGTATTTTAGCGTAATGTAATGTGATTTAGTGTAATTTAACTTAATATAGTGTAACTCAACGTAATTTAACATAATTCCAAGTAATTTAACGTATTTTAGTATAAATATGCTTCACAGAAGTAATCTAACTAATATTTACAAAAAAAATTCGAACTTTTAGCGTTAAGAATTCAGCATCTTTATATTCATATTGTCTCTAATCTAATCTTTAAAAAAAAAAAAAAAAAAACACTAGCGGACCGCCCAGCTGCTGGGCGGTCAGCTATGGAAATTGGACCGCCCAGTGGCTGGGCGGTCAGCTATGCACAGTGGACTGCCCGGCTGCTGGGCGGTAAGGTGGAAAAAGTGGACCGCCCAGCCCACGGGCGGTTAGGGTAGAAATAATTATAACTTTGGAGTGGGAGCAGATTTGATAATTTGTTTTTTTTTGGGGGTTTTAATAAAAATATCGGCAAATTTGGTTTTGGATGGGTCAATGCCAAGATCAATTTATAGATTGGCACACTTTGAAAAATGTTCAGCAATTTGCTCTAAGTTTACCATCTAACCAAAGATCAGCATTTTTACTTGTTTTTAGTGCTACATGTTGGACCCTGTGGAAGCATAGAAATGAGATCTGCTTCCAAAACGGGACCCCTAAACCAGCTCAGCATATAATTTTACTTACCATTTCTCTGATAATCTATTGGACAGGTCACAAGAAGAGAACACGGATCAAGAAAATTAGAGAGGAGACTTGTCGCTGGATGCCGACTGAGGATAACATCGACGCTATTCCATTGCGTGTTTGGATGCCGGGAGACGACCAGATCCAGAGTTATCAACCCCCAGAAGACGAAGAAGATAAGGACAATCACCAGGCGTAGGAATGTCTTAGCTTACTCTAGGGGTCAAGTATGCTGATAGTATGTTAGGGCTATATTTAGCAGATCAGGCAAACACTTTTGGGCTGTTTACTTATTCGCAGTCTTTTGTTTTGGATATGTGGGTAGAGGAGTTCTATCTCCTAATTTTGATACTATATGTACCTGGTTACCTCTGTTTCAGTGAAACGAAACTGGACTTCGGCCTTTTTAACCAAAAAAAATATTAGAGATGATACTTATTCCGAAAATTGTTGTCGTAAGAAAGACTCAGTCTCTTTTTAACTCGTAGTCTTTTCTTTTTTAGAGACAACTAGAGCCATAAAAAATAGCCAGAAGAGAACTTCGATAAAAATTTCGGCAATTGGATGGTCTAATAGGCTACCATGTATTCAAAATTCTAAAGGTCGATCCAAACTGTTCAACATGGTTTCCATATAAATATGTACTTGTAAACTAAATTTTACATTTGTTATAATTTTTTTATTATATTTTTAGATGGGTAAAAAATTGTTGTTTTTGGATGGTCAGAATTTTTAAATCAAGTGATTTTTTCCGAAATTTTTATTAATAGAAAATAAAATAAAAAAATATTGACATTGAAGAACGATTTGACGGAAATTTGAGATATAACAAAGACGTGATGGTCCATAACGTCTATGGGACGTTATGGACCATCACGGCCAGATTAGCCTATTACTTGCGTTAAACGTATAACAAAAACACGAGCCGTTATGGTCCATAACGGCCAGGGACGTGCTGAAAAAAAAGAAAAACCAGACTGTTATGGTTCATAATGGCCAGAAATGCGCTAAAAAAAAAACAAACCGTTATGGAGCATAACGGCCAGGGAGACGCTTTTGACGAGGCTCAAATTTAATTCAATGCCAAATATGAACGAGAGGGATATTATAAGTTAAATGATAGTCAACAATTATTTTTATTACGTACAATAGAATCTTCTGTGATGCAATGATATCAAAATGTTTGTCACAATTTTGTAGTGATTGAGAGACATTTTTATCGTATCGTATATGTTGCACAATGGCAGCCGACATTTTTATTAATATCCAAAGTTAATTACAAATTAATAAATATACCCACGTTAGCTGGGTATTTTTAAAAATGTCCAAACCGGCCATTTAATGGCCGGTCCACTTTTTTTCTCAACCGGCCATTTAAATGGCCGGTTCTTAATTTATGTTGTTGTTTAAATGGTCATTAAATGGTCTTTATTAGTGTACAATTAAATGGTTGGTGGGTTTTATACGAATGCAGTGGTATTTAATGTCATTGGATGATGTGACAACCAATAAAAACTCATTTCTATACAGAATTTGTCAATGCAGATGGTTGGTGAGTTTTATTTAAAATTTTATTGAATCAAATTTTAAATAACAAATTTAAATAGTTGAAATCAATTTACTTGATGGTTGATTAATAATACGTTTTTATGCAAATTTATTAATTTTAATTTTATTTAGAGTAAAATAAAACGGTCAAATATGATAAAAAATGGATGTATTGAAAATAACTTATAAACTTTTATTTTTTTTACCATTTGACTTATAAAGTAGATCAGTTTCAACAGTTTAAATATATTGTTTTAATTCGATTTAATATATTTTAGAGTTAAGTTTGAGTACATATTAACATCGCTCATCAATTAATGGAGTCTTAGAAATGATGATGGCGCGCCTTTTCAATGTGGTTCGTTCAATTAAACGAATCAGAACACACTATTATGATTTATAAGAGACTTTTTTCTTTCAATTTCGGTGTTAATTTGGTTCATCCATTTCAAATCTCATTCTAATATTTTTTTTTATTTTTTTTGAGTAAAAAGGCACAAGATCCGGTTTCATATAAAGATGAAACAAATATTTTTATATATATATATATGTGAAGATTATGGTATTTTGCATAACTCTGTTCAAATAAAATTTTTTTATATAAAGGTGAAGATTAAGGTACAACATTTGATTTAATGGCTATTTAATTGTACGCTAACAAAGATTATTTAATGACCATTTAAACAGAAAAAAAAAAAAATTGAGAACCGCCCATTTAATGGCCAGTTGAGAAAAGAAGTGAATCAGCTATTAATGACCGATTTGGGCATTTTTAAAAATACCCAGATAACTTGGATATATTTATTAATTTGTAATTAACTTTGGATATTAATAAAAATGTCAGCAATGACAGCATCGACGCTTTTACGCAAAATCTCTCTTTGTACTATTACCAAACAAACAAGATGCTTACATAATATATATGGCGCTCAAAATGCACTACATTCAACACTACAAAGTTGTGTTTCTTTTGCTCATGAAAATATTAGACAAGAAAGATGTTGACTCCTATATTTTTTCTGGGGCATGAGTCCGCGTTATCTATCTCCTATACCTCTTTCATAACTGAACACAATCATACCGTTCCTGATCACTGACACAAACCTCCCGAAACAAAATATTAAACTTGTAACAGCTAAATGCTTATACCAAAATGGTTTTTGATAGTGACTACCTCAGATCTACATACCAGGCTATATTAGGTCTTATAAAATAAAGTGAAAAAAAAAAACAGATTATTCTAAAGTATAAACCGTCACAATTCTTTCTGTACTTTCTCTTTCTTTCTTTCTTTCTTTGGTTCACTGAATATACTCCTCATTATAGCTGTCACTGATCACTGACACAAACCTCTCAAGCCAAGGCAGCTGGTGGAGGTCCTTCATGGTGTCTATGTACGACTCAGCGCAGCGTGGCGGTGGCGGCGGGTCTTGGCACGGGTGGTCGCTCAGGTTAAAACCACCGGACAGGAACCGCTGTATCAGCTGCAGCTGAGCCCTCTCCTGCTCCGAGTAACCCTCCATAGTGTTTGTCGGTATGCAGTCAAAGGAGTCCCATGACCACATCTCCATTTGATGCGGTGGATTTGGATGCAGGGCTCGCATGTCATGTTGTGAGTTGACATAGTAGGTGTCGCATTGGCATGTCTGGTTCCCATGGTGGTAATCTGCACGGCAGGAGTAGCAGAACTCATGCCCGCACCTAAGAAAGAAGGATGTCAGCCTTTTTTTATTTGCATATAAACAAATGCTTTCTAGGATTAGTTAGTTTGCAGTGGAACTGAGCTTGACTGGTTCCCATGCCGATGTATCATACAAGTTTATGTATTGGGAAACTCAAATTTAAATAGTTTGTCTATCAACAAACATAAAATATTTTGATTTGCCACAAATGTTTTAATTGTTGTATTTTGCTTTTGCTTTATCATAGTTAGTATTGACCTTGTAAGAGATTCTTTCATGAAATTTATAAGCAACATTAATATTTGCAGGTATTCTCTGTGCCACAATTAATGCAACACAGATAACTGAATAAACACTTGCAAGGAGTTATTTAATAATAGTAATAACATGGATGACAATAAACAATAATTAAGAAATAAAGAAGATTAATTGTACAAAGATTACGTGTACAGTTCAAAGTCTGATGAGTTGCATCCTTTCAATCAAGAAAAGCAATTCAGGGGACAATTATTGGTTGATCAGCTTGTTAATACAAGCAGATAATAATTTTTAAATTATACTGAGGCATCAACAAAAAATGACCATACAACTAAACCAGAATTGAGCAGAGTTAATTAGTTAATACCTACAAGCCAAGTGTATCAATCAAACAACCTATTGTGAGCTAAGTACAACAATAAATGCAAAAAGCTACATCTGTACACAAAATCAGATTCTTTTAGTGCAAAGATTTTACGAAATCAGTCTGCATAAATAGGTTCCGAAATTGGGAATAATGCAAACTAATTTAACCAATTTAATTTGGATTCTGATTCTGTTCATGATTTATTTATCGTCTCTACTTCCAAGTATGTCATTATAAAAATACAACTTTGATTTTGCCTTGAATTAAATGATCTAAATTAGCTTTTGCAATGTATAAAAAACCACCAAAATCAAAATCGAAAATATTTACATACCAGCAAGTCATGCGGTTGCCTCCTGCAGATCGCTCGATCCTATTGCCACACTGTTGGCACGTCCTCCACGTATCAAGTTGTGCCGAGTTGCGCAATGAGAGGATCCCACCCTCTCTTTCATCTGACAATAAATCCCAATACTCCTCACAAGTAACCATTGCATGCCATGGCACCAAACAATTGACACAGTAATCCCTCCTACACTCGGGGCACTCAAACCGGTATGCATCAGAAGATCCTGGTCCACAGTAACTCTGGACCGGGTCCAAACGGGCTGAGCAGCTAGCGTATGGGCAGTAGCCAACTCTCTGTTCCCTGTTGGGAACAAAATTGATAATAGGAGGATTGTAAATGCCGATTGCCTCCTGTGCTAGTTGGAGGGGCTTTGCTAGGTCGAGCTTTGGTACTAGGGTTAGGTCAAAGTCGTCCAGTTGTTCTGCAAGCTCTAGAATTCGGTGGCCTAGCCCTACCAAGAGCTTGTCATCAAGGAGTTCGGTCTCAGCAATCTAAAGAACAGGATCAAATCTTAGAGCTTAGAAGTAGAATGTTTTATAATTAACTGCTAGAAAATTTGCAGTTGTATTAAACTGTTCCAAAATTTCCTATTTAACTGAAGCCCCAGCCAAGTACTAGAAATGACTTCCATTAAACAGTTCTAATTATAGATTGCCAAATTTGTTTTACTCTTTTCAACTACACTCTACACTGAAAGGAGAAGTATCATCTATATGTTAATATACCTCAAATATATCACAATACGGATATAAAAAAATTAAAAGTTCAGTATATCCCGTACCCTTTCCAAGAATAACCTAAATGCCCTCCATAATCACCTACTCATTACAGATACAATGAAGTCCTAGAATTGGCAATTAGATGCTTCTTAATGAAAAGTTATGGAAGGCACTTTGAGGTTTGGCAAGGGTTGAACTAAATATCCCTTCAGTATACAAATAACATGTATTACCGAGTAATTCAGTGCTAGAAATAAGTACTCGCTGATCACCAAAATTCAATCCTAGATTAAGATTAAAGAAAATGTTCTTGCCTGAAAGTAAAGCTTCTCTGAATCAGTAAAAGCATAAATCCTTTTTACATCATTCTTCAAAGCAACCAAAATCCCATCCAACAAGGCGAGATGCTCAGCAACCAATTCCTCCACATAGAAATCCATCTTTTTCTGAACTTCAATTACTGCAACTCCACTTCCACCTCCCCTCTCCATAACCACCCCAATTCCGGCAACCTTTGACCCGTTCTCCTTTTCCTCACAAACGGATACCCCTTTAAAGAACAACTTTACTGCAAATTCATCTAATAGTTCTTTTGAAACATGTGCAAATGATTCATCAGTATCCTCCCAAATCTCGTCTCCTTCTTCATCAATTGCACAACAGCTTCTGAATTCATCAAATTCAGAATTCGAGTTTTCATATAGGTCCTCCGCAAAATCTCCTAAGCTCTCCATCTTCCCAATTTATTCCGAAAAATATAATACCAAAAAGCCCCTTGATTTAATATGCTTATCTGAAACGATTGTTTCTGCAACTCTACTAAGCTAACAATTTTCTCGAACTATTTCGCAAGAAGAGGCAAAAGAACAGATATCTGTCTGTCCAACTGAATTTTGTACAAAAAAATGATTCTGCCCCAAAATTGAAATATAATTCCACTATTTCTATTTCTAAACCAACAATAAAAAAACAAATAACGAGACTAAAATTCACCGGGAGTGATACCTTTCTTTCTCAGAAATGCATAATAGTCCCATTTTCGGAATCGGATAAATTCCCCATAATTCCAGGGGCGATGTAAAGAATAAATAAAAGAAAGAGGAGACAGAGAGAGCGAGAGATTCTTCCTTTTTTTTCTTACCGCCAGTCTTCTTTAAAAAGAGAGGAAGACTCTCAATAATTTATGTTTATTTTTTCTAATACTTTTTTTCACCAGACCCCAGTACAGAGAGAAGAGGAGAGAGAGACAGAGAGTGCACAGTGTGGCGTTAAAGCCAAAGTCTTAATTATTCTTCCTCAGTCAAGAAAACTATAGTTTAATGATTAAGATCGTAAATAGTCCTGGAACTGATTAAGTAAACGAGTCGTAAGCCATACAGAACACTGATATGTGGGACCAATATGGCTCTTAATTGTAGTCCGGGTGCGAGTAAGGTTTTATAAGATAGCACTGGGCTATTAAAGCGTGTAGGGCCTACAAATGGAAAGACTATGTCAGCCGTCGATGGGGTGCACCTGTGCAGAATCTCGTCCGTTGGATCTAATCGTGGGAACACCGACCGGGCAACTACCATTGAGTTTAATTAAAGGGGGAATCTGTGACGCAAGGTGTCGAGAGACGAGAGGTGAGATTACCTCCAGAAGATGGCAAATATTGCATTTGGACTCGGTGTATGAATTGTTAAAACAGATTTACGTAGTTCAATGACTGTGGAGCTCCAATCTATTGTTAATACGTATCATTATCAATGGTGATCAGTGAGCGTAAATAACTACTTATCGATGCGGGGAAAGCTACGGAGGTTCATTAATACTTCCACGTGGTTCACAACTCACAAGGTTATACAGGTAAGTCCGACATTTTTATTAATATCCAAAGTTAAATAGAAATTAATAAATATATTCAACTCCTCTGAATTTCAGGATTTCGATAAAAATATCCCTACCAGTTATTAAATGACTGATTTTGAAATTTTTTTACTTACCGGTCATTTAAGGACTGGTATTCTCAAATTTTTTTTTTAGTGACACTATAAAGAGCAAGATACTGAAATCTAACACTAAAAATTCGAATTTTTTATTTAAATTATTTGTTAGATTACTTCTTTTGATATATAATTAGCATATATATACTAAAATATGCTAAATTACTTGAAATTATGTTAAATTATACTGAATTACACTAAATTATGTTAAATTACGCTAAAATACGGTAAATTACGCTAAATTACATATGAATAGGGATGATATCTTCACTGAGAAGGCGAAAAACGACGACGAACTTCAAACGGCCATAAAACGGCGCTCGAGTGTCTGATTTCAGCAAATGATCACTTTTTGTAAAGCTTGCGAAAATACGCATGCGTCAGTGACCACTATGCCGTTTTTCAAAATTCAGAATTGCCAAAAAACAAAGGGAAGAGCCCCAAAACTTGAGTTGAAGTTTCCGATTAAGATTTTCATTTATATTATTCAATATAAGTAGCTCAGTAAATTAGTTACATAATGAATTTGTAGAATACCAATTTTTACTATTTTTTATGTTTCATGAAAGATGGCACAAAATCGGTCTAATTTAGCGTAATTTTTCATAGTTTAGCATAATTTACCGTATTTCAGCGTAATTAGCGAAGTTATTGTAATTTAGCGTAATTTAATGTAATTTAGTGTAATTCAGCGTTATTTACATAATTCAAGTAATTTAGCATATTTTAGTATAAATATGCTAATTATACATAAAAGAAGTAATCTAACAAATAATTTAAACAAAAGTTCGAATTTTTAGTGTTAGATTTCAGCATCTTGCTCTTCATAATGTCTCTAAAAAAAAAATTTGAGAATATCGGCTATTAAATGGCCGGCAGGCAAAAAAATTCAAAATCGGCCATTTAATGACCGGTAGGGATATTTTTATTGAAACCCAGAGTAACTGGATATATTTATTAATTTTTATTTAATTTTGGATATTAATAAAAATGTCGGCAGGTAAGTGGTTAACACTGCGCACAGAATGAGCGTTGATAGAGAAATTTTGGATCCTCTGTGGCTCGGTATACAATGGGCTTTTGTATCGGTCAATGGATTAGAAATTCTGATTCGAATGATGGACAGACCTGTGAGGCTGTGACTGTGAGGAAAGACCTGAGACTGAGATCTTCTGTAGCTTTGTTCAACTTACTAGGTGTATAATTATATGAATTGTGATTGGGAAAAGGTACTGTTTTACAGGAATGAAAATGATGAGATCAAATTCTTAGAATAATTGTGCTAGTAGTAGGATGACTGTGTGTGGAATGAGATAAGCTGTTTGATGTGTGCACTATCTTTTTCTATTATATTTAAATGTCAAATAACAAATATTATTCTAATGAAATTTGACATCTTCTAGTATAAGACTTTGTATTAGAAAAACAAAAGACCTGGCTAATTTGTTATGGTAGATGGAATTACAAATAGGATAGGTTGGTTATATTAACACTAAATTCATTTGATAATCATGACAACAGGTAAACAATTTTTAAAATAAAAAAAATATTTTGGAGAAATGGTTTCTATATTATTGTTAGGTTGTATATGAAATTTGTTGTAATTTCAAAACTCCTTGATAAGCCATCGAACAATTTATATAATAATTATTTAAATTAAGAGGAGAGTTCAAATGCCTCCATTTTTTGTGCCTCCATCATGTCTCAGTATTTTAAAACTTTAATAACTCAAAATTTAAAACTTCAAAGTCAAAATAAAACCGTTAGATATGATCTACATCATTTTATCTAAGCATGTGTAAAAATTTATGATATTTTAACTTTGTTGTGTTTGTCATCAAGAGCTTGTAAAAATGTACTGATGTGGATAATTTATAGATGTTCATTTTTCAACTTATTGATTCGCATAAAAACAAAACCGAAACGTGATAATTTTTATGAGCACGTAGTGAAAATCATATAGATCATATCTAATGGTTTTATTTTGACTTTGAAGTTTTAAATTTTGAGTTATTAAAGTTTTAAAAAATAGAGGTATGATGGAGGCACAAAAATGAAGGCATTTGAAACCTCCTCTTAAATTAATCATCATTTAATTGGTGGTCAAATGAATTCTTGTTGAGTATTTTAGATATAGGAATTTCGTACTCTTTTTGCCTTTAATATTTATAAACCTTTGTACTCAATAAATAAGTTAGTTGCAAGCGCACAACCTATCAATCGTAGTATTTAGATATCGATCCGCAGGGAGATAGAGAAATACCAATTTTTAATAAAGAAAACTACTATTAAGACTATACAATAAAAGTAAAAGGGAGGGTTTTTGTAATTTCGTTTTTAAAGGAGAATTAAAGTAAATTAAAAGTTCGTAAAAAGCAATAAAAGGTCGGGTGAAAATCAAGTTTGAGAAGTCTAGGGGTATTCGGTCCACAATCCCTTGCTAATTCTATCTACTCGGTTTGTTTAAATTCATGTTTGATTATGACGAGGTTTCTAACCTATGTTAGCCTTTGGAACAAATATTGATACAAATATTTTGGGTGGATGGATTAATGTTCCTCGAATTCTAGGGCTGTCACTAACCTAGAGGGATATTTAAGTCACATGCTTCAAAGTATATATCAATATTTGTTCTAAGGTGTCCTAATTAGGTTTTGACTTCACGATTAAGTCCTTCACCAAATCCTAACCTTAATTTCTATAGTTCCGGTTTAGTTATCAAATTGGTTCTAAGATAAACTAAATCCTAAGATATATATTTATGATTTCAATTAGCACTTTTCTTACTTTGACCAATGCTAGAATTCAATAAACTAAAGCGGAAAGACACGATCAACGCGATTTCAAGCTACTTCAATTGACTAAACCTAACCAGGTGACTACAATTCAAGTACTAATGAAATTAATAAAGAATAAATCACAGAAATTAACATCAAATCAAACAATCATCATAAAAACTAAAATCCGAGTAAAATAGAATTAAACAAGTTCATGCTACATGACCTAAATCCCTAGAGAGAAACTAGCCTCTCATAGAGATGCAAGTATTCATCATGAATTCAAGTACAAAATAAGTAAAGACAAAGAGAAATAGAATACACCCTTCTCTAATAAAAAACCTTAGTCTTCCTTGCGTTTGCTGTGAGAATTCGCCTTCTTTCTTCTTGATTTGCTCCTGTGGTTGATGCTCTATCTCGTGAATTTCTCTCTTAGAATGGTAATGATTATGGAGAAGAAATTCCCTTCTTTTTATAGTAGATCTGGAGCATATGGACGTGGGGAATCATTCTAAATCTGTCCCAAGGTGTTCCCCACGTTTCCACCTTCCATTCCCCACATTTGGGTCGTGGTCTGAAGTGCCGAAAATAGAAAATCCTCCGAAATAGCAGTTTTTAGGCTGAATACGGCCCCAAGTGCGTCCGCACTGCGTCCGCACGGGTTTTGGTTTGTGCTCTGATTTGCTCTCTGAGTGCTGAGTGCGTCCGCACAGCTTCCCAGTGCGTCCGCATTCCTCTCGGACTTTTCTATTCTTCCTTGGCTCAGAAGTCTGAATTTCTCTAAGTCCGGAGTGCGGGTCAAGTGCGGGTCAGGTGCGTCCGCACTTCGCTTCTCTGCTGCTGGATTTCTTCTGGAAAATCTGGCTAAGTAAGAAGTGCGTCCGCACCAACTTTTAGTGCGTCCGCACTCCTCTCGGACATTTCCTCTGGAGCTTGCTTTTTCTTCTAAGTGTCGAGTGCGGCCGCACTCTGGGGCTGTGCGTCCGCATTTTGCTTCTGTTTCTTGTTTTCCTGCGAATTTCACACAGACAAATGCAGTAACTTGATTCTAGGGGTATTTAATCCTATATTATACTAAAATACATGATATTTGGTGCTATTGTGTGATAAAAACCAGACCGAACATATATATAAATTAAACCTATCAAATTCTAAATTGCATTAAATTAATATACTATCTAATTAAATTATATATATATATATATATATATATATATATATATATATCCTTCCTATTAGTGATTAATTGCATGAAAATTTCCACCATAATTTTTTTAATACAATCATGTTTCAGTTTGTGTAAATATAAACACTCTCTTGTTGTTGCTAATTTTCTATTGCTGTTTCTAATTTTCTATTGTATACTAGTGGGACATATATATATATATATAGAGAGAGAGAGAGAGTGGCTAAGATCAAAGTGGTATGACCAAGGCCTTTGGTGCTACCAAGTCGTTTTTGGATTTTCAAAGTCCAAACGGTCGATCTAAACCGTTAGATGTGATATCTATATTAAAATATGCTTGGAGACCAAATTTTACATTTTTTAGAATTTTTTTACTATTTTTTAAGCCACTTTGAAAATTGCTGATCACATGGTCCAGAATTTGGTTGCACTGTTTTTACTGTTCACCCGGATCTATCATTTTCAAAGTGGCTTAAAAAATAGTAAACAAATTCCAAAAAATGTAAAATTTGGTCTCCAAGCAGATTTTAATATAGATTGAACATCTAACGGTTTGAATCGACTATTTGAACTTTAAAATTGCAAAAACTAATTGGTAGCACCAAGGCCTTGGTCATACCACTTTGACCTTAGCCACTCTCTCTCTCTCTCTCTCTCTCTCTATATATATATAGATGGGCTATGGTGCATTGCAATGCATAGGCACCCTTGTGCATTGGACCATAAATCACCGATTCAAAGTCCAAATGACCAATCCAAACCGTTCATCTTGTTCTCCATATTAATATGTACTTGGAGACCAAATTTTACATTTTTTGGAATTTTTTTACTATTTATTAAGCCACTTTGAAAGTTTCTGATCCAATGGTGAACAGTAAAAAACAGTAAAATTTTCTGGACCACCAGATCAGAAACTTTGAAAGTGGCTTAATAAATAGTAAAAAAATTCCAAAAAATGTAAAATTTGGTCTCCAAGCACATATTAATATGGAGAACAAGATGAACAGTTTGGATCGGTCATTTGGACTTTGAATCGGTGATTTATGGTCCAATGCACAAGGGTGCCTATGCATTGCAATGTATAATAACCCATCTCTCTCTCTCTCTCTCTATATATATATATATATATATATATATATAGGCTATCATGCTTTGGGAATTAAACAGGGTGTTTTAATTCCCGCTCATATCTCCATTTTTAAAGTTCAAATAGTCGATCTGAATGTCTCAACACGATCATCATATTGAAATGTGCTTGGAGACCAAATTTTATATTTTTTGGAAATTTTTTACTATTTTTTTAGAATTTTTGAAAATCACAACTTTTCATTAATAAAAAAAATAATAAAAATTCAGAAAAACACTGATTTTCAAAAATTCTAAAAAAATAGTAAAAAATTTCCAAAAAATATAAAATTTGGTCTCCAAGCACATTTCAATATAAAGATTGTGTTGAGAAGTTCAGATCGACTATTTGAACTTTAAAAATGGAGATATGAGCGGGAATTAAAACACCCTGTTTAATTCCCAAAGCATGGTAGCATCACTCTATATATATATATATATATAACGAAACAATAATTTTCCGCAAATCATAAATTTCAAAATTTAGGATGTACTGGAAACTTTTTAGTCTAAAAAATGAAAATAATACGAATTGTAATGTTATATATGGGTTGATGCATATTGTATTATTAATTGATTTTCGCTCCTAGTGGGTTCAATTCTAATACGTTACCACTTGCATTGCTTGAAGGCACGGGTGACGGGTGAATAGGGTGACAATATCTTGCAAAGAATTTTGTAAGCAATTTCTTTCAAGTAATATGACACGAAAGCTTTTCACAGGCTTAGGTTAGCACTAACAGTAATTAATTACTCCGTGTATTACGATTACCACTGCTTGTGATAATGACTGACCATGGAAGTTGTCAAAAGCAAAATGCCCTACCAATCAGAACACATTTATTGATGCTAATAATTTTATTATATTATTCTTTCACTTTATGCTGATATATATTTCAATAATTTTATGTTAATATTTAGATATGGCAATCGGAACACATTTATTGATGCTAATAATTATATTGTATTATTCTTTCACTTGATGTTGATATTTCAATAATTATATGTTAATATTTAGATACGGCAATCAGAACATATTTATTGATGCTAATAATTTTATTATATTATTCTTTCACTTGATGCTGACATTTTAATAATTATATATATATATATATATATATATATATATATATATATATATATATTTAGATATGGCAATTAGAAAGAACGGATCGGATTCGGTTCAGGCCGGGTCTCGGTTGGGTCAATTTGATTTTTGAAAATTGTTGGGTCATGGGTTCAATCGTAAATAAGCGGAACATATGTAACTTATTCTATTTCATAAATGCGACTTTAGGCTTCATAAGTCGTCTCTATTATAACTTATTTTAATTAATTAATTTATTCATACTTGATAATATATAATAAGCGACAAATAAGAAATTTATTTTATGCTATAAATATGTTATACGATAGGATTAAAGACTGGTCCTTTGTTTAAAAGTACCATAGATAAACTGAATGGTGGGGATCTGACATATCTGAGTTAGTTTATTCAATACCTGTTTGAAATATTTTAATTCTTTTACATAAAATAAAATTTTATGTCCAGGATGCTCAGAACAATTCTGATAACATGGAACTCATGGTAAAAAGCAACCAGAAGAGTACTGGGCGAGACAAATGAGAGGTCAAAAAAGAGTGTGGCTCCCACAGTTACAGATCACGGCGGGTCACAGAATCCCATGAATGAATGCTGTCTCGTGTTTTGAGTAAAACGGAAACGGTGCTCCCACTGGCACCTTCCAGCGGTGATCTCACCGACCGGTAAACCGAGACAGCACTAAAGGGGAATGGGGTATTATTCATCCGTCATTATTAGTGCTTTCTGATAAGCGGGCATAAATCATGACATGGCTTTGATGGTTTGCATTTTGGTACGATTAGGTCAGATTGGTTGGACTGAACCCGTGCTAGGACAACCGTTTCTTCTCACCTCTTTTTTTTTTTCTCTTCGTTTTTTTCTGAAATGAAAAGGAGAGGGGCCGGCCAAACCGCCGATATTTTTATTAAAACCCCCAAAAAAAAACAAATTATCAAATCTGCTTCCACCCCAACTTTATTTTTATTTCTACCCCAACCGCCCGTGGAATGGGCGGTCCACTTTCTGGACCTGACCGCCCAGCAGGCGGGCGGTCCACTACCCTTATCAGACCGCCCAGCAGCTGGGCGGTCCGCTATAAAACCCTATAAAAGAGCCTTTTCTCTCTCCTGATGAGCACAGTATTCATTCCAATCCCACAAATTTCCAGAACCGATCGAATGAGAGATGAGAGAGCCGTCAGAGGCGATTTTGAGGCGATTGTGCACAGTAATCCCAGCACAGTAATCCCAGCACAGTAATCCCAGCACAGTAACAGCGAGCACAGTATTTCCAGCACAGTATTTCCAGAACAGTATTTTCAGCACAGTATTTCCAGAACAGTAATTCCAGCACGGAAATATGTTGGTTGCACTGTATGTGGGCGGGAAGTTTACCCGGGGTGCGGAGGGAGCACAGTACACCAAGGAAGCAGCCTACGGCTTTGAGGTAAATGAAAATACCTCATTTGTTGAACTGAGGGGAATAGTGTATGAAAAAATTGGTGTGAACCCCAACCGGTGTGATATAGATTTAGCTACCCGGATTAACACAGTAAGTGGTGGTAGACCTTACTATACCAGGTATCCAATAACTGATGAGTCGGTATGGAGGAGTGTTTACAACACTTTTCAGACACATGGGGTAATGGTAATGGACTTATATTCCAGGAGAGTTCAGCGTGAACCCGGGGTTGGAACATCTAGAGAAAATAGAGGTTATGATCACTCGGGTTATGACAACCCGCGTCACTCGAGTTATGACAGCTCGAGTTATGATCACTCGGGTTATGACAACTCGGGTCGTGAGCACTCGGGGTATGACAACCCCCGCCACTCTAGTTATGACAACCCCCGCCACTATAGTTATGACAACCCCCACCCCTCGAGGTATGACAACCCCCGCCACTCGAGTTATGAACCGCCCGTATCACCCGTTTATGAGAATTATGTACCTGATTTTACCACCGATCTACCACCACCACCACCACCTCCTCCTGAAACCCCAATCCAACCCAGATTTCCATCTGTACCACCATCAATACCTATAGTGTCACCCGTTGCTACCCGGAGAGACCTTGACCTTGATGCTGAGGTCGATGCCGTACCACAAGGAAATTTGGAAACAGGTGACGAATGGGAAGGGGATTGGGATTCTGATCACCTGTCAGAAGGTGATGGAGATTATTTACCTAAGGAAGACAGATTTCCGATTAGAGGTCGGACAGATAGGCATCAGTGCCCCACATTCAACGATACCACTGCTTTTGAAGAGGCAGACATCTCATTTTTTGGGCCGCGTGTCAGGTACAGTCAAGAGCTTGCTCCGCAGCAGGTTTACACCAACATAGATGAACTTGTGAAGAAAATACATGAGGTCCATGTTCACGGCAACTGGGAGTGCATAACTGAAAAAAGGGACCGAAGAAGGTTAGTAATTGTTTGTAAAGACGAAGAGCATTGCCACTTCCGTCTCTATGCAACTCCTGTGGGTAAGGGCGAGGCATGGATTATTAAGAAGTGTGAACCACCTCACACATGCAAGGCCGCGTCATCAAGGAAAGACCATGCAAATCTTACGGCTTCACTTATTGCCGATGTAATTGAGAATGACGTTAAGGATGACCCATCGATGAGCCTTAAGGAGGTCGCTAGACATGTCAGACGCGTTTACAAGCATGTCGTCCCAAAATACAACAGGTTGTGGAGAGGGCGTGAACTTGCGATTTGCCGAATGTTCGGTAGCTGGCATGGTTCATACAACTTGCTTGCACCATTGCTGCAGGCCATAGTAAGTACAAATCCTGGCACTGTCTTTGAATGTTGGAATATAGGCGTATGGGATGTCGACAACGCGGTGCAATTCAAGGCCATAGCATGGGCGTTCGGTCCATGTATTCAAGCTGTGCCATACATTAGACCGGTCATCAGTGTGGATGCATGCTTCCTGTCTGGCCGTTACGACGGGAGACTGCTGATCGCATGTGCATATGATGCTGAAAACCAGTTGTTGCCTTTGGCCTTTGCAATTGTTGAGAAGGAGGACGGGGAAAACTGGGGATTTTTCATGAGCTTCGTAAGAAGACAAGTGGTTGGCGACCGGTTCTTTTGTGTCATATCAGACCAGCACAAAGGAATCAAATATGTTTTTGATCGCCCAGATTTCGGGTGGTCGACAGCGAACGGCGAATGTGTGCACAGGCTGTGTATGCAACATGTTACAGACAACCTACACAAGAACTGCGGATCTGGAAAATGGGTTACAGATACATTCAGAATTGGTGCCAAGAAGAAGAAGCCGAGAAGGGTGGAAGAGATGTTCAAAGATTTTGCCAAGGTATGTATATTTTCACAGACTTATATTTTCTGAATTATTTAATCAAATGTTTTCTCATCTGAATTTTTTTTTTTCAGTACTGTCCAAAGGCAAATTTGTACTTACTCAAGGTGGGAAAAAATAATCCCGCCGATCTGGCTGAGCCACCTCGATATGAGAAGATATTGCAAGCCCGTGATGGAGGTTTCCGATGGGGAATTATGACCACAAATGGGTCTGAGTCCTTGAATGCTGTTTTCAAGCAGAGCCGGCAGTTGCCCGTGGCAGCAATTGTGGAGGACACCTTCTACAAGTTAAATGCATGGTTTGTTGCACGGCGTGTTAAAGCCCTCGAATTACTGTCCAGGTATGTATATTTTTATTCAGAGATTTTGCCAAGGTATGCATATTTTTATTTGTTGACTTATATTTTCTGAATTACTGTCCAGGAATCAAACGTTTTCAACAAGGGTGGAGAGGAAACTAAGGAAACATAGGGAGAAAGGTGCAGTTATGAGAGTTGTCCCGTACGGGGATAACCAATTGGAATTTGAAGTGCACTGTCCAGATGAGTTTGCTCCAACCGGCCGTAGACCGGATGGGACTATGGAGTTTGTGAAAAGGATGTTCAAGTATGTTGTTATTTTTGCACCTGACAATACTGTAACATGCACTTGCCAAGGAATCCAGTTGGCCCACATACCTTGTTCTCATGTTATGGCGGTGTGCCGGGAGAGAAACTTCTCTGAGGATGATTATGTCGCAGACATGTACCGTACCGAGTACCTTGCGAGTACTTGGGGTGCATCTTTCCATCCTTATCCCAACCAGTATCAGTGGCCGCCCTATGTTGGTGATAAAGTCTGTCCCGCAAGCGGGTGGATCAGAAAAGGAAGAAGACCCCACAAGCGTCAAGTAATGAACATGGACGAGATGGAAGGTAGGCGAATGGGACATCAGGCCCGCCGTTCAACAACTGACAGGCAGCGAGCAGGTACGGTTGATTCCTTTTATTTACTTATATTTTTTTTATTTACTTATATTTTTTTTATTTACTTATATTTTGTTTTGATTTTATTTCAACTGGAATGCAATGCAGATGCCATTAACGAAGCCAACGAAAGAGAAAATGCTAGAGTTGTTGCTGAGGCTACCGGGAGTAGCCACCGCATGGGTGAAAGCTCAGGAACCGGTAGTAGCCGCCGCACTCATGAAAGCCCAGGAACCGGTAGTAGCCATGGAGAGACATCCGGTAGTGCCGCAGAACCAGCTGCACCCAGACCCAGGCGTCGTATTTTGAGTTTGTTCGGCCGTCGTCGCTGATTACCAAGTTTTGTTAAATTATGTTATGAACTATTTTAGATGTATATTGTGAACTATTCTAATTGGTAGTTTGTGAACTATGCAATTTTTTATTTGCCTCGATTATTTTATATGCTTCATTTTTGTTATTTTTATTACTTAATTACGTATACAAAAACTAACAACATAAAATATAAACAAACACAAAACTATTGAAATAAAGTCTGCGACATAAATTTCTAAAAATTCTACAACATAAATTCCTAAAAAATCTACTTCTTATAACGAGCCTTGAAAGTGCATGGAACAAAATCATCATCAGAGTTTGCCTGATCTGGATCAGTCACAGCAGACGAAGTGGTAGCCTTACCAGTACACGGAACAAACTCGTCGTCCGATGCGGGAGGCTCTGGATCAACTTTCTTCTTTTTCAAACCAAAGCCGTAGGGGTTTTCCACAAAGTCATCGTCTGAAATTTCATACTGAACATGTCGTTTTTTCCATTCCTCCAGCTTACATGTCTCACAATTAAAAAAATCACGACATATTTGACACTTGTATTTTTTTTTCTCATTTTTACCTCGATCACTAATTGACCCTCCTCTCGCTACGCCACGATCTCGGTTGCTCGCTTTCTTACCTCGTTTGTTACTGTCCATACCTCAAAATCGCCTCAAAATCGTCTGACAGCTCTCTCTTTCGGTTCTGGAAATTTGTGGGATTGGGGAATGAACACTGTGCTCATCAGGAGAGAGAAAAAGCTCTTTTATAGGGTTTTATAGCGGACCGCCCAGCTGCTGGGCGGTCTGATAAGGGTAGTGGACCGCCCGCCTGCCGGGCGGTCAGGTCCAGAAAGTGGACCGCCCATCCCACGGGCGGTTGGGGTAGAAATAAAAATAAAGTTGGAGTGGGAGCAGATTTGATAATTTGTTTTTTTTTGGGGGTTTTAATAAAAATATCGGGCCAAACCGTTTCGAAATTTTGTATTTGTTTTTAACAAATTAATATATTAATTTCAAATACTTAGTCAATTAGTTTCAACACAAATTTAGTTAAAAGTAACACTATGTGATTCTGTAATTTAAAAAAATATTAAATTTAGTACATGTAGGTAAACTAAAGGCACGTCTGATAATGATATCAAAGTCACATGAATGGTCGTCACTGCACTTCCATACCATCATCAGATATGCCTTGAGAATTGTAAATATATAAATCTCAAACGCAACAAAAGAAATGTTATAAGAAAGTTGATAGGTGATTAAAAGATAATATTTTTTTGTAAGAAATAATTAATTTAATATTGAAAACATAGTCATCCGGTCATTTTTTTCATTCTTAAATGCTAAAATCAACAACTTACTGTTAAAGTTAACTAGTTAAGTATTTACATGTACGATATTTTTGTTAAAAGAAAAAAAATACTGAACGCATTCCGAAGTGAACACTAAGGGCATGTTCAGCACGTTACTGTGCCTGTGGGAAAAAAAAATTTACTTTGACTAAATTTTTTTTCCACGCACACAGTAAAATTCAGTTCAATTTTTACACCCACACCCATTTCCCTCTTGGCACCGAACAGGGCCTAAGATAGTAAGATTAACATTCAATAAAGGGAATGCAAACTATTTTTTCTTGGGATGTATTGGATTTCATTTAAGGGTATATTGGATCTCATTGGTCCATTGACAACTAGCTGGTCCTAGCAAATAGTTCAATGTTTGAATATGGGATGCTACTAAGGGCCGGGAACTACGTGTTGGTTATTCAAGGCCATTTCGGCCTTTTTAAGGCCCATTATTCTGAGTCATATGTTAGTCAGCCCGGATTATATTTCTTTACCGTTGAAGGTTTCCAATACTTGCTGTGCTGAGATACATCTTTTTGGTAATGATATTCAAGATATAAAGAGAAATAAACAGCAGAGCTTACCAATGAACTTGTCATGTATTATCTTTTTTTGTTTTTAAATCATTGGCGGTGACAACTTGTCATGTATTATATATCAGTTTGGGATAAGGATATACCGATTGTTATAGACTTAATAGTATTCTTAACACGTCAATGAACGTGGCTTTTCTCAGTTGGACTCGATTCTTTTTCAGAAGAAAATAAATTTTAAGCATTTATATAATTTTATTTTTCTTATGGTTGGTCCGGGCAGCAATATATTAAAACAAAGTAAGAGTCATACAATTGTTGCAATTTAGCCATTGTCAAACCTTGTTCCTTTCATTGATTCCCCCATTTCGACTCTTTTAAACCATCGTTATATACATCCATGTATTTGGTACAGCCCATTAATTAACCTTTACTGCAGGAAGCAAAGTACATCAAGGTTAATTACCTCAAGAAAAGAAAAATACATCAATGATAAAATACGTACGACAACCACTTTCTTAAATATCCACAATCCAATTCCAAATAGTAATAGATACCATGTATATATCACACAACAGCATATACATGTCACTTGCTAGGCCCATTTGGCCATGAGGGACATGCCGCCGGCACCTAAGAGCACAGCAGAGAACGCGACCAGCTGAAGCTTCACGTTACCCTGCAGCCTGGGCCCCAGGAAGTCAGCCGCCAACAAATCGACCAAGGCTGTGTAATTCAGAAGCCCAGCGGATGCAGCATTGAGAACTCCGACCACTATGAGTGCTGTCGGGCTGCCATCACGGTAAATGTTGGAGAGGGCAATGCCTAGCGCTATGCCGAACGGTGTAGTGACTGAGAAGAAGAAGGCTAGGATTGACTTCATCTTCAGGTGGTACTCCGCCTAAAAAGAAGAAATTGCATGGTATCTAAGTGAAAATCTGAAGAAGAAACATTCTATTCTGAAGAGAATAATTTTGTTCAAAGAAAATATATATTAATTTAAATTCCAATTACTTAGTCTCTACCCACATTAATTAATATCGTTCTAGTGACTTTGACAAAAAAAAGTCAAAAACAGGAGGCATTTTTTTCTTCTTATCTTTTGTTTTCTAAAGTAATTAGCATAGCGCATAGTTTTACAAACCACTTCAATTAAAGTCTTTATCTTTTTTTTTTCTTCATGTTGTATTGCATGATATCATTTTCTCTTTTGCAATGACAAAAAGCCAAAATGATTCTCATAAAAATGAGCGGGCCGGGATAAAGTACCTGAAGAATGCAACCACCGAGTCCCATGCCTTCAAAGAACTGATGGAAGCAAAGAGCAGCTACAAGAGGCCTTATCATGCACACATCTTGTGAGGCACCCATCCCTAGACCTATTACCACAGAGTGCACCACTATTCCCAGTTCTAGCACCTGTCAAAGAAATACAAATTTAAGTTCAAAATGCTTCGCTGCATGTGGTTAAGATATATAGTGAAATTTTCTTCCCTTGACTGTACTATTTTACTTTTTGTTGGAGGGGAAAAAAATGAATGTTTAGCTATAGTATCTTAATTAAATTATATGATTAACCATCTAAGTAATAACAAGTACATCATTATGAAAAATTGGTTTGCACTTCTAGTCTAATTAATTGCTTTGAAGCAAATTGCTAATCATTGGAAGTCATATATGCAGCAGCTAGCTTTTGTATTTAACATTTTTAAAATTTTGAAAATAAGAAGCGTAGGCATGTTCTTTGATATTTAATTAATTAGTAGGATTATCGGAAGTATACATGCTTAATTATTAATGTGCTGGCTCTGCCTAAAGAAAAATATATAAATGAAAACTTAAATCCGAAACTCCAGAAAGTACTCCTCCTAGAAGGCAGCTTCTGTTGCTTGGCCCCACGTTAAAACAAAAAGAAAGAAAGAAAAACTAGCTTCATGATCCTTTCAAAAGAGTTCCAAATTTCAAGTGCCTCTGTAATATCATAAACCTAGTTACGTAGATCTCTATAATAACTAAATTTTATCACAATATTTTTTGACCCAAATAATGCGATGTCAAATATTTTTAGTCCCTTCAATAAATAATTAGATTGAGATATATACTAAGGTTTATTATAACCAACTAGTGTACAGGCTTTGCTTTGCATTAATCTCTCACTTCCGGATAGTTCCGATCTCTATATAACGTTCTTAGTTAAAAACTTAAAATAGATTTGTAAATAAAAGAAAGAAAAACTGCTTGAAAATGAAAGTAAATAAAAACAATTCAACTACTTGTGTGTGTGTGTGTGTGTGTGTATGCATTTACTGGACCAAGTTATCTGTCAAAAACAAATTTGGTTTTGTCATGTAAAAAACATACAAGTGTTAATTTTAATCATACGCTGGCTGTTAAGATTGTAAGACACTATTTATTATAATCATTATAAGTAGAGAAATTTGTGGTATTCAGAAAGACATGAGAGCTAAAATTATAATGCATATCGATCGCCACAACCAGTCTACCTAAAGAAAGTTTACTTATCTTACCAACTTCACTAAATAATTGAGGCGTTTGACTGAATATAAGTTGTAGTGAAGCTTGGTTTCACCGAGGATAGCATAGTATAAACTATAAACGGAATTAAATTAAGAACTAATGACGATTGCTCTGACCTGTGCAATAACACGGTTTCGTTGCAAGGTGACCTTTTTGTTCCCTTCTAGGTCATTGCTCACAGTTTCCATTGCACCACCATGGCAATGGCCATGGCCATGAATCTCTGTTGCAGGATTCTCACTGCTCACAACCGCCACATCACTACTGCCTTTTTTATTCCTGTTGTAGAATGTCAGCATCAAAGAGTCAACCATCAGCGTAAGTAGTGCCGCTAGCATGGCTATGAAAGTCGTGAACGGGAACTGGTGCCATGGTTTGTCTGCTAGGCAAGGAGACCGCAAGTCGTCGAATGAATCCGGCAACACGTGCATGTATCCAGTGGCAAGAATGACACCGGAAGCGAATGCTTTGACCACAACGAATAGGTTTCTATCGGGGTGGAGTGCCGGAACAGATTTTGTGACGAGAGGGAGACAGACGCCCATTATACTGGCTATCAGTATCACCGCGATGGCGATTACTTTCAAGCGGAGAGCCTTTGGTTTGTTGTGGCATGTTCCTTCGGTCTCTACACCACAGTCAGTGGGTGAAGTGGCAAGAGAGAAAGAAGGAAGGAGAAGTAAGAGGAGGAGGGACAAGGCTAGGGTTACGGTTTGGTTGGCCTTGCTTGGCGCCATTGTGTTTATGATCAGATATTGTTTTTATAAAAAGGAATATTTAGGTGATGTTGTTTGACTTTCTGTTTCAGAATGCACATAGATTTATAGCCAGGTATTCAGCTTGAAAAGGCATGAATTCATGCAAGGCCTTGGGAAAAATAATTTCGAACTCGATTGACAAATATGGGCAGGTTGAATTTTTTTAGACCAATGAGAGAGCTCAAATGGAGGGTATAACAGGAAACATGATTGGTCCCGTGGCATTCTTGTGGAAAACACGTGGTGGGCCGTTCCGTACTCGAGCCCGTACGAAATTGAGTCTTTAACCGTCCAACCGCTGTATCAGTTTAATTATCTTGTTGCGTCCATTAAATTGAGATACTGGAGATGTCCTGTGCATCTAAGTATAACTTCAAATTGTAGTCATTTCATCAATTTTTTCAGCTAGAGTTATAACAATATACTAATATTGTGCCCGTGCTTTGCGAGAGACATATTATAAGAGAACAAAAAAATAATCTCATACAAAATGACATATTTTCATAAAAAAATTAGATTAACTGACAAATAACATTCTTTAAATGACATATTAAATGACATATATTTTTTTAATCTTTTTAACATACTTTCATAAAAAAAATACTCATACAAAATGATTTATTTAATAACAAATAATATTATTTAAATGATATAAAAAAATGAAAAGAAATGAAAACATGATCAATCAATTATCATTCAATAAAAAATTTTCTTAAATGACATTGAAATATAGAAATAAATCAAGACCAATCATAATGATTATACAATTTTCATGTAGCGAGTACGTGTCTAAATAAATCTAGACCTACACGTAAAAAAAAATCAAAAGATGCATAAAATCAGAATATTTGATCGGATGCATGGCTGATATTCAATCTGAATTATATCTTTTAATCTCAAAGTTGTTGACAGATCATGACATTTACGTGCTTAATATAAGAATGGAGATGTCGCAACGATGATAATTCTATTGTTTTGGTATATCGATGAATTTAATTAGTGTTATAAAAATAATTATTCTATATTTTATAGCAGATCAACAAGTTGGTTGGTTGGGCGGTGAGTCATCCTCTGCTCAAATGCTTCAAAGGTGCTAAATCAAGTTTCTTGTTGAATAAGTGTTGTTTTTTCACCTTTCTTCATGCGCCAGTAGCTTGTTGACTTTACTGCATTAACCCCCCGTTAATTATGCAAGAACATATAATTTTAGAAAAGAAAACAACAACAAACAATAACGTTGAGAATCAGCCTTTTAATTTGATTAGTGGCAAAGACACTTTTCTCTATTTGAAAGGTTCGTGTGTTCTTAATTTGGATAGGAGATATTTTGTGAATATAAAATAGTTGGAGATACGTGTTCTTAATCCGGATAGGGAATATTTTGTGAATATAAAGTAGTTGGAGACTTGACTTCCGAACATTTATTGAAAAACAATTGTTATTGTGTAAGCTTGGAGGAAGAAAAATAAAATATGGCTGAAAGATGGAAGGCAGAGAGGGGAGACTTTGTGTAGTTGGTAATATAATAACTTATCGTACGGATGTTTAATTTTATCCACTTTGTGTAGTTGGTAATATAATAACTTATCGTACTGATGTTTAATTTAATCCTTAAAAATGATAAGACACTAAAATTATAGCACAAGTTATGAAATTTATCTAATCATAATAAATAAATCACATAAATTTCAAATAAGTAGAACAAACAAATTGCAAGTCACTAAAATAATTATAAATATGAAACAAGACACCAAAAATGTCAACTGTCAGAATTATTTCACTTGGCCCCCATATTAATGATTTATTCTTAAAGCTGGATGTACTTTTAGATGTTAACTTAACAAATTGCATGAAATGATAGACAGTTAGTTTATCGTTGATGAATGCCCAATTCGAAATCAACTTAATAGATGTCTTTTCTATTGCATAGAACATTTCGTATTTAAAATCACCACTAGCTACCTTTTGCACGTTAGCTTCTAGCAACAGAAATAAACAGTTATGTAATGAAACCGACCGGAGAGGAAAATTAAGCTGCTTTGATTTGAACGTGGCAGCATGCACGAATAATCAGCAAAAGTGGTGGAATTCCATGGTGGGTCAACATTCAGAATAAGCAGTGCAAATTAAGTTAATAGGCCTCTTTTTACTATAGATTATTACCGTGATTAAGTATTGAACATTTCTTTTTTGAAAATTTGGCAGAGGCTGCCAAATTAATTTTGTATTAAATTAAGGAAATGTACATCAGCATATAAAACTCCATTACAACTCTTTGTTTGAGCGGATACCCCCCCTTATTACTACTTGTGGCCTGCGAGGCACCACTTCTTGCTAATTAGTAATACGTTTGCCTAGCAATATGTAGCCCACATCCTATATTCATCCACAATGCTTTGTGCCAGTATCTCCGGATTGATCACCCTTCCTATGAAAATGAGGTTATTTCTTTGCTTCCAAATGTTCCAACAGGTACACAATAATATTCCTGCCATTGCTCTGAAGACCGATGGTCCTCTAGCGCGTAAGGCTCTCCATGTCCTAGCCCAAGTAGCCCCAACAGAATGATCTATGTATAAAAGTTGGAATCCCAGTCGGAGTGATAACATTGCCCAAACTCTAGTAGCATAACCACAGGTGAATACCAGATGGTAGGCTGTTTCTGTTGGGCATTGCTGGCATAGAACACACACCATTGGGCACGGGATTCGTCTCCTCAGAAGGACATCCCTGGTGAGGATTTTTTCTCGCAGCAAGAAATATGTGAACACCTTAGCCGTTGGAGGTGCTTTGACACCCCAGGTTGCGAGGAACGGCCAGCATATCTTTCCCCCGGATTGGAGTGTCTGATAGATAGATTTGGCGGAGTACACCCCACCCGGATCCCATCTCCAAGTTATGTTCTGTGCAATGCTGTTACAACTCCAACGGAAAAGGTTTAGGAGCTTGAGTATATGTTTCCAGAAAAACGAACCGCCCCTATTCCATCTCCTGACGCCCCGGGTTGTGGATGTTCTAACAGTCAGAACCGTTTCTGTCCACAATGCGCCCTGGGAATGATGTGGCCTCCACCACCAACGCAAAAGGAGGCAGATATTTTGAACATTGATATCTGGAATGCCGAGGCCCCCACAATATTTCGGAATGCATACTGCTTGCCAATTAAGAAGGGATATTCCACGATCTGCCGCCCCATTTTTTCCCCAAATAAAACAGCGTCTTATTCGATCGATTCTTTTAATTACCCAGCACGGTAGCCAGAAGGAGGTCATGAAATAGATGGGGATTGATGACAGTACCGATTTTGCTAGCTGAATTCTGCCTGCTCGCGAGATCATCTTTGTTGCCCAGCCCTGTAACCGGCGCTCTAGCTTCTCGATTAATGGGAGGAAGTGCTGTCTCTTCGGAGCAGTGATAGAGAGCGGCATCCCAAGGTAAGTAATTGGGAGGCGCTCCCTCTGGCATCCGAGTATTGCCAGCACCTGTTTGGTGTGTAGGTCCTGCATGTTGATTGGCACCATAGAACTTTTAGCATAGTTAATATGCAGCCCAGAAATACTCGCGAACAATCGTAACATGAGTTTGAAGGACACCACCGTAGTAGTATCTGCGTGAGCAATGAAAATGGTATCATCCGCGTATTGCAATGCCTTAATTGCCTCACCCAATTTGTTTGTAATCGGGTTTTGCAAGGTGACATTGAGAGCCCCGACCATTTTCTGCAAAACATCTGCTGCTAGAAGAAACAACATAGGTGAAATTGGATCACCCTGTCGGAGCCCCCGCTGGTGGTTGAAGTAATCGGTAGGTTCCCTGTTTATCAAGATTCGAGTGGAAGCCGATACCAGTAACGTTCGGATCCAATGTATCCAGATTGCCGGGAAGGCCCTAGCCCTCATTACTTCAAACAGGAATTCCCACACCACTGAATCGAAGGCCTTGGAGAAGTCAATTTTGACTAGCATTGTCGGTCGTTTGGTTTTGGATACGTGGTGTAGTAGCTCTCTCGTAGCAATGAAGTTTTCTGAGATAAAACGACCACGAATAAACGCCGTCTGTCTTTGCGAGATTAGAGCTGGTAGAAATAGGCTGAGTCGGTTGGATAAGATTTTGGAAATGATCTTTGGTATTAACTCAATTACACTGATAGGCCGGAAATCCTTGACTGAGGCTGCATCTTCTCTTTTTGGAATTAGTATGACATTGGCCCGATTGAGACCTTGCAGGTCCAGTCTAGCCCAGTAAAAGTCATCCAGGATCTGAATTAGGTCTCCTTTAATCTCTGGCCAATAGGTTTTGACAAATTCATTTGTCAGGCCGTCTGGCCCAGAAGCCCGGTTGCTAGCCAATTCCTTGACAGCATGGTGAATTTCCTCCTCTGTGAAACGGGTAGCAAGCGCAGATAGGTCGGGCCCATTCGTGTATAATGCCTGGGGTGCAAATGGTATGGTTGGCACCGTATTTCCCAGCAGTCCCTTTAGATGGTTGAGGAATGCAGTTTGAATCTCGGGTAAGGTATTAATCTGACAGCCATCCACTTGCAAAGCAGTTACTGTGTTTTTCCTCGACCTAGCCGAAGCTACTGCATGGAAGTAGCGCGTGTTGCCGTCCCCGTGTTTTAACCAATGTCAACAGGAATGCTGGAGCCATCTTTGTTCCTCGATATTAGCTAATGCGAAGGCCGTCAGCACTGAGGTTCCTCTGCTCTTCGATCTTATCCAGTAGCAAAATAGAATATTTTGTTGAAGCCAATTCAGCCGTCAGCTTGCCAAATTTCGCAATATGCCATGCACGTAGCTGACCATGCAGAGTAGAAACTTTTTGCGTGAACCCCAGCAGGCTGACATTATCTTTGAGCGGCCCCTCATGCCACGTGCTATGCACCATTGCCCGGACCTCGGGATATACAAACCAAAAGTTTTCCCATCTTGGCACAGATGTATGTGTTGGTCGATGCTTACAAGTCAGGACCAATGGGCAGTGGTCCGAGACAACAACCTTTAGCGCTTCAAGATTGATGACTGGAAAGAAAGAAGTCCAGTCCGGTGTGAGAAAAACCCGATCGATCCAAGAAAAAGTGGGTTCCGGTCGCTTGCTGGACCATGTGTAAGACCTGTTCTTGAGCGGAACGTCGATAATCTCCAGATCCCTGATAAGATCATTAAAATAATTCATTAGAGACATACCTTTGGGGTCACCCGGTCGGTCGGCAAGCCACCGGAAGAGGTTGAAATCCCCCAGGAGGATCCACGGGGTTTGCACCAAGTTTTGCAATCGACGCAGCTCCTCTATGAACAAGGGTTTGTGCAGGTCAGAGGTGGGGCCATAGACTGAGGTGATTGTGATAGTTGCACCAGTAGCTTCCTGTTTGAGCACAACATTGAGTGTGTTTGTAGTGGTCCATGCATTGGTGCAGGTATAGCACTTCTTCCATGAGATAAGGACCCCTCCCGAGGAGCCTATCGCCAGTAATGCCGCACACCGAGTTTCAAAGTAGGAGGGTAGTGCCCGAGCATGAATAAAGGGGTCAAACACATTCCATTTCGTCTCTTGAAGACAACATATGTCACAACGGAACTGCCTAATAACATTGCGAACTACATTGCATTTCTCCCCATCCCCGAGACCACGGACATTCCAAGACATAATTTTTAATCTCCGTATTTCCATTATAAACCGTATTGAAACAACCATATCACTGATTTGAGTCAAACCCGGTTAGACGTGCTCTTTTTCAGAGCCGCCCACCTCACAATTCTCCCTTGTCGCCTTTTCTTGGCCCCATGTGATTAGCCTTTCTAAATTATCTCGTTGAATTTCCCTTTGGACATCGGCCGGTAGCAGGCCCCAGCCTTGGGCCAGTTGAGCAATGTGTGAGTCGGTCACTGAAACCTCATAGAGGCCCTCAGTGTTCTGGACCGCGGAAGCCCCCTGGGGCCCATCTTCCTTTCTTTTTGAAGGCCCGCCTTCTTGGGTCATAACTGGGGGCTTTCTTTTATTACGCTGCCCACGTTTTGAGGCCCCCTTAGCTGGCGGTGTTTCCGGGACTCTACTTTGGGGACATGTGGCGATCAAAATGTCGTTATCTGAAGTTGTCACTGTAATGAGCTCCCTGGAACCTTCCGCGGTCCCCTGTTCTCCTGCCTGTCCAGCTGTGATTCTCCCTGGCCCTGACATCTGAGATTCTGCAATCCCCAGGACGCCCCCATTAGCTTGGTGGATTTGATGTGGCGATGCCATTTCGACAGCAGGAGTAGTGACTAAGTGTGTAGCATCTCGCGGACTCGTTATAAGCTTCTCGCTTCTTCGTAGAATAGTGACCTCCTGGGATACTGTGGGGGCACACGTCACTACTAAAGGCACAGGCGTGGTATTCTGAGGCGGTCCCTCCGAACGGGTCAGTGAAACCCTGGGATTTATCGTTCCCGCATGACCCGTCACATGAGCATCACCCAGGCGAGACCCATATTGAGAGGTTGCATCCCAATCCACATCGTAGTCCGCACCCAGCTGTGGAATGTCAGATATCCGTATCAGACCCGTATCATTTGTTCCCTTCGAAGGATCATCTGTGGCGGGAACCGGTGTGGATCCGAGACGGGGAGTGGTCATTTTCGAAGCCAATTCCTCCTCCGGTGGCCGCTCGGCCTGTAACCGTTGTAAGTATTAACGAAGGTCCGGTGGTAGGGTGGACAGCTCTCGACCCCGGCAGATTTCTAGCACCATGGATTTGGACATGACGAAGGTGTCGTCAGAAGTTTCCCCGGAGCTGTTAGAGAGAACCGGCGAATCGGGGATGGGAGTGCCTGGCCTACTGTATGCTGGAGGCAGAGGGGGCATATCCTGTTCACTATAGATTAGTGATTCCGACCACTTGATTGGCCGGACCAGCACCGTCCGTTTGAGTCCACCTGAGATCAGTTGCAGTGAATGTGGTATGCGGACCAGGTCGTCAGTTGCCACATCGATTGTCCACTTAGAGAAGTCCGTATGAGGGAATGGTGAAAGTGCACCCAGATACAAACCAAAGGAGCTAACGGCAGTGATGATGTCGGATTCTCTCCAATGGTGAATTGGAACCCTAATCAGTTCTAGTAGTATTTTGAACCGAGGAATGGTCTTCTCTGCCCCGATATATGGACTCCATGGCTGGAAGGTGAGGCCAAGATCCCAGATGCGCTGGGGAACTGCCTTGATGAAGGTGTCTGGTGATACCGTGGAGGGGAGATGAAGGAGGCAGGAGCTCCCAGTGAGGGAGCCCACTGTGATTTCTTGAAGCGAGACCAGGTCTGTCTGGAGTGCGAACCTGGTAACTTGATCAACCTGCAGGTCTCCCTCCCAACCTTCAGTTTCAACAACGACTGCCTGGCTCAGCCTTTTCACTTCCTGGTAGTACGTATCATCCCGGTGAATGAAACAAACCGCAGCCGCAGGCCTATTGGGAGGCATTTCAGGCGGGTAGTGGGGGTATGGGCCAGTTAGGAGTTCGTCAAAAGACGGCTCCTGGTGTGTAGGCGTTGCCTGGTGGGTGTTGGGGTGAGTGGGCACGCCCGACACAGGTCCTTGTCGGAGGCATCGGTTGCCCGGGTGACCCTCCTTCCAACATCGGCCGCACTTGATGGGGTTTCGGCAGATAGCCACTGTGTGGCCTTTCTTGCAGCACTTGAAACATCTTCCCTTCCATTCCGGGAATTGAGGAGAGGGAGGGAAACGGAGGGCCATAGGGCTGTGAGGTGATATGTAGGTAGCCAAGTGGGTAGGTGGGGAGGAGTTGGTGGTTCGAGTAGAGTGATGAGGCGGGGTGATCGGTGGAGAAGTAGGTTTTAGTTGCCCGGTAGCGGCAGGTGAGGGTCTGGAGGCCAGCACGGCTGCGTAAGTTAGCTTGGTTGGGTATGGGGTGAGAGTTCTGGCCTTTGGGGTATGGTCGGCGTTGTCGGATCTCCATTGGTACGGGTATCGTCTGCGTCGGTGAACTTGTTGCCATTCGCCTAGGCAATCGCCTCCAGAGGTGGGAGCTAGGTTGTGCGCCATCACTAAAAACTATTCTCAGCCGTGTGATTTTTACATGTCGTGTTGAACATTTCAACACCAAATTATTCGTGCTCTTATTATTTTCTATCTCCACATGAGTATATATTCCATTTTGTATAGGCATAACACATGTAAATTCATGCTCGTGTGCTTGCTATATATATATCCCTTAATTATAAGTTGTCATATATAGGTTGTTTCACATTCAATGTACCAGTTGACTTCTGAAACTTTGGCTATGCTTTGGGATCTTTAATATTATACCAGATGATTACATCACTTGTGATTAATTATTTTTCGTAAAGATGGCACGAATCACACCATCCTCTGCCTCTTCATCACGGCACGAACTACAGAGAAATTAATAGTTGGTATTTTATTGATGGGCAAAATATGTTTGGATTAGTACTTTTATTTATGCATACATTTATTTATTTGATCTCGAAGTTATTGTAGTATATATAAACGAACAAGTTAATTTCTTCAATTAATATAAGTTTTTAAGTTATCTTCAAGTTGACTTTTTCCTTTTATATGTACTTTTCATGTCTCCTTGACAGTGAGAGAGCGCGCACTATTAATTTGTCCGGCCGTCTGACAACCGCAATAGAAATCTAGAAAATAGTATGGATTTTTTTTTCTTTTCAATTCAAATCCGTACTTTAATAAGAACGACAGCATTATTATTCTCAATTTAAAATAATCATAAATTTATATCTAAATCTGAATACATGCACTATGTCTCCAATAATTTTGTTTTCTCAATTTTGTTTTTCGAGATTTACCACCCAAACAAATGCATTGAGAAATAATTTTGAATGCATGATTGAATTTCAGGTATGATTTGACAATATTGTCCATACAAAATTGTTGCCATTTTATTGGGTAAAATTCCATGTTGTAGACGAGAAAAAAACATATGTATTCAATTCAGCATTTCATACTTCAATAAATGAAGAACTTTCAGCTAGTAAATCAGGTTGAAAAATACTAGTTTAATTTGTCACAAACTCATCCTCTAACATACAGTAATATATCTGGATACTCATCCTAGCTGCGAAACAATCATTTAAATCGTGCATGATCTCAGCCCCTGATCGGCATCAGTATCAGTTCAATTAAGGTCCTTGAGAGGATCAACTTTGCCCAGCTACGGCGTACAAGTTGCCTGAACTGATGCACAAAATAGCATATAACATCTTCATTTTTCTCATGTAGGATTCTACTTTATTGTCTCAAAGCTAAAAATATCCTGTACATGTTCAAACATTATTGACTGTAGTATACAAATAACTTTTTGAAGACTTCATCCAACTGATAATGGCTGAAATGCTCAATCTAACTAGGACGCTGCTTCTAAGACCCAAACATAAATGTTAACCTATCTTAATGAAAAAAGGCCTAAAATAGCAGCCTTGCATTTCAATACATGAGCCCATAAAAACATAAAACTTTAGCCACACAAAAGCCCATTTCTCATTGGAGAGTGTTTTGTGGCATAAAAAGTGTTCCTTATGAAAAGAAACAGATAGAATGAGAGAGAGAGGAGGAATCGGAGCCGATCGGAGCTGAGAGTGTGGTATTATCGGAGTTCAGAGCGTAGAGTCCTATTTCAATTGGAGTGCAACAGCGAGTAGATTCGGTCATCGTTGGAGCGCGGTGGTGGTCAAAGAAGCGGATCCGATCGTGAAGCGAGAGGGGAGGGATCGGAGCCGAGAGGAGCCTATTGGAGTCGAGAATGCGGTATCGTCGGAGCTCAGAGCGTAGAGTTCCCATCTCAATCGGAGCACGACAGTGAATAGATCCGATTGTCGTCGGAGCGCGGTGGGGATCCGGCCGTGAATCGAAATGGAGATTAAATTCTAGAATATTGAGTATAAATATAATTATTTATTTTTATATTATATTAGAAGATAGAATCTAGAATTTTAAAAATATTTTTTTCTTATTAATATTTTTGTTAGTGGTAATTAACCACTAACTATAAAAAGAAAAGAAAAGTGTTCCTTGTGTTTCTGGATTAAAGCTCATAGTTATATGTGTGTTTTGTATCTCACTCTAAAAGGAGATGAAGATTTTATGTGTTTTATTTAGAGTTCTAAATAGTGCACTATAGTATTTTCGGACCATAAAGGCTATAACGCTATTGGCGCTATATCACGCTATAGCGGTACAATATGACAATAGCATTATTTTTTTAGCCATTCCGCTATGACGCGATAAACACTATTTAATCCTTTAGTTTTATCAGCTCATATTTACAATCAACTTATACAGCTATTTATAAGTCTCTTTAGCCCAAATTGATTATGATGTTTCAATAGCTCATAAGTTAGTTCCAAAGCCTTCACTATATTAAATTGCATTTTCCCCAGAGGTAGAGGATTCTTTGCACATCTTTTGAAGAATGGACATGATATGATAGGAGACTTGCAAAGTCTATAACAGCATAATTTGGGTTGGATGCAATTTAATTTTTAAATAAAAAAGGTGGGAAACAAAATTATAACCAAGCAGATTCAAACCTCTCCGATTAATCAAATTCTTACTTCCAAATCGGTCAACATGACTTTGGTGCTACAAGAAATAGTCCTTTTTTTTCAATTTGATCAATATTATTTCATGATGCAGCAACCCATTCAACGAACTATGGCTTAACCATTTGGTTACAAAAAAAATATGAAGGTAATAAAGAATTTTTTATTTCAGAACCTGTAGTAATAATTTAACAAATCGATCCACCACTCGTCCCCCTCTGGAGACACATATGAGGTAATTCGTAAAGATACAGAGTCCCACTGTTCGAATTTGGATTATTTGCATGGGACGAAAAATATTCATTTGCATGTAGGGCTGCTAATGAGCCGGGTCAGTTCATGAACCAATGAGTTGGACAGCTTAATATTTTATATTGAGTCGGGTCCTAAACTTAAAAAAGTCCGAACTCGACTCAGACTCAAATTTAGAACAGGACCGAATCCGAGCCGAGCCGGACCAGCTCATGAGCCCATCAAATCGAGTCTCCTCCTCCTCTTTCGTTCTGTTGCTCTCTCGCCTCTGTCACTCTCACCTCGCGCTCTCGCTGGCTCTCTCACCTCGCTCTCGCTCTCTCACCTCTTGGATCTGGTACCGTTGCTCTCATCTGCTCTCTCACTCCGTCGCTCACAGGTGCTATCTCTCTTTGAGTTGTTTCAAATTTGAATAAAAATACAGTTCAAAATTAAAAACGAAATCCCTTATAACTCATAAAAGCATGATACTGGTACTGTTTTTATTTTGTGGGTTTTATCGACACTGATTCAGATAGCAAAGTACTATGGTACTAGTACTATTTGAGGAGTATGGGTAAGTTGCTGCTGGCAGCATTTCAGCCAGCTGCTGCCGGGGCTATATTTAGCCCTACGATGTTCAAACAACAAATCCAACTCGTTAGATGTGATCTCTATATTAAAATCTACTTGGAGACCAAATTTTACATTTTTTGAATTTTTTTTAATATTTATTAAGCCACTTTGAAAATTGCTGATTCGGGTGAACAGTAAAAATAGTCTGGACTATATGATCTGGAATTTTCAAAGTGGATTAATAAATAGTAAAAAAGTTCCAAAAAATGTAAAATTTGGTCTCCAAGTAGATTTTAATATAGAGATCACATCTAACGGTTTGGATTTGTTGTTTGAACATCGTATGGCTAAATATAGCCCCGGCAGCAGCTGGCCGAAATGCTGCCAGCAGCAAATTAGCCATACTCCTGTTTGAGATATACATAGCTAGTACTCGATAAGTTGATAAATGGTATTGTTAATGGTTCTTCATAAGTTGATAAAAATATGATTTTATTTGAATGGATTTTTTTTGTTTTACTAATTTTGGCGTAACTACACAACATTCCACACGAAAGGATAAGACAGAGGTTGGATATAATAAACAAGATAGATAGTGCAATTTTCTATTTTGCGCAACAGCAAAAAACAGTGCCATGCAACATTGGTGCTGGATAGATTGGAATAGGAATCGACTAGTTTTTTCTTTTTTAGGCTTAATGTTTTTTAGTTTATCAATTCAAAACTTATTACTCTAGATTTTTCTCTTTTCTCTGCACTGTAGGTTTAAATTTAAACAGTACTATTGTAATTTTCAGTTTCTTTATAATTAATGCAAATGTCTACAGGCATGTTCGGCTGGAAGGATTAAGGGCTGAGGATTAAAATTTTAAGCCTTCGTAAGGAACTCCTGTTCGGCAAATAGAAGATCAAGATTAAAGAAGATCATTGAATAAAAAAAGAGCAGAGTAGCAACTTCCTCAAGAAAGAACAAAGCATGCGGGAGGGGGGGGGGGGAGGGGTCATGTGGGATGTCAATGAAGAGGTCATCTTAAGGAGAACCTGCCTGTGATGTCAGATTTGGATTTTGGTCGCCGGAGAGTCGGCAATCATGGCTGGAAAGAGGAGGTGGTTTTATTCCCGTGCCTAGGGATATGCGCTGAAGTGAGAAGAAGAAATGAATAGAAAATTATAAAAGATAAAGGTGGGTCTAAGGAGTTGTACTTCCAGGATATTTTAATATGCGAAGTGGGTTTAAGGAGCTGCAAAGGAGGCAAATTCGTTAAGGAGCCAGCAGACTCGCCTTAAGAATCCAAGCTAAGGAGTTGCTTTAATCCAGTCTAAGGAATTTGTGTTCGGCTGGATTAAGAGAGATTAAGGTCTAAGGAGGTCTAAGGAGGAAGCACCGAACATGTACTACGGGTTTACAATAAAAAAAACCTCCTCCCATCCACCCCCTTGGGTCCATAGTGACAAATCAAAAGTTCGGGTTCTGTTCGGCGAGGTCAAAAATTCGTGATTCGGGTATAATTCGGGAATGATTCGGTACAACAAGAAGGAAAAAAAAATCCAAAAAAAAAACGTAAATTTTTTTTTGAAAAAATTAAAAAAAAATTTTGCCGTTTTTTTCCCGTTTTTATCGCGAATAATTCGTAATTCGCGTTTTATACGCGTTTTATTCGCGAATAAAACATATTATACGTTTTTCCGCGTATTAAACGGAGTTCGGTGCGGTTATGTATAAAAAACGAATTATACGCGAATTATACGCGTATAATTCGCGTATTTTGTTACTATATATGCTTGGGTCGAGGCCCTCGTGTCCGCTTGTGACCAACGACCGACACGTGTGCAGGTGTGCTACTGCGGCCGGTGTGTATACAGAAACCCCGGATTTATTTCGTACGGATAAGATTTAAATTGTTTTGTATCAGTGTATGGGACATATAATATTTACTTTTTGGCTATGTTGCACGTATACGGGTACGGGTATCGTATCGGATACGATACGGATACGGCGATACGGTAATTTTCAAAAATCAAGGATACGATACGTTTATTATATATAATATTTTTTAGGGTAATTATATCTTCCACCATCTATCCATCCCCCATTTCATCCCCCAACTAACTAACTACTTTTTCTAACTATAATTCAAAATTCTAACTACCTAATGGCCCTACAAATTAATTACTCAATTTCTCCATTTATTTCTTTCCTCTTTCTCCCTCCCTCTCCCACCTCTCCCACTTCTCCCTCTCCACCTCCGCCTCCACCTCCGCCCGCCTCTCCCACCTCTCCCTCTCGGCCTCCCTCTCCCACCTCCACCTCCGTCTCTCACCTCCGTCTCCCACCTCCCACCTCCGCCTCCTCTCTCTCCCACCTCCGCCTCCACCGGAGTAGATCCATCACTGTCGACCGCTGGGTCAGATCCGCCTTCGCCGGGTCAGATCCGAGTTATTTGCAAAGAACAAAGCTTCATTAATGGTGAATTAAAATAGTGCGTACTAAGTACATATGGATGAATACTTAATGTTTTAGAGATGAATACTTCAACGTTTATGGATGAATACTTAATATCTTAGACATAAATACTTTAACTTATATGTATGAATACTTGATATCTTATGGATGAATATTTTTTATTTGTTTGGTATGCACATATGTTTGTAATACTCTTGGTACATTAACTATTTACACTTACACGATGAAGATGAATACTTGCTTAATGCGGGATGAATACTTGTATGACGAGGTGTGAATAATTGTGCAACGGACAACTCAAAAGTATGTCATCATGGATCTCATTTGAAAGAGAAAATTGTGTAGAAGACATTCGTGATTTTAGATTTGCAAAATTCCTCACAGATCGTCAGAAATATTGGTTAGATTGAACGGAGAAAAAAAAACCATCTCTAAAAACGTGTAATACTCTTGGTACATTAACTATTTACACTTACACGATGAGGATGAATACTTGCTTAATGCGGGATGAATACTTGCATGACGAGGTGTGAATACTTGTGCAACGGCAACTCGAAAGTATGTCATCATGGATCTCATTTGAAAGAGAAAATTGTGTAGAAGACATTCGTGGTTTTAGATTTGTAAAATTCCTCACAGATCGTCAGAAATATTGGTTAGATTAAACGGAGAAAAAAAAACCCATCTCTAAAAACGTGTAAAAGATGAGTGATTGATGTGTCCAAATATGCTTCTATTGCAAAGATGAATACATTTATATAGATGGATGAATGCTAGTTGTGTTACAGATGAATATTTTTTTTGCAAATTTCTAAAATGAGCTGAAGGTAGTTAGAAGTCCCCCACTTAATTAATGCGCTGACGGTTATGCGGTCCCCCACTTAATTAATGCTCTGACAGTTGTGCGGTCCCCCACACATGTTGTTTGTCCCCTACTTTCTTGTTGTAATATATCCAAATATGTTTCTATTGCAAATGTGAATACCTTCATATAGATGGATGAATACTTCTGCAAATTCCTAAAATACACTGACAGTTATAAATTCTAACTAACTAACTACCTTAATTAATGCAACTGACGGGGGATGAAACGGGGGATTGTTCATGGGGGAGAGCTAGGCGGACCCTATTTTTTATTATTTTAATTATATTTATATGAATCAAATTGAGCAAAATAATACTACAGCGAATATATGTTAAATATAATGAGTACTCTATTATAACAACAACATTACGTTGGTATAGTGGTAGGGTCTATGGTTGTTATGCCTACTTCCCAAGTTCGAGTCACGGCCTTAGCAAAAAAAAGGGTTAATTTTGGCGCGGTCCACGGTGGACCATGTGGTGCATGTGATTTTGGCGTGGTGCATGGTGGACCACGTGGTGTATCCGGGCGAGTCAAAGGCGTATTGGCCGATTAAGGATACGCCACGTAGACGGATATGCCAGCTGGCGTATCGGATACGTATCGGACGCGTATCGGTATCCGATACGTGTCCGATACCGATACGTCGCCTGTTTAGGCGTATCCGTGCAACATAGCTTTTTGGTGAGCTTGTTTAGTAGTATGAATATTAATATGTGAGTTGTTGTGTATTTTTATTATTGTCTTACTGATAATCAGGAGTTGATTTAGAATTTCTGTTAGGATATGACACTAATTAGATTCAAATATATAATTTGGAGGTAGGCTACTGGCCAGTTGTCTTTAAAAAAAATAGATAATTGGATTAAAATCCATTAACTTATCGGGTATACACAATTACAACTCAATCCCTATAACTATGTTTATTATAAAATATGTTATAATTATAAAATCGATTGACACAGCATTGAAATATTTTTAGTAAGCTAATTAAAAATTCGTTTGGTACAATTCAAAGTGGAACTGTTCTTAGCCAATTAGTAAATTTAAGTCAAAGTTTAGATAAAAATTTAACCGAAATATAAGTGCTGAATAATAAAAAGGCACAAAAAGTTTGGCCAACCCATTTCTTAGAATTGTAATAATAGGTCTCATCGTCAGATCTTTTTTGTTCTCTTATTATCTTTCATTCTATTTACGAAATAGAGTATCGCATATTCGAAAAAAACGAAATACACAGAATCGACCAAAACTCAGAAGGAATTGGTTCAAGAATCGGACTAACTCAGAAGGATAGGCACTATATCGAACGAGGAGTAGGCACATTGAACAATTAGTACTGGATCTCAAATCCTGGAGTAAGTACTTGCCTACTCTAATTTGTATATGAATCCGCCAATGACTGATATAGTTATACCTTAATATTACTCAAACATTTTATCACAAGTAATATTTTTTTTCATGCATGAGTAGATTTAAACCCACAAAAGAATAGTGAAAACTGAAAAGAGCTTACAAAAATATAAAATCTGATTCCTACAAAAATTCCATATATTGATTAAATTGGACGTTTCAGATTGACAATTTTTATCTCAATACTCTACCGATCAGTGACAGTGACATGCATATTATCAGAAACTCATCTATGTTTTCACTTTATTTCAATTTAAAAGTACTTATAATTAAGCACAAAAATAAAATCAGATGCTCAGCTGAATTTATTTTAACAAAACTACTGGAATAGTGATTGTTGTCAGAATTTTTCGTTGGCTTAAACTATTTTAATTACTTTGGCACATGTCTTGGTTCAGTGTATTTTCATATCAATATATAGATATATGTTTAAGTTAAATATGATTGCTCGTTCTGAGGTAACATATATATAGGTCCAAGTTAGAAAAATTCAGTCCCATAATTAATACTCTGCTGGTTGGGAGGGCGTTTCTTATAAAATAAAGACAAAAAGGCTATGGATGCTTACCAAGAAAATAGCTAGCATGCAGCTCACAAATTATAGTATGCATTCGACATAGGCTAATCGTACTATATTTTCTGAAATCATTCGCAAATGATATTATTAAATTTATTGTGTAGGTGATCGTTCAATTGCACGGTATATTATTAGATTTGTAATAATGCCGCAAATGATATTATTAATTTATTGAGATATAGGTGTTTAGTAAGAGATACTTGAGTTTTTTACCTATTTTCTTAATTTGAACATAATAGTCAGGAACGGATTCAGTAAAACTCATTTATGTAGTTGGCCGGAATTTTGAACTATTTAATTCTGAATTTAAAAAAACTTAGGCATGTATTATTGAGTTATTATCTACTCTTGTTGAAGCTCAATAAATTATTCCAGTCCAGCTGAATTTAATTTTTATTTTTCGCTATCAGAATCATCCCCCTCTCTCTTCCATCCAAGCAAAAAAAAAAACAGAAAAATTTTCTTTCATTTATTTCAAAATATGTTCGTTACCAATTGTCTCTCGCCATTATCGATGTCTCAGATTGATTCGCCTTTCTATCCTCTATATTTTGAGATCTCTGAGATTTTGAACGTCGTTATCGATGTCTCAGACAGCAACTATGGAAACACGCATGTAGTGAGAGGCGAGGGGTCATAGCAATGTGGACGCGCGTGGAGGCCGTGATGCACGTGTAGGTACGAGTCGCCGTTGCAAAAGAGTGAGGTCTCGACAAGGATAAGGAAAATAGGAAGAAGAATGATAGCAGAATAAGAGGGAGCATGGCACCTCTCTCTACCTACTAACTACTTCAATTTTTATTTTTGATTCTAGTTTAATTTTGATTTTGCTTCAATTTTTGTGTGTGAGAGAAACGTAGAAATGAGAAATAGAATTATGGGAAGAGAAGAGACACGGTTGGATAGAGAGAGAGGTCCCAATAAATGAGAGAAAAAGAGAGAGACTGGGAGACTTTGAAGAGGGGAGAATTGTGAGCGACAGTTTCTACTTCGATTGAGAGGGATGAGCGTGAGAGAGGAGCTTTCAGCGTAGCGTTAAAAGAAATTAGAAGTTTATCGATGCAGACATTTAGAAATTAATATCAATTTAATTTATGTTTAGTGCCAGATAGGCGGCCTTTAATTTCTTTTCAATTTCTGAATTGTAGATGCTCTTTGGTTTTCTTGGATAATTGCTAAAGCAAATTCAAATTTGTGATTTGCGAACGAAGAAGAAAAAACAATAAGAAAAAAGTGCAAAACGCGAATCACTGGAGCAAGTTGCGATGCAGGAGTCTCCTCTGCTCGATTGACGATCGCTCCTCAATCGGCTCTCCTCCGCATGCAGTCTGCTCTTTGACTCAGACACAACCACTTCGGTAAATTACCTAGACCCCTAATTTTTATTTCTGGTCTGCTCCTTGACTCTGACTAAGCCGCTCAAGATAAAATTTGTACTCTTCTCATTATTTTTTTGTCTACTTTGATCAAAATTATAGATCCACTGTAAAAATCTGCCACTATCTGCGAAGGTAAAATTGTTTTTTGCCGACAGTATCTTCGTGAATACTCCTGTCGAAATACCAATACACTCAGAAATAGTCACTTTCTGTCGGTGTATCTTGAAAATAGTCATTTTTTACCCTCACAAATAGTAGTCTATTTTGTAGTATCTCCGCATCTAAAAATAGCACATTAGACTTAGACTGTGCAATTTTAGTACTCATTATTTTTTCCCAATCTTTTACTATATCTCACTTTTCATTAATTTATTTATGAATTATCATCTCTATAATTTCATAAACATTATATAATTGGAAAGCATAAATACTGAAAAAATACAATTAGGATGAACTAATCATTAGTGCAATAACAAAATAATCAGTATATAAATATACATTTCGTTATTATTAAAGCATTATATGAATATAGTAGCACCTAATATCAAATAAAAAAAAACAGCTTAAGAAAAGACAATTGAAAATATATTTTACTTTTCCCGAATTACTTTTTATTCTATCCAGGTATAATATGCTGTTCATTTCCAATTTGAGTTTGTTTGCTTGTGATCTTCCATTATTTCAATTTCTATATTTACTTTATTTTCTAATTCCCTCTCTACATATGATCAGTCCAATCCTCCATATATAAAACCCCCCACTCCTTTTGCATGCACCCCCAAACCATCTCCAGCTCTCATACCATCCTCTTACGTATCAATGGTGGCGCCTAACATGTACAATGCCTACCCGCGCGGAACAATGGCAGTTAAAGCCAACAATTCTCACCTACGTAATATTAACAGGTACCAATGAACTCTTCTCACCATCCCATCTCTTGCATATCACTTGGATCTGATCAGTTTTTTCCAATCTTTTTCTTCTCTCTTTTGTATAGATCAGAAGACATGACTACCAACTTTGCTCTTACCACAAACGAGGGGTCAAGGAAAAGACCCAGAGAACTGTTATGCGAAATAAACTTTCGTGTCAATAAAGAAATGCTTGAAACTTATCAGACAGTGCTCCAATGTGTAAGATAAATGTTTTACGGTTAAAAAATTAAAATGGTATAGTTTTTTGTGACCTTGTTCAACCTTGAGTTGAAGTTTGCTTTTTTTTTTCAGATTGAGAAATTTAGAATAGAGATGTCAGAGCTGTTGCGACAGAAGATAAATAACATTTATATGGTAACTAGAAGTGAAATTTCAAAGAAACTAAAGATGAAAGATGAAGAGAGGGAGATAATAGTTCAAACAAATAGATTTTTAGAAGAGAAAATTCATAATCTAGCCATGGAATCTCAACACTGGCAAAATATAGCGCAATTAAATCATGCAACAGCTGATATACTTCGTGCGGATCTCCATAATGCTTTGGCGAACAAGCAAGAAGAGAAAACCGATCAACATATACCCGATGCCGAGTCGTATTGTAGTGGTGGAGAGAAAGAGGAACGAAAAGGATTTAGGACCATTTTTTGCCGACACTGCCGAGAAAAGGATGCTTCTGTGGTACTCTTGCCATGTCAACACCTATGTCTTTGCAACTCATGTGAGGTTGATCCGAAGGTGGTGATGTGCCCGTCTTGTGGGGCCAACCGGACTGGAGCTGTCAATGTTAACTTCCATTATAATTAAGAGCTTTTGGTTTTTTTTTTTTTTTTTTTTGTTCTTAGTTCTCTGTACGTAGTTAAATAATATATACAATCATTTTTATTGTTTTAAGGTCAGTGTAAACTGATATTTTTATTGATAAAGAAAAAAATTATTTACAAAAGATATACAATCTTAATTAAATATATGTTATACTATGAAAGAGGTCAAGCCATACTTTTCATAGTATAATACTATATTAATTATATACTTTTCTTATTATTCGTTTGTTTTCTTACTTGTTTTTATGCTATATATTCGAACAACAATCTAACAGATGATAATATTTCATAAGATTTGGTAAACGAGAACGTACTAGCTTTTTGTACATAAAAAAAAATACAGCATAAAATTTAAAGCAGCAACATCGATCGATCACGCGTTAAAAAATAGAACGCAATTACCTTTAGTTGAACTTAAAGTATTGTCATGTAAAAGCATATTTATTATTAAAATCACATATATTTCTTGCTCTCCCTACAAATTGAAAGTAGTTTTTGTTATGAGGAATTATAAACACATTAATTAATTACTTAAGGCCAATGTCTCATGCATGGTCTTAATTTGACATAGAACATAGACATTTTGGAATTGATCTCGCTAATTGCTTATTATACGATTTGCGCATGAAGTGGCATTTGTAACTCATCAAAAGGTGTGTATATTTATTGTGTAGGTGATCGTTAAATTGCAAAAAAAAATTATATTAGATTTGTAATAATGCCGCAAATGATATTATTAATTTATTCAGATATTGGAAGAGTGTTTAATAAGAGATGCTTGATTTTTTTTAACCTATTTTTCTTAATTTGAACATAATAGTCGGGAACCAGTAAAATTCATGTATGCAGTTGGCCTGAATTTTGAACTATTTAATTCTGAATTTAAAAATAAAAATTAGTTATGTATTATTGAGTTATTGCTTACTCTTGTTGAAGCAATAAATTATCTCAGTCCACTTGAATTGAATTTTTATTTTTCGCAGCCCGCCAGCTCAAGTCGTTAATAGTGTTGGTCTTTTTGGATAACTGCTGAAGCAAATTCAATTTTGTGATTTGCGAACAAATTAAGAAGAAAAAACGATCTGAAAAGAAGAGCAAAATGCGGATCACTGCAGCAAGTTGCGATGCAGCAGTCTCCTCCGCTCGATTGACGACCACTATGTAGTTCCTAACTGCACCTAGAGGGGGTGAATAGAGAGTCTTAAAGAATCTTAGGTTTCTTTCGGTTAAACAATTGTCAAACAAGCGTATACAGTAAAGTAAATAGAGTAGAGTTAGAGAAATTTGACACCCAAAATGATAACGGAGTTTGGAGTAAAAAACCTACGTCACCGGGGTAGAGCAACATTGTCAGTGCCCCTTTTCTATTACCCAAAAAGAAAGGATATACTCGTGAAACGTGAGCCCAACAAAGGTGGAAAGTCAAGGCCTAACTCGTGTACAAGGTGAGCCTAGAAGCTCGAGCTGGAGAGTCCCTTGGAATCGTCACACAACTATGGATATATTTGAGCAGAAATGCTCAAGGTAGTGAACCCCTTCGCACCCTACAAGCAGGATGCACTAGCTAGGATGAAAATGATCTATAACTAAATCCTATACACTAAACTATTTCTCAAAGAAGATAAGTCCAGTGGATTTGAGAGTGTTGATAAGATATTGAAATTTAAGCCTACTCAACAATGGAAGCTTTACTTGAATGCACAATAAATGCTTTTTAAACGTGGGAGGCGACTAGCTTGCTCAAATCTGAAGTGGGGTAATTCCTTTTATAGTAGGGACTAGATTTGCCAGATCCGTTCTAACGAAATTGATCCGTCATAACGGTTTGTACGAATATTAAAATTAGAGTTTCTGCAATTTAATTAAATTGATATTAATTGTTCTGAACATTTATGTCCGTACGGTTACTACAATTTATCCCACAAAAACTTAATAAACATTCCAACGGATGTCATCCGTCCTGGATGGAACCAACCTGGAACTCTCTGTTATTTTCGATTTAATCCATTCCATAAGATTTGGTCCGTTCAGAACGGATGCTCCAGAAATTAACAATCCTCAAATATACTTTACTTAACTACTTGATTATTACAAATTTATAACTTCGTAAAGTTTTGTTGACTTCTTCGGTTCTTCAAATGAATCTTGTAATTAAGCTCTTCATGAATCTTGGTTCGTCCTCATAGAAATCTTGCAATTAAGATCTTGAACTTATCTTTGGTTCTTCATTATTAATCTTGTAATTAAGGTCTTGAATCTACAAACTCACTCAATTATGTAAATGGTTAAATTCAACTAATGTATGTTTTACAAATTAAGTCAAACAAAATATTTGAAGATTGCATAAACCAACATGCTCCTCGATCGGCTCTCCTCCGCATGCAGTCTGCTCTCGACTCAGACTCAACCACTTTAGTAAGTTACCTAGAACCCCAATTTTTATTTATAATCCGTTCTTTAACTCGGACTAAGCCGCTCAAGATAAAATTTGTACTCTTCTCATTATTATTTGCCTACTCCGATCAAAATTATAGGTCGATGTCATAGCAGGTTAGACTTAGACTGTGTAATTTTAGTATTCACTATTTTTTCCCAACAATGTTTTACTATATCTCACTTTTCATTTATTTATCATCTCTATAATTTCATAAACATTATATAATTGGAAAGCATAAATACTGCAAAAATACAATTAGTATCAAGTATCAACTAATCATTAGTGCAATAACAAAATAATCAGTAGATAAATATACATTTCGTTATATTAAAGAATTATATGAATATAGTAGCACTAATATAAAAAAAAAGTCGAAGCTTAAAAAAAACAATTGAAAATATATTTTACTTTTCCCGAATAATTACTTTTTATTATGTCCAGGTATAATAGGCTGTTCATTTCCAATTTGAGTTTGTTTGCTTGTGATCTTCCATTATTTCAATATTTAAATCTTCTATATTTACTTTCTTTTCTAATTGTATATCAATGGTGGCGTCCTCCCACTTCTCTATATATTAATTAGTCCAGTCCTCCATAAAACCCCCTCCTCACGAGTCCTCCCACTTCTCTTGCATGCACCCCCAAACCATCCCCACCTCTTGTACCATCCTCTTGCATATCAATGGTGACGCCTAACATGTACAATGCCTACCCGCGCGGAACAATGGCAGTTAAAGCCCACAATCCTCACCTTCGTACTTATAAGAGGTACCGATGAACTCTTCTCACCATCCCATATCACTCCCTCATTTTTTTATCTCTTTACAACCTGACCAGTCTTTTCCAATCTTTTCTTCTCTCTTTCGCATAGATCAGAAGACATGGCTACCAACTTTGCTCCTAACACAAACGGAGAGTCAAGGAAAAGATCCAGAGAAGTGTTATGCGAAATAAACTCTTGTGTCAATCAAGAAATGCTTGAAATTTATCAAACAGTGCTCCAATGTGTAAGATAAATATTTTACGGTTAAAACGGTATAGTTTTCTGTGACCTTGTTCAACCTTGAGTTGAAGTTTGATTTTTTTTTTTTTCAGATTGAGAAGTTTAGGATAGAGATGTCGGAGTTGTTGCGGCAGAAGATAAATAACATTTATATGGTAACTAGAAGTGAAATTTCAAAGAAATTAAAAATGAAAGATGAAGAGAGGGAGATAATAGTCCAAACAAATAGAAATTTAGAAGAGAGAATTTATAATCTAGTGAAGGAAGCTAACCGGTGGCGCAATATAGCGGAAGTAAATGTGTCAGAAGCTAATAAACTCCGTGCCAATCTTCACGAGGTTTTGACGAACATAAGAGAAGAGAAAGCCGATCAACAAATACCCGAGGCCGAGTCATGTTGTAGTGGTGGAGAGAAAGAGGAACAAAAAGAGCTTAAGAGTTAAGACTAGTTTGTGCCTACAATGCCGAGAAAGATTGCTTCTGTACGTGATCCTCTTGCCGTGTAAACACCTATGTCTTTGCAACTCATGCGAGGTTGATCCAACAGTGCTGATGTGACCGGATTGTGGGGTCGACCAGACTGGAGATATCAAGGTTAACTTGCATTAAGAGCTTTTGTTTATTTTTTGTTCTTAGTTTTGTGTTGTTAAAAATGATTTACAATCTTAAATATATGTTATACTTTTCTTATTATTCGTTTGTTTTCTTACTTGTTTTTTATGCTATATTTTCGAGTAACAATCTATATTTCATAAGATTTGGTAAACAAGAACGTACGTGTATAGCTTTTTGTATATAAAAAAAAATATACAGCAGAAAGTTTAAAGAAACAATGGAAAATAGTCAAAACAGAAGTTTTTGAGCTAATTAATCCTACTGTGATGCTAGAAATCTTAAAATTTTCTGAAATTGAATTATCTTTAGTTTACTTTTTTTTTATGAACTTGGTAGTGACTAACAAGTAGTTATTACAAGCCAACTTCCTTACACATAACTTAAGACCTTAAGTTGAACTTTATAAAATATTGTCATGTAAAAGCACATTTATTATTAAAATCACATATATTATTTCTTGCTCTCCCTACAATTTAACAGTACTTTTTGTTATGAGGAATTATAAACACATTAATTACTTGAGGCCAATGTCTTATGGTGTTAATTTGTTAGACAAGATAGAAGAGAGATAAAGCCAAAGTATAATAATGTAACTCCCTTGACCGATATACAGCATAAATATTATTTGTTGATCAATTATACCTTTCTAATTAATTAGTAATTGTGTACCTTTTAATCAATTTTTATTTTTGAATTTAATTTGTCTCATAACTTTATTGTCTATGGAGTCACCGCCAAACTCCAATCATGCTAATTAAACCTTTTCATAAATTCGATATTAGGAGTGTATTAATTAGTTTTTGCTTCACTATATATTAATTTTTTAAATAAAAATGGGTTCAAGTTCTCTAACTTTAAATAATATATATGAGGTGAAATCTTGCAAGCAAGATTTCTTGTCTTTAATTTGTAAATGATCAAGAGGTAATTACTAAGTATTTTGCTAAAGCAGTAGATATTATTTATTGGTTAATTTGCATATATAGAAGTTTTTCTTCTTTGATTATATATATAGCTCATGAAGTTAGCCAAAATCTTACTAATTTTCGAATATTGTTTTTATTTTTGAAAAAGTGTTAGAATTGTAGTTTTTAAATGATATTGCAAGAAATATGGTAAAAAAGCTGACGAAGTTGTTAACCTCAATAAATTTGTTACTATTATAAGGAGGAAGAAGAATTATATTGCTGGAAGCAAAGTACAATTTTTAGAAAAGTAGAATTTTCATCTTTATGGGACGGTATTCGCGAGTAGGGGTGTCAATGGGTACGGTACGGGTCGGGTGGAGGCATTTCATACCCGTATCCATTATGATAACGAAAAAAAGAAAAAAATAATAATAATGAATACAACTATAATGTATCATTTTTTTGTATTATGAAAATTTAATAAATACAAAATTTTATTGTATCATGTATCATTTTCAAACAAATATATATAATTTTATTTTTAAAATTTATCTTACATAATAACGGGTAAGATAACGAAAAAAAATTCTTACACGTATCCGTACCCGATAAGCTAATGAAAAAAATATTTTACCCTTACTCATGTTTTCGGGTACGATACGAGTCAGGTAAACGGATAAAAGGGTGCCATTGACACCCTATTCGCGAGGTAAAAAAAAAGGGATTAGTGTGAGATTTAAAATACTCTCGTGAATAGAGTCAACCTCGCAGTTGATCGACTACTATGTTCTCTGCATGCAATAGGCTTTAAAATATTCTCGCATATAATATGTGGGACAAGCGATCGATTGAGTACGTGTTTGTGCTCTGTTAACAAATCAGTTGTCGATTATGCCTGTACATGTGTCCACGGGAATAATATGGAGCATGCAGGGGGGGGGGGGGGGGGGGGGGGGGGTGCCGCAGGTCTTATTTTCCTCTTTAACCAATTAAAAATATTGATAAGCTGAAAATTCAAAATTGAAATCTGTAACAAATTTACCACACAATCTCAAAACATAATATATTACAAATTATATTTTTAATGATTGATAAATATAAATGAATTAACTTATATTGAAATAACAAGCTTAATTAATTAATTATAGCATAATATTAATTGAGTGAGTTCTACAATTGCATAACAAGTGTACCAGTGGTACCAGAGACGATCACAGTATGCATAATGCATTTTAACAAGCAACACCCTTGATTTAAGCAAAATATGGAGAATAGCTAGAAATAAAAAAACTGGGAAACAATTAAGTTCATAAGCTATATATTTGCCGAAATGAAAAAAATTATACAAGAAGGAATAAAAAGCTATATTTCCAATACAACGACAACAAAAAGAAAGAATAAAAAACTATATTTCCAATACTGGTATGAAATTCTTTTTGGGAAAATTCACCTCTCATTTCTCAAATTTTTCATGTAAAAGAGGCTACCATATATATTTTTTCTAAACTAAAACACTAGTATCTGCCTATTGCTACATTTCTAAAAGCAAATTAAAGCACAATTTTTTAATGGAAATACGCACGCCAATTATGATTTTATTAAAAAAAAGGAGCGCTCATAAATTAATAATGCCAAATCAATATAACATCATTTGTGACTGAAAAAACATCAATATCAGGCAATGATACCCTAGTCCTTAAAGGGGATGAGTTCTCTGCTGTAACATTTTAGCAACACAATTTTTTTTAATATTTTTATACCTAAATTCATAATAATAAGTTTAAATTGTAGAGTTTAGTTTTCTTCGTTTGTGGTTGTCTTTTGAAATTTCTTATTTTGTTCTTCGTTTTATATAAAATTAAGATATAATTGGAGTGCAGTAAAATTTATTAACTATAGTTAATTTGGTATGTTTATTTCATAAGCTCCTAAACTTATATGACATAAACTTAAAAAGAATAATAAAATTTTATATTGATCTTGCTAATGAAGAAAGCGATATTAATGGTAAGGACTCAACAATAAAGAATTTCCCAAAATAGTAACCTTTGAGTGTTACCGATTTTATTAACATGAACATAAGTGTTGTTTACTTTAAGTAGCTATAATAATTGCGAGATTAGCAACCAAACAAAGAGGCAGATATGGTGACTTGTCTATCCTGCCAAAGCTCCTCCGAAACAAAACAATATCTACCCAACATCAAATTCATTAGGTCTTTAGTAATTAGCAAGCCCAAAATAATTTTAAAACTCTTTGTTTTTAAAAAAAAAATATCTCTCTCGGAATACCGGGCCACCTACTATGTCTGTCACCTGTCTAGAGAATGAAGTGGAAGTTTGAATGGGCCTTGTGAGGCTATGATATGAACTGAATGTAGGTCCATCAGGACACAGATCATCTTAGGCCTAGCCCATTAACAAAGAAGAATATAATGACGCACATAAAATTCTACGAAAATTGAATACCCTCCCAATAACAGCCATTATACCTCCACGTCCTTTACTTTGTACAAATTTGTAAAACCGACGCGTAGGGGTTGTCAGGACACTTGCCTCGCCTGGTGTTAGGGTTTTTGCCCTTCCGTCCGCCTTGCTTCCTTATCCTGAGCTAGCTCGCTTGCGCATCAATGGCGGAAATGGAGCAAGCATGGAAGAAAGCCATACAAGCGGCGCTGAAATCGCCTTCTTCTTCAACCACTATAAATTTGGATAGCTCCATCAAATCCAATGGCTTCCTCCCTTCGCCCGACGTGCTCTCACTCCTCCCCAAAACCCTAGAATCGCTCTCACTCGCCAACTGTCGCCTCTCCTCCCTCCGCAACTTCCCTTCCCTCCCCAGCCTCCGCTACCTCAACCTCTCTGATAACCGTATCTCTAACGGCCTCGACGCACTAGTCATTGCGGAGCTGAAGGGACTCAAGATCCTCGACTTGGCAAACAACAGGATAGCGACAGTGGAGGAGGTGGAGGTGCTGAAGGGTTTGGAGGGGATTGAGTCACTGGATTTGTATGAGTGCCCTGTGACGCGGGTTTTGGGGTATAGAGAGAAGGTGTTTGGGGCAGTGTTAAGTTTGAAGTTCTTGGATAATGTAGATAAGGAGGGAAATGAGCGGCCTGAGTCTGACGAGGATGAAGAAGAAGAGGAGGATGAAGAAGACGATCTACAGGGGGAGGAGGAAGAAGGAGAAGAGGAAGCGGATGATGATGAAGAAGGAGAAGAAGCTGATGGGGAACTTGTAGATGGTGAAGAAGATGATGAAGACGGAGATGAAAATGAGGTGAGGTTTAATGTAAATATGGAAATGCTGATTTACCAACTAAATTTTCATTTCACTTAAGCGCCCCAATTGATACCTCGTAAATTGAGAGGAGATGGACCCTTAGTACATGGCCTGTAGGGTTGCATGTTTTCTAAATATTTTTTTTTTAGAACTTAATTATTTGGTTAGTTGTTAGCTTTTATTCTTGTGCTACAATAGAAGGGTTCGCTGAATTTCAACCAATTTTAATTCTGACCAAATCCAATGCTAATGCCTCTGTGGGTTCATCATTGGTAGTATGAGATGCCTCAAATTCTGCAAACAAACTGAATTGAGAAGAGGCCTTTAGACCAGCTTCTCTCCAAATACGGGTTAATTGAACTTGAAGAAATTATTTTCCTCCGTAATCTCCATAGCTCATGAAATTTGAAACGGGGTCAAGGGTGGAAAAATTTGAACTAGAGCCTCGAAAAAGCAAGAAGCCAACAATTAATCAAATGCTGAAAGTTGGTTGTCATACCAGCTGGTATATATTATCCTAAATAGGATGTGCTAATCTAACTGCTTTGTTGGTATCAGGAAGAAGATGAAGATGGAAAAATTGATAATGGTGTGACCAATGAAGATGAAGTGAACAGTAATGGAGTACCACATAAAAGGAAGCGAGAAGCATAAGACTCTGATTTAAATCAGTCTGTGAGATTTAGTGCATCTTATCGACCTTAAAAGAATTTGTGAGGAGCCTTTGTACATTGAGAGAGCACATTTAAGGTCGATAAGATGCTGTGAGCACATTTTTTTTTCTCTCTTTGAACTTGATGCCTCTGTTAAACTAGGCCTGGAATCCATGCCGGTGTTCACTAACACGATGTTTATGACTTTTTCGTGATTTTTAGGGGGCTTATGGGCAAATTATTGATATGTTTAATTCTATTCCTAGCGGGCTTTTGTGCAAATTATTGATTTTTTTTAATTTTATTTCTACTTCTGCTATGTTCTCAAAGGGAATTTTATATGCTTTATGGAGATATATTTTATAAACCAATTCAAACTCTTGGCTGTAATTTAAAACACAAGTGTGCATAATTTAGACAGTTGTATAAAGCTAGTCTATTTCTGAGTCTTTAGAAAGGTATTTTATAAACCAATTTTATTTTCTGCAATCTTAAAAATACAATCCAAAGTTTAGAGAGCTTCCTCGGACTACAAAGCTGGCATTTGGAATCGAGATATTAATAATGTTAGAAATTACAACCACATTTTCTGAACAACTGAATTATGGAGCTTGACTTTGTTCGTGCTTTATGACTTTTTCATCCTTAATCCAAGTCAATCATAGAGAATATATTTAACTTGTCAAAAAAAAAATAGAGAATATATATAATTATTAAAGTTTACATCAGGACTCGTTGTAATCCTTTTGAATGCATCAAGTCGATCAATAGAAAATATAATCCTGTATCCAAGTCGGTCAATAGAAAATTCCTTTATCCAAGTCATTGAATTGTGGGGTTCCACTTTGTTCGTGCTTTGACTTGTTCATCCTATACTTCTCTGTGGGTGCTATAACGAGGATGTGGGATTGCTTAGCTCAGAATTGGAAAAAGGAAAGGAAACTAGCACAAAATGTGGAATTTATGTGATTTTACCAAATTTTTGGGATAAATCCGGTTTATTTTATTAACTGCAGTAATGGGCTCCTTTTTTTTTAAAAGTATTTAGTTTTTACTATTTTGTTCGCCTCTAAAATCTAAAATGATCTCTTCTTTTCTTCCATGATATTCCATCCAGTTCGTCTGGTACTCTGGTTACTTGTGCTTTCTTTCCTACGGGTTTCTCTTAAAAAAAAAAAACTTGTGCTTTTTTTTTTTTTGTACGATACGAGTGCTCCTTTGCTGACGTGTTAAATCCAGACATTATATTTAATTATTTATATTGTCTGGTCGCGGCTTTTCCGACAATGACCAGTAAATCGACTTCAGTGATTTACTTTTACTTGCTGCGGCCTTTCTCTTACCGCAGTTAAACACTTTTTTTTTTAGGAGACGCAGTTAAACCCTAAATTTTTATATCCTCAACAAAAAAAAAAAAAACTAAAAGACTATTGTTTGTGTAGAATTCGATATTTACCCGAGCCACAATGTAAAATGGCGGATCTCAAGACTGGGAGCCGCCATTTGTCGTTGCGCCATTTGTTACAGTGATTTTTTTTATTTGTTTAATAATTTTCAAAAATAAAAAAACAACTAACAATTTTAATATATTAGAAAGAATATCAAACAAAATAGATAAAATATCTTATAATTTAGATGTACTAGAAGGACTCTGAAACATTTTTCGGTAGGATTTTTTCCGGCTGTAAAAAAAATTAAACTATTTTTTGGTGTTACTAGAATAAAAATGCTTTAGATCTAAATTATTGATCCCGGTTCAAAAATCACTTCTAAGTAAATAAAGAAATTATCGTGTTCCTTCTAGTACATTCAAATTGTAAGATACTTTATCTATTTTCGAAAAAAAATAATTTGACATATCGTAATGATGACAAATACTTTATCTATTTTCGAAAAAAAATAATTTGACATATCGTAATGATGACAAATACTTTATCTATTTTCAAAATAGATGTAGTACATTAGAATTTAAATGTACTAGAAACAGGCCGGAACTATACAGATTGGGGAGCTGAAAAATCAAATATAGTGTAATTTCATTTTATAATGGGGCTAAAAGGTATTAATGCGTATAATATTTACAAAATTTAATGGACCAAACTATAAAATTTTAATTTATGGGGGTGGCTTAGCCACCTTTACCCATCACTGTGTTCCGCCCCTAATTCTTTATTTACTAGAAGTGACTTTTGAACCGGGATTAATAATTCATATTCAAAGCATTTTTATTTTTTTTCAGTAACACACCAAGAAATAGTTTTTTTTTTACAGTCGGGAAAAATCCTACCTGAAAAATGTTTCGGAGTCCTAGTACATCTAAATTATAAGATGTTTTATCTATTTGTTTGATGTTCTTTCTAACACATTCAAATTATTATTTGTTATTTCTATTTTTGAAAATTATTAAACAAATCAATAAAAAATCATCGTACCAATTGAATTTGGATGTTTTTTGCGAGGCCGCAATGACAAATGGCGGCCCTCAAAAATGGATCCACCATTTGTTGTTGCGGTCCGAATAATTATGAAATTCTATAAAAACAGTGGTTTTTTTTGTTTATTTATTTTTTGTTGGGTATATTTAAAAAGAGTAGGATTAAAATGCACTATTGGTTTTGTGCTCCAATCATGCTCCACATCCATATCTTCATTTTCAAAGCCCAAATAGTCAATCCGAATCATTCACCATGAATATCTTCATTTTCAAAGCCCAAACAGTCAATCCGAACCATTCACCATGATATTTGTATTAAAATTTGTTTGGAGACCAAATTTTATAATTTTTGAAACTTTTTTATTATTTTTTTAGATAGGTACAAAATCACTTTTTTCAGAAGATTTTAGACCATTCAAAATAGTGATTTTGTACCTATCTAAAAAAATAGTAAAAGAATTTCAAAAAATATAAAATTTTGTGTCCAAGGATATTTTAATATGAAGATCACGTTGAGCGGTTCAGATTGATTATTTGGACTTTGAAAATGGAGAAAAAGACGTGGAGCATGATTGGAGCACAAAACCAATGGTGTATTTTAACGAATTCATATCCAGTGCAGCAAGGGCGGATCTAGTGTAGTCCAGGGGGGCAGCTGCCCCCCCTGGATTTTGAGTTTTAGTGGAAATTTATCGGTTCCAACCGACTTTGCCCCCCCTGGATTTTTTTCCCCCCTCTGGACGTTTAATTTGTAATTCGAGTTAAATTTATGGTTAAAATTGAAATAAATCTGTTGAATTTTTATTGGTAATTAGAATTATAAGTCAGAGCATCAGAAATTACAAGTCAAAGCATTGGAAAGTATAAGTTAAAGCATTGCTTTTTATCGAGTACCTAATTGGTTAATAGATTTAAACCCGATTTGATATTTTTTTGCCCCTCCTGACGAAAATCCTGAATCCGCCCCTGCAGTGCAGTACTGTAATAGGGAATCTTTTACAATTACTTGATCTGGACCGTTCTTTTTAACTTGGCACGAATCTCAAAGCCCAATAATATTGCCCCCTCAGTCAGCCCGAATCCCAAACCGGCTGAGAGTTAATCTCAAACCGTAAATAGCTAATTGTCCAAAATTTTTATTTATAACATTTAAAAAAAATAAATTAACCAAATAACCCTCGTTTCTGGTCAATTCTAAATCTAACACGGCCACAGAACACCAGAGCGGACCCATTTGGGGGCCGCCGCAGAATGCCGGAGCGGACCCTCATATGGGTCCGCAGAATGCCGGAGCGGACCCGGGTCCGCACTATGCCGGAGCGGACCCTGTTTTTTTTTTAATCTGATTCTGAAGTTGATTATGATTTTGTTTTGGAAATTTTTATCAAGTTTGTACTGGAAGTTGTGTGCAATTACTTATGTTTGAAATGTCGTTTAATCTGAAATTGTTGTTCGTTGTTTGTTTGATCAAAAGAAACATTACAATAGAACAAGGAGCCATATAAAGAAGTATACAATAGAACAATGCTAATGTTATCAGAAATTACAAATACGTCTAATTAACCGAAAATAAACAACATTTTTACGAGTACAATTAAAAAAGCAACATTAACTCTCAATCTCGTGCAGCTCTGTTTTGTCTTTCTTGTGTATCTCGGCCGGCTTGGTGTCCTCTTCTCCTATTATGTAGAACGTCCATCCACATCGGAATTCTGTCGTGCTGTCTTCTGCCCACCGCAATATTTTTTTTCTCTGGACAAGGACCGGGCCATCGTGTTGAGGCCATTCCGACTGATTTCCATAGACATGTCATTGTGCGCTCCATGTGTTGATCAGTGTATGGATGTGATAGTAGTGACTTACAAAGACGCCAGGGTCGATGCCTCGGAGACGACACACGGACAGAACATGAGAGCACGGTATTCTCTCCAATTGAGGCTTCTGGCACGTGCAAGTTACCGTGTGATCAGCCCCGATTATCACCGTGTATTTGTAATTGGCCTTGGTAAAACGACCAGAATCGTCAGGTATGAAAGCGTGAACTCTCTCCTGTGTGGAGGTTACCTCGAACTCGTTGTTGTTTCCAAAGCCCCCCAGCGTCTTCATTTTATCGGACCTCTCGAACCGTTTGTTGCTCAGCTACGAAAAATTAAAAAATAATGAAGAAGTCAAATTTTTTTAACAAAGTTCATTAAAAATTATGAAGAAAGAACTACAAATAAAAGTACCTGATGCACACGACACGAGAATTGTTGACCTTGACTGACTTCCCATTCCGCTTTGGCCCTCCTTTGCGCAAACCATGTCATACATTTGTAAAATGTGTCTTCAATTATTGCTGCAACCGGTAGCCTACGAGAGGACTTGAAGACCTTATTAAGCGACTCGGACCCGTTTGTAGTCATGATGCCCCAACGGTAACCACCGTCTAGTGCTTGGAATATCTTCCATGGTTTGGGGCACTCGTTCTCATCTTGATCCAAATATTTACCCACACCGTCCAGTCAATTAAGGGCAATGTCACATGCCTGCCCCATTGCTTGCATTCCTTGCTCGTACCTCCTCATCTTCCTCTTAGCCACACATATTCTAAAAAAACGGATTGCCTTATCACTGCAACCGTTCTTCTTCATGTTGTCGGCTATGTGAGTAGCACAAAGACGGTGAACACATTGATCCTCATCCTCCTCGTTCCACCCCATATCATCTTGTCTGAACACCTTCTTGATACCCTTTCCCCTATCAGTGATGACACACATGAATCTGGAGCGGATTACATTACGGCGCAACCATTTCATGAACCACGCACAATCGTCATAACTCTCTGATTCTACCAGTGAAAAAGCCAACGGGAGGAGCTGGTTAGCATCGTATCCGGTTGCAATCAACAGCTTGCCTGTGGTAAAATAAATTTTACAAGAGTCGAAATCAACTAAAATAAATAAAGTGAAAACAATCAAATTAGTTACCTTTATATCGGCCTGACAGGAAACATGCATCAACTGTGATGACCGGTCTGATATGTTGAAAAGCAGCTATGCACGGTCCAAATGCCCAAGCCGCCCTATGAAAATACCTCCATGGTCCAGGTTCACCAGTGGGATATGAGGTCACCTCAAACAATGTTTCTGTCAATAAATTTAAAAAAATAAGTTCAATTTTGAGTTTTTGATTGATAATGAAATGACGTAAAAAATGAAGGAACAATGTAGTACCTGGGTTGCTTCTTTTGATTGCCTCCAACAATGGAACTACAAGAGAGTATGACCCCTCCCAACTGCCAAATTGACGGGCTATTGCCAACTCACGGCCATGCCATAGTTTTTTGTACGCCGGTATCTGACCGTTGTACCTTTCAGCAACAGTAATTCGGACAGCCTGAATACTCAAGTCGACATCGTTCCTCATGTGAGCGGATATACACTCGGCAACCATAGTAGCTGACAACTGGGCGTGATCTGTTCTTGTCGCATCCGCGTGGCATGAATGTTGTGTTGGGCATTTGGAGACACGCCATTGTGTTCCATAACCGGTGGCCCTTGCGAGTATGTACCACCCACAGTAACTGTCCTTGCACTTGAACCTCATTCTTGTGCGGTCACTGTGCGTAGGTTTTACCTCTTTGTTGCAAAGGATGTGAAACCTGGCAATTGCGCTCTTCATTGCCTCTTTTGAGTCATATGTTTGTCCCTCGGACAATTCATTCTCATACTCTGCCCTACTTCCAAACAAACCCGAATTGGCTTCCATAAATCCTGATGTGTCGTTGAAGCATGAATCGGGTGCTGAAGCTCGCGATCCATTATCCGAAACCCGCGATCCATCTTGAATTTCCTTGATAGTCCGAGCACAGGCCCGGTATCTTCCTGGTCAGAATAATCGCTCATACCCTCAGGATCAACATGACCCCAATTTTCCTCTGCCTCTAGTATTTCCGGATCCACTTCTTCATCGGATTCATCCGGATCACAAGTTTGACCCCAATGAGCGGCCCGACTAGATGAAGGCTGGTCAGTCTGGGATGGGGCCCGACGGGAGGGTCCATCTCTGAACTGGGGCCCGACTACTGGACGGTTGGTCAATTTGGACAGGGGACGGACTAGAGCCGGATGAGTTACCCCGACTACGACCCTGGATTAACCTCATAACTGGGTTCGAACGCCGGGCTCTGGTAACCTCCACATATAAGTCAATTATCTTGTATGCACCCCCAGAAAAACTCATGGTTTGGTTGTACAATACCTGCCAGACTCCCTCATTTTGAACTGGAAATAGTTGGAACCAGGTTTGTGCCGAACTAGTCGGCATGCTAATTTTGGCATCAATTTTAAGGTCATACTGACCCTGATCCAACCCCAAATTCTGACATATACTTGATTTAAGTCCCAAATAATCAGTTCCCGGCAATACCGGGATCACAGTAATAGGTCCAATACTATAGTAAACCCCATTAGGACCTGTTAAAACATCCCCCAGTGTAGATGGATACCATAAGAGCCATTTTTTCAATTCAATACAGAAGAAACCTACAATTAAAAATTAACTAAATTAATTATTCTAATTAAATTAATTATTCTAATTAAATTATTGCTAAATTAATTATTATAATTAAATTATTAATCTACTGAAATAAAAATAAAAAATTTAAAAGAAGAGAAAAAAACTTACAGATCAGAGAGCTAACACAGGAGAGAGAAGGTGTGAGAGTGTGGAATGAAATTTCGCTGTCATTTTCGGGATATAAAGAACAGGGTCCGCTCCGGCATAGTGCGGACCCATATGAGGGTCCGCTCCGGCATTCTGCGGTGACCCCCAAATGGGTCCGCTCCGGTGTTCTGCGGCCGTGTTAGATTTAGAATTGACCAGAAACGAGAGTTATTTGGTTAATTTATTTTTTTTAAATGTTATAAATAAAAATTTCGGGCTAATTGTAAAAGGGAATCTTTTACGGTACCGTCGAGGATATGGATCCGTATTTTAACCCTACTCATTCAAAAATTTGGGCAGTTATACACTTCGTCACAGGAAATAGACCAGGCCAAGTCACGTTTTGAGTTCGTTCATCCTGGGGCCCACCCAAATTTGCGACGAATGGCCAATCTCGTTGTTTTATTTATAATATCAGTCGTCCGATCTCCATCCAACGTTTTACTTCCAACAAACACCTCTGCCCCCATGTTCCCCTCTTACAAAGCGTTGAGTCTTTATATCTTTATATATTAGAAAAGGACAAAATCCATTCAAACCAAAAGAACAGCAAATAAGAACAAGAACAGCAAGAAGAAAAAGATCACCCCAAGAGACACTTCCTTTGCACCAAAGAATAGTCGACTAGAGAAGAAAACCACCATGGATGACCAGGTTTCTCTCGGCAATGAACACCTCTCTAACCACGTGGAGGAAATTACGAGTTTCTTTGTGAAGACGGATCCCTCTGACATCGTCAGTATCGCTCTCTCTTGCTCCGATGGAATGGAGATCTCCAGTCCAGGAAGCAACTCCCCTGGCGAGGAGTATTACATATCTGACGAGACCAGTAACTATTCTGATCTGGCGGATGATGCTTATGAGCATACTCCAGTCATGAATCCTGTCAACCAAATTGTGAACCTGGTACTGCCACGCCTCCCGGCCAGGTCGCTCTTGCGTTTCAAATCGGTGTCGTTTAATTTGAAGACTCTGATCTCAAGCCCATTCTTGGTGCTCTCGCATTTCTTGCATCCCAAGAGCATTTCGGGCCTGTTTTATCAGACATGGTGCGGCATACACTATGTCTCCTTGGATGCCCCTTCAACGAACATACCCGATCCGAGCTTTTCATACCTGCCTGAACCTGTGACCATTAAGGCATCGACACATGGTGTGCTGTGCATCAGAGGGCAACGGAGTTTAAAGTATTACATCACCAACCCGACCACCATGGAATGGGCTGAACTTCCTGAGACAACTGTTGAGCATTGTGATGATGTGGCAGTGGTGATCGTTTTTGACTCACTGTACAATTTTAGCTGCAGTTATCAGGTGGTATGTGCGTATCCGGTCAAAGGTGTAGAGGGGGTGTATACCTTTGAGACCTTTTCATCAGAGACATGGGCGTGGGCCCTGTCGGGTCAGATTTGTGCAGTGGAAAATATTGTGGCTCAATCAGGCACGGCTGTTGGCGCGGTGGCTTATTGGCGCACGACCATGGATACTTTGCTCAGGTACATCTTCTGGTAATTTATTAGTTTTAGTTTAGGGGTTATGTTTAGTAGAAATAGAGTGTCTTGTATTATAGGAAATAGGTTTTTGTTGCATGCTCTGCAAAAACTGGTTGATGACATAGCATTATTTTTGCACATGTAATGCAAAATGAATAATAACTTTTTGTCATTTTGAACACAAATGAGGTTTAAGTTGCAATAAAAGTAACTATAACACTGGAGATTACTTAATTTTTATCATATACAGTATTTTACAAATCAAATTGCCATATTGGTACGTTTATCACTGAGTACCCTGTTGAATTCATCATGTACTGAAGTTAATGCATACCAATAGCCATGCAGCCAATATTTTTCTTTTATTATAAAAAGAAAAAATTTAGTGACATAATGTACAATGCAAAACTCCATGTCCAAAACAATAGCAATCATATCTCTGCATCTATACATACCTCGTCCCATGTCCTACTTGCCAATTCACACTAAAAACAACCAAAATTCGACTCTAACACTTCCTCAATTCATAACAGTTACGATCCAGTTAAAGACAGATTGAACATCATGCAGAAGCCGCACACTGATATGAATGAGGTCTCGTGGGAGCTCGGCGAGATGGACAGGCATCTGAGCGTTACGTCCACATCTAACCTAGGACAGATTAAGGTGAGCACCATGGAGGTAACAAACAGGATGGAAATGCCAAAATGGGAGGAGATGGGGAAATTTTGGCTGAGCGAAAGTGCGTATGCCATGCCAATCCGGTCACAGGGCTCGGCCGGATTGGCATTTTGGGAGTGTAACGAGGATGTGATAGGGCTGGTGCTCAGAGACATGGAAGGTCGACAAGTGTGCAGGTTTGAGGAGCCAAATTACTACGGTGACTTTGTTTTTTTTCCATACATCAGCACGCTGGCGCCTGTGAAGAGGTAAGATTTGAGTTCTCCTTTTTCTAATTTTTGTGATGGAATATCATGTTGCTGAGCACAAGAATCCAATATATTAATGTTCTTGTTAAGTAGCATTTTGCATTTAATATCTGCAACTGACATAATCCATCTATTGTCTTATGTGCAAGCTGATAAATAGTTCGATGCAATTTGTAGCTTAAAAAGGGTTGGTTTTACACAACAAGTATGGCTTTAGTTCTGATTAAACAGATTGGTACTATACATCATATTATATCAGTGTATGTCAGTACTTGTGCACCAGCCAGCTATCAGGATTTCCAATTTACTTCTTATAATCTTATTTACCAGAGATGTACATTTTTACAATTTGAACTTGAATGGTACTCATACTTTTATTTGAGATTATTAATTGACTCATGTTAATCAATTTTGATTTCTCTGCTGCATAGTGCATGCCCCCTACCAGTTATGCTTTTACACTGCATTTTTTGCATAGTTTGCTATTTCGTATTGCAGCACCACCATATCGAGGTATTCTCAGACCATTTAAAAACAGTATCATTCATACCATTCATTTTCACATTCCCTGGTGCACCGGTACATGAGTCAAGAGTCTTTCAATAACTGTGTCGCAAAAGATAACTTCACTGAAGTCGTTAATTTAGAACAAATTAGAGAAACTATTGAAATTGGTAATTAATTTTGTAATTATAGGCAACACCATTTTCTCAAATAAAAATCTAGTTACATGAATCTCATTAAAGTATATTATAATAGTCGGGGAACGTATCTGACCCTCTAAGCCATTCCAATGGGTAAAGGAACATGGCAGTTGCACTTTTCATCAGGGACGATTTTGTGACATTAAAATGGCTGCTTCGATAGATTTCTCAAGTCTTTTGATATAACACAGAATTAGCTAAATTAAGAAATATCTTTGTCTTTAGTGAACTCAAGTTCTTTTCTTGATTTTCTGTTCCTGGTTTCAGGTCAGGTGCAGGGACGAGTGCTGAACCTTCTGTCAGAAATAATGACACCTTGCATATTACTGCAGAAACAAATGAAAATAAAGTTTCAGGTAACATTGAAAATCAAATTCTTGTTAAAATGTTCAGATATTATGGAACTGTTCTGCTGAAATTATTTTAAATTTTTATTGCAGTGGGACGTTGGAGAATGGTTCCGCTTCATTAGGGATGTAGAATCAGTGAATGTTGTAACCAAGTAATGTTGTTAGTCATGTTCTATATGTTGTAGAGGGTTGTGTGGCTGTAGGCACTATCTCAAAAGAAAAAAGAAAAAAAATGATCGGATCACCTGAAGGTATAACATATGCTTTTAGTTTTCCTTTATTGACCAGTAATGTAGATTATTTTTTTTGGAGTTGTGAGCTATGTTGTCTCTTTTATTTCAGTTCCTTCGTTCTCTCTTTTTTGCATATCTTTTTTTTTCGTGCAAAGTTGGTCTTGTGTTTTGTTTACTGATGTTTATAATTTGTTAAAAGATAATATGAAAGACTGTTTTTCTTGAATAAGTTTCTTGGGTTTTATCCACAGCTTACACACTGGCAGATCCAAATGGACTCTTAGGTGAAATTTTTGATAAATTTTGAAAATTAGAACGAAAATGTATAAAATCTTATGTTTTCTGATGTAATTTTTAAAGAATTCACTTCAAAATATTATTCTGTTATATCGTATGATACTATTGAAGTAATAAGTAGTTATACACCCAATATCTCACTTGAAATTATGATTCTGTTATATCGTATGATACTATTGAAGTAATAATTAGTTATACGCCCGTTAAAAAAATTAATTTTACATATATACCCATCATAAATATTGTATTTAGTTATTTACTCATTCAAACTAAAATATTTATTAATTTCCAATAACAGTGACTCACAATCGAAGATTAAAAAAGATTAAAAGCTCTCCAATCGAAGGTTCTTTAAAAAAATAAATATATAAAAATGAGTGTCAAGCCTTGTTTATCTAAGCATCTTCCATTAACAAAATAACGATTGGCGCTTAAGGTAATGGATATCAACACTTGTGTTGTCAAAACATGTCAAATCTTAACTCATAAAATATCAATCTTGTACTAATAGAGAGCCAACAGAACTTATGTAAAGTATAAGCAATGTTCATATTTAGATTAGGTGAAATGGGCTATGCTTTGGGCTTTGACACCGTGGGAGTAAGATTAGAGCAAATGTACATATCTTGAGTCATGTGATAGGTGAAATGGGCTATGCTTTTGGTTTAGATTTCGGCTTTCACACGACATCGACAACACCTGTGCTTTAGGCTTATGTAAAGTATAATGTAAAGTACAAGCAATGTCCATATTCAGAAAGTTTTAGCATTACGGTCATTACTATTACCATAGTAAAGTATAATGTGAAGTATAAGCAATGTAATGATTGTAGTGCTAAAATTTTCTATGGTGGTAACTATATAGTGAATTATTGATATATAATTGTCACAGAAAATCTACAATACATTTTTGTGTGACATATGGCACCGAGTGAGTAGTGTGCAAGACGGTAAAATTGTCATGGCCGAGGGTTAACATCCTCTGTAAACTTTATCTATGATGATTGTCATATAAAATAATAGTTGATGGTTCAAAGTTCAAACCCTTACAAGTATCTAGAAGTTTGTTTTGTTTTCATACCATACTTTTTTTTTCTTGTAGATATCTATATGTATGTTTTTCTGGTTTTTTCATATCATAACTCTTTAATAATTCTGCTAAAATTTGGTAGAATCCATGGATACGAGTTTTTCCTAGAAAACAAACTGGCAATGAGCAATTATTATCATCCTGTCAGAGCAAGGAATTGAGGAATTTCAAACTTAGGGAGAAAGAAAAATTGCAATGTTCTTCACTTGTTATTTTACTAAATAGAGATATCCGTACCCAATTGAATGATTCAATTTCGATAAATAAGCGGTACATAAGCAAACAGTAGTGTAACAAAGCCAGTGTTGTTAAAGAAAGAAACTATATAAAATTAAATGAACAAATGGATTTCCTTAACAAGACTAACTGAAATTCTAAATAATAATATCATATGAAGTCCCTTCTAATTTCGAATTTTCAGAACAAAACAGTCTAATACAGATGATAAAAAGCCATTTTGCATGCCACTGAGAAACCGTAAACTTCCCACTGCTATAAAACCATTCACAAAACCATTTTGCATGATATAAAGCCAACTCATTCACAAAACCATTTTGCATGCCACTGAGAAACCGTAAACTTCCCACTACTATAAAACACCAAAGATTATAAAAAGCCACCCATGTGCAGTTCAAACCCCAGTGGATCCAAACCCACCTTCACCTCTGACAGTATCATCTAAATCTTCAACCTCAGCCACCTCTGGTGTCATGATCTGCTCTATTATCATTTGCGCAATTCGGTCGCCCGGTTTAACCACAAAATCAGTATCAGCATGGTTGAAAAGTATGACACCAACAGGCCCGCGATAGTCGGCATCTATGACACCAGCTCCTACATCAATTGAGTGCTTCCATGCCAAGCCCGATCGTGGTGCTACAAAGAAAAACACATACAATGTAGAAAATTATATCATCATTTCATCAAATAGGTGTGAATAAAATGGCACAATCAACAGGTGTTTATAAATTAACAAATCTTGACTATATGGAGTTCCACTTCTGTACAATTATGTGGATCTAAGCAAATCCTAAGGCCTGCGAACTATGGGGTCAATTTGACAGTACCATGATATTTTACTATGATTTATATAGAAAATCATATATAAATACAAAAAATTGGGGATTTGCAACTTAGACAAAGTTGGTTGTGCCAAGGTGTAGTCCTTTCATGTATGAATTACAACAAACTTTTGACCCCAAAGTATGTCCCTTGATTATGTATTTTCTTTACTTGGAATAAAGCGCTCAGCAGCAATTCTCATATATTCCATTTTTATTTATTCATGTTGGTGAATTAGAAAGATTCCTAGGGATAAACAGAAATTTTAAGTTCAGAACATCAGATAACATTTATGTTGTTTCGGGTTTTATTAGAGGAATTTCTGGTAAAAATTATAGAAATCCCCATGATAACATAATTTGGTTATATATTTTGTTAAACGTCTCAGATTGTTAGAGTCATTTTATCAAACAGGTGTCGGGGGTGCTTCAGCCGGGCATAAATTAGACATACCAATTCGAGCATAGGTTCCTTCAGGGATGGATATGCTTAGATCAGTTGGTACCAGCGCCTTCCCCCGAGCAGGTACAACGGCTTCAGCCGCACTGAAGGAATAAAAAAACAATTTGTCAAATTTCACCCACACAAACGCAGGCATGCACAAGCGCGCACGCGCAAACACACACACACAGGGAGGGAGGGAGCGAGCGAGAGAGAGAGAGAGAGATATGTGGGGTATGAGAGTACCTGGAGAGATCGTATCCAGCAGAGAGTGCAGAAGCGAGAGAAGGTAAGACAGCGTTTGAAGAGAGCTTCTTAACTTTGAGTAAAGGAGAAAGCTTTGCTTTCTTAGGAGAAGGCTCTTGCACATGGTCGGATACTGTGGTGCCATTGGACGCCATTTCGCTGAAGGTTAGAGAGGAGAGAGGGATTGATTTGAAGAGAAGGGAACGGTTTCGTAGTAACTCGGAGAGGCTTAAATGGAAAGATGATAGATTGGCGCGAATAGTTCCCGCCATATGTTTACCCTTTTGTTTTGAATTTTCCCGCATACGTTGGGTAGAAGAAGGAAAGGCTCCGTGATTTGTGCTAAGCGGCCTAGAATGTTGTGTTAGTTGAACGCGTATCCTATGCATTAACACAATCTTTGAGTTAAAAATCTCCACCGTTTAATTTCATTTACGGTTCAGTTTTAATCAAGGCTTGCCCAAACACTCTGCCCGTAATATTGACTTCTTCGTTCTCTGTATTCGATTGAATTGCTTTCAGATTTAATCAAATCACTTTGCAATTTCGCAAAGGTGCGAAGATCGAAATGTTCTCCCGCCAAACAAAAAGCTTACCTGCCTAATTCTGCCTACGAAGCAAGTTGGAGAGAACAGTTTTGAAGATTGGATGAGTTTCGAGTGATGTATTTCGAAGATAGAGAACTTCTTTGAGGAGTTTGTCCATCTGATCGAAGAATTTCTTTCTAGTTTTGTCTTATTCCTCTTTCCTAGTTTATGAAGGGTGATAGCACGATATTCTCCTCTCTTCTCTGAGGTACAATGCCCTCCTTTTGAGTTAAGAAATTCTTTAAGTAGATGAGTCAGGTTCTAAAGAGTGACTAAAACGCTAAATTAGAGTAAATTAAAGAAGGATAAAAAAGCGCTATTGAATGGTAATAGAAATTTGATTTCGTACCTGACACATGATTTCTTATCAGCTAATATCTAATACTAGAAATATATTTCTATTATTGTTCTTTAATTTCTATTACTCAATACCTTTAATTTCTATTATCGTTCTTTAAGTAGATTTTGTATCTCCACTCAAAATCTGTTTACAAACCTTCATAGAAAAATTGAGTTTATTAGTTGCTGGTGAGAAACAAGCACCTATAGAAAGCCAATTCAAGAAAGTGAATAGTATTGTACCATATATTGGTGTAATACCTTATCTAATTATTGATGTCATTTTAATTATGCCTTCCTGCACAATTTTTGGTTAGCATGAATCTAGATGGAGATACAGAGTGGATTCCTCGGATAGGAATCCAATTTGATACAATTGAAGAAGGATGACTGTTTTGGAACAAATATGCTGAAAAAATAGGTTTTAATGCTAGAAAATACTACAATAATCGAAGGCATTTAGATGGCAAAACAACTTCAACAAAATTTGTATGTTCAAATGAGGGTTTTCGTTCTAAGGATAAGCGTGACGATCAAACCAAGTGTCCTCGACTTCAAACACAAACTGGTTGCTCGTGTAGTTTAATTCTGAAATTGGTTAGACGATAAACAAGAGATTGGCAATATATTTTGGGCCGATGCACAAATGGTAATAGATTATGCACAATTTGGAGATGTGGTTATTTTTGACACAACACATGGCACAAATAAGGAATCCATACCATTTGGTGTTTTTGTTGGCCTTAACCATTTTAAAGAAACCGTGATATTTGGTGCAATACTCTTATACGACCAAAGCATTGAGTCCTTTAAATGGGTATTTGACACATTTCTTAAAGCCCATAGTAGCAAACAACCCAAGAGTATCTTTACCGATCAAGATGCCGCAATGGGTGTAGCTATTGCTAATGTGATGCCAAATGTAACACACGAGTTATGTACATGGCACATAATGAAAAATGCAGCAACACACTTACTTTATTACAACGATGGTATAACCGATTATGTTGACCTTTTGGCAATTGTGTTTACAAGTATGAAGAGGAAGTAGAATTTGAAGAGAAGTTCAAAGCTTTAAAGAGCAAGTTGGGAGGAACTTGGTTCCTTTCATTGGATTTCAGATTATGTTCTAAGACCCTGATTATTATTTGGTGCTCACATATAATTTTTTTTACACAACATTGTATTCTTTTTTTTTTCTTTTTTTGTGAATTTTACACAACATTGTACTCTTGCATTATTATTGTCATAATGAGCCCTATAATGTTTAAACTAGACAACTTTGAATAAAAAAAAAAAAAAATTTAGTAAACTTAACAGCTTTGAATAAAAAAAAATCTACACTATCTTGGCAGCCGCTGCCAAGCTTTTCAAAAAAAAAAAAAAATCTACACATGATATTTAACACATTTCTATTATACAAACTAAAAAAAAAATTACATAAATGTTTCAAAAAATCTCTATACAAACTTTGAATCAAAAGTCCCCTCCCCTTCGACTATTATTTGTATTGATCCAAAGTTAAATAAAATATCCTATTTTACACAGCTAAGTAAAACCAACTCAAAAGCAGCTACGTATTGACTCACGACTTAAAAAAACAGTGAAGCAAAACTAAATAAAACATATCACAAAATGGCTCCAGTGGCTCCAGTGATAATGCACCACAGTATTAGAATTTGAAACACCAATAGCATCGATGGTTTCGTGCTATGATAGCACAGTGTTAACATAATTTTCCCAAAGCTGCACATCCTGGTCAATTATTGCTGATCTCTGGGGTTGATAAGCACCCCTTATATCAATCATACAAACTAAGAACTATATGATAATCCATCTTTCCAGCAGCATTTCAACTTCTTTGCTAATTACGCTTGTAACAGCATCAATTGCATGACTTGGTATTCATTCTATTCTTGCAAGCAACACTTGGGATATCATATCTTCTAACTGCAAAATGTAATAATTAAATTGTTCGAGCCATTGTCATACTAAAGAAAAATATGAGCAATGTAAGAATGTAATTTTTTTTTTTTGGTCAGAACCACTTGCTGATGCCACAATAATTAATCTTTGTCAAAGCTATTGCAATAATTATAACCCCATAATTAATTTTGTCAAAGTGAAAAAAGTTATACAATAATATCATAATATACTTTTGTACAATTGTCTCTTCTAAAGACTTTGAATCTGCATCTCTCTCATACAACATATTAGATCTTGCATAAGTTGCTGATAAAAGACGACGACAATGAGTCTAGTCCTCCACTCAGATTGCAAATTTGCTTATCCGGAGCACCAAACAAGGATAGTAAAGTATCATTTCTAATTCGACCACAAAAATCAAAACCAAACCACGGTATCCTTTCTAATTCGACACTATTTGCAAGATTCGAAAATTAGTTTTTGAGAGGTAATAGTACAAATTAAACTTTATTTTTTTTCAAACTTCCCAAAATCGTGGACAAGAGCAGAAATCAACTTGCCTGGCAAGAGAGATGAATTACGAGCAAGAGAGAGGAGGTCAAGCGAGAGAGAGGAGAGAGATTGGGAGAGGAGGTCTGACAAGAGATTGTTTACAGCGAAGAGAGAGGAGAGCAAACCTCAAAATATTGCAACTGGAGAGGGCAAAAGTCAATAGAGAGATTAAGCAACTGGAGAGGGCCCAACCGCAAAGAATAAAGGTAATTTGGGCAGGGTCTTTGGGCAGGCCTTGATCAAATCTGAACCGACGATTAAATTAAGCGGTGGAGATATTTTAACTCAAATATTGCGTTAATGCAGAGGATACACATTCGTGTTAGGAGGGGGCCGGGAGGTAGACAAGTATCCTCTCAGGACCGTAAAAGATTCCCCTTACTTTATTTGAGATTTACTCTCAGCCTCTTTGAGATTCGGGCTAGCACAGGGGCAATATTATTGAACTTTGAGATTCGTGCCAAGTTAAAAAGAATGGTCCGGATCCACTAATTATAAAAAGATTCTCGCGAGGCGACACCTCAGTCCCTCAGGGTGAGGTGCAGGACGTCCGTCGGGGTGTGGAGAAAATATCAAATTTCTCCGCCATATTACATAGTCTTTGCAATGGGACCAGCCCTCAAAGTTCTCCTTGGCACTTCAAAACTCTCATTTGTTGCAGCTTTGATCATTGTATACTTTGCAATGGGACCAACCCTCAAAGTTCTCCTTGGCACTTCAAAATTCTCATTTGCTGCAACTTTGATCATTGTCCCACCAGCACAAGGGTTTTCAGCTCCACACATATTTGCCTGCAGTCAGAGGATGTTACATCATGATCGTGTTATACGAAGAACCAAATTTTCTCTTTAATCATCGACCAAATAGCTGTTACAAATGTCAATAATATAACTATCACACTGCCTTAACAAATGCTAGCCTATCTAACACTGCTCGAAAGAAATTGCTAACTTTCACAGATTACATACGATATCATACAACTGAGAATATTGAAAATAAGGCTCGCCGTTGTACAAAAAAGAAAAAACAACTAAATTTTCATTGAAGTTCTGATGAGACCATCCTCTGAAACAAAAAGCTCCATATAATCGCTCAGATGACCTTTCGTTGTCCCCCGAATGCCCAAATCTGGAAAAGTGTTTGTTCAAGAACAAATTAGAATCATTGCCTTATTTTAAAGTAGTAATGATACAGAACTTTCGAAACAGTACAAAAGTTTTTAATATATACAACAAGGCAGCTGGTGTTCCTAAGCTCAGAAAGGGGATTTAGGTACTTCTAACTGTTATGCACACAAAGTACACATTTTTTTATTCAACATTACTTTCTTTAAAAACAATATATGATTTACAGTTTTACATTTTCCTTATTGGTAGTAGACTTTAATTGTTAATGCTGAGTCTTACAATATCAGAAAGTACAACAATGTAAAGTGAGTGCCCATTTTTTTATTCAACATTTACTTTCTTTAAAAGCAATATATGATTTACAGTTTTACATTTTCCTTAATGGTAGTACATTTTAATTGTTAATATAGAGTCTTGTAATATCAGAAAATACGGTACTGTGAAACGAGTGCCCACCTGACCAAAAGCACCTCTGTTTGAAAAGTTGCTTTCTATTTTTAAGCATTAGATTGTGACATTTATGTTCTTTCACCAAATCTCAGTATTTTGTTTCATCCTTAAAATCAAAGAAACACTAATTAAACTGTTAGGTTAAACCTTGAGATTTTTGTCATAGCTTCCAGTACACAAGGCACTTCCGTCTCCCGACAAACCAACGCAGCTTATTCGGGCCTCGTGAGAATTTTGTAATGTACCCAAGTTCTGTACTTCCTGAAAAAAAATTCGAGGTATTCAAGAAAATTAACATTGAAGAATAAGAATGTATACATAGAAGCCAAATTAAAATGGTTACTTTGAAAGAGAAAAAAGACCTTGACAAACATGATATAAATTAAAAATCACGGTTAAGGGCTCAGTCAGTTCATTACTGATCGCGAATTGATGCTTAAGTTGGATTGGCAGTAAATAATACCTAGGAGCATCATAGCAAAATTCATAATGTACCATGGTCAAACATCTTGAATTCCAAATAAACATATCAAATCCAGTTAATGGTCCATTTTCATTTCTAAAGATCTTCTTTAACCTGGCCCTTGGCCAAACAACTAGTTCTGGCCAGAAGAGTCTTCAGGAAGAGCTATCAGATTTGGCACATTACTGTTTTGGTTTGAAAAATATAATGTACCAGTGATTCAACAATAACTTTAACAAAACATCATGACACACCTCTGCAACGAGAGTATCCCACACGTAACAGTCCCCATTCGAGTATCCTGCAAACATCAACCGACCAGATATTGAGAAGGCCACTGAGGTGACAGTTGGAAACTCGTCATCATTCTTATCAGGCTGCCTGGCATACACCTGGAGCTGGTGTCCGGTACGCATATCGAAGAGGCGGCATGTGCCATCATCAGAGCCACTGCCAAATCGGAGGCCGTCAGGGAAGAACCTGACAGCATTGACATCACCATCGTGTCCATGATATGTTCTTACTGCCCGGCTCGCAATGCGCAGGTCCCAAAGCCGGATAGTTGAGTCACATGAGCCAGAGACGAACATGTTTGGGTTTGTGGAGCTGATTGAGAGGCTGCTCAAAGCACCCCAAAGGTATATGGTATGAATACATGAGTTAAATAAGATGTACTTTTGTAACTTAAATTGTTGTAGTAAATGAAATGCTTTTGCTGTTCATGTGGAATTGGGGACACGGGCGGAAGTTAATAGAATCAAAAGGAGGCTAAGCCACCCACATGCATTGAAAATTTGTAATTTTGTCCATTAAATTTTATAATTTTTATATGTATTAATGCTTTTAGCCTCCTCTATAAAATAAAATTACACTACACTTTATTTTCTAGCCCCCCTCATCTCAATTTTCTAGTTCCGCCCCTGATTGGGGATATATTTCTTGTCTCACAGATATCGATATCTTACTTGTAGGTAACAACATAACAAAATACAGTACCCGTTGAGATGAGACTGTTGACTACCACCTTTTTTTTCATCCTAACTAGGTAACAACATAACAACCACACAACTGAGGCAAATATAGAATATACGGCCGCTGATGTTTTCTGTGGCCGACAAAAAAGTCATCGCAAGAAAGAAACCAGTCACCTGAGTACATCGGCAGTGTGGCCTGATGGGAATTCACCTCCAAAAATGGAAATCCTCTGACCAGTGGTGACGTCCCAAAGTACACATGTCTGGTCGCCAGAGCCGGTTATCAGCCTCGTCTCCTGGTCAGGCACATATTGACAGCATGAGACGTACCCCTTGTGGCCCGATAGTATTCTAGACACCGGTATGTTACCTGATAAAGAGAACTATAATGTTCAGCTTCCTCTTTGTTTTCCACGCAGTATGGTTTTTTGGTAGCAGTGTTGTATACTCTTTCATATCAGATTTTCTTGTTGGTGTTATTCAGTTCTAGGTTCTAGGGTTTGGATGATTAGATTTTTAGTTAGAATATCAAATGTAACGGACTAGTACTTTTGGTGTGGATGCTGGTAGAGGAAAAAGCTCAATTGGTTCAATTCAAACTTAAGATCTAACTTTCGGGTGCATGATATCCAACCTTGACGATAATTTACTTTTACAATCTTGATAATCTTCAAATATTAAGATTAATTTGAAATCCAATAATATAAGCATAATATATATGACATATCATGTCTATAAAAAATGATATATTAAGTGTATGTTTCACCATACATCAAATGATTTGAAATTTCAGCAATTCAAAATTAATGGTCCTTGATGCATCATCAAATAATACTCAAAATGAATGAATTGTTAGGCTATCTATGAGTCCAATAATGAGTCCAAATATGGTCTAGGTTTAGTCGAGTCATCATCATGAAATGTATTGGTTCAAATAGTCTGTTTATAGGCATGCAGATCACATGATGCAATTTAGCATGATTCAAGTCTAGTCTAAAGTTTAGCCAAGTTGGTTGATTATAGTCTAAAAGTTGGGTCCAAATTTGATTTAATTATGACATGCAGGGCTTCATGCCAAACTAAGCTTAATCTAATAAATCAAGGGCTCAAATCGTCAAGCTTTCAGATACTTCTCATAGGAGCATCACGGGTAACAGATCAAAGGGGTCAATAAAGCAGCACTGGTCTTTGTCAATCTCAATCATGGAAGCCTCTCCTGTCTGTGCAGCCTTATTTACATCTATACTGACGGAAGGGCTGCCACCATGGCTCCATATCACGAGTATACACACCAACAATATGATTAAGAGGATCTCGCTAGTTTGCATTAGATATGGTACCTCCATTGCAGAATTACATGACAGGTTTATTAGAACTTGTTACTCCGGCATTCTTCTTATCAACTCCTCAGCCAGAGTCAATGATGCTATCTCTTCTACAGAAGAAATCTCAAGATGAGATTCTAGCAGCAGAGACGACACCGTGCAATTTAAGAAATTGCATAGTCAAGTTCAAGTCCCGTCTAGGTTTATTTGGGTTGGCTGATTTGCCAAAAGTGGGTTCAAAATTTGATTAAATTCTGACCATATACAATACTTAGTAAACAGTTGATTGATTAGGATTAGATTACTTATTTACCGAAATAAGCTTGATCCATTATGCAACTGATCAATTGGGCAAATTATTGGAACTTCCTAAAAAGGTTGCCATTGTTAATGTAATGTGATTTATTTTAATTTAATTCTAAATTTTTATGTAAGGTCGTTCTTGGCTATTTAAGTCTATTTCAAGAGTCCAATATTACTGTAGAAAAACAAGCTATGATGAAATAAAAGATTTGAGTGTTCTTTTGGGGAAATCAACTTTGCCCCCTCTATCATATTTGTTCTTTGTTATATCTCTGGCTGCAATTTATCTCTCTCTCTTGCTAAAACTAACCTAGCCACCCTCTAAACCTTCTTTTGCATATGAGTTTCTTTGACATATTTGGAACCTAGATAAACAGAATACAGAAATAAAACTGAAAAACAAAAACCAAGTAATCAAATAAACCAAACTGCTTCTGAAAATAATTCAGTCTGGGTCAAGACCTTAATAACAAAACCAAATTAACATCCAGCAAACTGGTAGTAGACATAACTGCTAATGACTGTAATATATCAACTTCAACTGCTAAATCCTGCTCAGTTGGAGCTTTATTCGAACTCATTTATTTCAAAATTATCTCTTCTTTTGGGAGCCTACTTGATACCAAAGCTTTAAATTGTACAAGCCGTTCAAGGGATCAGCAGATATAGGCTGCTACCAATACTATCCAATAAGAATGATGACCGGAGCCTACTGAGGTTGTTCTAGAGAATTGTGGAACAAAATCTGACTCTGATTTCTACAGAAGATGACATAATAAAATTGAGTGAGAGAGAGAGATTATTAAAAAAGAATGTTAATCATTACCATCTCTGTCAGATTGAGAACCGAGGTTGAACACAGAGCAAGCACTGTCGAGGCCACCACAAGCAACTGATTGGCCGTTGGGGGCAAATGCACACGTCATGACCCATGGGCAGTGCAGCTTTATTGCATGTGTTTTCTGACTCGTCAGTGCATTCCACACTATCAACCTCCCATCTTGTGATGCGCTCACTATCCAGTTCTTCTCAGGGGTCCAGTCCAAGGCATACACCTGGAATAGATAGAAGCTTTTGTTGAGTTACAGTGACACCAAGTGTTTTATGTGAGAAAGCTGAAACTACTACTGGTCAGCATCCCCAAACAAAGTAATAAATGAACTGAAATAAAATGATGCAATCCAGCCCACCAGATAACTCTCAAATGTCCGTAATCTGATATGATGTCAACCCATATTTTCCTTAATCACTTTGTACTGTGCTATTGTGCCACAATGAATCCTCCATTGGACAAAAGTTAACCTCAATTTATAATTGTCTGTGCAATTGTGCCACAATGAATCCTCCACTGAACCAAAGTTTCCCTCAATTTATAATTGTCAGTGAAATTGTGCCTCATTTAAACCTGATAATTCCTGAAGTTGGCTTCAAAATGTAACCTAATTTTTGCAATCAGCAGCAATGAAGCTACACGCAAATGCAAACAAGGAAGAAGAAAGTAAACTGGCTTGCCCGTCCATACCAAACCAGACATCAACAAACCGATTGTTGAAACTTGAAACACAATGCATTGTGCAATTTTTCAGGTTTTGAAATAACCAGGCAGATCCTGCAAGTATTGTAATAGAATTTTCACAGTACCTTGCCAGTGTGTCCCTGCAGTGTCCGACAGCAAACCAGATCCGTCGCACCGAAGTTAACTGGAGACCTCCCTAGGCCCTTCGCATAAGTTGCCACTACAAAAAGGAATAAATAAATAAAATACAAAACACTGGATCTTAACAAAAGAATATCCCATTAAATTCAACAAAATTACAAACACACGCGCGCGCATACACTTGAAAGAGAAAGACCTCACCATCAGTATCGAGAAGTAACTGCCTCCTTTGTTTTAACCTCTCCCTCAGGGCATTGACAGTAGCCGTGGCGGCAGCGTGCTTCTCCTTCAGCTCTGCCACAGACATTTCGTAAACCCTAAATCTAATTTACTAAATGGAAGTCTCCATTGGAAGGGTTTTATGTTCGATCTGATCTGAATTATGGGTTTCAGCGAGAAATAGATACGGTTTGGTAGCTGGAGGAGAGATGGAGAAAAGCTGACTAAGCAGGAGCGATGGTAGAGAATATAGAGCGCGAATTTCGATGCAATTGGGAAGAATTAGTTTGGTTGGAACTTGGAATTGAGAGAGACAATGAGCAGTAAAGAGTGCCTTCTTTGACTTGCAGTCGACGAGGAGTGATAGGAGAGTCGCAAAGAGTGATTGGAGTGAACCTGGTGTATAGAGTTAACTGTAGACGATAAGAGATTAGTGCACAGAGAAGAACATTTCTATAATTCTAGGACTTGCCACTTCAGTCAATTGTCACATGCCAGAGAGTTGTGTGATGAGAGTTCAGATTGAATGTGTACATCTGATCCACCCAATTGTATCGTAAATGACAGAGGATAATTATCAAAGAAAAAGGAAAAAAAGAAATGACCAAGTCACAAAGAAGACGTGGGTTCGATACCGCTTCGGCCAACGGGTGACGGCCAACCAGAGGGCTGTCCAGTTGTACGGAAAGAGAATGCGGTCCATGCTGTCGGAACCGTTATTAAATATTAATTAATCAGACAGTCCAATGCAAGTGTGATCCGAAATAAGTATTCGTTGCATGGACGGGCCCAAAGGCCCAGAATAGGTCACGTTTGACGGTACTCGAATCGAGTGCGCATCCTCTGAGATATATGAATTTTTGCGTGACCGACGTGTACGGTGCCTATTCGGGGATAATTCAGGGGCCAATATTTTTTGTTCTTTGAGATTGGTGCAATGCGTATTTGAACGGTTGAGATTTTTCAAAAAACACTCGAAGTTTGACAGTAAAAATGGAAGACATGGATCCCTCTCAAAATCCTCATATTAATCAAAATAATACATACGTAAGTACTCCAACGCCTTCTAATATACAGAAATATGTAGTCTATGACGTTTTTAGCTATAGTCTAAATCATCTCATAATTCCTTTTTTTTCTGTTTTCAGTCCGCGATATTCTTAAAGAAATAAATCAACTTCTCTTTTTGTCTTTCTTTTTTTGTTATGAGTTTTAACCAAATAATTTACAATGACTTGATCACCTTATGTTTCGTTTGAACTTTGATATTGCCTATTTCATAAATTATTATGATAAATTACGATGTATTTAATTGTCGGTCTTAAAAATTTATTTATCGATGCAAAATTATCATAGTTTTATACTTGTGCTATGTCAAAAGCGTCGCAATTTGCAGTGTATGTACTATTTTGATGAATATGGGGATATTAATTTTCTTTTTAATGCTATAAGAAATATCGGAAGTGGCTGAGGGTGATACAAATAACTGGAAATCCAAGTTAAAATGGTTAGAATCCACCTTTAATTTGACAAAATATTAATTTTTTGTCAAATCAAACAAAAAAGAAAAAAATGAAAAAAAATTACAACCTCGACTAGTTGTGTATTAATTTGTATATACTTTGAATATCTTCTATCGATGTTGTTTAATTTTAACTTACGATTTTTTTATTTTAGAAAAAGAAAAGCCCATATAAATATGTAGGAAAATAAAATAAAATTTGGGATACAAGAAGGCCGGGATACAAGTAACAAATCCCCGGCCTGTCATGCACATTTTAGGACAACGGCTATTATTTGAAAAAAATACTGGTCCCTTATTTAGAAAATAGACCGAGATTTGGCTAGCCATACAGTAGAGAATTTTTTTGTAGAAATTAATAAATAGGAAGAGAGAAAAACAGAAAAAGTACATTAGATTTTTTTATTAATAGAAAGATCAGTTTCTAGCGATATGAAAAATAAAAAAAATTTAATCGATAGGAATTTTACCAATCTAGACTTAGTTATATTTTTTTTAATTTGATGCATAGATGGAGGGTATGCTTTCATTAGATCTCTAGTAAAAATATAAAAAGTTTTTCAAAAAATAGATGAAATGTTTCTATTATATCTAAATTTTAAGATATTCTATATATTTTCGTAAAATGTTTTTATATTTTACTAGAGAAAATTAAAAGAAAAAAAAACTTCGTTTGGATTGGTAGAATTCCTATCGATTCAATTTTTTTTATTTTTAAAATCAGTAGAAATCTCACCGATCTTTCTATCAATTAAAAATCTAATGTACTCTTTTTGTTTTAGTACGCTGGCCTCACGTTTGGACTTTGGATTGACAGTGAATTAAGACAGGAGTTAACATTTCTGACAATACTGAACAGATTTTCAACGTGTTGTTTCCGACCTTGAAATTTTTAGGAATTAGGAGATAGTAAATCTGGTCCATTAAAAATAAAAAACTACATTAGAAATTTTTAGGAAGTAGGACCAAATATGACATGCTCATATTTGTACGATGAACAAACGCGCATGCAACTTTAATTTTTTATATTCGACAATTTTGATGATGATCAACGCCAAAAATAAAAACTACATTAGAAATATCCTAAACAAGTTAACATAGTACAAGCTAATAAAGAACAACTGAACCTGTACATTACTTGGATCGCAGAACTTTGAAAGCAGTATTAGACTTAAGCTCTGGCGATGTAATTTTGTTAAAAGAATTGTAAAGATCAGTTTAACATTTGTTAAAAGAATTGTAAAGATCAGTTTAACATGTTTCAATACTACTAACATATGGTTGTTGTCTCAAAAAGACGCTAGAAAACTATTTGTTATAGACAATGTAAACATATCAAGTCACTTGTCCTGCAACGCAATAAAATTAATCAAGTAAAATCATTCCATTAGAATAGTTTCCAAGGTGCGAACAAATGATCAACCAACTCAGAGCTAACAAAAATGAGCAAATGACCAAACCCAATGGTAGTAGTGACTGTTGGGATAAATTTTTAGAACAATTTGGATAGTTAAAAATTAATTAAAATAAATTAAATTGAAATAGGTTATTCGGATCGTGCGAAGCACTGTTTTTAAGTGTATTTCGTCTCTAGCTTGCAAGACTTGAAATCGCCACCAAAATAATCCGGAGATGTCGCAACTTAGGGTACAATCATGAAAGCGACCGACGATAACTCCATATATCATCAGAATTTGATAAAATTGAGATAGAATGAAAAAGGTTGTGTGGGAGTAAATTAAGAAAAAAGAAAATTATTCGTTTTCATCTGTCGGATGGAGGGATGTGAGAGAAATACAGTTATTTCCTACTTTCATTTGTAAATTCTTAATTGATACAAAAGCGATCAGAACAAGTATATATAGATATATTAAGGGGAAAAAACGCGATTTTTTTTTAAATAGAATTACTGTAAAATCATTTAACGGAACAAGCCTCTGCGATTTTGATTTTCGGAAACTAGCCTCCACCGATCCTAGGGACCGGTGGAGCAAAAAAAATCCACTCTACACCGGTCCTAGGGACCGGTGGAGCCTCTATTGCACCTGCCACACCGATTACACGGAAGACCACACGAAAAACACCCTACACCAATCCTGTGAATCGGTGGAGCTTGAAAAATTGCTCCACCGGTCCTGTGGATCGGTGTAGGCATGTTTAGGGTTCAAAACAAGCCAGCCGCACCCTTTCTCCTCTCTTCTTCTCTTCCCAGCCTCCATTGTTCTCTCTTCTTTCCTCTTTCTTTCTTTATTTTGTTTTTCTCAAATTCTTAGAGGAGTTGCCATATGAACAGATCGCCACCACCATTGTACTCAGCATCATCTTCTGATTATTATTGTGAGTTTTTTTTTACTCATCTGTTTATATTTAGTGTTGTAAAATTGAAAAATATTTGGAGTTAATTTGGTGTTTGAATTTTGTTCAGCAAATGTCCCTGCTATTGATCAATGTGTATTATGGTGGTAACCTCCAAAACACGTCAACAGGTGTTGGTTATGACATAGGGGCTGCATTTACCTTTACTGTATCTGATTCTACCAGTTTTGCTATTGTAAGACGGCAAATATACGTTGGACTTGAATTGCTTCCAAGTCGAGTCAAATTGACAATCAGGGTACGTATGAACACAGCACAACCCGGATCGTACCATTTCTCACTATTTCGGATAGAAAATGAGGAAACTTGGGATGTCATTAAACAATCTGCAGCTCAAGTGGCTGGATTTAAGGTTATAGAATTGGTAGCGGAGGCACACCAGGGTAGAACCCAAATCAGTTATGATCCGTGTCCAGATAGTTTGTCTAGAGGTAGTAACACACCGTCGGTTCAGACGGGCTTTCATCCTGACTCGGGCAGTGTACATGTACCCACCTACACACCTCCGGTTCAGGCTGGTGATGACCCTTGTGAGCAATCAGATCAAGACACAGAATCTGATACAAGTTCTTTTGATGATGACGATTCGGCTGAAGCATGGGACGCAGATATGGACGAATATGAGGCTGAAATGAACGCCCGAGAAATATTGAAGGATTGGCACGAGTCGATCCCATTCCTCAATCGAGGACCTAAGCATCCATGTTCATCATTCAACGATGAATTGCCAATGCCATACAAGGATCGTGCATTTTTTGCGAACCCCCCCAGGTTAGATGAAAAATTTGCTGAAGGTCAAATGTTTGAATCCAAAGCCAAACTAAAATCAGAACTTGCTGATTTTCACCTACCCCGAAACACAGAGTTAGTCGTGCTAAACAGCAGCAAAACTAAGTATAGAGTGAAATGTAAATCTTCTAAATGCCAATGGAAATTGTATGCAATTGTAGTACCAACAGGTGCATGGACAATTTCCACCAACCCGTTTGTCCACACATGTTTTGGAAGTGCTGAAAGGTTGGATAGTCATCAAATGACTTCCAGAGTAATTGCTGATATTATTAAACCGGCTTTGAAAGATGATCTGGAGATGTCCATTAAAGCGGTCAAGCATATGGTTAAAGTTAAATTTGGGTCAGCAACACCCTCGTATAACAAGTTGTGGAGAGGTAGGGAACTTGCAATTGCCGACTTGTTTGGGAGCTGGGAGAAGTCTTACGAGATGCTGCCATCGTTGCTGGGTGCCATCAAAGCATCTAATCCAAGTACACAGTACCTAATAGAACATGAACCATCAAACACGTTTAATACCAATATTTTCAACCGGGTTGCATGGGCATATGGGCCATGCATTGAAGCATGGCCTCATCTTCGACCCGTTATCAGTGTTGATGCCGGGTTCTTATCCGGAAGATACAAGGGTAAACTTTTTATGGCTTGTGCTTACGATGCAGAGCAACAACTCTTGCCACTTGCATTTGCAATTTGTGAAAAAGAGTCTATAGAAAATTGGGGTTGGTTTATGAATTGGTTGCGTACCAGTGTTGTCGGGCCAGGAAGAATATGCGTTATCTCGGACCAGCACGCGGGTATACGAGGGGTGTTTGAGGCTCCTAATCTGGGATGGTGTGAGGAAAACGGTGAAGCTGTCCACCGACTGTGTTCACAGCATATTGCTGAAAATATTTGGAAAAAATACCCTGAAAAGTGGATCAAAAAGGTATTCAAGAAATATGTTGAGAAGAAAAAAATCTGGAGATTTGAAGAGGGAATGGAAATGATTAGGCAAAGAGATGCAGACGTATATGACTACATTATGAAATTTGGTAAACGGCTCTGCAACTCTGATGCAGAGCCTTTGGCTCTGCATAAGTGGGCACAAGTGCATGATGGATATCTCAATCGATGGGGTATAATGACAAGTAATGGCTCTGAGATACTAAACAGTGTATTTATGATTGCCAGACAACTACCTGTGTGTGCAATTGTTGAGAAGACCTTTTATAAGTGCGTCGACTGGTTTGTAAAAAGGCGGGAGGTCGCGATTGGATGGGAGGCCTCGGGATTGGATTTTTCAATGTACATTACACTGCTTTTACATCGTCGTAATGAGAAAGCAAGGAAACATGATGTAAGACCGATGTATTATGGCCATAACAACTATGAGGTTATTGATAAAAATGGAATTCTCGAGACAGTAAGTCAATAATTCGATAAATCTAATTATTTACTTTCACGTAATACATTTGATGTAAATTGCATTTTTTAATTGAAGGGTGTTCGGGGCGAAGTGAAGTACGATGTTACCTTCCCTGCAGAAGGAATGCCTATATGTGTGTGTCGGAGACCTCAATTAACAGGAATCCCATGTAACCATGTTCTGGCAGTTTGTTTCTTTAGGAGGCTAAATCCTAACGACTATGTAAGCCCATATTTCAGCTTACAAAATTATATAAACACTTGGTCTGGTCGTTTCCATGGATATGGAAATAAACGGAATTGGCCATTGGTTGATGGCCCCATTATAAGGCCAGATCCGGATAAGGAAAAAATAAATAAGGGTAGGAGAAAACACAAGTGAAGAATAATGACTATGGACAAAATGGAGGCCCCTGCCACGAGGCGGAATGCTCGACAACATAATCAAGAGTCAACTACAGCAAGACATTCGGGTATAACAATTTAAAAATTCAAAATACAATTCGTTTGCCATTTTATTTGAACTAAGTTGTACTCATTTTGTAACAGGTGCATCGACTTCCTTTAACGCCGGATTTAGGGATTTCTAAGTTTACAAATTATATTTTATCATGTTATGACATGCATTGTATCTTATTTAGACTTTTTATTGTAATTTAAGATATTTATGTTGACATTTTTATATGCATGTCATTTTTATTATATTCTTAGAATTTATGTTGTATTCTAAGAATTTATGTTGTATTGTAAGAATTTTTATTGTATTCTAAGAATTTATGTTGACATTTTTATTGTATTCTAAGAATTGTATCTTTGATATTTTTATTGTATTCTAAGAATTTAATCAAGAAATTATGCTTCAGTGGTACATACATGAATTTCAAATATGATTCAAATAAGCATAATTTAAACAACACATTTAGCCATGCTACAAAAATTCAAATAAACATAATTTAAAGGATAATTAAACTTAGTCCACTAAATTTTAATTTAAAGGATAATTAAAATTTATCTCCATCTTTTTACCTAAGAAAATTTAGAGATCAAGCCTCCACTATTGAATTTATATGAACACAAAGTCTTATAATTTGTAATTTAATGATGTGCAAGATCAAGCCTCCACTTTTATCACTTTTATCATGCACATCATAAAATTTATCATGCACATCTCGAAGTTATATCGAAGTTACCAAAGAAAGGAAGAGACAGAGATGGAGTTCTCGGGAGAAAATTTAGAGATCAAGCCTCCACCGGTCCTAGGGATCGGTGGAGCTATGGATGGGGATTTTCTGTGGCGAGCGGTGTGGCTGGTGCAAAAGAGGCTCCACCGGTCCCTAGGACCGGTGTAGAATGGGTTTTTTTGGCTCCACCGGTCCCTAGGATCGGTGGAGGCTAGTTTCCGAAAATCAAAAACGCAGAAGCTTGTTCCGTTAAATCATTTTACAGTAATTCTATTTAAAAAAAAAAATCAAAAAACGCATCAAAAAGATGCGACAAAGAGATGCAACGGTAAAGGACTGTTAATGAATAATTAAAGGTTGTTAATGAATAATTAATAGTCATTAACAAAAAAATGACTATTAAGAAAATATAATTTCAATTTAGTCCTCAAAATTTTGAACTCACAAATGGAAATTTTAAACAAATATATTGAATTGAAAATTTTGAGTTTTCAACCTAAAGTTTCAACAGTGACCAGTCAACCAAAGTTGAAAAAAATTAACTCAAAAGGCGAACTTACCTGAAAAGACGAGTTAAATTCACTTAAAATATTAATTTAATATTTTATGTTCTACAACTACATAAATTTTAGACGATCGTGTTGAATATTTTATATTCTACTACATAAATTAGAATGATCTTGTTGATAGAGTTTATGTAATCACAATTAAAGTCACTCAGGGAAACAAGTTCTTACAACAAAACACCTATTATTGATTTATTTCTCACCTCCAGTCTCCAGCTAATTACACAATTAAATGTTCTAAAAAAATAAAAAGGAAACTTAAGAAGTTAAACACATATGAATATACTGCACAGATTAAACAGCACTGAACTCTTTAATTCAAACAGATCAGACCTGTCACTATCCCCCGCCACCACTACCACACTACAATTATTGTACCTGGGATGTTCCCTCCATTATTTATTATTGCCACCTCACAGCTTTATTGATTGCCTCTAATAGAAGGAAAAAAAAATACATTTTGATCTTTACTTTTGTCACCATCAATCTATCTATTATTGACCTCCAGGATACACACATGATGAGTAACCTGTACATCAAGGGAGAAAAAAATATGAGACCATCAATTAGCATCACCATCATAAATTAACTTCATCTTATTTTGCGCAGTAATCTGAAACAAGTGCACTATTGCATCACTCCTTAGAAACTCTGCACACACCAATGACATTTTCACTATCCTTTTTTCCAAAAGAGAAAAAAAGACTCTAAATGCAAAAGTCTGAAGTTTATGACAATCATTAATAAATTCGCACCAAATTAAGTTAAATAAAAATGACCTAAACTCACTCTAAAGTACTGCAAGATCGAGAAAAGATCATCCACTTAGGAGAATCTAAAATAAGAAGGCTCTTTTCAAGGGCATTGCTGCAAAATTTCTCTCTAACAATATGACAAAACATTCAAATATTAGAAATCTAACTTACTTGGATTTGCTGATGTTAGAACTGCCGACTGACTGAAATCACAATTCCACGAGTTCCTCCCAGCCACCTGGTATAACTGGTTCATGGCAAAAGCTGCATGGGACCGCAATGTATTTGGTTCATAACAGGCCCCTCCAGGTTGGATAGGGCCACAATCCACACCCTGCTGTCCACATGCATAATCTAGAGCCGATTGCAACTCAGGATCACTCACATCATCCTTCGGCACACACCACATATTACTTGTTGGGCTGTTGGATGAATTGCCTGACTGAGGTGGAGCAGTGGAAGGTGCAACTGAAGTGCCTCCGGACATTAAACCCGCATCATATGTCGGGGTCAGATCAGGGTGGAACAAACCAAAAGATCTCTCTGATGTAGGTCCCGGTTTAAGGTCCTCGTCGTATAGTGCGAAGAGGTATGTATCAACTGATTTACCTGGCATTAGTGGGGTGCCGACCTGAGACCTAAGGTGAGAGATTAGGTTTGTTGTGTATGCTTTTGCATTCTCTAAATTAGCACCAGCTTCGCTAGAGTCACCTCGGTAAGGCCAACCTGTCTCAGCCACGACAATATCTGTACCGGGAAAGCCCAACCGTCCCAACGCTGATTTTACAGCATCAAGTTGGGCGTCAAACATGTTCATGTAAGTAATTTTTGATACAGCATCAAGACGACCCGCATTTGGTTGGAACAAACAAAAAGCCAGGGTTTCTGGCCGGGGGTCGCTCTGGTAAGCAAAGTAAGGGTAGGGGTTGATCATGAAGGGTGAATTGGTCTTTTGGAGGAAGGCAACAATTTGTTGAAGGTTGGAGTTCAGGTCCGGGTGGAAGGCACCGGAGGAAGGTGGGTCGGACTGGGAGAGAACTGCCATGGTGTTTACAGTGGTTATTTTTAAACCAGCAGCTGCACCGCCGGCTGCCACAGCCGCATTGCGCAGGTTCTGCATGGCTGGGAGGAGCTGGGAAGCCAAGGAGGTATCACCTAATTCCAAGACCTCGTTACCTGCGTGATTTGGTTTGTACGAGGTAGAATTTTGTAACTTTGATTCATAAATGTAGCAAAAATGATTTTGAAAACTAGAATATGCAGAACATTATCACTGTGATGGCCCTTAATTCCTTATAGATGAGTTATCATAAAAGAAAATTAGAAAACAATGTTTTTGATTGACTAACTCTGTTGTATAAAGCAAAGCTAATTAAAACAACATGCAGCGACCACTAAAAGACTAGTATAAAATATATAAAAAATCTATCTTGATGTCCCATACACAAGATAGTGAGTCCATATCATAGCTCCAAATTTCACAAAATGATCTGCCAAAAATTAAAGTAAAACCCATTTGTCGAAATAAGCCAAATCTAAAACCCCGTCCAGCTTTCAAATATAATTTCAAATAATTACCAAAAGGAAGAAAAACTAAATTTCCAAAAAAAAAAATACCAACTGATATGGTCGAAATTTGGGAGTTAGGGAATGCAAGAACATTGGCCGATATCCAACGGCTGGCGGCAGATGGATCGGTCGCTAGTGATGGAATGTCTCCATTGGAGGCTCCGATCACCAGAGAAATCTTGCTCCCAGCCATTGCGCGTATAAAGTTGGCGTCAACGCCATACAATCTCACCTAAAAAGAGTTAAACAAAATACCAATTACAACAAAATAGAAAGCAATAAGCTAAACAAGCAAAGAAGGCTCCGATCACCAGAGAAATCCTGCTCATTAACACCATGATTCGGTCACACAGAGAGATTTTGGTTGTGCTTGCTGAAATCCGAGATACATGAACAGTATCCCTGGAATTCCCGAAATTCCGAATCCAGCCGTTCAACTTTTTCTGTGCACGCATCTCGAAACAGCTGGTTTTTCTGTGCACGCATCTTGAAACAGTTCAACGGCTGGATTCGGGATTTCAGGGATTTCAGAGTTACTGTTCATGATTTTGGATTTACGCAGATTTGGATCCGTGCTTGGCTGTTCCTTTGCTTTAATAATCTTGGTATGGTCCAATGTAATGACTGTTTTCTGCTACATATTAGATTCTGGCTTACATTTTGATGCTTGCTGGATGCTGCAGCTTATGGCATTTCTGTTTAGTGCCTTTTTTGACATTTTAAGGCATTTATGGGTTTTTAGGGGTCATTCTGCATTATTCTCTATTTGCTGGTACTTGTCAGGTTTTTTGGTTTTTAGTGTAGTTTTGTTTTTTTTTCTGTTTCTGGTCTTGTAGGTCTTTTATATAAATGCAAGGGCATTTTTTGCCTATTTTTCAAAAAAGAAAACATAAAAGTTTACCAGGACAAAAGAAGGGTATAATTATTTATTCTCCACCATCTAGAACTGTTAGACCAACTGGCCAGTTAAAATTGTACATAAATTGGATTGTATATACTCCAATAATAAATTGTAATATTACGCCTTCAAGAAAAAGATCTCAAGTTCAAATAGTATTAAACTCTACATTGTTGTTCAATCAGTTTACGCACGTGTTCTCACCTTGGAGATGGTGGTGGTTTTGAGGAGGCGTGCGGTGGCGTCGGGAGAGGGGAGGTTATCGGCCACCTCGCCATAGTTGACCCCGAGGTAGGACTGTGCATCTATTACGTGATTTGAGAAAAAGGAAGGATTAATTAAAAACTGCTTGAATTAGAAGACTGGAGCAAATGCAAATTGAAAAATAACTAAGAATTAATTTACTGGATGAGGACACGGAAAGTAGAAATGCGAGTATAAGGCAGAGAAGATTGCGGCGTCGATCCATTGATGACACGTACGAGCAGCGACAGCGCGCGAGAGAGAAAGAGCTGTATGCCTGTATGTGAAAAGCAGCGGTGGGAGAGAGAGGAGGAGTGAGAAAGGGGGACAGGGATCAGAAATTAAAAAAGAGGAAAGTACTTTCTTGACTTCTTAAAGTCTGTTATAAAATACTTTCCAGATAGATTGGAAAGTTTGACAGACACCCCTCAAATGAAGAATTTAAGATAATCTTCGTATGCAGTGGTAGTTTCTTGATAACTTTTTACTTTTTTTTTTTGTCTTAAAGACTGAGAACACGGCAGAATTAAAAAATTATAATTGGAGATGTTAGAGAAATAAGTATTATGTAAGTTTATTTTATAAAAAGGATTAGTAGTTTATTATTTTTTATAAAAAGTAAAGTCTTTACAGAATAAAATTGAAAATGTCGAATTTATTGGAGGCTTAGCCTCTTATCCTGTCACTATACTTTCGCCTCTCGTCTCTCAGTCAAGAGAGATAACTTATTACTTGTTAGTTTTATATTAAGTCTTAAATTTATATTATTTTGACATATTAAATTAGTTGTTTTGTAATTATATTTTTTGCAAGTAGAGAATAAAAACATTTTAATTTTAATAGAAGTGAGATTTGGATTATGTACTCTTCTTTAATATTATCTTAGCAGTATTAAAATTATAGCTAACACTTCAGGAAAAATTATGAAATTGCTATAAGAATATCTATCGAATGATAGAGATTTAATAAATGCATTTAAATTTATAACTTTTGTTGGCAGTTTAATAAATAGTCCAATAATAGAGAATAAATTTTTGTTGTCAAGATCGTTGAATATAGTTATTATGCTTTAAAATGTCATAACTTCGAGTCAAAATTATTGTAAAATCAGCATTCAAATTCAATTAATTTTAAAGTAAATTTGCGTCAAGATTATCATCAACATTCAAAATTCATTATTAATTACAACTTACAAGCTTCTTTCTTTCACAAAAAAATAAAAATACAAGCTTCTCACTTTACAGCACGTTTACATATTTAGAAGCTTTATAAGGGCTCAAATGTAACTTTTCCATAAAGAACGAGGAAAAAGATGGAATAGCGAGTGGGTCCGTTTCTCACTTTCTCTGCAGCACCCTTAGAGAGGGAAAAACGTGCCGTGCCGTGCCGTGACTAACACGTGACTTTGGTCTCGTGCCGTGCCGTGACCAAGTTAATTTTTCACGTGCCGTGCCGTGCCGTGACTAAAATGTCAAGGGGTGGTCACGGCACGCGAATGGTCACGCCACGTGAGTCACGCCGTGCCTAAACGTGCCGTGACCCGCGTGACTCGCGTGACTCGCGTGGCCATTTATTCATACTTTAAATTAATTTATTCAAGATTCACCATTAAATCAATATCTAATGGTCATAATTACACGTGACTCGCGTGATTACGTGTCGTGCCGTGCCGTGACTAAATTTTTCACGTGCCGTGCCGTGCCGTGCCAAAGTTTCAAAAGATGATCACGGCACGCGAATGGTCACGGCACGGGACACGCGAGTCACGGCACGCGAATGACACGTGAGCCGTGCCGTTCCGTGCCGTTACCGTGCCGTTCCGTGACGGAGCCGGCTCCGGCGTGCCATTTTTCCCACTCTAAGCACCCTCGTGCTTTGGTATCTATGTGCTCAGGGAAATAATTAATGATCTCGGTGTTGTTCGTATGAGATAGAACGTTGCCACATAATCAAACCCCAAACAGCGATCCCACAAGTCAGTATCAAATAAAATTTTATAATTAGTGGTAGTAGAGTGGTCAATTATGTATGACAATTTTAACGGTCCGACAGGCGTCGACGAGAGTAAAAGGAGCCGTTAGAGGTTGCGCTGGGCAGTGAAAAAGAAATTGGATTTGGTACGCGATTTTAAAAAGTACGATCAATGACAAATTGATAATGTCAATGGCGGATCCAAAAATTGAGAATCATCTCTTGCGGTAGCGTGACCTGGAATGACCGGCTGTTAGGTGACTTCGCACGTTTAAGGGCCTTTTTTAAGATTCTGGAAGCTAGTAACACGCTTTATCATTTTTTTGATTTGATTGGAACACGCTTTATCATTTAAATAAATATTTGGTTAAATGCGTACGAATCTAGATTTGGGCAGATGCTTATCTGGCGTCATTTGGAATTATGAAAAATAAAAATGTGACCATGAGAATAGGGGTGTCAATGGTATCCGTTTACCCGATCCGTACCGTATCTAATAAGACATGTACGGATAAGATTTTTTTTTTTGTAAATTTATCGGGTACGAGTACGGGTATGGATAAAGATTTTTTTCGTTATCTAAACAAATAAGAGTACATATTAAACCTATTTCGTACTGGTTATCCGACGGGTAATTATATATATTATATATTAACCATAAAAAAAAATATATATTATATATTAATAAATATTGAAAATAATACTTTAGTTAGTTTACTTGTGCTTAGCATGATCAGAATTTTTTTATTGAATTTTCAATAAAGTATTATACATGTGTGAAATTAATATATATGTTTTAATGTTTTAATTAATAAATAATAAAAATAATTATTATATTAGTATTATCTGTTATTTACCCGCTACCGTTTCGTTATCCGACAACCATAACGAGTAAGGATAGAATACAGGTAAGATAATTTGTTGTTAATAAGGGTAAGATACGACATACGAGTAAAGACAATTTGTAATGGGTACGGATATAAAAATACTTCCATTTGACCTTTACCGTAAATTTCTGGTCTTTCTTGCTTGTCCCCTTTTTTTTCCATCTTTCTTGTTCTCCCTCATTCTTCGAGTCTCTCTCTCTCTGATTGCTTCTTCTCTCCCCCCACTTTCTCGAATAATACATGATGAGCTATATCGCTTCTGGATATCCCATGTTTACTTTGTTTTTCACTCAGTGTGTTTTGCTGAGGACAAGGATGATTGGTGGGTTACTCATTTCCATCATAGCATGGACAATTGTTAGCTCGTACTGGCGTGCATCGGTTCTAATGGCGGGTGGTTTTAGGTTCATTACTACGCCCTGGTATGCAATTTGGGCACATACCAGATTTATTTTCCGTGCATACATGCTGCTATTGGTACTGCAGCTCTCCTATAATGTACTGTCAAATATAATGATACACCTACGGGTTATTTACCAAAATAAAAAACATAATTTGGCAACAAGTTCCGATGTTTAGTGTATATTGTTTTTTTTTTTGAAAGCTTGTCAACAGCTGACAAGAATTTTTAATTGGGTAAAGAAAGTTTATAATTATTACATCAGCATCCAATTTAGCACAGAATAATTCCAACTAGATCCTATATAATCTGGGACCGTAGGGCTCCCAGCTGCTTCGTTATTTAGAGCCAAAGGCAGATAAGAGAGGTGTTCTGCCACTGAGGTGGTCAGCAGAAACGCAACCACAGAGCCATCTCTTGACAGCATCTTCGAGCTATCAATTTAGGTGGTAGCCGACAATTCTCAAAGAGTACATTGTTTCTTTGTTTCCAAATCATCCATGCAACGCATACGAAGCGAATTAGCCATTGTTTGAAAGTGGTCGATCCCTTTGATCGCACCTTTCGCATGATTTTTCTCACACCTGAGTGATTGTTAAAGCCGGTGTCATGAGTGGTATGTTAATGAGCGCCGATACTTCGAACCATATCGCTACCGAATAAGGGCATAGATACAGTAGATGTATGGCCGATTCAATCGGGCAATTCCTGCACAGGAGGCAACCTAACTCCAGATGCATACCTCTTCTTCGCAAAGCCTCCCTAGTGAGCAGTTTATCATAGAGAACCGAATAGGCAAAAATCCTTATTGTGGGTGGTATCTTGCATCTCCAAATATCATTGTACGCAGATTTAACTCGACCTCCTTCAATGAGAATTTGGTATACGGATTTTGCCGAATATATACCCATTGTACCCCATCTCCATTGGATTTTGTCTTCAGTGTCCACGAAATGTAAACTCTGTTCATTCATCGTTTCAGTTGGATTTATAATCCCTATGACTGACCATGCTTCTCTGAGTGATACTAGTGGCCTGCGATCGGCTGGTACCTGAGATGTTGCCCGTGGTATGCCGTGCCATGGGTCTTGCCAGTAGGAAATGGAAGTTCTGTCCCCTATGTTCCATGTCGTGCTCCAGTTGAATACCGGTTTAATTCGATTCATTAATGACCAGAAAAAGGAGCCGGTTATGTTCCAAATTTTTGGTTTAAGGTTAGCCGCCCCTTTTTTCCTAATTCGGTGAATAGTTATCGACCAAAGGCTGTCCGGTTCATTGTACGCCTTCCACCACCAACGAAGCAGTAAAGCCATGTTAACGACTTTAAGGTTTGACACTCCTAACCCGCCATGCGACCTTGGAAGGCAGACGGTATCCCAGTTGGTGAGTGATATGCCGGTCCTCGAGGCTGTGTTTGTACCCCACAGAAATCCCCTCCGAATCCTGTCAATTCTAGTGATGACCCATTGCGGCAGGTGGAAGCATGTCATGTAATAGATGGGCATGGCAGATAGAACCGATCTGACCAACTGTAACCGGCCGCCTCTAGAAAGTAATTTACTTTTCCAGCCACCTAGCTTCCTTTCAATTTTCTCGATCAGGGGCATGTAGATTTCTTTAGATGGCTTGTTGACCGTGAGGGGCATTCCCAAGTAGGAGATGGGGAATTGGGTCTGTGAGCAACCCAGGACCTGGTGTATCCATGGCATGTGTTGCTGTTGGATGTTGATAGGAATGAATATGCTCTTGTGATAGTTTATTTGCAGACCTGAGATGGAGGTAAATAGCCGCAGCCCTAGTTTTAGTGAAATAAGCGTCGTAACATCCGCCGATGCAATAACCGCGGTGTCATCGGCGTATTGCAATGCTAATATAGCTTCAGGCACTTTTCTGGACAATTGTCTTCGCAAAATTCGGTTCATTGATTTGATAATTTGTTGGAATATGTCGACCGCTATGTTGAAGAGCAATGGCGAAAGGGGGTCTCCCTGCCTCAGCCCCCGTTCAATCATTTGAATATGGCGACTGGTGAATTGGAGAAAATAAATTCAAATTTTGATTAATATTAAGTAAGAAAGCAATCAAATTGGGAGGCAGGGAATTGAAGAACCATTTTTTTTCAAATTAACAAGTTTTATCCATTAAAAACCAAAGAAAGATTCTGTCAAGATTAACAAGCAAAATTTTGATTTTCTCGAATTGACGGTTTATTTTCCTGAGAAATCCATGATTACAGAGAGACATCAAAATATGGAGGGTATATGTGAATTTTTCTTTTTATCTGAAAATTAGGTTAAAAGATTGTACGGAGCTTATTTTAGAGGTAAAGATATTGATAGAGCAGTTTCATTCGTGGGTCATCAACATGTTCATCCTTATTTAGATTTAGATGTACGGAACAATATTGATGGGAAATGAATTGATTCAAAATTCGTGCTTCTAAAATCTAAGCGGTCTGAATTTGTTTTCATATCAACTCAAAATTTGAGACACATCAGAGGATGTGAACTCCAAAATATCTTAATATATTCATCCACCAAAAATTAAGACGGATTGAGGATCTTTAAGTGTATAATTAGGATACTAAAATTAAAACCAAGAAGTTTATGATTAGTATTGGAGTGAGTCTATGGTACTATGCATAGTATGGATTAGTCCGTACTACGGAGTCATATTTTCATTTTGAAAATTCTAACGGTCAATCCGAACCGTTTAACGTGATCCCCACATGAATATGTACTTGCAGACTAAATTTTATATTTTTTCGAATTTCTTTACTATATTTAAGATAGGTAGAAAATCACTTGATCTAAAAATTCTGGACCATTCAAAAACAGTGATTTTCTACCTATCTAAAAATATAGTAAAAAAATTCCGAAAAATAGAAAATTTAGCCCACAAGTATATCTCATATGGAAATTATGTTGAACGGTTCTGATCGACCGTTAGAATTTTGAAATTGAAAATATTGATCCGTAGTACGGACCAATCCGTGCTATGCATAGTACCATAGACTCACTCCTAAATTGGCCAAAACATGTGAATCGGTGAAATAAAGTGTGAATGGTTTAATGGATTTTCCATTTATATGTGGTAAGATGGTTGTTAGTTGCTACAGTGAAGAGTGAAGAAGAAGGAGAACGAGAGAGAGGAGGAAGGACGGTATATTTGTCCATTTTAGTTTTTAAATAACTAAATAATAGATTGGATAAATAAAAAGAGATAGAAGAAAGGATTATAAGTTTTTAAGTGGATATATATATGATATTTTTATGAAAAAATTGATTATTTTAAAAGTTTGCATGAGTATTCTAGAAATTTTTTTTTTATTTACAAATTTGAATTGCACAATTTCTTTTTTTGTGTCTAACAAACCCATCCCGCCTCTAGCAATTTATTCATTTTCATATTTAAAATTTTTTAATTAGTATTTGTAACTTAAAGTTTATATAACTTAATTATTTGACAATTATTCGTTTCGTATCCGTATCTGTATTCATAAATTATTCGCTTTGCATCCGTATCCGTATCGGTTCAAGGTGGATTTAGTTTTAAATTTTGAAATCCGTTTACTATCCGTGTTCGTATTCATATTCACTGATTCAAAGATGGATACAAATTTAATATTAGTATTATCCGAATTCGGAGCGTGAATCTCAACAAAAATCAACTTTTTCATAACAGCAGATTTTGATTCCTTCAATTCGATCCGCTCAATCCAAAATGGACAGACCGAATTGAAGCATACAATTTATAAAATAGACCTCTCTTCTAATCCGGGCTGTCCAATCCAAATTGTGGAGAGCCTTCTCATTTGGGCCTTTCACGGCATGTGTTGTGAGCCCAGAAAGAGGATTTTGGATTTTTTTTTTCAAACAGTCTCTATTACTAAACTCCTCACAAACAGAATGTGCATCTCTTTGCCAAACACGGTTGGGCTTAATCAAATCCTACAAACTCAGATCCATAAAATTTCCAATTAAGTCCGCCTGGAATCCAAAAAATTGTTTTCCTTTTTGTTGTCTCCTCTTCCAGGTGTGCCGTGTGCATCTCTCTGCACATCGCAAGGTCGAAAAGGTAAAGACGCCATTTTTCCGACCGCGCCTTAGGCAGATCTCTCTTCTCTCCGGCCCCCGCGCCGCTGCCTTCTTCTCTTACCTTGTCGTCTTTATATCTCTCAACTGAACAATAAATTGTGAAACTCTGTTAGAGGAGAAGAAGGCGCAGATCGAGGACACGCGGTACCGCTGCCATGATCACGCGCTCCAAGCTGGTCGAGCAGCTCCGTGATTACCAGATCCGATCTCAGCACAAGTCAGCCTCTCTATCTCTCTCTACGAATTAGATCATTTATTTTGTTTTTATTATGCCTAAACTGTGATGACAATCAGCTGGAATTGGAATAGAAGGTGATTCACGGTGAACACTGTATCCGGAATATTAAATTACTTTTAATCATCTGTTTTGGTACCATACAGAATCCAAGGATTTACATTTTTGCCTTGGGATCATATTTAAATTTAACTATATGAATCAATCTAAAATTCTAGAAAGAAAATCTTCCTAGGTTCCTTCTTTGTACTTTGTAGTGATAGCTGGGTGGTAGTAATAGAGAGCATGAAGCTATGTTCCTGCTGAGACACTAATTTTGTAGTCATGCTGCTATATGTGCAATATTATGGTCTGATGAGATTGTTTGGCATATTTTTAGTTAATATATTTTTAACATTCAGCAAATTAAAAAAAATACAATATTTATGACTGATTTTATGGGTGCCAATTAGGGGTGTAAATGGATTCGGATATTACCCGGATTCGGATCCGGATATTTTTCAAATATGCAGAACATAGCCGGATACGGATTCGGATAAATATTCGTACCCGGAAACGGAGCAGATATCCGCTTATATCCGAATACATCGGCCTTTTCTACCCAAAACTCGTCCACTATCGAAGCTCCAATTCGGAGATCCCAGAATTCTCTCTCCTCTTCCCAAGTTAGCTTTTCGGAGTACTACTACGCAAAGATATATGTAAAGGATTCAATCCAAATAAAGAACTCCTTGTGGGACTAAGGTTCCGCACTTCCGCTCAGTACCGGACAGGTTACGCTGTTCCCATTTCCCAAGACTAGCAAAATCATGTTCAATGGATGAATTATCTTCTCCATTACAGCGTAAATGGAGAGACCGATTACGCTAGAATTCAAGCCACCTTCATATCAATATCCTTTGCAACATTTTTTTATTTTCTTTAAGGATGCGTCCATGTTAAAAAAATACAAAATAGTGTTCATTCAACTAAATTAGGAAGTCACCGTGTTAAATTAAGCTAAGGACTTTCAATTATTCATTTATTTTTATATTTAAATTTTGTTAATTAGTATTTGTATCTTAAAGTTCATATGACTCAATTATTCGATAATTATTCGTTTCGTATCTGTATTCGAATCCGTATTCGTAGATTATCCGCTCAGTATCCGTATCCGTTTAAGGCGGATTTGGTTTTGAATTTTGACATCTGTTTACTATCCGTATCCGTATTCGTACCCGCTCATTCAAAGGCAGATACGGATTTGGTATCAGCATTATCCGCTCCGAATCCACTCCGTTTTCACCCCTAGTGCCAATGTACCAATATTTAAAGTTTTTTGAGAGAATCAGCCAAAGTTCCCAACTTTAGATCTTAAGTTTTGATTGAAGATTGAAGAACTCTCAGTATGTTGTAAAAATAAAATAAATTTAAAAGAAACAAATAGAGTATTGATAGAGTTCATGTTCCATTGTTTCAAATGAGCCATGAGGTAGGGCTGTCAACGAGCTGAGACAAGCTAGGCGAAGCTCAAACTCGTCTTGTTGACAGCACGAGCCAAGCAGAGCCAACCTTTGGGTCCGAGCTGAAAACAGCAGCTCATGACCGGCTCGTGGTAGCTTGGCTGATATTGACCGAGTCAGAATAGTTGCGTTGTAGCCCTTCTGATAGGTTAAAATAACAAAATTAGCATAACAAACCTCCAGACTTTCTAAATTCTCCAAAGAGGTCCCTGAACATTTCTAAACCGTACCAGACTACCAGTAAAAAAAGAAATGCTTGCTTAACTGAGATAAAAGACTGTAAATTTATAAGATCAAAGAAATAATTGCTAGAAAAAGTGGCATCTGAACTCCAAGGAAGGATTTGAGCTGCACAAGCATTGAAGCCCGGTGAAGGCAAAAATCAAACTCGAAGAACCCCACTTCTCAATCAAACGTGTATACCAACAACACACAGCATGATCGAGAATCAATTCAGAAAATAGAGACACAGCAATCTCCCTCAAAATCGCCATAAGTAAAAGTGCGATGCGACATACACGAGGTAGCAGGGACTTATCAATTAGGAGTGCGGCATGAGGGAGGGCCAGGATCTCGTGAGTTGCGAGTCAGGGGAGTGATGAGGAGGCGGAGAAGGAGAAGCGCTGTCGAAGGACGTGCTGGTGGGGCCGTGGGAGACTGGGGCTGAGCAGGGGAGAACTGGAGAAGGAGGGAGGAAAGAAAGATCGAATCGAAAGGAGTTGGCTGAGGGGCGTTGAGGCTCTGAGTCCAATTCAATGGGTCACATTGTATTAGCGCAGATCGTTACTGGACCGAGCCGAGCCAATCTCGAACTCGGTCTAATCCGGACCGAGCCAGAACAAGCTGGCTCATTTTCAGCTCAGGCCAGGTTCGAGCGAGCCGCGAGCTTTTTTGCCAGTCCTGATGATGTCTCTTTTTCTTACGCTGGATGTTGAGGAACATATACCAAATATAAATTATTTTTCCATTTTTGATGTTTGATATTGAACCATTATCGAGGAAGATAAAACAATGTGTGACTTATTATTAGAAATCATACTTCCATTTTTTTGATGTTATAGTTATATAATGGATTAGTAGAGAGGTTCTATTCACTTTCTGTCAACCACATCTATGTACATAATAAAGTGCTTTTTGTTGAAACTATTTTTGTTTCTTCTAAATATAAGAGTTCATGGTTTTTGGTCAATACTCAATACAAAACAGCTTGCAGGTTTATACCTACATACACTAATACAACAACCCATTTCTGGACTTACCAGTAAAAATCTGGTAAACTCGCACTCTGTGGGTTTGCTACATGTTTTGTCTTGATTTTATTAGTTTTTTATTTTCCTGGCATCTCTATCTCGGTCTCTAGGCTAATCTCATACTTAAGACTCCTGTATTTTTAATAAAAGACCGTAAGCAAGGGATCATACCAATACCAGTAGTTCCAAACTGGTATGCAGGTAAACCTAATACTGAAACTGATGAATACCTCAGGTACAAGATAATTGATGCTGTGTTGTGGGGCCTGCTTATTCCGTTGCCTCCATATTTGATTATGTTTTGGACAAATAAATAGAATTGTATAAAATATCTGAATTAGTTATTGTTATCTGACACTGCTGATTCACCTATCAAAGTTTGTGCCATATCATGTCAGGTTTTTTATTCTGTTATTCTCTTGTTCCTTTTGCAGGCGCGACATTATTGGTGCTGTTTCGTGGGGCCTACTTTTGTGCTTCCTCATCATATCCTCATACTTAGCCATTTATTTTAGACATTTCAAGCTGTCAGCTGCCATTATATTTCTAGGGATTGTAATTCCATCTTTTCTCCACATTTCTAGACAGAGAAAGCTCGCAAAGAAGAGGGAGATAAGGTTGTTGTTGCCTCTCTCTATGTGATGTTTTATTGTAGTAAAAGCATTTTTTTTTTCTTTCTTTTTCCTTGGTGATATAGCAAATTAAGTTGACTCATCATATGGCCTTTTCATTATCTTGTTCTTCTAAATTTCATGCATGCCTCTGAGCAAGTGAAAAAATATCATGCCAGCTTACCATGTTATAAGAGATAAATTATACCCCTCTTCTTATTCAAAATACAAAAAACGCCTCTCCATTTGTTGTTAGTCATGTACAGAGATAGAGAGGGAGGGCTATCTTTTGAAGAACTGAGAAAGTGAGAGCATGAAGGACATTTTTATATTTTCTACGGGTATACTCAAATACATATTTTGCGGGCTTATGGATTATGTTTTTTGAACTTCAGGGGAACTGTTATAACTTTTTTCCCCGCACTGTAAAAGAAAACAGGAAGAGAGAGAAAAAAAAGAAACCTTTATTTTAGTTTTTGTACTGAGGCTAGTTTGCTGGTTTTCCGTTTGTATTTGTGTAAAGTTAATTCTTTTGTAAGAGGAATTCAATTCAGAATATTTCAGATTATATTTTCTCATTTTATTTACTTCTAACTATAATTATTTTCTCCAAACTTCTGCTGATTAATGGTTTTCGGCAACTCTGGCATGAGAAAAGATTAAGATGTTGCGTAAACAACTGAATACAGTAATTATTAAAAATGTTAAATTTTAATTTTTGTCTAGCTTTTATCGCAATATGCTTAAGCACTACTGCTAATTGTGATTTTAGAAGTTTAATACGTGGCCAAATTGTAGAGATGAATCGAGTTGTACAATTAGAGAAGGTTATCTTTGTCAATAGCTAACATAATCAAATAGTGAATTAAAATAATGCAGAACATATCCTTCCCAACTAAATCTCTTTCAAACTGATTTTACGCAACCAAAATATTCCCACGAGATTATATAATTGGTGAACGCTTCATGGACTCTAGCTAGCTAGTTTATGCAAATTTATCCCACTTTATGCGATTCTCGTATCATACCAACCACATTAATGAAGCCCTTGTGCACCCCTAGCTCATTAGTTTAATGTCTGTCAAAACAAACAATTTATCAATATAAATTTGATAAACTAAGCACGAGACGTGCATGATTGGCGGATAACTTTAGGCAGCTACCTAGCACTACACGAGTGTTCAAAGTCTCCGTTTTTTTTTTTCAGAAATTTTTGTTAAAATGCTTTGCCTTTTGAAATCATCAAACAAAATAATCTTTCTTCAAATTTATTAAAAAAATATTTATGTGAAATCCAATCTTTTCCCTCCCTCTCTCTCTCCCCGAAATTTTTATTTCTACCATTTTCAGAAAATAAATAAACCAAATAACTACGGTTTTCTGACAATTCTAATAATAGCATGGCCGCAGAATGCCGGAGCGGACCCATATGGAGGAGACCGCAGAATACCGGAGCGGACCCCATATGGGTCCGCTATATGCCGGAGCGGACCCATTATTTTTTATTTTAAAAATATGAAATTGTAATTTGTTAAGGGTTATTTATTTAGTTTCGAATGTTGTTTAAATTGATTTTTGGTCGTATTGTATTTTAGATATGTCGTTCGTTTGAAATATTTTAGATATTTTAGATATATGGTTTCTTTGAAATTCTTTTGTGTACTCTGAGATAATGAAATCAACAAAATAAATAAATAACAACAAAATCAAACAAACAAGAAACTAATCAACGAAATAAATAAGTATCTGACAAAACATCTACCAATACTACAAATAAGAATCTAACAAAACATCTAACAGTACAACAAATGAACATCTACCGTCCTCGCCTTCTTCTTCATATACCCCCGACCTCGCCTGTAGAGTGGCGTCTCGTCAGCCTCTGCTGAGGATGTAGAGTCGTCTGCCTGGACATCCGTAGACTGAACCGGCTCCTGGCGAACCTCCTCAATCTCGGATGTCTGCTGGACCCCATGACCAAAAACTGTGGTCTGTTCAGACTCAGTCTGCGTGAATAAAAACGCATGTCTGGCAATGGGGTCATCGTGGAGGGAAGGGTGAGGTACCCGCTGTGAGGACTGGCCAGGGAACTGCGGGATGGGCTCTGTCTGAACATACCCTGGCTGATAGGCAGGAGGTGCTGTCTGAGTGGGACTGTAACCCGGGGAATACAGTCCATCTCCCTCTGTGCCATACTCAGTGGAGATATTGAATTGGAACGGGTCCTCCTCCTCGTCTCCACCCTGTAGTAACTTACAAATTAGATAATGTATTGAATAAGAAAAAAATCACAGTTATGTATTTTAATTTAAATTATACCTCGGCAGACATCCTAGCCTGGGATCCCATGGCGTCATGTGCGGCTCGGCGCATCAACTCGGTACCTCAGTCGAACGTCTGACCGACCGTCTCAGCGTCGTGGACGGGTACAAACACATCATCATCACCAGTGTAGGGGACATAGACATCGGGCTCGTCAGATATGTCGTCGACCGCATCAACACCGTCCAAGCCAGCGCACCTCAGTAGAGAGTCGAGGCGCACCCTGTACCCACACTGGCACACCGCGCGTATGTTATGCTTGAGGATGACCTTCCCGAGCCTCTTCCATCCCCTGGTGACGGCCATCGTAGCCCCTATGACGCAACTCTTGACAAGATATAATGCTTGAAAATTGAAAAAATTATGAAGAAGTTGTACAATTGTAAATATTAATAGTTTTGAATTTAAAACTTCAAATTAAAAATACTGTGGCTGCGAGAGGTGCGCCGGCGGGGATAATACCGTGGATCCGTCCTCTACGATCCCTCGGCTTCGGTACCCGCTCATGCGGGTTGTCGGCGATGTATCCCTCAAGAAATATGGTGTACGCGCCGTGATCCTGGTACCAATCTCTGTAAGGTCTGTACGAATTACAATAAATATTAGATATTCCAATCAAAAAGCTATAGTTGAAGTTTTGAATTAATAAAAAAAATTCTTACACTGGCACGACATCTATCTAACGGTCAGGCTCAGCCAATGGGGGATCTGCAGCTCCTGCCTCGAACATGTAATATGCACGGGCAATCCCCCAGTCCTTGCCTACAGTGGTATCCCTGGGATGGTGCAGCCCTCGCCAGACCTCCTAGCTGATTGGTGCCGGGGGCAGAGCAAGCTGGCACATCCCGAACTGTCTCATGACCCGTCCGGGGTAATGGTGCTCGATGATCTATATATTTTAATACGTTAGACTATTTTTATTAAATTAAGTCGCTCGTGTAGATAACTAGCATAAAGAAATTACGGTACCTGAAAACATATGAGCGGCACCTCTGCACGCCAGAAACACTCCTGCTGACGACATCGCTCAGGCAATATCTCAACATATGACCGATGTGCGTCATCCACCAAGACCTGGAAGTATAGATTTAATATCATATATCAATTCGAACTGGAAAAAATTTAAATAAAAATAAAAATAAAAGTAAACTTACATAATCTCTGTAGGGCTCCCAAGTCACAAACTCGGAATCATCTCTGAGATGCTCGATCTCCTGTCTCCAGAATGTGATGCCGAGAGACGAGTCATGCCCTGCACCCACGCAAATCTTGGGATAGCAGTACTTAGCGGCAAATGCAGGACAGTTGTCCGGCTCGGGTTTGCCCCACTCCGGCACATCTGTCTTGTTGGTCAGGACTGGACGGCCAACAATCAGATGTGCGTAGGACCAGGGCTGTAGTAATATGCACGGTCCAATGAAGGTCTTGTTCTTCTTCAGGCAGGCTGTGTTAAGACCCCTTTACAATTTACAAAGTCAGTGTTACTACACTACGATGCATAATATTTGAAATTTTTTATAAGAATGTGTTTCTTACCTATATAGGCATGCCAGCGTGGCACCTCCCCAGTTGAACATGCTCGCAGTGGACAGGTCGCGCAGAAGCTCGAGGTAGCACAGCCGTACCTGATCTCCATGCGAATCCAGAAACAACCGACAGGTGATCATCTCCAAAATGTAAGCGCGCAGGTGTCGGTCAACAACCACCTGTTATAGATTTAAATTAGAATATTATTTACAAGAAAATAAATCTAATATTATTTAAATTAAATCTTGTACAAGAAAATACCTGATCTGGTCGATCTGGAAAATTCTTGAATCTCACCCGCAGCTTTGCCAAGCTGATGCAGCTGGGCGAGACCACAGTCTTCTCACCTCTCTTCTTCTCTTTCTGGAGATCCTCGTGCGAGATCCCCAACAGCTCCGAGCATAATACCCGGAAGTCTCCGTACTCGACGCCCGTGACTGGCTCCCCGATAATAGTCATACCCCACAGGCAACTGACGTCTTGTAGGGTGACTGTCATCTCAGCATGGGAGAAATGAAAGCTGTGCGTCTCGCAACGCCATCGCTCAACGAGGCCGGAAGATAAACCCTCGTCAGCATTCTCCTTGGTCATCTGGGATATCTGGTACAATCCCATCGAGCGTAAAACCCCCCTGTACGCCGGCTGGTACCGTAGATGAGTTCGGTTGTGACGAACCGTAACCACATCCAAACCCTACATTTAATTAAATAATCAGATCAAGTTCATTCATAAAAAAAAATTCGGGATGACAAATTTATAACTTACCCCAGTGGCAGCCTCTAAAATCCGATGCTCCGCATTCAGGTACCACAAGAAGTCGCTGACCCTGTCGGTGCGACTCCGGATACCCGGAACATCTGCCAATGCTGTCTCGATATACTGAGACATCTCGTACGGCGTGGCTGTAGGGCCATGTTGTGTACCCCTACTGGAGGATGGTCTATCTCTACTGGATGTCATACTGTATTGGATAATTTTTGGTCAAATATGAGAGTTTGGTATAAGTCCGGTTTAAATTTTGGTACAATTAAACCTACTTTAATTTGGGTACAATTCTATTTAAATTTGGGTACAATTCTAATTAAATTTGGGTACAATTCTAATTAAATTTGGGTACAATTCTAATTCTAAATCCTAAATTAATATCTAATTCTAAATGCTAAATCTAAACCCTAAACCTAAATCCTAACCCTAAACCCTAAACCTAAACCTAATTACTACTCTACACTAAAAATTAAAACTAGAGAAGAAGAAGAAAACTTACCCGAAGTCGACGGGATTGAAACTTCTTTGAAATTGATATGAAAAATGAATCCAGCGGCCCCTTATATAGGCAACTGTAGGGGTCCGCTCCGGCATATAGCGGACCCATATGGGGGTCCGCTCCGGCATTCTGCGGCCATGCTAGTATTAAAATTGTCAGAAAACCGTGGTTATTTGGTTTATTTATTTTTTTAAAATGGTATAAATAAAAATTGCGGTCTCTCTCCCTCCCGTTTACTCCCACTTAGAAAAACCATTATATTGACCAAAAGGATCTATATACTGACAAAAAAACAATTCGAGAGTGTTAAAGTGCGCAATTAATATAAACCCATGGAATTAACAAATAAACATTCTGAATTAATAAATGTATAGGGTCACTAGACATTTATCTAGGTTCACTTCCTGCAGAGCCAAAGATATACAGAACAATTACATGGGTTTAAACTTTAAACCAGTGAAAATGGGTAATTACTCAATGAATATGGGTAATTTGTATATATAAGTTCGTAATTAGCATATGTGTTTCCGCAATTAAAAAGGAAGAGCGCGGAGTGGTTGAACAACTGTTAATGTTGATTTTTACTTTATGTTCATATCTTTATTTTTAAAGTTCAAACAATTGATCTGAACCTTTCAACATGATATCTATAATAAAATGTGTTTGAAGATAAAATTTTATATTTATTTTGAAAACCTTAGCAGCAACTGCCAAGTATAATAATTAAATACAAATTAAATTGGGTAATTATATTTTTCCCCATCTATTCTTCCCCCATTTCATCCCCCAACTAACTAATTTTCTCTTCTAACTATAATTACAAATTCTAACTACATAATGGTCCCTATAAATTAATTAGCAAATTTTCTCCCTTTATTTCTTTCCTCTCTCTCCCTCCCTCTCCCACCTCCGCCTCCGCCTCCACCCGTCTCTCCCACCTCTCCCTCTCCGCCTCTGCCTCCCTCTCCCACCTCCGCCTCCATCACTGTTGACCGCCGGGTCAGATCCATCGTGTCTATGTTTCTCTTCCTCATGCAGTAGCGAGTTATTTGCAAAGAACAAACCTTCATTAATGGTGAATTAGGCCAGTGCGTACTAAGTATTAAGAAATGACAGAAAAACAAATTTTGAAAAAATTAGAGATGTTTGAATGAATACTTCAACGTGTATGAATGAATACTTGATATCTTAGGTATAAATACTTTAACGTATATGTATGGATACTTGATATCTTATGGATGAATACTTCAACGTATATGTATGAATACTTCAATGAAATATGTTTTGTTTCTTTTAAATATTGTTTTTGTTTTTTTTGTAACATTTCAATTATATAATCTGTAAATTTGATAGATTATTTTTGTTTCGACAGTGAAACATGTGGCAACTATTTTTTATTTCCAAACAATAAAATTGAACTAGAAAGCAATAAAGCAATGTTCAATACTATTCGGCTGCTCTTGTAAAATTAATTGAGGTATGCACATATGCTTGTAATACTCTTGATACATTAACTATTTACACTTACACGACGAGGTATGAATACTTGCTCGATGAGGTATGAATACTTGCGACGAGGTATGAATACTTGTGCAACGAACAACTCAAAAGTATGTCATCATGGATCTCATTTGAATGAGAAAATTGTGTAGAAGACGTTCGTGGTTTTAGATTTGCAAAATTCCTCACAAATCGTCAGAAATATTGGTTAGATTGAACAGAGAAAAAAAAACCATATCTAAAAACGTGTAAAAGATGGGTGAGTGATGTGTCCAGTTTTTTTTTAAATACTTGATATCTTAAGTATGAATACTTGATGTATTATGTATGAATACTTGCGCGCGCCAGTTGTAAAATCTTTCAAATATTAGGCGGTCTCCAAATAGTAAGTGGCCCCCCCAAGTAGTTAGTAGTTACTCAAGTAATTATTGACTGGGGGATGAAACGGGAGATGGATCCCGGAGGATAGCTAGGCTCTCCCAATTAAATTATATCCATCATTCCACATCACAACATCATTAAAAAAACAAATATATATAAATGACACATCAACATCTAACAACACAACTGCTAACAACACGTCTAAAAAATCGGCTTCAAGCAGTCGTCAATCTCCTCTCTTACCTTCTTGCTCTTCGCTACACGCCAACAACACAAAGGTGGAGGGGCATCTAGTACTTTTTTTTTTTAAGGGGAGGTGGGTAGGGGAGGCCGGCGTTGGCCGCAACCTCCCCCAACCTTGTCTAGGGTTGTGCTGTAGAGGGTTAGGGTGGCGACTGGAGGAGGCGGAGGGGCTACGCCTCTTGACCATAACTTTCTCTTTTGGATCTAGGGTTTAATGACGGAAATGGAGGATGGAAGTTGGGAGACGGCTAGAGGAAAGGTGATGGCTGGAGAAGACTGAGGGGAGAGAGGCGGAGGGGTTACACCTCTTCTCCTTAGCTTTTCTTTGCCGGAACTTGGATGCGATGAGAAGATCAGAGCGAAGAGATGGTCAAATTTGATCTCCAAGTATATTTTAATATGAAAAACATATTGAGCGATTTAGATAAACTGTTTGAATTTTAAAATCGCAAAAAAAAAAAAAATGGTAGGATATGCCTCTATACTACTGGTAGGAGCTTAGCCAACATTTATATACATGAACTGAACACATGATATTAAATTATTTGTTTCAACAAATAAACATAATTGACGTATATTTACTTACATGTTCAGCTTATATTCAATTAATAAAAGCACGTATAGGATATATATAGCATATCGTACCAAGGACTTGTATATTGACAAAGAAAAAAATATGAAAATTTCAAAAATAAATGCAAGAAAGAACAAATAAATATGTACAATTAACAAATGAACATAATATATATCACTACGCATTTTACAGGATTTTGGTTTCCTTCAGTTGACCTCGATATATAAGCATATGAATTACATTGATATGAACCTGTTTGTTTTTGTTAGTAATCTCGTGCTTGCATGGGGGTGTCAATGGTATCTTTTTAGCCGTTTACCGGCCCGACCCGTATCATATTCGATAAGGCGGGTATGGGTAAGATTTTTTTTTCGTTAGTTTATTGGGTATGGGTATGAATAAGAATTTTTTTTCGTTAATCAAATGGGTAAGGGTATGGATAATGACTATTCCGTACCCGTTACCCTATAGGTTAATTACAAAATCTAAATATATATTCAATTCAATTTTCAACTCACCTAAATATGTATTCGTGTTTTTGAATATTCTTCCTTTATAAAAAACAATTTAGTTGAAATTGATTGCACATTCATTTTTATTTTTTATTAGAAATGTAATTACATATGTGGGAAATGAATGAGTTTTTTATATTTTATTTGTAAAATATAATAAAACTAATTATTATATTAGTAATATCTGTTATTCATCCGCTACCGTTTCGTTACCCGATAATATTAACGGGTAAGGGTAGGATAGAGTAAGATCAATTTTTAATAGATATGGGTAAGGTATGGGTAAAATCAATTTTAATAGGTATAGGTATGAAAATGCCTCCACCCGACCCGTACCGTACCCATTGACACCCCTAGTTGCATCTCTCAAATAGAAAAGCGTCACTGGCCTGCCAAGAAACACAAAGCCTTGAAGGAACAAGTACATCAGCAATGACAGCAAGACAGAATCTGCATCTTCGGCAATCAGGGTTAACGGAACACTAACAGGTTTCTTCCAACATAAGAGAGCTAGGCTTGTGACAGGGAGACCCGCTGTCGCTGATGCTCTTCATATTGGTTGTAGATTCGCTGAACAGGTTCCTGAGCAGTGCCCAAGAGGTTATGCCCCAACATATAGCCAACAGGTTCTTGGGATACAATGTGGGTTGCGAGCATATGGGCAATTTGGAAAGAAATAAACAGGACTTTCTCACGACAGAGCAAGTCGGTGCACATATTGATTGATGAGGCGTCAACAAATGTCCATAACTGGTTATTATTCGGTTAAACAGAGAGAGACGAGGAACAGGCGACGCCAAGGGGGACAAGCGAACGCGTTCACTATATATTAATAGCGAACCTGTGAACTATGTAAATATGGTGTTTAGATAGGTACAAATTGCGATTAGACATTAGGACCTTCTGCACACTTTTTTTATCAATACAATTGTTAATGGCTTTTTACCCACTAACCATAAAAAAAAAACATTTTGATCATTATAATTATTTTTTCTTTCTTTTTACTCTTTTGTTTTCTTTCAAAGTTTATGTTATAGACTTTTGACTCAACTTTTGAGTCAGCCTATTTTTCTTTTCATTAATTACAAACCCCATGTAACAAATCTTAATATAAATTAATTATAACCCTAAAAAAATCTTAATATAAATTAAATAAGGGCTTGACCCTTATTTTTCCTAAAAAAAGAAACACAAAGCCTAATTTAAGCCTAAATTAGTTAGTTAGCTAGCTCCATAACCTAAGTAATTAATTATCCAAGTAAACACGAAAGCCGAATGCATGTACTACTAACAACATTTAGCAAATTAAGTTGCGGGCATCACGGCACCTGACAAATATATAAATCCAGAACTGCATGCATGAATTATACAAGTGCAATTTTGTTTTAACATATGGGATGGAATATATTCCCACCAAGTCACAAGTCACAAATTGGAAATTATTTCATTACTTAACAATAGCCAATTAATTTGAATCCATCAAAATTTTCAATTCGTTTAATGAAAGTCGTTCTACAAATTTCACTAACATGATACATGATTTATGTAGTAATAAAAAATACATCTACAATCGTAGTGTTTAGATATAACGAGTCTTAACATTCCTCACTACTAAGACATGAATTATGAATGCATATAAAAAGCGATATAAATATAAAGAAAACATCAAGAGTACGATATATAAGAATCTGTGAGCATCTGCGACGGTAAAAGTGCTCAACATTGTCGGTATTTTTGTAGTTACTCCCGTTGGTAATATCGATAACCCTCAGAAATAGCAAATTTAATTTTGTCGGCTTACCCTCGGCAATAGTCATTTTTTACCCTCGCAGATACTCAAAAATTCTTGTAGTAATATATATGTGTATATATATTTACATGAACATCCACTAAATTATTTAGGATCTCTGGTTAATCGTTTCTTGATTTGAGCTGGTGTAAAGCTGAGTTCAGCTTTCTCACAACATTATCAGCTGTAATATTAGATCCTTCTTCCATCTGCCAAATTAAGAAGAAGCACGGTTAGATCACATATCAGGGCTTAGAAAGAAGAAGATACAAGCTAGATGTATTGATATGTAGATATACAATCTGACAATTATTGATTCATAATAATAGATATATAGATAAGTTGTTACGTCAACACTGCATATGAACGTAAACAAATGTGTCAATGCTTATACATATGTACACCTTGGATACGAATTATTATCTTTTATCTTTTAATCATATTTTTAAGGAAGCGGAATAAAAGCCAGCTTTAATTTCTTAAATAAGAAAGATAAAGTCCACAAATAAAAGAGAAACCAAATATAAAAAGAAAAAGAAGATCCAACCAGCAGTAGGAAGATATAAAGGTATAAATCAATTAAATAATCATCGAAGTATAAGTCTCTTCATTTTTCTTTTTCTGCACTAATGTTCATCACATGTTTAGTATATGTATCAGGATCAATTGTTTTCTCCTTGATAGAAACAATATATATACTACAAATAATGAACATTTGAAAACTGATGTGGACCATGCAACCTTGTGGGCAACTATACAGTTTTGCTTTCCAGTGACATATTGTCATATGTGCAATTAATATCATACAGTGTTATCAATGGCATGGCATAGTAGGTCATGCTGTTGTGCTGTCGTGCTGATTGCTGACAACAACAGGGTATTATGCATGGCATACTCAGAGGAGAAATAAGCAAGTTTCTCCTTTCTGGAATTTGGCAATTATATTACATATGATCAAGATATGAGAATATTAATTGAATTAGAAATACAATGTTTAGAATGCCTTTATGATTTATTCTAATCTTTGTTATCTTTAAACTTTTTGCTGAGTACTTCCCCTTGTTCTTTTTTGGCAGAACAATAGTGATCAAAAGTATTAATATGATGTAATCACCAACCTTTAATTATAGCATAAAATTATATTTACTATACTGTAAGAGTCAAAAGGAAAAAGAGAACCCTCAAAACAAAGAACCAATTACTTGCACTATACATAATTACTCTACAAAAGTGAGATAGCTAGAGATAGCTAAGTAGAAATTTTGATAACTTGCCTGGGCGTTTAGCGTAATAAATGAAGTTGATCTGGCAAAATGCATGAGATTAGTATGAGTCACGGTGACGTTAAGCTCCTCAAGCTCGGACAACACTTTCACCAATAAACCCTTGAAACTCTCACAATGGATGCTTATAAGTATCTTGTTGCCTGAGAGTCGCGCCTCAATCTCCGGCAGAGGCTTAGGAGCAGTAGAAGATGAACAGCCAAGATCACCAGCCTCAGATGAGATACATGTGTTCTTGACAAGCACTACAGACTCGATTGGTTTAGGGTTTTGAGTTTCTAAGTTTTTCACTTTCTTTTGAAGTTCTTTTATGTACTCCACGGCATCTATCAGAATTGAAGCTTTATCTATCTGGAAGAGAACAAATTAAAGGAAGTAACCATTGTATTATTCTTTTGGTTAATATGTTCGTTCATACATATTATATATTTCATCAATAAGAGATCAAAACAAGTTATAACCTAGCAGTACTTCACCAAAATTTTCAAATGCGTGGAGAGGAAAGCTAATTAATAAACATAGGATACCGATTTTTGGTTGATTTTACTGATCAGTATAATCTTAATTCTAAATGATTGGATGACACATAGATACAGTTCAAAACATTTTTAACTACATGGAAAGCTTCATGTCTTCATAGACCAAAATAAGCATTAAATAAAAAAACAAATAAGAAATACTAAATTATTTAACAAAGATTAATTTGTAGTAGACACCTCAAATTTGTATACCCTAAACTTGAAAAATAAAGCATATGAAAATAAACTATTTGCAAATTTGCAGTTCTCTTTTATGGTGGTAATCACATCTTTAATTAGATCTATTTTGGGTTATTGGAATTCAATTATTCAACAACCTTCTTGGTTTGTATATCATAACTGAATTAAGATTGTAATGGAAATAAAGAAGTACCTTTTTTAGGCTAGGAATAACTGATGATAGTTCAATGAACCGTTGGTTGAGCTTCTCTCTCCTCTTCCTCTCTGCAATGATATGATCCTGACCATGCATTGGCGCAAGCCCCTTGGTAACTATCTTTAGTCCTTGTTGCCTCTTTTTGCCAAATTCTTCATACCTTTCTTTCAGATTTAGATCTGTAGTGCCACCAAAATTCAAGTCGATTGGCTTCGAGTTGTTATGACAATTCCAATTGTTATTCCACGCTTGTTGTTGATCAATAGTAATTCCCTGGTGAAAGCTAAATTGATCTCTTTTAATGGAGACATTTGTCGGAGGAACAATATTTGGGAAGTTTGTGCAGCAATCTCTAGGTAGACAATCTTGAAAGATTATTCCGCTATTTGCGGAAGGGATTTGAATTTGATCCAATGAATTCGCCCACTCGAGCTTATTAGGCTCCTCCATATTCCTGATAAGATATAAGAAAAAACTAATTAAAAATCAATAGAGCAAAGTAGATCAAATAAAATCTCAGTATTAGTTGAGTTTCTGATCATTTATTCTTTTTTTCCTAATTCTAAGGGACAATCAATTATTGAATTTCAAAGTGCTGAATTGCTGACAGATTTTGAAAAACTTTTGTTCCGGAAACCTCTTCCTCTGAACCCACTTATTTCCTCCCAGATACACATAAACACACAAAGACACACACACACACACACACACACACACACACTGTAGGAAATACACGGAAAAAAAAGAATGATTTGAAATAACTCATAAGGAAAGCCAGATGTTTCGTACCGTTATGGGAGAAACTTTCAGTTGGATTTAACTTCGCCTTCAATAATATACATATATAGACTCAACATAAAATCCAAACTCATGAGACACAAGCTGTGTGAACGTTCATCCTCCTCGTCCTCCTCCTCTCTCTCTCTCTGTCTCTCTCTCGCTCTCAGGAGATAGCAAAAATATTGATTTAATGTCAGTCTCGATCATGTGTCCAACAATTATAATGGTTTTACAATTTTATAACTAGCAAGTATTAAAGGGAAAAAAATATTTTGCGTTTACTTCCTTACCACCGCCAGATAGCGACTGCTTCTACTATTGGTGTAAACCTTTCTCTCTCCTGTCTTTCTTTAGAACTTTTCTTTATATAATAGCAACGCTTTCCGTGTGCATCTAGCTGAAAGAAATAATCTGCTATTTATTTATATATATATATATATATATATATATATAGAGTAAGGCTACGGTGCTTTGCAAAGTAAACCACCCCGTTTACTTCGGGCTACTTTTTGGATTTTGAAAACCCAAACAACCGATCCGAACCGTTCAACAAGTTCTAAACATTGAAATGTGCTTGGAGACCAAATTTTACATTTTTGGAATTTTTTTGCTATTTATTAAGCCACTTTAAAAATCGCTGATCCGACGGCAAACAGTCAAAAACAGTAAAATTTTCTGGACCACCGGATCAGAAACTTTCAAAGTGGCTTAATAAATAGTAAACAAATTCCAAAAAATGTAAAATTTGGTCTCCAAGCACATTTCAATGTTTAGAACATGTTGAACGGTTCGGATCGGTTGTTTGAATTTTTAAAATCCAAAAAGTAGCCCGAAGTAAACGGGGTGGTTTACTTTGCAAAGCACCGTAGCCTTACTCATATATATATATATATATATATATATATATATATATATATATATATATAGCTGGGTTATGGTGAGTTGTGAAGTAAGAGGTCATTTTTACTTCACGCTCATATTTTCATTTTAAAAATCCAAACAACCGATCCGAACAGCTCAACATGTTCTCTATATTGAAATGTGCTTCGAGACTAAATTTTACATTTTTTGGAATTTTTTTACTATTTATTAAGCCACTTTGAAAATCGCTGATCCGGTAGTCCAGAAAATTTTACTGTTTTTTACTGTTCACAGTGGATCAACGATTTCAAAGTGGCTTAATAAATAGTAAAAAAATTTCAAAAAAATATAAAATTTAGTCTCCAAGCACATTCAATATTTAGAAAAGTTGAACGGTTCGGATCGGTTGTTTGGATTTTCAAAATGAAAATATGGCGTGAAGTAAAACGACGTTTTACTTCACATCTCACCATAGCCTCTCTCTCTCTCTCTCTCTCTCTCTCTCTCTCTATATATATATATATATAGGAGTTGGCTACGGTGCTACGCGTAGCATAGAGGGCCTCCGTGCTACAGCTCAATATTTGAGTTTTCAAAATCCTAACTGTCGATCCGAACCGTTCAACATGATCTCCATATGAATATGTACTTGCAAACCAAATTTTACATTTTTTAGAATTTTTTTACTATTTTTTTAGATAGGTAGAAAATCCCTTGATCTGAATGGTACAGAATTTTCAGATCAAGTGATTTTCTTCCTATCTAAAAAAATAGTAAAAAAATTCTAAAAAATGTAAAATTTAGTTTGCAAGTACATATTCATATGGAGATCATGTTGAACGATGCGGATTGACCGTTAGAATTTTAAAAACTCAAATACTGAGCCATAGCACTGAGGCCCTCTATGCTACACGCAGCATATTAGCAAGATTATATATATATATATATATATATAGAGAGAGAGAGAGAGAGGTCTCAAATGCCCCAATCGTACCCCAACATCTTTATCTTCAATTTCAAAGTTCAAACAAACGATCCGAACCACTCAACATGATATCCACGTTAAAATATGATTGGAGACCAAATTTTATATTTTTTGGAAATTTTTACTATTTTTAAGATAGGTACAAAATATTGTTTTTAGATGGTCCACAATTTTCTGAAAAATAGTGATTTTGTACCTATCTTAAGAAATAGTAAAAAAATTTCAAAAAATATAAAATTTGGTCTCCAATCATATTTTAACGTGGATATCATGTTGAGCGGTTCGGATCTCCTGTTTGAACTTTGAAATTGAAGATAAAGATGTTGGAGTATGTTTGGGGCATGAAGCAATGGGGCATTTGAGCCCTCCTCATATATATATATATATATATATATATATATATATATATATAGAGAGAGAGAGAGAGAGAGAGAGATGGGCTAACTTGCTTTGAAAATTAAAGAGGGTGTTTTACTTCTCGCTCATATCTTCATTTCTGAAATTCAAATAGTCGATTCGAACCTTACAATATGATCTTCATATTAAAATGTGCTTGGAGACTAAATTTTACATTTTTTGAAATTTTTTTACTATTTGTTTAGAATTTTTGAAAATCCTTGTTTTTCTGAATCTTTTATTATTTTTTATTTAATGAAAAGTTGTGATTTTTAAAAATTCTAAAAAATAGTAAAAGAATTTCAAAAAATGTAAAATTTGGTTTCCAAGCACATTTTAATATGAAGATCATGTTGGAAGGTTCGAATCGACTATTTGAACTTTAAAAATGAAAATATGAGCGGGAAGTAAAACACCCTCTCACTAGTGGAGAACCAGACATCAGTAACGGCAAAAAATATACATCAGGAACGGACCTACCCGTGATACTGACCCAGGCGTTACTGATATATAGTACCCCTAATCAGGAACGAACATATAGCCGATCCTAATTCTATTATCAAGAACGGTTGTTAGTATTTAGCCGTTACTAATTTAGACAATCAAGAACGGTCGTTGACTTTTAGCCATTACTGATTCGGATAATCAAGAACGGTCATTTAGTAAATAGCCGATCCTGATGCTGTTAATCAAGATCGGGCCTGGTGCTGTTAAATACCAACTGCTTCAAAGTTGTGCGACGAGGGATGGAGGTGCGATGCCTAGTGTCGTGTGATGCGAGATGGAGGTGAGCGGAGGAGAGAGGTAGAGAGAGAGGGAACCCTAGCGGCGCCAATGGTGCGAGACTGAAAATTTGAGAGAGAGGGAACCCTAGCGGCGCCAATAAATAACTGATCTTGATATAACGTTATAAGTATCGGTTACAAAGATTCAGCCAATCCTGATATGCTGATACTGATATGTACACATCAAGATCGGACAATTAGGGACGGCCGATCCTAATAGGTGCACATCAAGAACGGTCGTTTATAAACGACCAATCCTATTTTGATCTGGACAATTAGGGACAACTCTTTATAAAAGACCATTCCTAATACCTCTTTCAAGGTCGGCTATTTAAAATGTCCGATCCTGAAAGCTATCAGTATCATTCTTTTTCCATAACCGATCCTGATAGGACGATACTATTTGTACATTCTCCACTAGTGTCTTTAATTTCCAAAGCAAGTTAGCCCATCTCTCTATATATACACACACACGTGTTGAAGTATAGCTACAGTAACTACTGGGTAAAAAAATGAAAAGCCTTAATTTGTTGGTTTAGAGATAGTTGATTGTCTGGTAAGTAATTAAACTTTTAATTCTTTGAAAACTTAATTAAAGAAATTATTAGCTGATATGACAATGAAAAATGTTATAACTATTGTAAATTTGTAATATTCCGTCACGACTAATTGATTTCTTTCAAGTTCTAAAAAGTTCTCGAGTTTCTTATTTTGTTTGAATGATGTCACTTTCTCCATCGTTAGTCACTTTCTTATATATGCATGATTACTTGTGATGAAGAAATAAATCATTGTCATGTACATTATTTATAAGTGAAAATCTACAACACATCAAAGCATTTTTCTCCACCTGACTTGGTATATACAGTCAAGTTCCATAAAAAAAAACTATATAGGGAACGTTAAAATCGCGCTATAGATCAATCCATGGAATATTAGGATCCAGAGAAAATGTATATCAAGGAATACCATGTTGTTACCATCTTTGGTTTTAAATGGCTATCGCAGCTTTCAGCGTTCCATGAGATATCGGGTTTCAATGTTGGGCTTAGTGTAGATTGTAAATGGTTATCGAAATTCAAGAAAATCAACTTCGGTTATTAATTAATAAGCTTTCTAATTGATCTTTTAACAGTCATAGAGCATAGAATAAAGTCACAGCAAGTATATATGACCAATTGGTGACATAATATTTCATTTAATTAAGGAGGCATGCATGTTTGAGTAGTGGTTATTTCCGTGCATTAATTGTGTTTCATAATCATTTTCTAACAAAGCCTATTGACATATTCAATCAACAATATTATGTGGCCTGGACAACCAAAAATCTCAACAAAACTGGATTGTACAGTCTGTACACAAGAGACTTTCCACGAACCAACTATATATATATATATATATATATATATATATATATATATATGTCCAAAACAGGATTTTGTATGACCAAAATCTCATATGATATATAGTTAGCGATCTTGAAACGGGATTTCGTATGATCAAATCTCATATGATATAGTTAGCAATCATGTTAGGATTTATTTTATGCAAATTTCAGGCAACTTAATTAATTTATACGATCTCCATATCACAACGACCCAATTAATTAATTGATCAACATGCAGCTTCAAGGCATTGGAAAAAGTTGTTGCCTATAAGAACAAACACTGCAGCGTGTATTTAGGACAAATATAATTTGTCCAGTTGGTAGGTGTCTAGCTAGTATCTAATCAGTAACCATTGCTTCTAATAGAATAAAAAAAATACACTTTTAGATATAACACACATTAACTAAAAAGGAAAATTTGCACGCATGATTAATCAATATATATACTGCATTGACTCTCCTCCTGTACGACAGTATGTACCATCCAAAACATCATAACCACTCAGCTAATAGTCTAAGCAACATGCACGGTGCCCATATATTAATTGACAGTTTATAAAGTACCCAATAATGCATGCAAACATGTGCTTAATTTCAAGACTGTACATGATTATTTTACCACTAGAACATAATCTATATAAAAATTGTTATTCCTTTCTAGACTTAACCTCGCTTGGAGCTGAACTCAGCTTCTCACAACATCTTTAACCTAGCTAGACTGCGATATTGGATCCTTCTTCAATCTGTCAATTTCGGATAAGCATAATTAGTAATAATTTCACCAATTATGAGGATTTAGCAAGATTTTATGCAAGTGCGCTTGCGTGCGCACACACAAATACTAGATGTATTCTTGTGGTGAATTAATTATACTAATTAATTTGAATTCCTATCAGTATATTATGTAGACCTATCGAAGGAACATCACAGAAGTGCATACAAAATTATGCTCAATTGTATAATATGAAGTAAGCCCGACATTTTATTAATATCTAAAGTTAATTACAAATTAATAAATATAACCACGTTAACTGGGTATTTTTAAAAATGTCCAAACCGGCCATTAAATGGCCGGTTTGAATTTTTTTGTTGTTGTTTTAGACCCGATAAATATCCATCTTTCTCTCTCATACCTCTCACAACTCACTCAAATCCACAAAACAGAAAGAGAAAGAGAGAAAGAGAAGGCGATTTTTTAGGCGAAAAGGGCGATATTTGAGGCAATTTTTCTATAAATTTATTATTTTTTTCCTTTTTATTATTATTATTATTTTTTTTTAGAAATTGTTAAGAATTAATATAAATTGTCTAATCCATAACTTTCATTTCAAACCCTAGATCTTACCATGGCATCCAAACCCGAACTTCGAAAAGGAGGAAGTGAAACCGCACGCAATGCTCGCATATCCCTCGCTAACAATTTTTGAACGGGTGAAGCCCGCTTGAGGAGACGTTTATCTCGTTTACGGTTTCCACCCAACGAGGTTGAAGAATATGCTACCACAGATGATCCGACTATTAGAAGCATTCTTTACGAGAACTTCGGCGATATCGACCCTCCACCTGATTGGAAAGTTTGCCCCGCATGTCTTGTCAAGGGGGATATTGCGGAGATGTTCTTTTGTCATCTCTGTGGCGTAAGAGTTCACCCCAAATGTATCGACAATAATGCTATCTAGTAAACGATTATCGTTTCCAAACGTGGGAGTATGTTGCATGCTACTGCAGGCCTTCGAAGACGACGAGAGAAAGTTCCACTACTCATAAGCCATAGTATTTGTTATATGAGAATATGTGGTGTGTATTTTATGTTATTCTCGTATTTTCTTTTTAGATTTTATGTTGTAGTATGCATATTGTTATTTTTGTTTTGTTGTTTATCTATTCGAACTCTCCCAATTTATTTTAGTATAATTTAGCATAATTAGCATAATTTATTTTATTTTAGTATAATTTAGTGACAAAAAATATAAAAAAAAATATAAATACTACCATAAAAACACCATAAAATAGCATATAAAAAAGAACCAAAACATAAGAGAGTCTGGCCGAGAGCACGGTCGGGACTACCCAACAGAGTTAACAGGGGACATCTGGCAGCATGATGGTCCCCCTCTGGATAGCGTATCATTGCTGACTATTTTTTTATGGTAGTTTTAGTTAGATTGTTTTGTTGTATTTATATTTGGTATACTATGTTTGAATTATCTTATGTTTTGGTTCTTTTTTATGTGCTACTTTATGGTGTTTTTATGGTAGTATTTATATCTTTTTTTATATTTTTTTGTCACTAAATTATACTAAAATAAACTAAATTATGCTAAATTATACTAAAATAAAATAAATTATGCTAATTATGCTACATTATACTAAATAAATTAGGAGAGTTCGAATAGATAAACAACAAAACAAAAATAACAACATGCATACTACAACATAAAATCTAAACAGAAAATAGTAGAATAACATAAAATACACACCACATATTCTCATATAGCAAACACCGCATATGGCCATCCCGACACCGCTCGTTGACAGGCAACCAAGCCAAGCTGAGGCAGCTCCTACGGCATCACGCATGCCACATGCAACCTCAGCCTATGCCGCAGGCTTTCCAGATCGCGACGAATCCAACTTGTTCAGCCACCGCGAACATCACAGATTGACCACCGCCTCTGAACCTGGTACTTCCACAATACCAAATCATCTTCACCAGTGCCCAGCCATGAAAGAACTCGTGAGAATCAAGCGCAGGCTTGAAAGCCTAGAGTTTCATAGAACTCTCATGGTCAACGCGAGCGAATTTTTCAGGAGTTATGGTGCCAAAGAAGGCTTGTCCTTCGATGGCACACCTCGTCAATTCTGGCTGTAAGTTCTGACCTAGGGTTCGAGATCTTCTCCAAAAATTTTACCTTTGCATTGGAGACAATGCACGGCTTAAGCTTGGGGGAGGGGATTGAACCCTTGTATCTTAGGTTTTAGGGTAAATTTTTTTTTTCAATTTTTAGAGGGTATAACTAGGCTTTTTACCTGACCACAAATAGGGTTTGCATGACTGAACTTAATTGATTAAGATTGCAAGCTTGTCAGGTTGTTTACCGAAGTTATAAAAATAGAGTCTTGCATGACTGGACTTAATTGGTTGAAATTGCATAAAGTGTAGATTAGGTACAGTCCCCACAATGAAAACACATGAAATTTTGAAAAATTTCAAAAGCATTATACTTATACAATTTTGGTGAGGCAATTCCTAAATGAAAAAGTAGCATAGTCTCCAAGATACTTGATTGAAATTTTAGACATGAAAAGGCTAAGGCTAACAACATATTGATTGAAAAAGAAATATTTTCAAAAGATAATTTTCCTTATGCATTATGTAAGCAAAAATTTCTTAAAGTTGAGAATATTTTCTAAATACATCCTTTTTAAATTGAGACCCCGGTAATTTGGCAAAATTATAAGAGATAATTTTTAGATATATATATATATATATATATATATATATATATATATATATCTAGAAATTGTGTGTATTCATAATAGATGCAACTAGTACTAAAAGAGGACATAAAATGAGTCCCACCAAAAATCCAAAAGTAATAATTATTAGAAGAGGACTCCAAATAGGTCCCACCACCGTGTTTTAATTTGCGATTCGATGAAATCCTTAGGTGTATTGGGAACGCATAACCTCTCGTTTGTATATATGCGCTAGAAGAATCACCCGATGAAATCCTTAGTACATTCGGAATGCATAACCTCTCGTTTGTATCTATGCGCTAGAAGGGTAAAGCCAAATTGAGTAAGGTGTATTTACTTTCTTGCAATTTACTTTTATCAATAAAGTTGCATTCTACTAACACGCTTAGTCAATAAAATTTTAGTCCAAAGAAGGGATCGAAAATTTAAAGGGATGAAAAATGAGTATTGATTGATTTTAAGATTTCTTTTACCATGATGATGTTAAGACGGGTTGTTTTTAAAATATTTCTAAATAAAATCGAAGTGTTGTGAATGCAAAGATTTCCATTTTCTAAAAATTTCACCAACTACAAATATTAGGAATTGAGTAGACATTTTTGTATTACGTTGATTCTTAGAAAATTTATCAATTTTTCAAAAATCTTATTCAAGGGCCGATTTTTAGCCAAGCTACCCAAGTAGCTTTGCTTATTTTGTTCGAGAACGAACAAAAGTATAAGCTTAGGGGTGTGATGAAGCCAAAACATATAGCAAAAAATACTATCTTTTCTTCTGAAAAATGGCGAAAAGCGAATGCAAAGTAGCCATTTTTCTGATTTATTTACCGCAAACATGTTTTTAGGTCTTTTTGGCAGGTTTTTGAGAAAGTTGTGTATTTAGGCCAAAAACAGAGCAAAAGTGTCATATTTAGGCGATTTCTGAAGATAACACCAAAACAGGGTATCACATGGAGCATGCAACACCTCACACAAGTGCACAACATGTGAAATGGCAAAAAATATAGAAAATCCGCTAAGTCAAGAAGCTGTGCGGCCTTCCTCTATGCCGTATGCGGCATAACGTTAGGCCGCATGATCCGTGGACTCCATCCTTGGACTATTTTCTTGGGATTAGATCATCCACCGTTTATGCTATTTTTGGTAGAATTCTTCTGGAGGGACACAATTGCTTCGGAACCAAGCTTTCATAGCTATTTTTGGCTTCATCTATCTAAACTTGAAGTGTACTCCAAGTTTCCACCACCTCCACTACTTCCACTACTCCATCTCTCATATTAGGAAGGCTATAAATACCCCTCTTGTAATTGGATTTAGTGTGCGTGTTTAATTGTGTTAAGTCCATAGAATCGAGATTAGCAATTCTCATTGCTAGGTTAGGTTAAAGAGTACTTAGAGAGAGAAGGGTAGTATCGAAAGTCAAGCAAGAGAAAAAGACATCATCTAAGGAGGCAGAGGTTCATCATTCTTTAATTTTGTTGTAATTTATGTTCTTTTTATCTTATTCTTTTGCCATGACCATGAGAAGCTAAAACTTCTCATCTCTAGGGTGAGGGTTGTACTCGAATTCTTAATTATGTTTTATTTATGTTGATTTGAGTTTTTTTATTATTTAAATCCCTTTTTATTAAGTTTTTGCATACATAGTTCTGTCTATTATATGTCAATGACCCTCCACATACCAATAAGTGTTTAGTCATTGCATCCCGGTGTGAGTGGGATAATGCATGTAAGTACTATAGGCACTTCGGCTAACCAGGCTTGGCAGTGGTTTAAAGACTAAGGTTAGAACCCAGTAGGCTCCCTTGGCAGGATAGCGTAAAATTGTACATTTATATTATATTAGGAAACACTTAGATTAGGTAGGGTCTTTGAGATATTTCAACTACGGGTAGTATAGGGAAATAATATAATTACGTACCTAAAATACTTTAGTCTTTGTAGTCCAAAAGCCGATTGCAAGATCAGAAAATCTTTCAAATCGCATAAGCAAAAACTCAGCAAGCCCTGCAAGTAGTGATAATACCGCATGCGGGGTAGCTGTGGGACAATCTAGGCCACATGCGATAGTGACAGTGCCGCATGTGACATAGAGAGACGTTGAAACTGATACTTTGCATAATTAAGAATGAGAGAATCTGAACCCTAGAGGCCCTTTATTTACTGTTTAATTCTAACCTTAATATAATTAGCGCCACCGCATCAAACTTTTATAAACCCCCTGATAACTTAGACTAGTGAAAAGTGTTTAAAATCTAATACACTATCTGTGTGAATCGACACCCAATTATACTACACTGTAGGATCATGCGCTTGTGATATGAACGTAAGTAGAAATTAGGGTTTATAAATCTTTAAAAGTAGTAGTTCAATTTGGACTCATCATATGGCTTAGGAGTAGTGGAATTTTCTTCCGTCGTCTTTGAAGGTCTGCAACAGCAAGCAACACACTCCCACGTTTGGAAATGATAATTGTTTACCAAATCAGCATTATTGTCGATACATTTGAAATGAACTCTTACGCCACAGAGATGACAAAAGAACATCTCCGCAATTTCCCCCTTGATATGACATGCGGGGTAGACTTCCCAATCATGTGGAGGGTCAATGTCGCCGAAGTTCTCATAAAGAACGCTTCTAATAGTCGGATCATCCGTGGTAGCATATTCTTCAACCTCGTTGAGTGGAAACTCTAATTAAACGAGATAAACGTCTCCTCAAGCGAGCTTCACCCGTCTAAAAATTGTTAGCGAGGGATATGCGAGCATTGCGTGCGGTTTCACTTTCTCCTTTTCGAAGTTCGGGTTTGGGTGCCATGGTAAGATCTAGGGTTTGAAATGAAAGTTATGGATTAAACAATTTATATTTATTCTAAACAATTAAAAAAAAGGAAAAAAATAATAAATTTACAGGAAAATCGTCTCAAATGTTCGCCCTTTTCGCCTCAGAAATTGCCTTCTCTTCCTCTCTTTCTCTTCCTCTCTTTCTGTTATGTGGGTTTGAGTGAGCTGTGAGAGGTAGGAGAGAGAAAGATGGGTATTTATCGGGTCTAAAACAACAACAAAAATTCCAAATCGGCCATTAAATGACCGGTTGAGAAAAAATTGGGGACCGGCCATTTAATGGCCGGTTTGGGCATTTTTAAAAATACCCAGTTAACGTGGGTATATTTATTAATTTGTAATTAACTTTGAATATTAATAAAAATGTCGGTATAGGAGCTATATATATAGCTGATGGCCTAAAATGATTCATTGATTGATCTAACTAAGTTCATCAACAAATTGACAATTTGTTTGTAACTTGAGGGAAATTGATAATTCATAAAGAATATTAAGCCTCCATTTTTTATTATGGCACATCATTGATATTTTTATTTATCCAATACAGTTTCTCTCTCCTCAAACTTTGATTGCATGATGCCATGATTCTTGTATTATGTTTTCCTCATTTAAAAGTAGGTGTTTTCCTCACTTTTTTTCGATTTATCTGTTGAGTTATTGTGCGGTTAATCGTCTTTTTTCTCATTGTATATGTCTTCAAATATTTAAAAAAATATATATTTATTTGAGCCCAAATTTTTGTAAAGTTTCGATACAAATTATTTTATTTTCAAAATTAATATTTTCTTCAAAAAAAATTTTCGGGAAGAAGAAGTATGAAAAACAGTTTTACCTAAAGAGAAAAACACAAAACTGTGTAACAATTAAGGGGTTATTTACACAGATCGAATTTACCTTACAAAAATTAGGTTGAATATACATATACATATTAAGTACTAATGACAATGGCGAAGTTAATTAAGCTTTTCCAGCTCGGACATATCTTCACCAGTAGAGGTCAATTTGGATCCGATGCCCATCGGACTCAAAGTGAGTTCGATGGGTTTGATGACCATCCGACTGCTTTAAAATTTGTGCCCGCAACTTTCGCGTCTGCTTTAACATTAGTGAGCACGAATCTTAAAGCAGATCGGGTAGTCAAAAAATCCATCGGACCCAACCTGCTCTCTCACCAGTAAACCCTTAAAACTCTCCCAATGGATGCTTATAATTAAGTATACTATTCGCTGAGTTGTGCCTCGATCACAGGCAGAGGTTCAGCTTTTATAGAAGATCGATAAACTGCTGCAATCAGCAGCTTGGAATAAGAGGCAGCAGGACTTCTTGGCAAGCACCACAGAGTGGATCGGTTTAGGGTTTTCAATTTCTCTTCAAGTTGATTTATCAAGGCATCTACTGTACATCTAGAATGGAGACTCTGTTTATCTGCAAGATGGATAAAAAAACAAAAGACAAGAAAAACACACAAAAGCACATATATTGCTTAATCTTATTGTCTTTCACCATCGGTCATATTTCTACAAATTAAGTGTCTCATACGTTAATATATTTTATTTTCTTTGTCATAAAAAAAATAGAATTAGTCTTAACTTGTGTTTTTCTGCATTAAAATAATTTGAAGGATATTGTAGTTTATGTGTGAACATATTGTTTCTTTTTTCGTTTATACACTCTAGCCGCGTCTAGATCTCTCTCTAGGTTTAGATCAATTTTTAATTAATAGATTTTTTGTTTGGACCTCGCAACAGCTCTCCCTCTTACCTGTATATGGATATCACAAATTTGATTAAAAAAATTTCGTTGGACCTTGTAAACAACTTTAATAGTATTTTAGTGCATCACTAATAATTGAACAACTCTTCTAATAACTGTCTTCCATTAATACAACTCCCAAATATTTCTAGCACTGTTTCCAACGAATTTGCATTCCATTTTTGTTAAAATAAACTCTTCTTTTTTTTATGGAAAAAAAAAACAAGAAGAAACTGTCTTTTGTGTTCCAGCTGGTAGCTCCTACCACGCCTTTTAAAAATAACTCTTCTTTTGTACACTCTCCTTTAAACTAATATAAACAAATTAAACATATACTAGAATAGTGTCAAATGGTTTGTAATTAAAGTAATTGTACAAAAATGGTACCCAAATTGAATAGCTGTGGTTTTCTTCAGATATATACTGGTACAATTTTTTATCTCCGCGCGCCGCTGTTTCTGCACTGCATGTTTAAAAGAGCATGTAACAATACTTCTATAAATGAAGGAAATCAAATGCAGTAAGATAAGATCGTAAGTGTGTAGCATACTTCCCCTAAAATCAAGGTTCATGAAGTCCGTATTTGAGTTTAATTCTAAAAAAGTTAATTGTCTCAGTCGAAAAATATTAGGATCGGAATTAAAAAATTTAGATGCAGGGGAAGGAGTAGGACTAAAACTTAAAATGCATAATGCATGACTATGATTTGAACTCGATCAAGTCTGCATAATCACAAATTAAAATTCCAACCACTAAATTATAAATACACATTTAACATTAATATTTTATGAGAAAGTTTAAACTATATAAAAACTTAATTAATACAAAATCAATTAAATTACAACATATATAATTAAAAAAATTAAAATTACAAGACCAGCTAAGCACTCCTTTTTGCTTTATTGGATCTGCCCTGAAAAATATGCATCAGCTGAGCAGCTGCATGTATTGAAGATAATCCGACATATGGAGATTAATAACCCGTCAGAATTTAAGCAGCGTTCCTAATCAATAATGCCACAGAGAATTGATGTGGACACCAATTATTGAACTAACTGGGAGACCCCACTTCACGTGGGGATCACGTGAGATTGCTCAATTGAACGTTGACAGACTTTCTTACGTAGCTAGGTTTTGTTGACAACGCACCAAGCCACCAACCAAATTAATCAAGTCATATCTTTATATAATTATATGTTTTCCCCGTTTTTCTAATACAAGTAATCTTTCTAATTAATTATAAAAGAAAAAAGTTCCATTTCGTCTAAGTATTTTGAGTGAACTATACGGATGGTCCTTAAAATATCGTTATTTTATTAATTTAGTCCTTAAAATATTAAAACTTCCAGTTTGCTTATTAATGTTTTCAATTCATAATTAACAAATTTATCGTACCTTCAACTTCCATTAAGAACATAAATAGAATTCCACGTCGGCATTTAAATATTCATGATAGGGAAAACCATAAAATCACCATAATATCCAATATACCCACTAAAATTTAACATTCTATCCAATATTCACTTTTATTTATTTAATATTTTATTTAATTATTTTAAAATTTTAGATGACAAATATACCCTTTGTATCAACATGCATCTTCTCTAATTATCTCTCCTTTGAGCTGCCATAGCTTCTTCCGTGTAGAACATTCCACGTTACTCATTTTTCGTGGTAGGTTGCTTCGGCTTATCAGTGGAGCGTATCCTGACTTATTTCCTGAATCAACAAGTCTGTTACACCCTGGTACTCAATTTCGCTGGAATCCTTGCAATTTGCAAGTATTAAGAGTAATTGAAGATAATTTGGACCAAACATTACAATGACGAAACACCACAAGAGAAGAGATGAACTCAACCAAAGAATATTCTATTTCACGATGAATTCAGTACACATACCTTCTTAATAGCGAATGGATTACAATACAATTTTTCTAATTTCACTAATCTAAATTAACTAATTAATATCGAACTGACACATCAACTGAAATCATTGAGTTGTCTTAATGTCTTAACACCTAACCACTTTAGAAGGAAATACTGACGGTGGAGGCCCATTGTCATTGTCTTGTTTATTTAACAGTAGCGGTCAGGTCTTAATTAACGGGACCCAAGGTTCAGAGGAAGCGATGTTTAATTCTTTGTTGTCCGTGTTTCCAGTCCGATGCACTTTTTCTCTTTCTCTTCTATTCCTCACTAGACCAAGTCAGAATGGAATGCTATTTTTCCCGATTCAAATTGGGTTCGTGACGAAGTCCAAATCCAATCTCTTTCAATTGTGCCTTTAGTAACCAAGACACGCTGTCAAATAAAACATAAATTACTGAAAGAGCCAGTCTCCCGTCAAGCCATCTCAGTAACCTTTCTAAATCGGCTGCTAATTCCTTGCCATGGCCCTGCTCCGCTATCTCCTCTTTACTTGTTACCCTCACTTTCTCAAACTGGCCCAAGGTTACCTGTTACTCTCTTTTTCAGATTCCGGGGCACGTTGGTAGAACTATATTTGTTTCTTGTTGGGAAGTGTGGTCTTGGAAAGTTGAGATTTGGTTAAGTAAATCTGATCAGACAGTCTAAGAACTAGAAATGGATCCGAGTCAAAAGTCATATTTTGCTGAGGCATGTGAAAGAGAAGGTTAAGCAACCTACGATGGGATATGAGTAACGTGGAATGTTTTACTCGACAGAAGCTATGGCAGACGAGAATCAGAAAACTGCATCTCAAAGTTGACGCGAAGGGTATATTTGTCATCTAAAATTTTAAAATAATTAAATAAAAGGAGATATTGGATAGAATGTTAAATTTTAGTGGGAATATTGGATATTATTGTATTTAACGGAGAAATTGGCTATTTGGAAATTTGTATGGGCACACTGGAAATTTTCCCTTGATGATATCATCACTTTTACCCGCATGTCATGAATATGGTCCTTAAAATTTTACAAATATACCAATTTAGTTCTTAAACATTTGCATAATTTTTATTGTTAGTCCTAAAATTTATGTTTGTTCTCCTCAAACTATTTTATGTTATAGACATTTTTTTTTTTGTAAGTTCATTGTGATTTCTTGAATTAGTATTTTTCTATTTTAAAGTATATATCATTGAATGATTTTGATATTCTCTCCGAAAAATAAACTTCCAATCACAATTGTAGATTTCCACAAACACCGCTCCAAACATCGAACAAAAGATATACATTTAATCAATTTCATATTTCTTCAAACAAAATGACAACAAAAAATGATCCCAGAGGCAAAAAAAAAAAAAAAAACAAAGACCATCCGGGATTCTAATTTTCCAATTTTCTTGTAGCGGGTTATAACTTAACCCGCTCCATAGTTTCATAAAAAGCACTGGGTGCGTTTGGAAATACTTTTGTTTCATGTTTACTGTTTTTTTTTTTAGCATCTAACTATCCTCAAGTTCATTTCTTCAATTTATCCTCCGGTCATTAACTATCTGAGGGGACTGCTCATTAACTGGGACTGAAAGATAGCCAAATATTTGATATATTTTACAACTGGTGTGTGCAAATATAGATACCTATGCGCGCAGTATTGATATATAATATATCAAGTATTCATGCTTGAGATACCAAGTTTTTAAAAAAAAAAATAGATATATCATCACACATTCATCTTTTACACGTTTTAGAGGTAAATTTTTTTTCTCTGTTCAATCTCGCCAATATTTCTGACGATCTGTGAGAAATTTTGCGAATCTAAAACCACGAACGTCTTCTACGTAATTTTTTCTTTCAAATAATATCTATGATGACATATTTTCGGGTTATCCGTCGAGCAAGTATTCATACCTCATTGTGCAAGTATTCATATTTCGTCGTGTAAATATTCATCATACATCGTCGAACAAGTATTCATACCTCATAATGCAAATATTCATATCTAAGATACCAAGTATTTTTAAAAAAATAGACATATCAACTTTGGTTTTTCTCTCATTATACACTTATCTTTTTACATGTTTTTAGATGTGAGTTTTTTTTCTCCGTTTAATCTCGCTCATATTTCTGACGATCTGTGAAAAATTATGTGAATCTAAAATCACGAACGTCTTCTACATAATTTTTTCTTTCAAAGAGATTCATGATGAAGTATTTATCTCTAAAATATCAAGTATTCATACTTATGCAGTAAAATGTGAATATTAATAATGTAAATTATTTATGAGAAACCCGCATACGTGTCTTGAGAATTAACTACCTGGGGGACCACTACCGATCTGGGAGGGCCACAGACGTCGCTTGAAAGGGACACAAACCACATGCGTAAAACCAAAGACAAGCGGATGCGCAAACGTGCTACGGACATTAAGTATAAACGTACTACGGACATTAACTACATAGGAGGACCACTATCTATATGGGGGATCGCAAACGTCGCTTAAAAGCGACAAAGACAAGGACTACATGCAGAAAAGCGACAGCTACAGGTACCGCAAACGTCGCTTGAAAGCAACAACCACGGAGACCACAAGTGCAAAGCGGATACGTAACCATCATACAATCACTCGCACTTTTAGTAAAAATATTAATATCTAAAATCATAAATATTCATACCTGCGCATTGAAATATGAATTGTTATGTTGTAAAGTAAATTAAATTAGTTAATTTGTTTGGTTCTTAAACACAATGATAGTTACTAAGAAAAATATTAATATTTATAACTAAAATATGAATTTTTAGAATGTAAAGTATCTTAATTTAATATTTGTTTTTACAAATGATTTTATTTAGCACTTGATTGTATTAATATGTAATATGAAAAGTATTCACACTTGTGCACTTGATTGTATTCACACTTGTATCATAAATACTTACGTTGTAAACTATGTGCAAGTATTCATATCTCACTATACAAGTATTCATACCTCATCAAGTATTCATTCCTCATCATGCAAATGTAAATAATTCATATGTCAATCATTAAATTCAGTTTGTTTCCCAAAACTAAGGTTTCAAACCAACATAAGTTTAACAATTAACATTATTAGAAGCATCTGTGAAGTGCTTGACAAAATATCTCAGAGATAAAACCATGGTAACTTAAGCTCAAATTTGTTGACCATTTACAAATTTACTGAAAATGAAAATTGGTAAGAATTAAACAGGCATCAACAAAATCAGGCCCGTATTGAAAAAAATTGTTCTTAATATTCCCGTAAATTAAAACAAAACTGACCACTAAAAGCAACTACGCTACGCTTCAGACTAGATATCGAATTTATCCTTTCCTATCTCCTCTTTGGAATTTTGATTTAATTTTGTTTTCCTGTTCATCTCAGCTTCATACTTCGCCAATCTCTCTTTCATCTTTTCCTGTATAAGAACAAATACAAACAACACAATATTAAAACTTGAAAATAAACGGAGTCAATTATAAAGATGTACTTTTACGCATCGTATTGTTACCTTGTAGCTCTCTTCTACGCGGTGCATTACATAAAAACCTAGGATTCCACCGAAGATTGTTCCAGTAATTATTCGCGTATATCCCCATTTAGACGGTGCCATTTTCAATTTAGTTTTTTTGTTATTCAAATTGACCTTGTGTTTAACCTAGAGAGACATGGAGGTTACTAGATCGCAAGAAACCTGAGCTAGGGCAATGGCGACTCGAGCAAAAAGAAGTGAAGGTTGGAGAATGCTATTCTTCTCCCGTTAATCCTAAACTGAAGAAATCCTTGATTTCATCCAGCCGCCACATCAGCTACGAACTGGACAAATCTTTGTTTTCATTTTGTTTTTTTTTGTTTCGCAAGGCCTACAAGCTTTGACAGTTTAATCGGTTAAAGAGACAATTAGATGGTTAATGAGTTTGGGGGATAAATGAGCGATAGGAGACGGGGGAAAGAAATAATTACTCAAGAATTTAAATAAAAGCCGAAAGTCATTGACAAATCTGAAAGATAAAAGGTCAAGGGAAAAAGGATCAGATTTCTGGCTTGATTTCTCCAAAGAGGAGAAATTAATGAAAGCGCTCAGTATAATCAGAGTCGATCATGTGGGGAAAAATCCTCACATCCAATTTCCAGAAAACCAATTGAAAAGTACACAAGAAAAGAGAACGACCAACAGTTCAGAAGAGGAAAATTGGGTTGAGGTGCAAAACTTCAATAAACCAGAATCACCGAACAACAAAAATAGAGGAGAAAGAACACGGCGGAATAGAAATTTACTGTGCAGCTTTTATTTATAGGAGAGTAAAACGCCGGGTGAACAAAACCCTGATTTAATTTCGAGTAGCAGTCAGATGCCACGTGGATAATCTAACGGAGAGAAGAAGCTCCTTTTTGCGGCGGTATTTCTCGCCTCTCTGTCGGCTCGCTTCTCAATGCATTAAAACCATATATCCAGGCTTCCAGCATCCAAACCGAAGTTGGTAAACCCTAATGGGCCTCATTCAAGCCCATCTTGTCAAGGTCCATTTACAAATTGAGTACTTATATTGTTCTCATTTTTTTGCCTGTATTCACGGACGCTGTATAGCAGCACCTAACAGTTCAAAAAAACAAAACGAAACAAGTTATTAGTCAGAATCGACAAGTCTTACTGGAAGTAGAAGAAATGTTAGATCCAATGTCTTAGCTTTGTAGGAGATGCGTGTTCATATTGTACTTGTCAGTGACACGCCACATACTGTATATATTCCTACAAAGGTTGGAGAATATAGATATAAGACAGGAATTAAATGACAGATTCAATTGCTCCTAGACAATTTATTCCGAGTTATAATGGGCATTGGTTTTCCTAAAAATAGTGTTTTCCAATTCTTGAAAAAAGATACATGCCCTTTAAATCTTTAATACTATTTATATTCTATTTTTCTCAAAAAAAAACTATTTATATTCTAACTGTATGTTTTTAATACTTCTAGAAACAATGCAGATTTCGCACTGATTGTAGATTAATACATTTCGGGCACTAATTGTCCCTTTTGCTTAGCTGAGTGGCCATACTATTTTTGAGAAAATAAGCAAAAATTATAAACTGACTAAATAGACAAGATAAAATAGTATCAGATAATAATTACAATGATAAAACTGATATGATACTGATACTCATTAAAAAGGTACCAGATAAGAGACCAACCAGAAACTACTTAAGCTAATACATTAGTAACACTAGTTAAATTGATACAAGACGAAGTACCGGATAAGAGCCCTACCAGAAACTACTTAAGCTAATGCATTAGTGACACTAGTTAAATTGATACAAGAGGAAGTACCAGATAAGAAACCTACCAGAAACTACTTAAGCTAATACATTAGTGACATAGTTAAATTGATACAAGATGAGAGAATTTAGACTCTTGACCAACTGTAATAATACCACCAACAAAGTAACTCTTGTTAGTACAGGAATTTACTAACTACACCAATCTTTTGACAAACTATGGCAACAGAAATAAACACAATACAATCAGAACTATCAAGACCACCAAATTTTAGCTACTGATCGTTTTGACAAAGCGGCTGACTGACATCTCCAGACACAACAGTATTAGACTTCATTTCCTGGGTCAAATTTGTGGCTAGTTTTATTGGCACCAGACACATCCCATTGGCAGACAAGTACTGTTGAATATTTTCTGAACCGAGCAACACACACATATACTCTTCGACCACCGTAGCCTAATTTAATAAAATATAGGATAAAATTTTAATCACCACAAATGTCCCCGCGTCCCTTGTTTGAATTTTAAAATTTATTATATTTATCTATTTGTTTTTCTTAACTTCATTGTTTTTAATCCCCACAAATGTCCCCACTTCCCTGATTTGAATTTTTAAAATTTGTATTTATGAGTGAGGCGATGGTAATATGCATATCACACAACTAGGGGTGAGTAAATCGCTCACAACTCGTAACTCGCTCATAACTCGCTCGCAAAATGCTCATTAACAACTCGCTCATTAGCAACTCGCTATAACTCGCTCATTAACAACTCGCTCATTAACTTAATGAGCCGAGCATGAGCATACCCCAACTCGCTCATACTCGCTCATTAGCTCATTAAGAAATTAGTTACACAAATCCTGCCACATCTAATTCCTAGAATAGTATTTGGTTCTGTAGCTAAAATTTTTGAAACTATTTAGGCGGCAGCAAAATTTTCACCGACTAAAAACTTAGGAGGCAAAACTACAAAATTGCAAAACTAAAGTCACAGAGAGTCAGATTATGTATTGTTAATTTGCTTATGGACAATTTTATGTTAAATTAATTATGTATTGTTTAATTTGCTTATGGATAATTTTTTGTTAAACTTGTTTATGGAAAATTTGTTAAATTCTATAAATGAAAATTAGTTTTTGAATGATATATTTTAAACAACTCGGTAACTCGCTCGACAACTCGCTCATTAACAACTCGCTCATTAACAACTCGCTCTAACTCGCTCATTAACAACTCGCTCATTAAGCTAATGAGCCGAGCATGAGCATACCCCAACTCGCTCATGCTCGCTCATTAATCACCCCTACACACAACGGCCCGTGCTATGGACTCATATTCTAGACCTATCTAAAAAATGGTACTATGCATATTGCACAAATGTCCCCAGTTTCCTTATCCAAAAGCAGCGCTTTCTACCTATCTAAAAAATGGTAAAAAAAATTCTAAAAAATATAAAATTTGGGCTACAAGTACATTTTGATATGAAGATTATGCTTAACGGTTCGGATCAACTATTTGAAATTTAAAAATTGAGATATGGATTCATAGCACAGATCAATCCGTAATATGCATATTTTTCTTAACTATGTTGTTTTTGGCCTTAGCATACAACAGTAAGCTCCATCTGGAAAATAGCCCCAAAAGCAGCCTTCCAGGTAAAACTTGGTACCATACAAATTTTGGTATCATGCCAAATACCGAGTTTCGTGTCAACCTTTGCGAAAAGAGTCATAAAAAATTGTAAACTAACTTGATCATAGGTATATGATACAAACCATAAAAGTTATGCATTCGGATAATATGTAACAAGTAAAGATAGCCCTTCACATAATGTAAATAACTTGTTGAGTGTGGACTAGACTTTGTAAATATTTTTTTCATTAATTAATACAAATCGTTGGTGTGCCATTGCTCACTAACCATCAAAAAAAAAGATAGCCCTTTACAGTACAGAAATTAAGAGAATTACCTCCTTTGAATCCATCATAGCAAGGATACTGGTCTGGGCTTGCAAAAACTTGACATACTTATAAGCGGCCAGAAGCATCTCATTTGTGGTCATGCGGGTCCCACCAGGAATCAGCTTTACCAGTTCTTGAGTCTTTCCACTTATCTTCTTTCTCCTAGCTCTCGCTGCGACATTCTGTGCCGACACACTCTTGACTGCTGGTACTACCATCCCCTGCGTTGTACCGATACAAAAAGGCCCAACTGGAAAACCAGGATTTTGGTTCAAAAAATCTACTGGGTCGGTTGAGGAAGTAGTACTGAAATCGTTGTTGCAAGTCAGGTAGTGGTTCGGGAAAGGGTTGGGGGCATACTTGGCATTTGCAGGGTATGAATTTTGGGCATTTGTATGGTAGGGATCTTGATGCAGGGAGTGGATGGAAGGGGATGTGAGGGATGAGTTGAGAGTCGATACAGGTGATGCCTTGGGCTCTTCATTCTGACAGGTCATCGGTACTGAGTTCAGGAGAGCAGCAATGTCAGATTCAGGGGCCTCAAGTGGGTCGCATATGGTGCCCATTAGAGAATCCGTTAATTCTACTAATACTGGTGATGCCTTGGGCTCTTCATTCTGACGGGTCATTGGTACTGAGTTCAGGAGAGCGGCAATGTCAGATTCAGGGGCCTCAAGTGGGTCGCATATGGGGCCCATTAGAGAATCCGTTAATTCTACTAATACTGGTGATGTCTTGGGCTCTTTATTCTGACGAGTTATCGGTACTGAGTTAAGGAGAGCGGCAATGTCAGATTCAGGGGCCTCAAGTGGGTCACATATGAGTCCCATTAGAGAATCCGTTAATTCTATTAGTACTGGTGATGCCTTGGGCTCTTCATTCTGGTGGGTCATCGGTACTGAGTTCAGGAGAGCACCAATGTCACATTCAGGGGCCTCAAGTGGGTCGCATATGAGGCCCATTCGAGAATCCGTTAATCCTAATAGTGGATTACATGAACTCGGTATCAGATCCATGCTTGAGTGGTTAGGTACTACCATTAAAGTAGGCTCAGATATCTAAATCCTGAAAGAATAAAAAAAAAGTATAATACAAAAAAGGTACATTTGATGTGGAAGAATATACTGAAATTACTATTCTAGCATTAAAGATTTTTGCAACTTCAGTTTCTCATTGAGATGTTTAACAACTTTCAGTATCAAGATAAATCACATTATCATAAAATTAATCTAAACCTGAATACATAAAAGTAAATGATTTAACCATCAGAATTGTTTATATTTAAGAAATATGAAAATAGACAAAAATCACAAGGAAACACAAGCAGATTTCTTTTTTTTGCTTCTAGCATCAGCAAAACTATGGAATGTAATGCCAACTCTTCACAAGAGAATATGCCTCTTGCATGGCTATTGACACCAGTGATTATGATATTATTTTTAAAAATATGAAAAAAAAGAGCAACATCTCTTCTTACAGGTTGCAAAGTTAACCCTAGTGCAAGTATTACTACAAAAACATCTCCTAGAGCAAGTATATTAACAAATGACCCCTTAATTTCTAGAATCCAGGCGCAAAAAAAACAATTGCACTGTAAGAACTTCAAATAGAAAAAGGGGGAAACCACATAAGAGAAAACCCTAGAATTTAAGCAAGAATTTGAATCATCCAACAAGTTTCACGGAAAAAATGTCATTAATTGGGAAAATTAATAGGATCTTCAAAAAATCCCAACATTTAAGAAAGAATTAATAGGATTTTCAGAAAACCCAAGAATTAAAGCAAGAATTTTAATCATCCAACAAGTTTCACAGAAAATTTTGTCACTAATTGGGAAAATTAATAGGATTTTCACAAAATCCCAAAATGTAAGCATGAATTAATAGGATTTTCAGAAAACCCTATAATTTAAGCAAGAATTTAAATCATCCATACGAGTTCCACGGAAAAATTGTCATTAATTGGGAAAATTAATAGGATTTTCACAAAATCCCAAAATTTAAGCAAGAATTAATAGGATTTTCCGAAAACCCTAGATTAAGCACGAATTTAAATCATCCAACGAGTTCCACAGAAAAATTGTCGTTAATTAGGAAAATTAATAGGATTTCCACAAAATCCAAAAAAATAAAATTATAAGAACAAATAAATACCAATATTGATGAAATTGAAGGGTATTACCTTCGGATTGTGCTATCTTGCACGTCCGCAAGAGATGCTTACAGATGGTTGATCAAGAATTGAGACGTATCGGCTTGAAGAAAAGAAGAGGAGGATGTGGACGGAGGGAATTGGAAGAGGGAAGAGGGAAGAGGCTCAGGAGAAAAGAAATAATAAGAAGCGAGAGCGGGAGGCCGGGAGTACCAGAAAGCGGTAGCGAAAGGGGGAGAATGAATTGAAATTTGATTTCCGCCAAATTGTACTTTCCAAAATTTCGCACCGCCTAATTTTCTGTCACCCGGGAATGAACTTTTCTGTCACACTTCTGTATATTCATGCGTGTGGTGGATTAATTACAACAGCCTAATTGATTGATTCAATCATTCAAGTGCTCTGCAGCGCCTTCATTAGTTAAATGTATTTACAGGGGATCCCTCAAGAATCTAATGGGAGTATGGCAGTTTGGCGGGCCCATTTTCTTTTGCAAATATGGAAACTTATTTTCCCCCAAGAAGGGAACGGACCTTTAAACTTTTATACATTTTCTTTTGCAAATATGGAAATCCGACCTTCAAGTTAATTTTGGGCTTCGTATTATGGCCTATGAAACGAAATGGTCACTGGTTTTCAAACTGGATTCTTTCTCTTTTCATGTTATCATTGAAACAGATGGGCTTCCCTGTCTTGACTTCAAATCTGAGCGAAAAGCCTAGTTTTTTTGGGCATTTAGAAAGTCCCAGTTCATGAAGCATGAGGTTCAAGTTATTATTCCGAATGATAAATGATAAAAGAAATAAAAGGAGAAAGAACACCAGTTTTTACATTTTTTTTTCTTAAGCTACTGGCAAACTTTTGTCCAGTGACTTGATACCGGACCAAACTGCAAGCAGAGTTGTCTTGATCACTGCAATGATGCTGTATATTAACTGCTGGTACCGGTGCACTCGAGTAACTAGACAAAAATAATAATTTGTGCAATTTAAGAATGTCGGTTCTCCGCAGCCTTGATTCAGCGAATTATACAATTATATTTGATATCTTAACTTAAGTAAGAATACTAATAAGAATTAATCCTTTTTTATTTCTGACATAGGTTAGGTAAACAGAATTACAGGCATTAGTAATATTAAACTAGTTTGTGGAATATATGTAATGGGACTATGGGAGTAGAATTAGGTGTTCTTAAGTTCATCTAGTCTTTTAGTACAAATTAAGCAGTAAAAAAAATATTTATAAGTTAATTCTAATATATTTATATTTTTTATTATTTTTGGACCGCCTGACTCTAATAAATATATTTTAAATTTTAAAAATTTGACATGTAAATACATTATTCGTGAAGTAGATCGGTCTCAACGGTTTAAATTTGTTGTTTAAAATTATTTGATAAATTTTGAACTTGAGCTCATAAAGAGTTCGGTGAGCTTGAAAACACCTGGTTCTAGTCATGTAATGGAGAAAATACGATGGGTGAACCGGGTTTTTATCTATATTTCTTATTGCGGTTGTAAAATTGAACTTACCTAAATCTGAAGACAAGAAGTATACAATTTCAAATTTTGATTGTCACCTATCAATAAGTACGCTAGCCGCCTTTTTTTTTAAAAAAATTAGGCTTTTAATTTGAAGATAAAATCCCAAAAAGAAAAGGTGCCTTTGAATAGTTTTTTCATATTTTTTTTGGAAAAGCAGGGGAAAATATTAAAAATCTGTAAAAATATTGCTAGGCTTCATCTGTAAATCAATAAAAAAAAGTTGCTATACTTTCGAGGATTAAACCAATTTGATGATTATGTAATCGTGTGATAATTCGATCCGGACACTCAACAAAAACAAAAATTCTTGTCGAAGGAAGCAAAATAAAGATAGAAATATATTTATCCTGACGAAATGATGCGACGGCGTTACGTAATAAGATTGTATGTCGCACCATGTGACATGTATTTCTGATGAGGATCGTGGCAGTGCACTCGTCGCAAGTGCCATTGGTCGTGGCACAAACATTCACCAAGCAAGTAAAGCACCTTGTTTGCGTCGAATATTACTATGGTTCCGTGAATCAACAAAACAATCATTAATTGCGTCGAATATTACAGAAGTTTAACTCCATTGAAACTTTGACTTTGAACATCATTAATTAAAAAAAGATAATAGCAAACTTGAGCGCTCGGTCAGATCAAATTAGGGTGTCAATGGCATTTTTTTTATCCGTTTATTCAATCCGTATCGTATCCAATAAAATGAGTAGGATAATTTTTTTTTCATAAACTTATCGGGTACGGGTACGGATAAATATTTTTTTCGTTATCTAAACGAGTAAGGGTACGGGTAAAGCCTATTCCGTATCTGTTACCGGATCGGGTAATTATAAATATATATATATATATATATATATATATACATATAGCTGGGCTATGGTGAGTTGTGAAGTAAGATGTCATTTTTACTTCACGCTCATATTTTCATTTTGAAAATTCAAACAACCGATCCGAACCGCTCAACATGTTCTCTATATTGAAATGTGCTTGGAGACTAAATTTTACATTTTTTGGAATTTGTTTACTATTTATTAAGCCACTTTGAAAATCGCTGATCCGGTGGTCCAGAAAATTTTACTGTTTTTTACTGTTCACAGTGGATCAGCGATTTCAAAGTGGCTTAATAAATAGTAAAAAAATGTAAAATTTAGTCTTCAAGCACATTTCAATATTTAGAAAAAGTTGAACGGTTCGGATCGGTTGTTTGAATTTTCAAAATGAAAATATAGCGTGAAGTAAAACGACGTTTTACTTCACAACTCACCATAGCCTATCTCTCTCTCTCTCTCTCTCTCTCTCTCTCTCTCTATATATATATATATATATATATTAATGAGCAATGAATATTAATTCTTCAATATTTTTGATAGTTGTGTTACGTTTAATTAACTATTAAAACACGAAAATAAATTTCAGCAAATCTCAATAAAGTTTAGACCTTTTAAACACGTGTGTGTATGTGTGTGTGTGTGTGAAATGAATGTGTTTTAATTTATTATTTAGTAAATAATTTTTTTTATTATAATAGCATTACCCGTTATTTACTCGCTACCGTTTCGTAATCCGACAACCATAACGGGTAAGGGTAGGGTACAGGTAAGAACAATTTGTAATGGGTACGGATATGAAAATGCTTCCACCCGATCCTTACCGTACCCGTTGACACTCCTAGATCAGGTCCGTTTTTTTATTTTGATTATTTCAAATTCGACTGATTTTGAATATATATTTTCTCATTGGGTAAAATTAATTTTAGATTTTAATGGCTTGACTTATTGCTGATTTATGTTTTTGATTTCAGTTTGAAGTCGGACTAAAGGAATTAGGGCAATCTTACTTTCATCGGATTTTTTTTATTTTTAATTAAGATTTGTGTGAACAATATTAAGATTTGTGCAGATAAAATATACATTAATCTATATATATGGCTTGAACGATTCCGATCAAACATCGGACCGCTCTTTCATCTCCTAACAAAACTAATTTTATTTAATAATGAATTAATTTAACGAGAATATCTCTTATCTTTATCATGCATTCAACTTTTAACTTTAAACTGGAAGCTGCATCTTTTACATCAACTAATATTTTGAATTTAGTCCGGACCGTTCAATTAAAATTCGAACTTAGTCCCGTTCACATCTGTAATGCTCGAAATCTTTAAAATTCATACTAATATAACAAACGGATCAGGAGCGGAGGTAAGATTTTAATATATGGGTCAATATACACAAAATTAAAGATTTATATAACTCAATTTTTACTATTTAAAAGAAGTACGGGTCAAGTTTAAAATTTTTAGAAAATAAATAAGGTAAATCCGCCCCTGAAATGGATCATATCTAAACTCAAATGGTGGTTCAATGCAGATGATGAATTCGAGGTACTACCGACCTACCGTGGCATGTTAACACCTCCCAAACCAATTGAACAATCGTGAATATAAAGTCCGTTATTGGATTCCATCTCACCGGACTATTCTACCTGACTTCCTCACTCGGTTGAATTCCTATTCTGTGTATTAACTCAAAAAAGATTCTTTTGAGTTAATGCATCTTTACCGTCTGATCAGCTTTAAGATTTTAAGATCTAATTTGCACTAATATTAAAGAGTTTCCTACTTTATAGGTGTATTCCGGATTGACTCCGTTTAAAATCAGACGGTCGAGATGTATCAACTCAGAAAATACTCTTTCAAGTTAATGCGGACGATGCGGACCCTCGGTTGCGGCTAGCACGGGCACGGTACTCTTTTTTATCGTGAATACAAGGGCTTGTATAGTTTTATGATTAAGACGGATTGCTACTAGATGTCTCCATAATATTCCCTCCCTATCATCTCCTCGTTACCGTTTGCTTTTCAACTACCAATAAACTAGTCTGAAAGCGTTGAACTTAATCAATGTTTTAAATAGCGTTTATAGCGTCATAGCGGGAAGGCTACAAAAAAAGCTATAGCGAATAGCGTAGCTATAGCGAATAGCGTAGCTATAGCGGAAGCTATTCCAAATAGCGTTTTTTCTTTTTTACAAAAATTATATTATATATTTGTACTATATATTAACATTATCTAAAGTTTCATAGAACAATAAATAACACTAATTAATTAAGAAATTATAATATTCATATTGAACTAGTACAAAAGTCCATGGTTCAAAATATCCATAATAATATCATAAACTATCGATCTTTTTCTATACAAAATATCTTAAGTATCATGATTCATTCTATTTTTTTTTTCTATACAAAATAAATTTTATGGATCTTTATTTAAGCCCATATAAATTGTCTAAAAAAGCCCAATATGCATAGCTGATACCTCGCATATTTAGTCTATTTTAGGCATGTTTTAGTACCAGATTCGTGCCCTAATTCACCAGAATCATGGGCATTTCATCGATATATCTTTAGAATTTGGTACTGCTGAGTGTTTGTTTGTTTTCTGCAGGTTTGGAGCAAAACACACGAAGAAACGGCGATTTGGGATGATCTGGTACGGCCCTTACCAGGTTTGGTACGGGTCTCACCGGACTTAGCCGATTTTAGCTCATCACGCCTGGTACGGCCAGGCCGTACCACTTTGGTACGGGCCGTACCTAAAGGCGGCCTGACAGATTCAAATCTTGGCAGAGGCTATTTAAGGCGGGGAGCTCTCCAATTTCGGGAGCTTTTTCATTCTAGAGACATTTGAGAGCACAGTAAGAGAGAGAAAGAGAGCTAAGGAGCTAGGAGCAAGAAGGAAAAAAGAGGAAAGAGGCGAGACTCGACGGATCAAGCTTCCTCCACTCGATCCCTTCAATCCATGGCTTTCTTTACCTCTCTTATTGTATTTTTAGATCAGATCATGTGCTGTGAGTAGTTACTTTAGTTTCTAGGGTTTTGAGATGGATTCTTGATTTGCTTTGACTTTCTTTGACTTGTATCTTGTATGAACTCTTTTGATTGATTGATTGTGATTTCTTTGTTATCTCTTGCTTTGTTTGCTGTGATTGTGTATGATGAACCTCTAGGTCTAGATCAAACCTATCAAGGTCATGTGATCATCTCAATCTCTCATCCAAATCAAGTGCTTAGGGTAGACTTGTTCGAATTGAAGCCGAGAGGTTGAATTCTCCTCTAATCGACAGATTAGAGGGTGCCTTAGGTCTCCAATCAACCAGCTAGGGTAGATCTGTACCAATATATGAAAATTGAGGTGTAGAAATCCCTAAAAGGCAATCAATTGCATTCCAACCTAGATCTTAATCCAACACACGAGAGTTGAGGCTTAGGAACCTTAGGTATGGTCAATTGAACATTTCTAAAGAGTTTAGCACAAGGTACCAGCAAGGAATGCATCAACTCGAACTGGTAAGCTCTGTTTTGGCAAGCCAGTACGGGTCTTACCAGAGTGGTGCGGCCTTGCCTTACCAAGTTAAGTACGGCCTAGCCGTACCAACTTGGTACGGGCCGTACCACTAGAGGCAGATCACAGATGAAGTCTGAAACCCTGGAAACGCCTTTTATCCATAATCAAAACACAGTTTACATTTCTTCTAGCATTTTATTACATCTGTTTGCATTGTTAGATTTGTTTGAATTGATCTTGTAGGAACTTAAATACCAAACCAAATCTTTCTCACTTCTAGTTTTTAATTGAGTTAGGTGGATTCTAACCTAACAATTGCCCGTCCCTGTGGATCGATACCCGATTATATTACTCGATAGGGGTTGTGCACTTGCAACCCTTACTCGTGAAGTGTAAGCGCGGTTTTAAAAGGTACGCCCTCAAGCGTACCGAAACTTGCGTTGCGCTTTCGCGCGAACAATAGCGCGCTACACGCTATGCGCTATATCGGACCGCTATTACCGCTATAGCGGCCATAGCGCAATTAGCGTATTTTCATGCCATAGCTTAGCGTTTAGGGTCCAAAAACGCTATAGCGCGCTATTTAGAACACTGAACTTAATACATGCTCAAGCACCACTTTAAGAGTCAAAGTTGTGTCCCGTGATTTTTATTAATATCCAAAATTAATTACAAAATATTAATTATATTCAGTTTAGATGGGTATTTTTTAAAATGTCCAAACCGGTCATTAAATGGCCGGTTGAGAATAAAAATGAGAACCGGCCATTTAATGGCCTTGGAATTTTTTTTTTTAGAAATATTTATTAGATTAGTTCTTTTGATGTATAATTACCATAGTTATACTAAAATATGCTAAATTATTTGAAATTATGTTAGATTAAGCTAAAATACGGTAAATTACGCTAAATTTTGGATAAAAGAGACGATATCTTCACTGAGAAGGCGAAAAACGACGATGAAACTTCAAATGGCCATAAAACGGTGCTCGAGTGTCCGATTTCAGCTAATGACTATTTTTCGGAAAGCTTGTGAAAATACGTATGCGTCCGTGACAGCTTTGCTGTTTTTTTAATTCAGAATTGCCAAAAAACAAAAGGAAGAGCCTCAAAACTTGAGTTGAAGTTTCCGATTAAAATTTTTATTTCTATTTTTCGATCTAAGTAGTTCAGTAAATTGGTTATATAATGAACTTGTAGAATACCAATTTTTACTATTTTTGGAATTTTTTTACTATTTTTTATGATTGAAAGATGGCACAAAATCGATCTAATTTTGCATAATTTTGCGTAATTTTGCGTAGTTTAGCGTATTTCAGTATAATTATGCTAATTATACATAAAAAGAAGTAATCTAACAAATATTTTAAAAAAAAATTCCCAATTTAATGGCCGGATCTAAATTTTATTCTCAACCGGTCATTTAATGGCCGGTTTGATCATTTTTAAAAATACCCAACTTTGCTTGGTATAATTAATATTTTGTTTAATTTTGGATGTTAATAAAATTGTCGGAGTTGCGTCCATAGATCAGATTGTAAATATCCGTCGTGCCAGAAGTCTTCCAATCTTTATATATTAGCGTATTGATTGTTAAAATACTTTATTTTACTAGATTAAATATTTGTAGTTATATTAGCTTTTGATCATAAAATTGATTTTTCATGTCATCCATAAGTTTTAGGGTGATTTTAGTAATGCTTACAATATTTAATGTTTACGATAGTTTTGTGTAAGATTGTTTAAGAAATCTTATTTGAAAAAATAGAAGGGATGAGTGCTCTGAGATTTAATTTACGTACCTTTTTTAATTTAGTTTCGTAGTTCAGTAAAGTAGTTTTTTCTATCAAACCAACATTAAGTATTAATTTAAAAATTAAAATCCTATCACGCTTGTCATTTTTTTTTTTTGTCTTGACAAACAAATCATCAAAGAAAAATCAAGAACCATTTCAAGATATAATGAAAGTAAAGCACAATATTTTATTTATTTATTTCATTTACACCATTATATTCAAATCGTATGCCTAACAGAGATAGTGATAGACATCTTCTTCTTATGTAGAGATTCGGGTTTAATTACTTCAATAGACATTTAAAAAGAAGTGAATAACAAATTTAAACAATTATACCTATATATTTAAATTAAAAATGAATGATATATATATATATATATATATATATATATATATAGAGAGAGAGAGAGAGAGAGAGAGAATGGCTAATATACAAACGTTTGTTCCTGGACTTAGGAACAAACGATTCGGTTCTCCAATTTTCGAAGTCCAAACAGTCGATCCAAACCGTTAGATATTTAATATATATTAAAATGTGCTTGGAGACCAAATTTTACATTTTTTGGAATTTTTTTACTATTTATTAAGCTGGTTTGAAAACCGCTGTTTTTATTAAATTTCTGCAGCATTGAAAAACAGCGGTTTTCAAACCAGCTTAATAAATAGTAAAAAAATTCCAAAAAATGTAAAATTTGGTCTCCAAGCACATTTTAACATGGATATCATGTTGAGCGGTTCAGATCTTTTGTTTCGACTTTGAAATTGAAGATAAAGATGTTAGGATTGGAGCATGAAGTAATGGGGCATTTGAGTCCTCCTATATATATCAGAGAGAGAGAGAGAGAGAGAGAGAGATGGGCTATGATGAGTTGTGAAGTAAGGATCCTGCATTACTTCACGCTCATATCTCTGTTTTCAAATATCAAACAGTCGATCTGAACCGTTCAACATGATATTCATATTGAAATGTGCTTGGAGACCAAATTTTACATTTCTTGAAAAAATTTTACTATATTTTAGATAGGTAGAAAAAATATGTTTTTGGACGGATTATGGACTATAAAAAATAGTGATTTTGAAATATTCTAAAAAATTAGTAAACAAGTTTCAAAAAAATGTAAAATTTGGTCTCCTAGTACATTTCGATATGGAATCATATTGAGCGGTTCGGATCGTCTCTTTGAAGTTTCAAATATAGAAAATATGAGTGTGAAGTAAAACAAGCCCTTACTTCGCAACTTACCATAGCCCAACTCTCTCTCTCTCTCTCTCTATATATATATATATATATATATGGAAATTGCTAATATGCTATGCATAGCATAGAGGGCCTCCGTGCTATGGCTCAATATTTGAGTTTTCAAAATTCTAACGGTCGATCCGAACCGTTCAACATGATCTCCATATGAATTTGTACTTGTAAACCAAATTTTACATTTTTTAGAATTTTTTTAATATTTTTTTAGATAGGTAGAAAATCACTTGATCTGAAAATTCTGTACCATTCAGATCAAGTGTTTTTCTACCTATCTAAAAAAATAGTAAAAAAATTCTAAAAAAAAATGTAAAATTTGGTTTGCAAGTACATATTCATATGGAGATCATGTTGAACGGTTCAGATCGACCGTTAGGATTTTGAAAACTCAAATATTGAGCCGTAGCACGGAGACCCTCTATGCTATGCATAGCACCGTAGCCAACTCCTATATATAAATATATATATATATATATATATATAATCTGGCTAATATGCTACATGTAGCATAAGGGTCTCCGTGCAACGGCTCCATATTTGAGTTTTCAAAATCATTTTCAGATCAAATGATTTTCTACATATATAAAAAAATAGTAAAAAGATTCTAAAAAATGTAAAATTTGGTTTGCAAGTACATATTTATATGGAGATCATGTTGAACGGTTCGGATCGACCGTTAGAATTTTGAAAACTCAAATATGAAGCCGTTGCACGGAGGCCCTCTATGCTACATGTAGCATTGTAGCCAACTCCTATATATATATATATATATATATATATAAATCCAAAGAGGCTAAAACAACTGTACTTTACAGTTATTATTATTTTTTAATAAAGATTAGAGGTCATGCCACCCAACTACTTAATATCCGCAAGAGATTTCTTCATTCGGATTTCGAATCTATGATCTCCCACATTGAATGCATTACCTTTGGTACTAGACAAAATAATGGTTCTCACTTTATAGTTATTATTGTTTTATATTTGTGTTACTAGACAATTTTTTCAACGACAACTCAATTTTTCAGTCAAATTCAAGCACCTAGTTTGAATGCCCACATTCACAAAAATCACAGTACGAGTCTGGAAGCATGCATTCACATATATATGCATTTAGACAATCCTTTTTGTGGGCATTATGTGACATCCACCGGAAAAGATAAATCTCGTCTTTAGTATATGAAGTCCTTAAATTTTATTTAATAATATTAATACATAATTAAAAAAATCCGTACACATGCATTTGTTTGTCCACAAAATAAAAAAGTTACCAGTACAAAAGAGTTAAGATTCCTTAACAACGATTTGTTTTGATAATTTTTTTCTTAAACCTGCCAAAATAATAAAAAAAACAAATATACACATGTTGTTTTTCTTATACATCTGCAGTGTTCAATCTTTATACAATTTAAATGTTATCTGTAGTTCCAGCAAATGCCATTAAATATGAATAATTATAAATTTTATGTCATTTAATGAATGGTTAAACTTGCGTCAAGTTTCAACATTTTTTTTATTAAATATGAATAAAATTTAAATTATATTTACTGTCGGAGTAAAATTATAAATTAATTTTACAATTATCAAAATTTGTCAATAAATCTCCAATCTAAAATATTTATCTATCGGCAGCTTTCTTGCGGCAGCTTTTGTTCGTTGGAGACGCCAAACTTTTCTCTCTGGAAATAGAATAATACAAGTGGACACATCCTTTGTCGCACAAATCCAAAATTAACGAATGATATTGCCTACACATGGTATATGGGTTCCTGCTGCCCCAATAACTTAAATAATTAGAACCCACATGTCAGTATAATGTGGGTTTAGGATAAACCCGGTTCATAAAATAATATTCTCAAACCCAGATAGACGCCGACGCTATGACGCACACAGTATAGTGAAAACGGAAAACCCCGTAACCCGTTTAAAACCCAGTATTCCGTCTTGCATCTATCTTCCTTTCTTATTGCGATCAAGAGAGAGAAAGAGAGGAGAGAGAAAAGATGTGGCGAAGCTGCGTCTCGCGATGCCTCTCGGCGAAGAGGGCCGCGTCAATCGGAAGCCAAATCGGAGCTGGTTCTCGATTGCTCTCTACTGACACGGTATAAATTCCTACGCATCTTCACTTCTACATTATGCGAAATTTGTATTCGAGCTGTTAATATAGTAGATAGATCGTATTTGTTCCCCATTCCCAAGTACTTATCTATTTTTTTTTTAGTAGTTGTTTGAATGTTTACTGTTGATTTCATAGTTGAGAAGTTGTAGGGATAATTCCAGTAGTAAATCATTATTATCTGATGTTACTTATGTCTCTTGATTGGAATTACTCTTTCTTACTTGCATCTCTAGATTTTCCGTGCATAGTTTTTGTTAATATTAGGTGCTCTTTGACGAGAGAGTTTTTTTTTTGACGAGATATTTGATGATTACTTTCTGTTCTAGCTGTTGACCATCTAATTTGATCTATTTCTTTCATTATATATAATTGTTGATAAGAAGGCTTAATTCCGTTCCATCTTTTTTGTGGTCCTTTCTGGCTGCTATTTACTGCGGTAGACTTCATTTAGAACTTGCTCCTCCTATTATGTTTCTAACTAATAGGTTAAATGCTTGAAATTTCATGTATGCTCAGATTTGCATAATATTCAGCATTGCATAGGATAATCTGAGTATCCAAAATTTAGTTCCATTGTTCAGGGATATTTCAATTTTTCATTCTTTTCTTTGTTTATTTTTGTATGTCTGCAATGATTAACTGTTGCAATATGTATTCATGTACGATGAAAAGTTTCATGATTAAGAAAATAATGTGATGTGCTTTATTTGGTACAATAATTTGCAGAGCTATACTGTTGTAGACCACAAGTATGATGCGGTTGTGGTTGGAGCTGGCGGTGCTGGGCTCAGAGCAGCTATTGGGTTATCAGAGCACGGGTTCAACACTGCTTGCATTACCAAGCTTTTCCCCACCCGATCTCACACCGTCGCCGCTCAGGTAATATTTTTATCGTCTGCTGTTCTTCTTTTGTGCGATTTAATATTTTGACTTTGGCCTGCTTCGGTCAGTGCTCTTTTTTCTTTTGTTGGGTATTTTTTCTACCAATTCACAATTGTGTGATACTTTTTCTGCAGGGTGGTATCAATGCTGCTTTAGGAAATATGACTGAAGATGATTGGAGGTGGCATATGTATGATACTGTCAAGGGAAGCGACTGGCTAGGTATTTTACTGTTAAAATACTGTTGAAATTTGTCTAGAAAAACCACTTTCTTTCAGTTTCCTGGAAAATCTTGTATGTAGTATGCTTGAAAAATGAGAAGAATCTGGCACCCTGCTTCGAAACATAAGAATTAGCAACTCCATGTACTCCCTTTTTTTTTTACAAATGGACCCAGGTACCTTCTTTCTAGACACATGCTTAGAAACAGAGTCAGGGAGGGATATATTGGGGCAAGCGAAGGCTGTGTGAGACATTTCTCTTGCCTTACTGGCTTTTACAATATTATATGATGCGTTTTGTTGAGACAATAGTTTATAATTGAGTTTTTGAGGGGTGAAAGAGGAACTTGCTCATTTAGAGCACAGTAAATGGAGATTGCTAATTTCCTTTGCCATGGCAATGTATAATCACTTTCCTTTCTCACCACTGTCAGGTGACCAGGATGCAATTCAGTACATGTGTAGAGAAGCACCGAAGGCTGTTATTGAGCTGGAAAATTATGGATTACCCTTCTCTCGCACAGAACAAGGAAAGATTTACCAGCGTGCTTTTGGGGGCCAAAGCTTGAATTTTGGAAAAGGTTTGACAATATATACTCAATTCTAATAATGATGTCACATTTGACTTTTTTTTTGCAATAAACATCATATAATTTAACTTCAACTCCTTATAACACCGTACAAATTCTGTTGGATACCTGTTAATAACACCCAAGTGTTAGACTATATGGAAAAGGTTATTCTGATTGAGTGATAAAAGTTGATAGTATTCTAAGAAAAGTTTAAATGATTATTTTGTCAACTAACAACCGATATTTTACCAATGTTGCAAATGACACCCGTATTTCTCATACTTGCAACTACATTCACAAACCACCGGCCGGTAATAATACCAAGGACCGGTTGCATAGTTGACTATTTTACAGTTGAAAATTTCATATTAATCAAATCAAACTTTATAAGCTGTGTTTTATATATAAATCATTCTTGATTAAGTACAATACGGGTGATATGAAATTGTTGGTCAGGACTAGGAGAATTTAAAAACATTGTTTGCTTTTGTATAGGTGGTCAGGCCTATAGGTGCGCATGTGCTGCTGACCGTACTGGCCATGCATTGCTTCACACTCTTTATGGTCAAGCAATGAAGCATAACACACAGTTCTTTGTCGAGTACTTTGCTCTAGATCTCCTCATGAACAAAGAAGGTATGTGGTTTTGTGACACCTTAATTTGTACTGTGACCACATTCTAATCTAATCCAAATTCTCTATTCAGAGAAAATGTTGTTAATTGATTTTTTAAACACAGCCAGGATTTTTTTTTAAATAATTTGATATTATTTTTATTTGCCAAATGTTGGAAGCCAAATTAGAAAATGCTGACAAATGTACTTATGTACCTGATGCATGTACTATAACATCCCTTTGTTTGACTTAACAGGTATAAATATTGATCTTTCCTTAGCTTTATTTATTATACACCTTTAAAAGGATGTAAAGAAGACACAATTAAAACACTTTAACATATGTGAGAACCTTCTGTGCTATATGCTTTTTGCTTAATATATTTACCTCCAGGCAATTCTGTAACATTTTTAGATTTTGATTATTTAGTTTTTTTTACACACCTCATTATAATAATCCATTGAATTTCTGAACTTAGGTGAATGCCAAGGTGTGATTGCATTAAATATGGAGGATGGGACACTCCATAGATTCCATGCAGCCAATACTATCCTTGCGACTGGGGTAAACCATTTCTCTGCTTTCTGTCTTGTTCTCTGTGCTTGATATAAGGCTTATATTTGGATTTGGATTTGGATTTAATTAAGTAAAATTGTCACTGTACCAGGGTTATGGAAGGGCATACTTCTCTGCCACCTCAGCTCACACATGCACAGGAGATGGTAATGCCATGGTTTCGCGTGCTGGGCTAGGTCTCGAGGTTAGTCCCTGGTTGTTTAAAATTTTCTTTTACATTATTAATTTGTTGACTTTTAAGTTTCTTGTTACCTTTTACTGATACAAGTGAGATTTTTATGCTTGTAGGATCTTGAGTTTGTGCAGTTCCATCCTACTGGTATCTATGGTGCCGGTTGCCTCATTACTGAAGGTTTGCATTTGCATTTCAAAGCAATTCATATCTGTTAGAGAAAATTGCACATGGGACCCTGAGACTACACTTATGGATACCATTTTTGGGGATTTAGTAAGCACATATGCCTCGGCAAAACAATAAATTCACATAATCTCCACCGAAGAATGGGGCTCTGAAAAGTGCTGGAAATCTATAAAGTTTCTTTTTATCGTGAAAGTCTGCAAGAGATTGGAGGGAGTGGAGAGAGTGAATTTGCAGTCAATATATTTTTGTGTTTCCTGAATACATGTACATCGGTGACATTATAATATTAGTGTCTTACAATTCTCCTTTTCTGTTGCTCTATGAAATTTGTGCTTCCAGGATCCCGCGGTGAAGGTGGTATCCTCAGAAACAGTGAAGGAGAACGTTTTATGGAGCGGTATGCACCAACTGCAAAGGATCTTGCTTCTCGTGACGTCGTTTCTCGTTCCATGACTATGGAAATCAGAAATGGCCGTGGTGTAGGTATGGAATTAAATTTGATAGTATTGTTTATTTGAAGTTGAGTCTACCAGATAGGTTCAGTAATTGTAGGTACCAGCAGATAAGAGTAAAGGGTTTGAGTGCTCAAAATTCAGAAACTAAGAGGTGACAAAATAAAAAAATAAAAGAAGGGCTCTGACACAAGTATGATACCACCTTACTGTTGATGCTTTGCCGGTTATCTGTTTTGCTATGGAATGACACCTTTGGTGTACTAGCTGAGTTGAAATATATGTTTTTAATTCTGTACTCATATTTAATTAGGTCCCCTGAAGGATCACATCTATTTGCACTTAAACCATCTTCCTCCTGAAGTGCTGAAAGAAAGGCTCCCAGGTATTTCTGAAACTGCTGCCATTTTTGCGGGAGTTGACGTGACTAAGGAGCCAATTCCTGTTCTTCCAACTGTACACTACAACATGGGTGGTATTCCCACTAATCACCATGGAGAGGTAACCTTCCGAATGTTGCAAAAAAAATGATGGATATATGCAAAGATCCCGCCTTTTCAAACGATAGCTGGAAAGCCTCTTTATTTTATTTTATTTTCCAAAGAAACTACCTGCTGTGGCAAGAAAATTAGGATCTATGTGATACATGGTTGAAAGGAGTTCACGCCACAAGTACTAGACCTCGGTTTAAATTGACCAGTTAAACTAGTTTATAACTGGTAGAACCACCCTGTAAGAAATTTTTTTTCCAATGACCATTTATGGTAAGCAGAATTGGTGATATTGAAAAAGAACAAAATTTCGTAGAGAGTTATGTATTTTAAGTGTATTTGTATTTTGTTCTATACTGTCAGGTGGTTGACATAAAGGGAGACAATCCTGATGAGGTGGTGCGTGGTCTGATGGCAGCTGGCGAGGCTGCATGTGCATCAGTGCACGGGGCAAACAGGCTGGGTGCCAATTCTCTCCTTGACATCGTTGTTTTTGGTAGAGCTTGTGCAAATAGAGTTGCCGAAACTGCTAAACCAGGCATGCTTTCTCAAGCTTTTTGTGTGGTTTCAAATCATTGAATTAGACAAATCCCAGCTTCCATGTAAAACATAGAAATAGAAGAAGTATTGTCATAACTTCGAAGTCAAGTGAAAAGCCATCTAGGTAAACAAAATTAAGAAAAGGCAGAGAGCGCATCATTCTTTTTCTTGCAAAAACAGTCCCTTCTTAAGTACCGGTTGCATTTAAGTTTAGTAGTGGAAAAGCAATATATGGAACTTAATTGTTTTATTAAAGACAATATTGATCATTTATTATATTGTTAACCTCATTATGAGGAATCAATAGCTGAGGCCTCTTTAATTTCGAGTTTCATTAACCTATCCTGGTTTTGAAAGAAATGCAAAACATATGCCTGTTTGAAGAAATGGAAAAACTACAACTAGATCTTTGATTGTATGCAGCCAATAGTCATGTAATTAATGGGCCTGGTTGCTGCAGCACACATCATTGCTGCCTTAATGCAATCAGCAGCCCAGGTGTATTTTTTTTCTTAGTTCATGGTCAAACAGGTGTACTCTTGCATATAATGTTTTCTTGATCAGGAGAGAAAATTCCTTTTAAACTCCTTTTCAGAACTCCAATAGTTCACTGACAAATACAGGTTTTTCTGTGTAGCTTTTAATAACTTTGATTGACTTCTATTTCTCTAAACATTATTATATGGTGGAATGTTTTCTTGATCAGGAGAGAAACTCAAGCCTCTAGAAGCAGATGCTGGCCAGAAGACTATTGCAAGGCTAGAAAAGCTAAGGAACTCCAATGGATCCCTCCCAACCTCCAAGATCCGTCTCAACATGCAGCGTGTCATGCAGAATAATGCTGCTGTTTTCAGAACTCAAGAAACCCTAGCCGAAGGTATCTTTATTCTTCTTTATGCATTTACCCTTAACAAAAAATATGTATAACTGCGAGAAGTTGGTTCAGCAAAAAGGCTTCAATTGGTGATCACTGACTAGAGTTTTCACTTCTGGGTGGAGCTCCCTTTAAAATAATCTGTTTGATGTTCGACTCACAAATTTCTTTCGTCTTAAATAAGAAAGCTTGCCTTTTGTTCATCAAGTTATTATCCGTTGAATTTATTGTTTGAATGAGTTCTAGGATTAAGCATAATTCTTTTATAATGTCTTTTTTAGGGTGTGAGCTGATTGACAAGACATGGGACAGCTTTAGCGATGTGAAAGTTTCTGATCGTAGCCTGATATGGTGCAAAAAGATTACTTGCTCATTGTCTTATTTACCGTTCATTTTAATTAAAAAACCATAACTTGTCTCACTGTTATAACTCGTTCTATGTTCTTCTTTACGTGTAGGAATTCTGATTTAATAGAAACAATTGAGCTAGAAAATCTGCTGATAAATGCATGCATTACCATGCATTCAGCTGAGGCTAGGAAAGAGAGTCGAGGAGCTCATGCACGTGAGGATTTCACGGTCTGTTTATTTGTTTTCATCAATTTTAAATATCTTGTCCATTCTTGTTAATTTCTCTTTTTTTTATCTATTTATTTGCTAATTGGTATGTTTTTCTTATGACTTCTTTTTTGTCTGTACAGACAAGAGATGATGAGAACTGGATGAAGCACACATTAGGGTTAGTTTTCTATATCATTAGTCTACATAATAGATTTATACGGTTCTAATTGTTCCATTACCCATTTTATAAAAACTATGTTTCTTACATATATTTTCTTTTGACAAGATGCCTGAAATTTGTCATTTATTGAAATTTAACTATTAACTTTGTGGTATATAGGTATTGGGACAATGGCAAGGTTCGACTTGCATACCGACCAGTGCACTTGAATACTTTGGATGATGAGGTCGAGTCATTCCCGCCGAAAGCACGTGTCTATTAAGTTGTTTTTTTAACTTTGCCCCCTTTTTCCTCAGGTTGGTTTTGTATGTCAACCTGACTGATTTTTTTCTTAATAAATCAGGCCTGTTACGGCAGACTCTTTTCTGATATTATGGTAGAAAAAAGAAAAAAAAACAAAGAAAGGGAGAGTGACTATTTAATGCAAGCAATGTACTAAATATATATGTTATATATGTTGGGAAATTAGTTCAGTTTGCCTTTCAGTGCAAATAAAAGTTGGCTTCATTTTTTTTATTTGTTTTGCCTCCAGTGTAAAGTAAATTTTGGCACTGTGTTTGGGCGTTGAGATCTTGTGCCGCACAATTTTCTCAAGCTTTGTGCTTCTGTTAAGATTCATACTAATAAACTTACATAAAAAATCCACACTGTCCGTCTGCCCCGACAGAGGATCCGCACGCCTATGTTTGGTTGTGTGAACTGAGCTTGCAAGTTTTGTGTTCAGATCAAGCATCAGTCTATTTTAATCAACCATTGTCGCCTGTTTTTTTTTTATTCTGCAGTGGTTAGTCCCCTCTTATGTTATAGTTATTTAATTTCAACTTTCAAATTGCGTACTAATGTTCATTTTATATAGTTCATTAGTTAAATTGGCATCATTTGATCTTGTGTTTTTTATCTTTCAGCCTCCTGCAAAGTAAAAGTTCGGCATTCAAAGCAGACAGCACAGATTAAACTTGACTGTGTGCCTGCGCGAACAATGCAAGTTTTCAAAAGTCTTGCTAGATATTATTTGCACTGAACATAAATATTAAAAATGAGTATCATGTCTCCCAGTTTTCTAACTATTGCGTAATACATGATCTATATACTTTACAACATAAAATGAAGAAACCAGATCATCCAGCGGCGGTTCACTATTTAGTGCAAGAAGAGAGCAGCATCTGAGATGTTTCCAAAAAAAGCGAGAAAAAGGATTAAAATAAGTTTGAACTAAACTAGAGATGTTATTTTTGGCAAAAACTGAAACGCCGGTTTTGAATTGAAGCATACTTTCCATAAAAAAACAAAATATTACCGACTTCCTCTAATATATTTGCAAACACAATATAAGTCGAGCGCGAGAGGGAAAATCAATCGAGTTCAATTTTTCACAAGTCTCTCTCGGGATTGCAAATTCTGATCAAGACCACTTCTCGAGCAGGCGAGACTATAAGCTGGTTAAAGTTGGTCAAAGTGAGTTTACTCTTTGATTAAAACGTAACAAATTGGAGAGTACTAATTCTGTTTTCTTTATTTCATTTTACATAATTCCTTTTCAATACTAATTGAAAAATGATCCAATGAAATTTTCTTTTTCTTGTCTAACTTTTTCCAAAATGCTCTTATATTTTAATAATCAAATTCTTACAATTGATTTTCGCTATTCAATCTTGCTTTTGCATTGCTTTTATTTTTTTTAAATAAAATATTTGGAGAATAGCTTTTATAAATCATATCCATTGATAACATTTTTTAAAGATGGATTTGTCTTTCAGATTTTTTGGATAATAACATTTATATATGGAAAATAACCGACCATAACTGTGTCAAAAATCAGTAGATGAAAAATTAGAAGCACTTTGGTTGGTCTTGTGCCAAACTGGAAATTAATTATAGCCAAACTCAACACAACCGGATTAATGCTAATTGTGAGAGGTCATGTCGTCCAACAAATAATAAACTGAGATGATAAGTTTTGTCAAACTAAAAAAGGGAACAAAAAGATTTAAAACCTACATCCTTCAATTTCTCTCTTTTTCCTCTAATTATGCTCAATATAAATGATTGCAATAAAATTATAGCAATGGAGAAGGTGAAACATATACATATTAATGACGACGTGGTAGGAGACAGGACCTCCTCAACTGGCAGCAATTACATCATTATTGGCGAAGAACTAGCAGATGATGCTATATCAAATTCAATTAACCAACATAAATTCCAACCCCAAGCTGAAAGGTTCATATAATTCCAATTGATATCACTGTTTATGTCCAAAGAAGCTGATTCAATGCATACCAAGAGCTCAACTTATATATGCTATGGTCTCTCTCTATATATATAGCATATAGCTTACCAATTATTATTTTAGCTTTGATCTTTGGTGTGCTATGAAACAAGTTTAATATTGTATAATACCAATCGAATTAAGTTATATCAATAGAGCCAAATCAGTTTTCACCTGATTAGCATATATAAGTAGAAGTTAATGTAAATTGTTTTGCTGGAACACCAACAATAAAATGAAATATTGACCATGCACAATTAGAGGCTGAGCTAGAAATTTTGGTCTTGCAAAAGTAATATTCTAACTACATAGTATATTTTTTTTTTCTTTCTTTGTAGTGTTGGATATATATTTAAGTTGTCTGATGGAAAACCTTACAAGAAGCAAAGGGACGAAAACAATCTTCTAATTGCACAAGCAGGTCCTTATGATAGCACCGCAGAAAGTGCTATCCGTACGAATGAAGTAAGTCAATGTTTTAATTTAAATACAAGAATTTGTTTTCTGTGTTCAGATTATCCAGTTGAAATGTTTGTAAACGAGTTGAGGTATAATCAACTGAAGTTGCTGGATTAGAAATTTGCAGTATGTGCAGGAATTGTCATTTTTTTTAAATGTTGTTGCTCGTTTCAATCTCTGTATTCATTTGACATTTTCATGATTGTGCTTTTGTGCAGAGGAAATACACACCGAAAATTATCTGCGATGAACTTGTAAAACTAGGAATTGATCAATACACCTTCTTCGAGGCTTATGATATGCTTGTACATAATGCCAAGGAGTCGGAGTTACTTTTGGGTTTGCCACCCAAGTTCCGCAGGAGTTGGTTAACGAGGAGAATTCCTAGAAGGAGAGACTTAGAAATTGAGGAGATCCCATATAAGAAAAGAAAATTAAATGTGGATTGAAAAATCTTCTATTTGGATCACAACGCAAGAAAACTTTTGTGTTTAGCATGATTTAATAAGTTCATCGATAGTTTGTTTTTGGTTTGGGGAAAGAGGAAAGAGGAAATAAAAATGATGTATATTCTCTTTAGTCCTTTTAATACACATACTTTTTGGTCCTTTTTGGTGAGTGGTAGGAAAAAGAAGTCAATGTTAAATTTTTTGGATCATGTTTAAAAATGATATTTTTAGATATGTTATGATAATCTACAATGAATTTGTCTTTGTTACAGTAACTGTGTCGTCTAGTATTTTTTCTTCTTGTTTGCCTTCAGTTTGGTAGGATATAGTTTGTTTTTCTATCTCTTATGGCAAATACACTTTTCAGCTTAGATCAATTCTATTTGTTGAGTAAATTCTAGTATACATATTTATATCAATTGTTTTTTCTTACAAATTCTTGCTAAATTGGTGTAAAATTGTGATGGTTCCTTCTACTAGTATTAGCTTGATTTATAATATTTCAATCTTTCTTTTGCCCTGCATTTCTTTTTGTTTGAGTAATATTAGTGTGCATCCATCTTTTATAATATATACATTTGATATTATAAAAAATATTTTCATACTAAAAAAGTAAAATTTAGATGAGTCAAATAAACATTAAACATTATTTTACATCGAGTACAAAAGCAGTGGCGGAACTAGAAGTTTTCTTATAAAGGGAGTTGAAAATTAAAATGCACATATGTGGTGAGTGGGATTTGAATCCATGTACTCTTAACCACAAAATAGAGCTTTAATCACTGCACTACAAGTAAATATTTGATATTTATTGAGGAGAGCTAGACTATATAAAAAGTTAAAAAAAATTCAATTAAATTTTTATATACATAACTAAAATTTTAAAATCATAGAGGTGGCTTAACCATCTTTCCAATACACTTAGATCCGCCCACGTACAAAAGGTTGAAACAAATTGTTAAGAATTTTAAATGAATTTGAGAAAGATACATGACTTATTGACCCAATTGTAATACATGTTGCATTTTAAATATAGAAACATTACAATTCACAATTTTGAATTTTTAGTTCAAAAATATTTTTAAATGTTAAATTAATATACCGTGAAAAGTATGTATGATAGAACTATGAATCTTTTTAAATTAATTTTAGAGAATAAAATTTATATATGGAAAGAAAAACAGAAAAAACAAAAGTGGACCAAAATTTATAGAAACACAGTCTTGTGGAAATGATGATATGGATAATTCTAGCATACTCCCAAACTTTTGCCTTTTATAATTGACCTCCCAAACTTTAAATTTTGACTATTATTAATAAGTTCATATTTCTAAATCTTGACTATAAAAATAGATATTTTATTTTAAAAAAGTTTATGAAATAGATGTACAGTAAAGTATACATGATTAGTTTTTATTTTGCGTTTGATCTGATAAATTGTATTGTCATAATATATTATTTTCAAAATCATAAAAAATTGGGTATGATTTCTAGTCTATTATTACTTCCATTTTCAAATTGAATAATGTAGTTTCTAACATAACATTAATAATAACTAAGTTGCAGAGGTATGTTCGTAATTTATCAACACATTAATATTGTTAACTGAATTTAACTGTGGTGGCGGACTAGGTTTCAATTTTGAAAGATTGTGAAATTAAAAGTTTGGGTAACTAATTGTCACCAAGTGAAAGTTTGGAGAGTGATAACTTTACTTCTAATGATAATTAAAAGCCGAGATGAGTCACGTGAATATATCGTACTTGAAAATTTGAAACATTATTTGAGTCTTGTGGCAATTAATTCTCCAAAGATATCCAAGACATTATTTTTTTATCAAACGTACAAGTGAAACTTGGCCTGAACTCCCACTGTCATATAAACGAAATGTGCTTGATGGATTCACATGATACCATTTAGCGACTAGATGTTATGTGGCTTAATAAATGATATTTTATGGACAGTTATTGTTTGATCATGGTAATATACATGTTATCGATCCGCATGTTATGAATTTATATTTCTATTTTTAAAGTTTAAATATTCGATTCGAACCATTAAAAGTGATCTCTATATAAAATGTACAGGGAGACTGAATTTTACATTTTTATAATTTTTTTACTATAGGTAGAATTTATTATTAATTTCCTATCTATCTAAAATTAGTAAAATATATTTAAAATATAAAATTTAATCTCCAAGTATATTTTCATATGATGATCACATTTAACATGTCAGATCGACTGTTTGAAAAAAAAAATTGAATTCATAGCACGAATTGATCGATAATATGCATAATACCAGAGCCTCACTCGTTATGTTTTGTGTATTATCTCAGTATAAACAAGTAGTTAGGCAGATATATGACATAGGTTCTACAATTATATATTACGCGGATGATTATAACGATACGTGAAAGCAATAATAATTTGATTTAGAAATAATCCATCTCGAGCTGTACATGTACACAATAAAAAATGTCACTACAGATATCAGAATGACTGCTAATATCCGTAAATATTAAAACATAATTACTACCGGAATAATAAATAATATGTTAAGGACTACTAACTTGTAATATTTGTAAATTCATGAGACTCCGTTGCCGACATTTTTATTAATATCCAAAGTTTAATAGAAATTAATATTTATGTCCACATTCTCGGATTTTCGCCAAAAATGCCCAAACTGGCCACAAAATGGCCGGCTTACCCCTTTTTTTTTTTAACACAAATTATTTTCTTCTTGTATATAATGGAATTTATTTTGTTATTGTATTGTAATTTTATTTTCTTAACTATTTTTCTGGGTACTTATATGACTCACACAGACTCAATATATTTCGGGATGCGCCAATTGGTGTGCCTTTAATCTTTAAAGCTTACTTTTGCTGTTTCACTTATTCAATTGTTTTAAATATTTTTATGTTTATTTTTTATGTTGTACTACTATTGTAATATTTTCTGTTTATTAGCATTATCATGATAATTTATGTTATCTGTAAAATATAAAAATAGTACCATAAAAGCACACATACAAAAGAGCCAAAATGTAGAATAATCCAAATATACCAAACACAAATAGTATACCAAATATAAATAGTACAAAACTAGCAACAATACAACTAAAATGGAGAGGGGGACCATCGCTGAGGCGGTACTCCGGTGCTCGCGCGGCCAGGCTCTGTCTCTCTTGGTCACCACACTAGCATCGGCGGACCTCAGTATCTGCTCGGCGGTATCCCATCTGTCATCACCCGTGGAGACTGTCGATACTGGCGGAGGTGTACCGAAGATAGATGCGGCGAACCCAGTCCCAAAGGCAGGCTGAGTATGAGACTCGCTACCACTAGCATCTCCATCATGCGGCATCTCTGTGCCATATCGGGTTACTGGCGATGTCGACATGAAATCATCCTCGTATACCCCGAAGTCATGGAGAGTGTACGAGAGGGACTCGAGATCAGCAGCTTCGGTCTCCTCAGGCGGTGGCTGTGGCGGCATCTCTGCCGGACCTTGCGATCATACACATAATTTAGTTAATTTGATCTGAATGAAGAAATTTACTAAAACCTGACAGATACTGAAGTATGGCATACCTGAGTCTGCACTGGACGCCCATGCTTGTCGTACCATGCCGACCACCCAGCGTTGGACAATACCCAACGATGGTAGTCCCACTCTGGATGCGAATCGGGGGAATGTGGCATCTGAGACATCCTAACCGGGCTCTCGCCGGGCTCGGTCGGATCTATCTCACGCCAGTTGATGTTCTCTCCGGCATCTCTCAGCATCGTGATGATATTTCCACCGTGCCCGGCATCCTCAACCCAGTTTGCATTCTTCTTGAGGGTGCGGTACCCAAGTTGTCTCTAGTTCTTCTTTCCCAGCAAGGTGATTCCATGCCCGCACTCCTTGATCGAGGACAGAAGCTGAAAAAAAAATATTTTGTCAGATCAAATATTGATGAACTATTCAGTTAGGGAAAAACTATGTAGTTTTAGGTGCATTACCTGGCGAGCCCATGTGATGCCGTTGGGATGGTAACCATCATCGGTTTTGATCCTGTCGCGGAGATGGGCACCGTAATCGTCCTGCAGATAGACACTGGCCATGCAAATCTGCGTGTACCAAACATCTGCGTGTACTCTAAATCCTAAACTCTAAATTAAATAAATTTAAATTTAAATTAGATAAAAAAAATTATCTTAAAGAAGAGAGGAAATTTGGTTGAGAAATGAGGGAGTTGTGAGGAAGAGAGAGAAAAAAGAGTATATATAGGGTAAAATACGGGTTTAAAAAAAAATGGGTAAGCCGGCCACAAAATGGCCGGCTTAGTGGGGGGCGTAAGCCGGCCATTTTGTGACCGGCTTGGACATTTTTGGCGAAAACCCGAGAGTATAAATATTAATTTCTATTAAACTTTGGATATTAATAAAAATGTCGGACTCCGTTGTTAGCTCAATGTGTTGTACTTAGCAGTTTGAATTATCAACGTTTACACTAACTTGTCAGTCTTGACAATGACAAGTGACTAATTAGATTTGACAACCAACTAATCAGGTCTGGCGATAATACATACACTATTTGTGAGGGCAAGACTATTTTTCTGATAGTTGGTCTAGTTGGCCTTTTTTTTGCTCCAATGATAAAAGCTAGGCCGGGTTGCGTGCTTCGCAGCAAGTTTTTGAGTCAGGACTCAGGACTCTGTGCTATGTTATGGGGATCAAAACGCTCACCTGTGCAGTACTATAATATAATCAAGTGGATAATGATGGATATTATATAATAAAATCAACTCCATCTTAATTACATATAGGTTACCTTCGCCAGCAGGAGCAAAAGCATCACGTGTGCGGTGTACTGGTGTACAAATCACCCTGAGGTAAACAAAGGGGAAAATTCGTTTACATGTTGGGCTAAATCCATTGCTTTCAACAAGGCCGAAAGCCCATAATTCTTCGGCCCAATTCGCTAAGTAAGGCTCTGAATACGGCGTTGCATCTCTAGTTCCTGTTTCGCCTGTACGGTTCTACCCCTTCTCTGTAATCACCGTCATCCCATCGACGTCCGATCGTGAAAACGAGAAGTCTCCATTTACTCTTTGCATCTCGCGGCCATGGCGGGGATCATAGCTCGTCAAGCTCTTCAAGCTCTTCGCGGGAGACAGCCGGTACCTTTTCTTTTCAGATCCCAGCTCACTCTACTTTTTCTAGCTCATTAATCGCATATTTAGGGTAATTTTTTGACAGATGTAGTGTTAGTCCCTTTCCATATGCATAAAATGGAAACTGATCGCTACAATTTTGTTTTTTTCGACTTGATTAGCTCGGATGCTGTTTCGTTTATTATTATTCTATCGTTTCTTCACATTCGTTCCATTCTTAAAACGAGTTTTGGTGATTGGTCCCAATTGTTTGGCGATGTCATAGGCATAAGAATATAAGGAGAGGGCTGTTTAGAATATGGTAAGTTGATTAGAGTTTCTGGTGTAGAGTTACAGATCAAATTTATTTCCTAGCTTGCACATTTGCACACTATGCCGCATCAGTGTACAAAAAGATCCCTACAATCAATAGCATCTCTTCTTATTTGATCCTTTTTCTTTGTTTTAAGTTGGATGTTCTTGCTTTTTCCATGTGCTGATTTGCATCCTTAGTTACATGATGTCTCATAAGCTCATTTCTAGCCAAAATTTAATAGAAAACGTGTTGAATTGATGTTTCTACGTAAGAAGCACCTGAATCTCGTCTTGTAAATTTTTCTCCTGGTTCTGCTTATTATTTCAAGCCCAACTCTTCTTCCTATCAAGTTACATCAGTTGCTGCACAATTTTTTATATTTTTTGTTCTCTGGTAACATAGTATATTCCAGTTTTGACTGTCATGTAACTAACACCCTTACAGAAAAGGACATTAAAAATGTAATGACTTGAACAGTAGTAGAATCAATAACAGAAGCTGTACTGTACATCCCATATTTTATTGTGTTAAAAGTAAATGATAGATTAGAGTAATTGAAGAAACCGTATTTAAGTTGTCTTGGTATTATACTTCTGTATTTAAGCTAAATTGGTGATAATATTAGTGAGTTGCTAACAGACAAAGGACCATGATATCAGGTGCAAGCTGGACAATCAGCAATTGCTTTGCAAAATCAGTGGCAAGGTTATAGCTCCCGTGCTAATTCTTCAAAGTTCAGAGGTTTGTTTTATTGTGCTAGCAACAGATGGACTAAGCACCAATCATGATATGTTTTGAACTGGATTTGGCATCTAAGTACCCATGTCATACCCGTGCAATTGAACTTTGATGCCAAGAATGAACATAAAAATAATTAAGAGGCGTAATAGATTCCTGTATATTTGACCTAGCCAAAAGAGTTGGCAAAAAAATGGTCTAGCTGGTATCACAATCTTAACATCTAGTCCGTACTAAAATTGTTTAGGTTTTGAGACTGATCTTAACGGTGCCCAAGTCACTTTTTTGCTGTGCATGTCATGCTAGTGTGTAGAAGTTGGGTATACTCCTAAATTTCTTAGCTATGATATGTGTGGAGTGTTACTTTTTGAAGAAATCAAGTGATATCCTCTTTTGTAGAGGGTTTTCACTTTTCACTATAACCTATTTATTGTAAAGCAGAGTACCCATGATTATTGTTCTCCCGGTATGCATTGCCACATATATCAGGAGCGGAATAATTTCCATTTTCTCCATCATAACTTTTATCCAGTTGGGATGTCTAATTTATTTTGTGACTTTTTTTTTTAATATGAAAAAAAAAAACAGAGGATGAAGAGAGTGAACAACTGGCAAAGGATATTGCCAAGGACTGGAATGCCGGTAACATCTTTTACCCCTCTTCTCTCTTTCCCTCTCTGTATATATTCGAGTGTTGCATTCCTCTACAAGTGCATGTCTTGTTTTTACCGTGGTCATTATATGCAATCATTTATCGTGTTTTCAATAAAAAAAACCCAATCTAAGTTGTTCCCTTACTGGGTTTAGGGATAAAAAACCCATAATTAGCTCTGCTCATGGTCCAATAAAATCCCAAGCTAGCACTTAGTATTGAGCCTTCTCCCTTTAAATTGAATCATTCTCCTTCTAGATTCACCATTTTTCTTTTTAATTGCAATCTGTTAAAAACCATCTTCATATGGATAAGAAATTATAAATGAAAAACAGTTTTTGTAGTTTTTTATCGAGATAACTGTGTATCGAGATAGTTGAAGAGGTGAATTTGTCCAATGGAAAGTTTGCTCTATAGTGTGAGAATTCTGTTTGAAATTTTCATATCCATATGAAGATGGTTTTTTGTTGCAATTGCAGAAAATCATGATTATTGTATGCAAATATTCTTGTTTAAACTTTGTTGTCTACTGGAGTGCTTTTGGCAAATAAAAATTTGCAAAACTAAATCGAAATGCTTTAATGCAGTGTTTGAGCGTAGCATAAACACATTGTTTCTGACTGAGATGGTTCGCGGTCTCATGCTCACTCTCAAGTACTTCTTTGATCGCAATGTTACTGTAAGTGTTAACTGTAAAGGATTTTGATTTTGTCCAAAAGTAATATTACCAACCCTCTTGGTGTAAGATATTGATTCTTGGTAAAAACTTATGTAGTTTGCAACTTGATAGTACTTTTGTGGCATATGTTTTTGGTAAATAACGTTTTTTTATAACAATTTAATGTTAAGTTACAGCATTGAACAGCAGGATTTAGTTGAATAATTGCCAAGATTACAATAGGTACAAACTGCAGTTTCAGTTGGTACATACTGGTACTGTTATGGTATTAACAGAAATCATACCATGCCAAAAATGCGAGTTCAGTGGACGTGCATAGTATTCTAGAGCATTCCTTCACTAATTATGCAAGGTGATGAGAGTGATTGCTCATCATGATTATTAATTTAAGATGATTACCTCTGAACAATATTGCAGATAAACTATCCATTTGAGAAGGGTCCACTGAGCCCTCGTTTCAGAGGAGAGCATGCTTTGAGGCGGTATCCAACTGGAGAGGAGAGGTGCATTGCATGCAAGCTTTGTGAGGCTGTGAGTATTTACCAATTTCAATAGTGGTACAAATTTTGAATGCATACCTGGAAAACCTAAATGTCAAATTGTTTGTGCACCGAAGTACAATGAGAAATATCTAAGATGCCTCTAATGCCTTTACTATGGAAATTTTTTCTCTAGCTATGACTACCATAAAAAATTCTAAGTTTGAATATCAAGTATGATTTTGTTGAAGAAATACAAGGAAAAGTAGCTTGTAGCATTGAAGAAAAACTCTAGCTGGGGCATACAAGGAAAAGTAGCTTGTAGCATTGAAGAAATAACGCTTACAGAAAATCTTGAAATTTTAAATTACCATACACATTAGAAATGCTCTTGTCTTGGTAAGTTATTACTCTTCTCTGTGTTTTTGCTGAAGAGATTACATGAGTACCCTGCAACACCATTATATTTGACTTATGCCCTCGTAGGCCTGTACAGATGAACTTTATAGCCTCTAAAACTTAAAATTGTTCCATTATTTCTCTCAAATTTTGGGTAGCAGAACATTGGGAGTGAGGGGGTAGCTTGGCTTTTTGTAGGAACAAGGGAATATGAGATATGGGATGTTTCTCTTTGATCATATGCAACAATTCTATTGTACATTGTTTTTCAATCCATCTCTGGCTATCACTGGTAATGAAATTTTATTGTATTATCTTATAATTAGGTCTGCCCGGCTCAAGCAATCACTATTGAGGCAGAGGAGCGGGAAGATGGGAGCCGTAGAACCACAAGGTATGCCATTAAAATGTTCGAGCTGTACATACTGGTATGGGACCAGAGTCCAGAGAGGTGTGGGTCCAATTGAACATCACTAAGTCTTCACTTGACCCAACTGTGCCTTAATTTAACCTTCATTGCAAGTTTGCAACTCGGTTCCAATTGATCCAGAATATTGTTTTCAAGCATCAATTTGACCCAAGTTAGCATCAGTTTATCCTTGCTTTTGCAGTTAAAGGATCTAGCAAGTCAACAGAATTTACATAAGAAGAAAACAAAACACTAAACGTGCTACATAATTGGTCTAGCAGATACCCGTAACATTACACACGAACTGTTTAGGACCATGTAGTACTTTGCAGAAGATCTGGATTTTTAATAATGTCACTGATTATTTAAGGTGTATTTATGTCATGTTTTTCTGTTTGGGACTAAAGGCTTGGTTGTTGTTGTTTTCTTTTTGATGGTTTGAAATAATGGTCACACAGGTACGATATTGACATGACCAAATGTATATACTGCGGCTTCTGCCAGGAGGCTTGCCCTGTTGATGCTATTGTTGAGGGCCCCAATTTTGAATTTTCCACTGAAACCCACGAGGTACTTAAAGATTGTTTTATTTCCAATATCAGGTAGTCAGTTAGATTTGGTTCAAATCTATGGTATTGTTCAAATCAAGTTTGGACAGGCATCTCAGGTTTGTGTTTGTTGGGTTACTGATGCTATTGTTCAATTCGTTCCGCATGCTACTGGTCTGGTTTTGTGCAAGTCCGTGCTTTTTGTCTGAGTTGTATCATATGTTGCCAGTTCTGCTTCATCTCAATTCAACATAAGCAAAAATAACAAGGGAAATAATGACTGAAAAGTAGTCTATAACATAGTTGTACTGCACAAGGGGGTCTGTAATTTTTTTTGCCCTTATTATTTCAAATGAAATCTTATTTCTGGATTTGTTGAATTATTGTATAGGAGTTGCTTTATGACAAGGAAAAGTTACTTGAAAATGGAGATCGCTGGGAGACTGAAATTGCTGAGAACCTCAGATCCGAGAGCCTTTACCGTTGAAGTTATGGAAGTTGATATTTGACATGAAACGGTTCTTCTCTGTTTTTTTTCTCAGTTTCATTGCTGAATAAGAAAGCGCACTTTGTAGTTTCATTGCTGCTGGACATTTGAATTTTACACAAGATTGGAACTTCCTTTTTTTCCTTTTTACTGTGAAAGTTATTATCTTCTTTTGTTTTTGTCATCTTTGCTGTGTAGTAGCTGCTGTTAAGCCAAAACTGCAAAGAGGTTAAGAGTCCTAATAGCTGTTTTTAGTAGAGTTGGTTATGTGAAACAATACGCTGTTTCTTAACCTTTTATTTCATAATTTTGGAAGTACAAATTGGCGGGTATTTGAATAATTCTAAAAAAAGCCATAAATTTTCCATATTTAATGAAGTTGGATGACAAGTTCCAATTTTCTTCAGTATTGCACCCCCTGCCATTCCTCCGGTGAAATAGGAAGAAATAAAGTAGGGCTGCAAACGAACCGAACCGAATCGAACTTATCTCCAGTTTGAGTTTGGTTTGAATTAATTTTGAACTAAGTTTGGTTTGAATTAATTTCGAACGAACTCAATTTCGAATCGAATTTTTTACGAACTCAATTTCGAACTTTTACGAACTTTGTTACGAGTTATGACTTATGGCCCAGCCATAGTTCGAAATTACAACAATTCAATAAAAACTCAGGCATTCTGAATTCTAATTACACAGTATACTAAAGTTTATACAAAGTTCATTACAAATACCAAAATTTATATCAAACACCAAAGTTCAGTACAATCAATCAAAGTTCAGTATAATCACAAAATCCAAAGTTTTTCAAATAGCCAACAGGAGCAACATCACCAAAGTTTTCAAATATCCAAAGTATTCAAAGTACAATTTAAATATCAATAGAAGTACAGAACAATCACCAGAGTCTTAGAATTATTACAAACTCAAATATTATCCTAAATAAAACATTAAAGTTCATTATCAGTGAAAATTAACTGTTCACGTTTGAGTTAATTTCGATCTAAGTTTGATTTGCGAACGTATTTTGAACAAACTTGGTCTAGTTTGAGTTTAGTTTGAATTAATTTCGAACTAAGTTTGGTTTGAATTAATTTCGAACGAACTCAATTTCGAATCGAATTTTTTACGAACTTTTTCGAATCAAACTCGAATCGAATTACGAACTACGAAATTTTTGTGCAGCCCTAAAATAAAGTACCAAGTAAGTGAGACATGATTTGAAATTTTCAACTTAATTTCACTTTTTACAATTTCATTCAACTCCAATTCGTTCCGCATCTACTCTTAACTCAATTCCGTGCTCCCAAAAAGTCCAAAAGTGATCGGTATAAAAAAATACCAATGCATGCGTTGAACTCATAGCAAAATAGAACTATTATTTCTCAGAAAAAAAAAATTCTTGAAACACAAATCTAGAATCTTCAGAAAAACAACTGAAGATTGCCATCATCATGATACCCGTAATCTAAAATCTAATCTGAATCTTAGTTTGAGAATAATTCTAAATCTTTATGATGGGCATATATCTAAATTTCTCTGATTAATAAAAATTGACATGAATGTTACAAAAAAACGTTATTAATTTGAGAATATGAGTATGGTAAATAATTAAAACAAATACGACACAATGCCATTGGCATTAATGTAAATCAATTGTTATTAATTAACTAATAAATGTTTTGTAGGCTCAAAAAATTTAAGCAAAAGTTAACATAGAAAAATCAATGGTCAAATAATCATAGTTGTTCACTTGTTCTTTATGCATTCCAAATAATAACTTTGGAATTAGAGAATAGTTCCTCGAAATTTTAAATTCGCGAATCTGAATGGAGCTGGGATCTCCTTGATGCATCCAATGAGCTCCAAATTAATCCAGATAATGTTCAACTTTAACAAAAAGAGTTTTAGGTCTGTTCGGATCACTAAGTTATTATAACTAGGTAACTAAGGTCTCTTGGTTGTGAAACATCAATCGTGCCAAGTTGTTTTTAAAGGCTATGGTACAAGAAGGAAATTTATTTCCTTCTTTTGTGGAAATACAAATCTAGAATCTTCAGAGAAACAACCGAAGATTGCCAACACTCATCATACCTGTGATTTAAATTTAAATCTAAATCTAAATCTTACTGTTACTAAAGCAATTGTGAAAAATCTTAAAAGTAAAAAACCACAGTTATTCCCTACGTTGACCTTTTCCTACTTTTGGCAATGAGACGGTACACTGTAACCCCACTCCGCCATTCTGGAAGGGGCGGATCCTTGTGCAAAACCTCAACACTGAAATTTTTCCTGGCCTTCCTGAAGAAAACCGCATCCCTTTTCTTCCACCGCCTCAAATGGGCCATCACAAAAGCCGTCTCCCCCTTTGCAAACACCTCAACTGTCTTCAGCAATGGCTCTATGAGCTCTTCGTAATATACAACGTCTGAGCCCACCACCAGATCAAAATTCTCGGTGGATGCCACATTGGTCGCATCCTGTTCATCCCCCCACCTGCCAATCGTATTAATAATATTACCATGGATAAGATTCCTCTTTCTCGTCAACTTCAACCCATTTGTGAGTCCAGCATTTAAATTTTGTAATGAGAGGAAGTGTTAGAATTACATGACCTTAACAGTGCATCTCAATCACACAAAATTTAGCAGTTTTTATTTCATTAAGAAGATTACATTATCTCATCATATTCTCATTTAATATGGATATACTGACCAGAAAGGGAGATTAGTTACCAGTTCAATCCCTCCTTCAGAAGATTACAATTTTGTCATGCTAGTTTACCTATCATGCCCCTCTATAATGTACTGTTCAAATTATGAATGCACCGTTAGTTGGATATATCCAATAATTTATCCTGAACAAAGAATAAAAAATGTTTAGAGGTTTGTTTGATCTCACAAAGGAAAATTCAACAACACGAGAACTTTAAATAGAGAGTAACTGATTGGTCAACTGACCTAAGTTGCTGCACAGAGATGAGCCCACCACGCGAGGAGATAATTGAAGAGTTCAATTCAGCATTGAATTGGAGATTCGGAAGCACATTAGGGAGATCCGTCAGAGTAACATGCGCACCGAGGAGTGCAGCGGCAGCTATACCCACAAGGCCGGTGCCAGAGCCTAGCTCAAGGATTTTGAGAGGGTTTTGCTTCAACTGGAGAGGAGAGAGAAGCAACGAGGGATTGAGGTCCAACAGGGAGACAAGAGAGGAAGCAGCAGGCCAGAGCTGGAAGGAGAGGCCTTGAGACCTGCGCTCTCTAATGGTGATTGTGGAGTTGATTGAGTGAAGACAGTGGTGATGGTCGAGCTCCTTGAGCGCAACGCTTGTGTTTTGACTTTCTTCTTGTTTTTCACCTTCGTCTGATTCGTCGTGGAGAGTGGAGAGGAGGAAATCGGGGTTTTCGTCGGAGTCTGAGCTGGCCATTAGAATTTAGAGAATGGATTAGGGTTCAAGCGGGACCGGTGTACCCCTAAGTGAGAGGAGAGATTTTGAAATTGATGGAGCTCTGAATACAATGTGGGAACTTGAATTGGGATAGAAAGAATGGGGGACAGCCGAAGAGCATTGAAGAAAAACGGAGCTTTGAAAACTTGAATAATATGGATGCCAAAAAAAAAAAAAAAAAATCGCGCCAGGTAGGGGTCGAACCTACGACCTTCTGCTTAGGAAACAGACGCTCTATCCACTGAGCTACAGGCGCCTGTTGAAGTCTAGAACCAATCTTGATTACTTATTTAAGGCACAAAAAATGTGAACATATTTAAATTATGATCAGGATTACTTTGATAACGGTTACATCAAATAACTCAAATTGATACCTAGACTAACAACATGCATACGAAACATTGTCAAAATTGTGTAAACGCCTTTCTAATTACTTTATGTGGTAAAACAAACTTTAAATTTAATTAAATAATTATAATTGTAGATTATAGGGTAAATTTCATCGAAGGTCACTAAACTTTATTCTTTGTCACGAATTGATCACTCAATTGTTGGGTGGAAATAGCATGGTATTCCCAAATAAGTTAAAGAATTTATTAATTTGCAAAATTAATGAGTTGGACCTTCACATGGCATTCCTTTAGTATTCTAGACGTAAATATTAATGGAGTGACTTGATCATAACAAATAAAAAGTTTAATAGCTTCTGAAGAATAAATCAAACTCGAGTGACCAATTCGTGACAAATCAAAAGCAAAGTTTACACTAAATTAAATTAAAATGGATCAGAGCGTAGTGAAGTTCATAATGCCGACATATAAATTCTCTTTTTCTTTTGATATTTGTTCCTTTCCTGTTCTTATTCAATTTAGAGGATAAAACAGAGTGAAGTTTGGGTCGACCAAAGCATTATGTTATGAAGATCAAGAAATTACCAGACGCTTAATCTACTTTCTCTATCACTTCATAAATGTATTGAATTAAATGGACTTACGGTTTGTACATCCGTATTTATAGCTCTCATGCCGATCCATGACTGTTAACCATCATCCTAATACCGTACTTAAGGTTATTTACAGCATTTATACTTCAAAAACGAAAACAAATATATATAAAAGAACTTCAACCACTAATTATGTGCCACGCTACTTAAGCTCAACAAAAGCTGATCAAGCAAGGAAAATAAGAAGAGAATTTGATAGCTCATTCCGAACCAGATAGCAAACAGCCCACCTGTACTAATGGAACTACTCTCATGTGACATCGGATCTTTTCATTAACATAAACCCCGTTTTAAATCCATGCACATCAGGCGGAGAGCCCTTGACAGGATGGTTTTGTTAGATCAGTTCCGGTACTAATCTTGCTAGAAATGGACGGTTCACAGTGTGCAGCATCTGGTGCTGTGCTGGATAGGATATGGATCCCATATTCCCATCCCAGGCCAACTTTGCAAAAAGAAGTTGGCTGTCATTGACGGGTTTATAGTTCACGAGAAAACCAACCAAGAAATTACCAGATAGAAGAGAACTGAAAATATTTTTTCACGACAGAACAGTCTACCTTTATCATTTTTATTATTACAATAGTAATCAATAAGCCCACGAAAAAGAAGCTTTCATTAGGATTCCCATAAACAAATTTTCAGCTCATTCCATTATTGATGACAGCACAAATAGATTATGACCTTTTCAGATCTTGAATAACAACAGAGGCTGCATTGCGGCCAGGTGCACCCATCACACCTCCTCCAGGGTGGGCCCCACTGCCACAGAGATACAACCCCTTCAAAGGTGTTCTATAACCAGACCTGTAAATTCAAAAAGGAATCATCTAAATAGCCAGTTCTAGATTTGGACTTGAAAATTCGAGGATGCTGCTGTTTTTTTTTTTTTTTTTGAAGGCCCTTGAAAGTTTCAAGCAACTCAAAATCTTCTTCGTTGAAATTTTCCATTTCTTGTTTTGGTAATTAAAGCTAGAAAAAAAAAGGAATTAAGAACAGTACCATGTCAATACCATTTTAACTGCTGGCATCAAGTAATGAAATACAACATCTCAAACATAATATTGACTTCCAGAAACCATATTGGTACGAAATGAAAAACTTTAGGAGATGAAGACATAGTTAACTTTGGAGAATGATCAAAAATTACCCAAGGAAACAGATTGTGTAATATTCTCCATAAAATAGCAAGTTGAACTATTATCCAGGACTTACCATCCTTTGGTGGGCCGCATTAGAAAAAGAGAATCTAACCCCATTGCACCATGAAATATATTACCTCCTGTTTTATATAATAGCCAAATAAGAGTTGTTAGTTAAAAAATTGGCATATAAATAAAAGTTATGAGCACTAAAAATCAAAAGATTGTTATTTTTGTCTTTCGATTACAAGTCACCATCCTCATTAAATCATATTTTGCAAACAGCATCCTCTTCATACTTTAAACGAGAATTTTTTTTCTTTAGAAATGGTACCAACGACCAACAGCATATTAGACTAAGCACGTAATACTTGCAAAAAACTGTACTCCCCTATATTATCTGGCCTTAAATCTCTTATTAGCCCTTTGCCTAGACCAAACCAAAATATAATGAAAGAAGGGGATTTGCATATTGGATACTGCACTTTAATGGAGTTGTTTGATTGAAATTCATAATCTGGTTGAGTTACTATTGCCCCTCAGAGACGGTTCATTTATTGAATATATTAAAATCAGTTATATCACTTAGTGTCCAATGCATAAAACCCAAAATATTAGGAGTTTGCTGAAAATACAAAAATATTAATGGTAGTCCTTTGCAGGTACAGTTAAAAATTGTATGTTTTCTAATTTAAAAGCATGAATCTACCAGTTAGTCCAAATTCCTTTTCCAGATCAAGAGGAGTAAGCATGTCATAGCCAACTATCGAAGAACTAAATCCTGGTGCATATTCATCAATCAGAGAGAAGCATTGTTTTGCAAATGTTTCCTGAAATTAAATGAAAAAAATATCAGATGAAGCTGAGGACTGAAAGTTTCAATGCCTACAATTAATATTAAAAAGGTTCAACACTACCAAGAGAGAGATGGAGGGAGAGGGAGGGACAGAGAGAGAGAGAGAGAGAGAGAGAGAGACCACTCCGAGATGCCTATCCAATCCGCCACATCATAGCCCCCACAATTGTGGATAGCGCTGACATAGGTTTTTTAGATATACAGGATACCACTTACTGGAGATGGGAGGCTTCAGGTCAGTACTCTGCGAGGTCCATTTACAGGGTTATGATTGGAGGGGGGAAAGTAGTATGGAGGTTCAAAGGAATCTGGAAGGCAAGAGTGCCACCAACTGTCAAGGTTTTTTCGATAATGCTACTGAAGGGGAAGATACCTACACATGATATGTTGCGTGCTAGAATCCATTGTGAGATGCCCTGTCCAATGTGCTCAAACTGCCCTTGTAAGTCGGTCTTACACTTAATCTTTTTATGCCCTTTTGCGGTGGAGGTATGGTTTGAAGTAGCCAGGGCTACTCAACATTGCAGCATGGTACCGGACACATCAATTGAAAGGATCTGGGAGCGCTCTAGAGAGAAATCGAGGTTGCAGCAGAATTTTTCAAATTCTAAATGGCTATCACTGTTTGTTTGTACGTGCTGATATATCTGGAGACAAGGAAACTCTCTGATTTTTGAGAGGAGCAGTCTGCCAGCAGAACTGCTAGCAAAGAGGATTGATGACGAGTGGCAACTTTGGGAGAAGTTCTGTGTAGTTTAGTAAGAAAGGGCATGAGAAGCCTCACAGTAGCATGCATAGCCCTGTGAAGATTATTATAGATGTAATTACCAGTATCTTGTTTACTGATGTAGCTATTTTCATAGTGACGTAATTGATGTAATAGGAGTACAGGTGCTTAGATGAAAAGAGGACTCCTCTAGTAGTTTGCGGTTCGTAATGTAACTTTTTTATTCAATACAACACTTGACAGCCACTGTCAAGTTTTTCAAAAAAAAAACAGAGAGAGAGAGAGGTTTAGGAGACACCTTGGCAGCCTCTGCCAAGTTCTCGAAAAGAAAAAAACAGAGAGAGGATTAGAAGACCACAACACAGGTGCTATTATGCAGGGTGGTGCAGGACACTAATTAACAGTACCTAAGGTTTTGCTAAGTAGCTCTCAGTTTTCAACCTCTAAAATACTAGTTTACGTTTCTGAAATATGTGTTGTGCTGTACAATGTTGATGCAAACTATTTCTCTGTCTAATACAAAACAACTTGGCAGCTGCCAAGGATTTTTTTTTTTTAAGAAAAAGGGAGGGAAGGAGGGAGGGAGAGAGACTTACTCTGACAACAGGATCATGCCAACTACCTTCGCATAGCTTGTATGGAGTGTACTGAACAAATAGGTTGACAACATGTTGACCTAATGTATTAATAAAATCAGTTTGGTTTCCTGACCAACAGATCTTATATTAAAACATGTACCTACTGTAATGACCTCACAAGCTAAAGCTATGATCACTATTCATTGGTTCCTTCTATAAGTATAAGCTGGATAAAATTTTATACCAGGAGGGGAGATTGTTTTATCTAGGATGGAAGGAATCGTCATCTCAATAAGTGGCCTTCTAGAAGGTATGCCTCGTACAGCATCCTTGTATGCTACATCAATCTCCTCCATGCTTCAAGATTCAAAATTAATTAGAAGAGAAGTGTCAATAGGAAAAATGTAAACTACTCCTCAGTTCAATATACTTTATTCAACTCAAAAGAAAAATTCAAGTTGATTTATTAACTTACCTTGACTGTGGGTCAGAGATAAAATGACAAAGTTCAATATACTCCCCCTAAGGATGGGAAGTATCTCTGTAATCCTTTAACAACATGAAATTATCACATATGCCCAACCTCACCTAATTATTTGAAGCACCCAATAACTCTCTCCTCTACCTCACATATGTAAATCTAATAGCAAGGAAGGAGGATATTGAGGGGTCTTTTACATAAATTGTGCAAATGATGGACGCATAGAACAGTTTTCATGTTTTATAGTGATATACAATTGCAAATATTATTTTCCAATCATGTGCATTATGTTTCTTTTACTTTTTCCACAGGTGTATATGTACATGGTGTATACGGACATGATATTTTGACAACTGATATGGGTATTTAACTATAACTTTTGCATTAGAATATAATTATTTAGTTTTGAACTATACCTCTCAGATCCTATATGTATGGTTCCAACATGCTCAGGGCCTCCCTCAGCAGAGCTACTTTTGCAACACTTAAAATTTGGTAGTCTATCAACTGCCATGTTAATTTTTGTTGTAGCCTGCACAAGAACAATACAGAAAAAATGAAGATCATAAATTTCCACAAATGGAAGCCGTCAATAATATAATATAGTACTATTAGCCCACTTTTAAAGATATATGGAATGAGAAGGTTACAAAAATTTAAATGCCAATTCCCCTCACCTATGCAATTTTATAACCAAATGAGGAAATGAATTTTTCTTATTGTTACACTCTACTTTCAAGTTTTCTTAAATTGACAGTAGACCTGAGTACGTGAGAGATAAAGATCAGTATTATATGTCTGAGCTCTTGAATGCAAATTGGGGTCAATTTGTCAATATTTCAGCACCGCCAAATTGTCTTAAGACTTTTGAGTGATGGACATATTCCATAAGTTTGGCAGACCAATATATTCTAGATTAAAAAAATTATATATGTTGAAAAATTGACTAGATCATTGATTTGGTAATAAAGAATCTTACGGAGCTATAATCCAAGTTTCTAATAGATAAGAGAAAATCATCAGAAAGAAAGTTGTGAGGCACTAGTTCCTGCAACAAAACAAACCATAAAATACGACACAGTAATTACTTTTCCTTTTTCTTTGCCTATAAGAATGTGTATTCTTAGATGGGGTCTATAAATGAGTTACCACAAAAGTTTTATGAGCAGTGGCATTTGAAAGAACGACAGAAGAATGCACCTCAGATCCATCAGCCAACACTACCTGCAAAGATAAATTTCAAAAGCCACAAGCTATACATTGTACAACAGAAAGCCATATGCTCTGTTCAGTTTTAGTAAAGTACCGGTACAAGTTTCACTGACTCTATTCCACGTCAAATTTTCGTTCTACTTATCGTGCTTGCTTCTTTTGATTAGGTATGCAATTGAATGAGGGAAATTGGAGTGAATAGAGGCTTACTTGACCTAAATGAACCAAATTAATGGTGATAGTATGGTACTGAGGTAAAGCTGTGTGCCAACCAAAATTGAAATCTTGCAGTGTAAATATAAAGAACTGCTCACCCCTATTGCTTCTTTGGTGTTGACATCTACAAGGAGATGTTTCACCTATACAAATAACACTGAAACAATTGAAGTAAAATAACATGAAAATACTTGAGATAAGCTAGTACATAGAAGATTGGACATAAAAAATTTACGAGTCATGGTACAGAAGAGGAATACAGTATCAAACCTATTCTAAAGGTGAGTGAATACATCTCAATATAATCATTCTTTTTGACACACTCAAATATACATGTATATTTTTCATTCATTTTTGGGTTAGTTCTTAGCCTATTTCTGCTTAATTGGTAGTTCAGGCAGGAATTAATGCTTAAGTCAGGTGTTAAAACGACTTCTTGGTATAATAGTGGCTATTCCATAATGAAGGAAACTGATACAATGGCCCTATTAGATTTCTGCAAACATGATAAAGTGAATGAACACAATAAGCAAACAGCAATAATAAAAATACTACAAGAGAGAAAACACCTGCTCTTTAATTGTTTGCAAAAAATAAAACAATTATTGCACTAGCAGCTGAGATGAGAACTAACTAGGATTTAGAAAAAGTAAAAATTGGTCATTTGTGCATAACAATAGGCCCCAGTCAACCCACACATTTTCAACCTTTAGGCCTCAGTTGCCGACGCCAAGATAGAAACTTTTTTTCTCCTCTAAATTGATTTTACCGCCTTTTTACATTTTTTGAGTCTTCTCTTATTTATTGAATACCTTTTGCTAAACGCAAACATCCTATAATGAGGAGAAAAACCAAACTTTATAGTAATTTTGTCAGAAGCCAAAGGAAAGGACAAACTTCTGCCCGGGAATAATAAAAAATGAGTGTTTCTTGCTATAAGCAATGTGGAAAGAACTCAAGGACACTTTCTGCGAATACAAACAAGTGATTTCTTGCAATAAGGGTCAAAATAAAGTACCTCTGCATTGGTCATAATGTGGACCCCGGCTTCAAGAGCAGCTTTACTTATAGCTGAGGAAACTGCACCCATTCCACCTTCGACATAGCTGTAAATATTAATGTTTGTTCTCTTAAAATACCATCTTCATATTAGAGTCATATTCTGCATAATGATACCACTTTCGGTTTCAGTATTGGTAGTTACCAAAAGAATGTCACAGATATTGGTTTAGGCTGCTAAGTAACTCCTCTTGGTGATAAAATGTCTTTATGTTTTTCGCAGGTTCTAAAATAAGTGGTAATCTACTCAGTGGTATATTCTGGTGACATGTTGAACCTCACCAATCAGGGCCCAGTTCAATTGAAGAAAGAAAAATCTTACGACCAAATGCCTCGTTCTCCTTTAGTTTCTCCCATCACATGGTGTAATAAGACATACCCTGAGCCAGGTGCATGTGGTGTTCCCTGTACAGGTTTTACATACAGAAGATAGTAGTATGAAACTCGCATCAGCTGTTTTCACGATTTTTACATGAAGTGTGTGTTGCTAGAACTTATTTTACAATCATAAGGACTATAGAGACATGAAGTGGCAATTTTTTCAAATTAAAAGGTAACATATTGCTTATTTTACTAATGATACCCCAATTTTTCCTAAATAAAACCCAATTATTTCATAACATCTGCAAATATGACCCAGCAATTGTACTTGTTTGACATTAAAGAGCATCCCTATAGGGACAATTTGCCTCCAAATCTAATTAAGTCCCTTCCTCTCCAGTTCAATAGGAAAATAACATAAGTTAATGATACTAAAGTACTTTTAAAGGGGATATAGATATAAATAATGGGTACCTTTCAAATTTTCTCCTAATTCTACAAAAATCAAGCGTAAAAGAAAGGGTTGAGGACTTGTTACCATAGTGCCGATGACAGAATCAGTTGCAAGTGTAGCCTTCAAGACCTCTCCCTGCAAAGTAGTCAGCAATGGTATCAGATTTCAATAATGTAGACTCTCGTTTTGATAGATATATGTTTGGATATGAAGTAGATAGTTTCAATAATGCAAGGATATTTAGAAATAGTAATACTTCAGAGGAACAGAAAGAGTCCAGTCAAAATTTGAATATACTTTTTGTTCTTGTATCTATTCCACGCAATAGTAACAAAACCAGTGGAAAGGCAAAAGATGCTGATTCTTTCCAGAACAATACCAGTGTATACCAGTACACACTGCCCAAAAACACAAGACAAACAGGTAAATAGTGTAGACCCAGGTTACTTCAATGCTTTTCTCAAGCCTCTTTTGGTTAATTGAGAAGCAACCAAATAAAAAGATTGCAAATTCCAATTTAGGAAGGAAAATGCAAAAGCACCAAAAGAGAAGCATAATTAAAAGGACAGGAAATTGGGAATAACCTCGAACCAATTGTTTAGGACCTTTGATGCCGGTGAAAGTAGCAGATCCATAAAATCTCTGGAAAAAGGAAAAAAGATTAAAAATGTCCCATTACGGTATTAAGTTAATAGAGAATCAAATGAGGAAGAACAAAGAAGTTGTGTTCATACAGAGAGGACAAAATTATAACTATGGTTATGTCAATACCGGTCGAAATGGTACTAATTAAGTTGAATATTTTCCCAATGTTTGTCTTTTGTTTATTTGCCTTCTATTTAGTTGTCTTCGTGTCTATTTAAAATTTTCATCAGGTAAGGGCTAATCAAATTTTCATCAGGTAAGGTCAAATGAAGAAATTTAAATTTCTTAAAATTGAGTTGCCAGCTAAGGGCTAATCAAATACATCGACTTACACCATGTCCTTTTGTCCTAGTGTGACAACATGTTGGAGGCAGCGGCTCCAAAATGCAGATTTGTGAAACTTATCCTTCATTTTATCAGCTAGAGATGGTAAATCGTGAACCAGCTCTGGTGGTGGTGAATCAATAATGAAATCCATGAATTTGCAGAATTTTTCCAACTGCATTTCATACCTATACTGAATGATAAAAAGCAATTTGAGTATTTATGTACTATGGGGAGCTCCAACTGAACAAGTTCAATTGATCAACTCCAACTGCAAAGCACTTGAGTTCAGTGGAGAGATATTGCAATCTCATTTTTATACATAAGAGATAAAGTAAATTACAATCGAAATACTTCCACGACCTTGGGTATGCTATTGCATCTTTTTTGGAGAAGTTGGCAATTTCTGATTGGTTCAGGTCCTTGTCGGGGCCCAGTAGAAGTGATTTGCCATCAAGGCATGGTGTAAAGGATGATGGCTCCCGCCGATAAAGCTTCAAGCCATGTCTCTCCAACTCTAGATCCCTTTGAGAGTAATGACAGGATAAAATAATCAGAATAGTTTGGTTGCAGCATGATCATTTTCATAAACATAACCTATTAGATGTTAAACACTCAAGATTCACGAGGTACCAAATGTTTCAGCCTATACATAATATTAGATGTTAAAATCGAAGGTATGCGACTAAAATTCATTCAGTCTACGGGGACCCCAACCAGAGTGACTAACAGTGAAATTTGGAGAAGAATTGGATCATACACGTCTGATGGAGATATGCGGGTGTGTGCCTTGGGGGACTTTAATGCTGTAGCTTCAGCAAATGAAAAGGCGGGTGGATCCAGTTCCTTGGGGTCTAACAATCGGGCCTTTAGCAGATGGGTGCAAGGGGCAGGGCTACTAGATCTGGGCCATCAAGGCCCAGCTTACACCTGGTCTAACAACTAGGACGGCAAATCCAACATGGTGGAACGACTTGACCGAGTCCTGGCTTCTCTTCAGTGGACCTTGACTTTCCCCAAATCCTCAGTTTTTCATATCCCGTGTTTTCATAGCGACCACATGCCGATTCTTCTCAGAACGGATCCAAAGCCCAATTAGGAGAAACACCAAGTTTCGGTGCGAGAACTGGTGGCACCTGCAGCCGGAATTCAGGGGCATTTGTGAAACTGCGGTCCAGAAAGCTTCTAACCAGTGGTGCCTGGTCAGACAAGGGCTGAAAAGGGAGGTGCAAAATTGGAAGGTGATCAGGTAATCACCTGATGCAAGACTCAAAGAAATAGAAGGTAAAATGCTTAATCTCAATTCCTCACCCTCCTCTTCTAATGTCAGGAATCTTGAATCGGAGTTGCAAAGAGAGCATGATGCGTGTCTAGCGATGCAAGAGCACTTCTGGCATCAACGGGCGAGGGTGAAGTTGGCATTGTTTGGTGATAGTAATACCCGCTATTTTCATGCGTTAGTGGTTACCAGACACAGGAACAACCAGATTAGAGCGATCATGGGAGGAGACGGTGGCTGGGTGACATACAGAAAGGCATTCGCTCCCTGTTTGTGGACCACTTCAGGATAATATATGCAGGTTCACCGTGTGCTGAACTGCAGTCAGTTTACCCACCTCAAATCCTCCAAGCTCTGCCTAAATTACCTAACCTGATCCTGGATCACCTTGAGGCCTTACCTTCACCAGATGAGATACAAAGAGCGCTAAACTCGCTTGGTCCCAATAAGTCCCCGGGGCCTGACAAGAACCATGATGCAAGAACTGAACATGTTCTCTAGTGTTTTGGGGCAGCAAATTGGGCCTCTCAAGAGCAATATTTGGTTTAGTAGAAGGATAGCTCAGGGGCAAATTGAAGATGTCGCAAGTATTTTCATGGTTCCCCTTAAGTCAGCAATCAGACAGATACTTGGGGCCCAACTGATGCCTTAGCATACGAGTTCCTAATTGATAAATTTGTGGGGAAATTGCAATCCTGGAAAGCAAGGTTACTGTCTCAATTGGAAAGGCTCGTGCTGATCAAGGCGGTGCTTCAATCGCTTCCCGTCTACTACATGGCTACATCAAAAGTTCCAGGTCGGATTCTCAAAACCCTGACTGGTTACATTCGCAAGTTTTTCTGGGGGCAAACTGGAAAAGACCGTTTCTTGGCATATGTGGCATGGGAAAGATAACTAGGCCTTTCTTAATGGGCGGATTAGGAGTCAGAGCTCTGGACAAGGTGAATGAAGCATTGCTCCTTAAGTCGCTATGGAGACCGGCGGCAAATGCGGATTCGCTCTGGGTCAATGTGGCAAGGGCAAAATACATACCCAAATAGCAACCTGTGGCACTCAAAAAGGAACTATGGCTGTACGGCTTTTTGGAGAAATCTGATGGGTCTGCACGATAAATTGCTTCCTATGTTGTCTTGGAATGTGGCAAATGGCAATTATTGCTCAGTCTACGGGCAGCCATGGGCACAAGGGATGATTAACCTGAGACCACTGCACAAATCGCATTACAGATGGAAGTTGAGTGAGCTGGTGGATGTAAACACGGGTGGCTGGGATGTGGAGAAATTGTTGAGTAATTTTGGTATGACTCAGACAATGACCATTCTATCTTCTGTAAGACCGCCAAATCAAGAGGCAGGTGAGGATTCTCTAGTTTTCACCCTTGCAGGAAATGGGGTCTTTTCAGTAAGAAAGGCATATGAAGCACTAGCGCAAGAAGGGACCCCTCTGCAACAGCATAGCGGAGAGGTGTGGAAGCTGATCTGGGACAAAGGCGAGATAGTTCCAAGAATCAGGCTATTTGCTTGGAAACTTATGCATGAAGCCCTTCCATTAGCCAAGGTAATTCAACCTAGAACTGGGAAGGGGGACCCTATTTGTGCAACTTGTGGGCAAGCGGAAGAGGACCTGTCTCACATGCTGTGGCAATGCGCTTTCTCTAGGTGTTGTTGGCTTACTGGGTCCTTGCCAATTAGATCCGATAGGCTACCCAATTCGGTACAACAGGTTTTTCTATAGTTTAATACTGATGAAATGATTGAGAGGTGGCCGCAATTTCTTAATTCAATATGGGCAACTTGGAGGTGTCGCAATGATCGGGCCTATAGTGGGTTAGAACCTTCCTTTGGGAAATTCCAAAAATAAAAGATGCAGATTGACAGAGAAACGTTGTGTGCTGGTACAGGAGTGGCAAAGAGACGAAAAAGACGGCCAGCTGGGATGCAAACGCCTTCTGAGTCTCAATCACTGTCACACACGTGTTTTACGGATGGGTCCTGGAAGGAAAATTGGGCAGGAGGTACCGGTTTTGTTTTAGAACTCAATGGTGAGTTACAGGTGTATGGTTCACATGGAGTGACAGCAGGTTCCCCCCTTCATGCTGAGGCAATTGCCCTTCTCCAAGGGTGAATTTGCTAAGGCGCAAGGTATCACAGCATGCTCATTCCTATCTGGCTGTAAGGTTCTGGTAAATGCGGTGTCTCAGTTTCAACCTCCAACTCAAATTGAATGGATGGCTTTTAAGGAAGCGATGCAAGTATGGGAAATTCTGAAGGGAAATAGCAGCTACACCTGCTCCTATATCAGTAGAGAACTGAATACCACTGCTGATCTTCTGGCAAGGAAAGGTCGTGAAGAAGGAATGGGCACTGTTGGATTTACTTATCCAACCTTTAAAATCTAGAGGTTTGGAGCTGGCTTAGACCCATATAGGTGGATTCTGGTATTAGTTTCTGTAATAGGAAGTTTGAATGTCTGATGTAATGGTACTGGTCTAGCCTACGGGCATTGTAACACGCAAAAAAAAAAATGTCAGTTGTGTGATACCCTGTTATGCAACTCAACACCCAACAAAACATGGAAAAATGAGGATGAATGGATAACAAAACATGGAAAAACGAAAAGTAAGCAAATAGGCTGAAACATTATCAGATCAGTACCAATGCATAGCCTGTCGTCATATCTCTCTTCCTTCCTGTGATGGAAGTTATGGTACACGAAATCTGGTATAAACAATGCACAGAAAACGTCCCCAGACAATGTACTAGTCACAGAGGCAGTTCAGCTGTACAGTACAAGTGAGGGATAAAGCGGGAGAAAGATGTGACCAGTGAACCTAATAACAGAAGGTCGGAGAAGGCTCTGGAGGTAGCTACAGCGTGAGAACTTGAACCCAGGCACGATCTCCTCCGTCACTGCGGCGCCTCCGACAAGATGGCGGCGCTCCAGCACAGCCACCGAGAGGCCGGACCTCGCCAGGTATGCTGCCGCCGTCAGGCCGTTGTGGCCACCGCCAATCACTACCGCGTCCCATTTCTTCGTCGCCACTAAATCCTTCTCCGGGGAAGTGGTGGGGGAGAAGCGCCGGCGGGAGGAGAGGACTCGTGTCAGCCGAGACATGGGAAGAGACGAAGAGTGTCAGTGAGACAGTGAGCGAGACAAAGGAGCAGACGGGAGGAGAGGACTCGTGTCAGCACTTTTTGGTTTATTGTGTCTTGATTCTCGAGTCACTGCGAGTTTATTCTGATATATCTCTATGTCAGGTATTGCGCGGCATATTGTGCAACGGGTTACGGGTGGCTCGATTAGCAACCTCTGAGATAATCTGAAAGTAAGTTTGAGTGAATTTTTAGAAAACTCAACCGTTCAAATACGTTCTGCACGAATCTCAAAGCTGAGATAATATTGGCCTGTGCTATGCCGAATAGGGATCCGTACATGTCAGTCACGTAAAAGTTGAGATAATCTCATAAGATACGAGCCCCTTTCCTGATGTGTGATGTGCAAGTAGGACTGTTACATGCTCGTGAATTGATATTGAACAAATGGAAGTCTGTTCGTATAGAGGGCTGTAAACGAGCTGGCTCGGGCCGAGCTGGGCCTTGACTCAGCTCGTTAATTCTGGCCCGAGTCTGAACCGAGCGAGCCGGACCTAGAGGTCCCGAGCCAAAAGTCTTGGCTCAGCTTGTGACAAGCCAGCCCGAGCTGATGAGCTGGCTCGTTGGGTTTTATTGGGTTGTTATTATACAAATTCAAAATAAAAAATAAGAAAGCTCATTCAAAAAATTTAAGAAATCGTCCAGCAGGCACATCTTTAAGCAACTGAAGCCCATATTATTTCTTCCCAAACCGAAAATACATCAATTTTGCATAATTGCGCCTTTGAAAATGAGACTGGACTTAAAATTATACGGGGCTAAACCCTAAATCCACTGTAGCTTAACGAGCCGAGCTGGCCCGGTCCGAGCTGATCCCTGGCTCAGCTCGTTTATTTTGGCCCGAGCCTGAACCGAGTTGGCTCGTTCCACTACCGAGCGAGCTAGAGACGAGCCGCGAGCTTTTTTGACAGCCCTAGTTCGTGCTCAATTTATTAAATTATTAATGAATAACAAGCGAGTTAATTCGAATTGCATGACCGAGTTGAAAACTCAACTCATTATCAATTTAAGTTGACTCGTAACAATTAAATAGATGTTTAGATTTTAAGCAATTTTATTTTTTTAAGGACTAAACAATACATGAAAAAAAAAACAAAATTAACCTACGATATTTGAAGTGCACTATTATAGTAACTTGGAAATGGGTTGAGTCCGGTTGTGATATGTCATTTGGAATCAGATTTAGGTGACTTGAGTTCGATCGAGATTGGATGTGACATAACTTCATGTAACTCTAGTTGGTAACAAATGAATTCATATCTGCTCATACTCAATTTATTAAGTTAATGAGTCGACCTAACTCAAACTAATAATGAACAAATTATTGATGAATATTTAACAAACAAGTTACGAACGAGTCACATACTATCTATGCAGCCCTCCGTGCAAGAGCCTTTGCTCTCTAAGTTCTTGGTTATGTGAGATGTCATGAGTTCGAAATCCGGATGGAAAAATCTTTTGTTTGTTTTAATAACAAGAGTATTAAATAGTTGGATGGCTTAACCTCTAATTTTTACTCAAAAAAAAAAATTTCTTAGCATACAATGCTGCAACTTTTTCCGAACCTGTCTAGCGGACTTTCAAAAAATCTAATTTTACAAACGAGTTCTGAGCACGGAATCTATAAGAAATAAAAGTGGAAACTGATCTTTTGCGTAAAATAAAAAACATAAGAAGATAAATATGTTGAAATTTATTACCATATGTTCTGAATATTTATTAAGATTTTTAATAAATAAAAAATTTAACTCAAAGTTCTGCCATTGTTAAAATTTACAGATATATTTTAAATATTATTTTCTACGTGCTCCTAAATTGTCTTGTGAAAGAAGAAAAAAGACATGCACTAGAAAATCAATTACAGTACATTGTGAACGTTGATTGATATTATTTTAATCGATAAAAACATCATTTTATGTCCTAAAATTTACAAATATACTCTAGATAACACATTAATTATATTTGCTTGTAAATTACTTTGCTCAAAATAAAAAACATACAACATATGTAGGGCTGCTAACGAGCCGAGTTAGCTCAAGTTCGGGGTAACTCGAATTCAACTCGAAAAAATAGCAAGTCGAGTCGACTCGAGTTGAGAATCCGAACTGAGCTGGCTCGCTGACTCGAACTCAACTCACGAGTAACTCGAGTTGACTCGTGACTCGTAAATTAACTTGTGATCAGTGATTCTAATTACCTACTAGTAGCCTAGCACTTTGAATTTGAAGATGTTGAACTGTTGACATGTAATAAACTATTTCCAAAAAAGTTCATTTGTTCAAAAAGCAACAGTCCTAGCAGAAATTCTTGTAAATATTCACGTATGTCATAGTTATTTTGCTTACCGATAATAAAGGACATTCCTTGAAACACTGTTCACTTGTTCAAAAAGTCAAAATATGAAATGCAGATACTGAACTCAACCGAGTCCGAGTTGAAATGAGCGAACAGAGTCCAACTCGAACTCAACTTGAACGCGATGGAAATAAATTCCGACATATTTCACTGCATAACATACGTTTAGGGCTGACAATCGCCAAAAATTACTGGAGACTTCAACTAAAATCTGATAATCGCCAAAAATTACATATAACTTATAAATATAGTGTTGCACTTGCCAGGCCTGTGAATTGTTAAGTGCACAACAAAACAAAAAATACGACATATACGAATTTTTGTTATAACGGAAAAAAATATCTACAGCGCATTATGAATGTTTATTAATGTTTTTAAATCAATAGACCACGTTTCAAGTCCGACGATCACCAAAATTTACAGATATACTCAAAACACGTTCTGAAAATTTCATTTATTGCATATATTATGCAAATAAATATCATGGATTTCATTTACAAAACGCGTTCTGAAAATTTATCTCTGAGAATAGTTATTATCTTATCTTTTTGTTTTGGCGCAAAATACTCCATGAGCACGTACAAGATAATATTTAGCGCGCATGTATCCAGAGGCGGAACTTGATTTTGAGTATAAGGGACTAAATGACTAAATATCATATAATTAAAAAATATTATAATAAAAACCAAAATCTATATAACACGAGATCATATGATTCTTCACAGACAATAAATAACATGTTGATAAAAAAAAAACATAACATATTCATATACCTTCCTTATTTTAAATTTTTCTATAGTTCGCTATTTTCTGTTTTTAATATGTGGCTTCCCTTTTCTTTTCTTTTTCTTCTAAATTTCTAAATTTAAAAAGTTATTAGAAAATAAGTTTTTTCAAATTTAGAATGCACGGTTATTAGAAAGCAAAGCAAAGCAAAAAAGTTTTTTTTTTAATTTAGAATGCATGGTTAAAGAATCCGTGGCTTTCTTATTTTAAATTTCTAAATTTTCAATAGCGAAAGAAAGGAAATTTATTTTTCTGCTTTTTTTCTTATTTTAAATTTGGAATTTTCTTTTTTAGAAAACGAGGCCTAAGAGTATAATTGAAAAAAAAAAATCTTTTCTCTAACTGTGCATTTTAAATGTCAATAACTTTTATTTTTTTCAGTAACCGCACTATTATTATTTTCCTAATTTATTTTGTACTTTTCTATATTTAATAACTTTTCCAAATCAGTTGTTCATGTGAAATGGTAAGTGAATTCAGATCCAGTGAAGTAACTCAATTTCTGGGTGTTAGATCGGGATCGTCCGATTCGAATCCGCGACAATACATGCCGAAGTGGAGAAAAATGAATAGAGTAATACACGGATCCCCTTAAGGAACTCAATTTTTCAAATCCTGACGCAATCTCAAGCGACGGATTCGAATCGGATGGTTTCGATCCAAAATCCAAATATTGGGTTACTTTAGGGGATCCGGACCCTGATAAGTTGGATAGCCAAAATAAAGAAGGGATATGTTATTCTTACACATATGTCCTTTATATTTTTTTATTATCACAGGGGTGACAAGTACATATAAAATAACAATTTTAGTAAAAAATTTATATACTTGTTAAACAAAATTGAAAACCTTAAGAGTTTACTTAGCTACCCTTATCTTATACTGCCTTCCGCCCCTGCATGTATCCGTAATTTTAATGTTTTTAAAACTAGAACAAAGTCTCTGTTGATTAAAAGCTTAATATATACATTAGGAGTGCGTTGTATATTAATTCAAACTTATTGATCATCGTTATATGTGGTGTATTTTTTAGTTTAGTGCAAAACAATTCTCGAACACGTGCAAGCTAATATTCAGAATATATCTGTAATTTTAATGAGAACTTAATATATAATCTCTGTTGATTAAAAATATTAACAAATATTCACAGTATACCGTGAATAAATAACAACATATCTGTCGACATAATATAAAGAGTAAGACTAGCTAAGATACTTTGTAAAGCACAAATCGATCCGTACTATGAATTCATATTTCGTTTTCGAAGTCCAAACAATCGATCCTAACTGTTCGACACCATTTTCATGTGAAAATGTATTTGTAGTTGTAGATCAAATTTCATTTTATTTTTTATAACTTTTGTACTATTTTTTAAAAATAAGTAGAAAATCACGTAACTTAAAAGATTTAGACCATACGAAATTGTATTTGCATCGGAATACCTAAATCCACAAAATTTCGAATATAAATCCGATCCATTTGCACCCTAGACGTTGATATTTTATAAATTGCTGTGTCGTGCCGTGTTTAGGTGTTTTCAGAACCCGTCAAGAGCACGATAGAGGCAACATTGTCAGCACATCTTGGCAAACAAGGCAACAGAAGAAGAAATCTGAGCCAATAAAGGAACAAGTGTTACCAATGCGAGAGCTACAGATAAGCCAACTGAAAGAGAAAAGGAAGCTGAGGCTTTTGAGCAGAACTTAAATCAAAGGCATTTCTCAAGGTTCGCTCTTTTTATAACACTTGTTTAGAATTATCGGATCCACCGATTCCATGACTGCCATTATCACATTGTCATCAAGTTCGCCATGTTATGTCAACACGTAAAATTATCTGGACGCGCAACACGTCACATCTTGATAAGGCGTATTTCAATGTGTCGTGCTCTTTTTTTATAGATTCTAGTGACTTATTACTTTAAAAATGTATACTGATATTTAAAAAATATGAAACATTATCCGAAAAATTGAAAATAAATTATACCACACCTCTAAGTTTTTTTTTTCAAAATATTTTGTAGTATTTTGATATAATTTGAGAAAATATTTGTAAGCAGTGATTTTTTTTTTCCAAAATAATCTAAAATATAAGAAATTATATGCACCGTGCCATGCCATACACGTGTCTAGACGTACCAATTTAAGAAAAACATAGAACACAACACGACAAAGGACACATAACGAACACGTCTGACAAGATATGGCACAACTAGACATACCGTGTAGTTAACTGTGCGTGCCATATGCATTTCCAATACACTATGCTTTTGCAATACACTCCTCTATAATGCTGTAAATGAGTCGAGTTTAAGCGAGTTACCTCCAACTCGTGCTCAGCTCATTACATAAATGAGCGAGTCAACTCGAGTTGGGATAGTAATAACGAGTTGTAGAGCCAACTCGAATTCAGCTCGTTATCAACTCGAGTTGGCTCACAACTCGTTTAACCAGTTAATTTTCTTAGTTATATACTACTAGTAGAAGAATTTATCTAAATACAAATAATTAAAATAGCCTAGTAATAATTTATCTAAATACAAACAATTCAAACATAATCTAATACATAAGTGATAGGTCCACTCAAAGAAAACAACAACTTAGTAAGTTAGCCAACTCGAGTTATAAATGAGTGAGTTGGGGTACGCTCAAACTCAGCTCATTTATTAAATGAGTCAGCCAACTTGAGTTGAAACTGATTCGAGTTGTAAATGAGCGAGTTACGAGTTTGAGCAATTTTGCCCAGCGGTCATAAATTATGGTTTTATGACCGCAGGCGGTCGGGACGCCGATTTTTTAATTAATAAAAAATAAAATAAAAAATATTTATCGCGTGTTGTTTATGTTAGAAATCCAAATATAGATAAAACGAGATCATTTATCTCGTCCCACGGGACGTAACAATTTATCCCTCTCACTAATTCAAATTCGTAATCCTGCTAATCTAACTAAGAAAAAAATTCTGAAACGGATTTAATCTATCCCGTCTCACATTTTTTCCTCTGTTAACTTATTAATTAAGAAGAGAAGAAACAAAAAAAAATTGTAGGACGGAATAAATTATCCCATCCCACAAACTTTTATTTTTTCTTTGCTTAATCTATTAGCTTAAGAAAAAATTAGCGGATTACGAATTTGAATTAGTGGAACGGAATAAATTGTCTTGTCCCGTCGAATGAGATAATCAGTTCCGGTTTACCTGAATATCAAAATTTCACCAAATCAATCCTCTTCCGCGATATTTTATTTATTTATTTTCGATTAATAAAAAAATCGGGTCGGGACGTCCGGACCTGACACGGTTAGTAGGACCGCTTTCGCACGCACTCCCTGTCCACTAGCTGGGTCTTTAGAAATATCATGAGCCGAGAGGATAAGACCTTTTGGAGGGCTAAAATGGTAGTTTCACGCGTCAGATATTTTTGCCACCATTCTAGATGGCTGATGGCCCCACACATCACGTGGGTACTGGATTCATCCTTTCCTTTCAAGCTGCCAAAAGGCAATAATATCTCATGAAATTATGCGAAAAAATACTATGAAGTTCGACAATTACATATTTTAGGGATAGTAAATTACTTATATGACCCTAAAAGATACTTATCACTATCAGCTTTTAATACTGTCAAAGTTATTTTGTTGAGTCGCGTCCTTTGCACATTATTTGACTTTCGGGTTGGGCTCAGATAACCAACGTGCAAATCGCTAATGATTTGAATATTTGGTTTACGTAGATTTATCTAATAATTGAGAGGGCGCATCAAATCGACAATTCATAAACTATTTATAGATTTAAAAGCGATAAAAATAGCGTCTTTCAAATTATTTACAAAATGTTAATAGAAGCGTACCACGGAATTTTATTTTTAGATTATTTTCATCGAAGTAATATTTATTAAGTAGATTGAGATTGCAATTCATATTTGATATAATCAGGAAAGTATAATTTATCATTGTTCAAAATTCTATGAAAATTAAACATTTGTTTATGAGTGTTAGTATACATTTCAACTTGCTAAGATGATCGGTGAATTTAACACTAATAATTATAAATTCGACTTCAAAATAACAAATTTGAATTGTTGAAATCAATTTACAAAGTGATACATTTGTATTTTATATGTAATAATTTATTTATTTATTCAGTAACAACTAAAGTTGTCAACAAATAATATTTATAAGTATCAATTATTTTTTCACAATTTTTGGACCACTTAACTCTACAATAAGTAAAATTAATATATTTTCATCAAACAAATCAATATCAGTTCTCTTTTAAAATCAATATAATAGATTTTAGAACTGAGTTTGATTATTTTGATAAACTTGATTACATACAACTTCACTTATTACTCTATTGATCGAAGTAATATACAGCAATATTTTCATATGTCAATATTATTATGAGGAGGGGTCTACTTACAACATCTTACAACAATTTGTTTTCAAACGGTCGATCCAAACCGTTCAACATGATCTCCATATTAAAATGTGCTTGGAGATCAAATTTTACATTTTTTTGAATTTTTTTTACTATTTATTATGTATTTTACAAAACTATTGTTTTTAGACAACTATGGAACACTGAAAAACAACAGTTTTGTAAAATATTTAATAATTAGTTAAAAAATTCAAAAAATATAAAATTTGATCTCTAATAACATTTTAATATAGATATCATGTTGAACGGTTTGGATCGACCGTTTAAACTTTGAAAATTATAAAACCGAATTATTGTAAGATGTTGTAACTTACAAATATTGTGAGTGGATCCCTCCTCTATTATTATATCATTTCAAATAAAGATTTATATTTAAACAAATCGAACTGATCGGAAAAAATCTCGAATTTAAAAGAATTATCAATTTCATCTTTATTTTAACAAATTCAGAAATCATATTTGTTTTTCTATTGAAAGATTTGTACGTCGCTACTCCAGGTGCAACCACTACAAAAAAACCCATTGGATGGACCAGGGGATATTCGCGTTCGGAGGGGGTTAAAAATCAACTGCTCCCAAGAGCAACATTACTAATCCTACACCATCGCTATTGACCGTGCGATCAAAACGGAAATGAATCTCTTTCGTCGTAATCTAAATGGCCAGCGGTACACTGACTACTCGCTCCAATCTATAAATCTAGGGTTTAGTGGGAAGCTTGATTTCCTCGTGCATTCTATAGAGGTGGGTTGGCTTCTCCTCCCCCTCAGTCGGTTCTCTTTAATCAGATCTAGGTTTCTCTCCTTTCGTTTCTTCCCCGTTCAAAATGGCTGCGACTGATGTCGAGTACCGTTGCTTTGTCGGTGGACTAGCCTGGGCCACCGACGATCGCGCCCTGGAGGAGGCCTTCAAGACGTACGGCGAGATTGTGGAGTCCAAGGTACGATCTACTCATCTCTTTTCATTATTCTTATCATGGTTTATATTTCGTATTTCTATTTTCTGAAGGTTTTGTTACCTCTTCATGTGTTGTCAGATCTGTTTATCTCACATTTTTAATTGAGCAAATACTGCATATTTCGGTATTAACGTAGTTGTCGTGCATTAGTCTTTGTGAAGGCTGCATTTGTTTTGTTGATTAGAGAGACAGATTACAGTCAAATCTTGGCATCGCGTCTAAATCTGTACTTTCAAATAGATATTTTCTTGATCTGCAGATCGAATCTGTGGAAGTGCTATTTTCCAAATATAACTAACAAATAATGTTTTAAACTATACGATCTTAGAGGCATATCATAGAACTTGACAAATTGAAGCTTTTTCATGGACGCAGATCATTAATGACCGTGAGACCGGCAGATCTCGTGGATTCGGCTTTGTGACCTTCTCCAATGAGCAGGCAATGCGTGATGCCATTGCAGGGATGAACGGTCAGGACCTTGATGGCCGGCAGATCACTGTCAATGAAGCCCAGTCTCGCCGCAATGGTGGTGGTGGTGGAGGTGGAGGCTTTGGTGGAGGTGGCGGTGGCGGCGGTTACGGCCAGCGCCGCGAGGGCGGTGGTGGTTATGGTGGCGGCGGCGGCGGTTACGGCCAGCGCCGCGAGGGCGGCGGCCGGGGTGGTTATGGAGGCGGCGGCGGCGGTTATGGTGGTCGTTCCTCAAGGGGTGGCGGTGACTCTGATGGTAACTGGAGGAACTGAGTTGAAATTAGGTTTAAAGGTCGTTTGAGTTTGGTACTGTTGTGTCCGTGCTTCTGTTCTGTTTTAAATTTTGACCGTTGGGTGATGCTGTTCGCTTATGGTTCGAAATGTAGGTGTTCTTATTTTCGGTAGTGATTAAACTATGGTGCATTGCTTGGTAATTGAGAAATTATAATGGCAACTATTAGCTGAAATATTGTTATGTGTTTTTGTTAGCTCTATGGTGTTATGTTCTTTTACCCGGCGATTGCTGAACGTGCGTGTCGCCTTTTTGTCAATTAGGCAACTCTGGAAATAAATCTGCTGTTACAGGAACCTGTCATTCTAATCCAATAAATTGATTTTGTTGAGATTCGCGTATGAAAAAATTCCTCCGATTGAGATTCGTGCATAAAAAAATTGAATGGGTTGGGATCGGAAAAAAATAGTAGATTTATTTCCAGGCAACTATAGCTGTGTTTTACTGGAGGCTCGCCGTTGGGATTTGGGAGCAGTCGAACAGCTTTCAAGAGCTATAACATATGGCACTTTATCAAACATTTTGGTGTGCGAGTTAAAAAGAAAATTTATTAAAAAAGAATTAATGCGAAAAAAAAAAAAAAGCTATCAAATGAACTTTTGACCGCCTAAACATTAAAAACCCATCATCAGAGTTAAAAACCCATCATCAGAGTTAAAATAGAGACGATGAAGGTTGTACCTTTGTACCAGTGAGAAATTGGAGAGGAGAGCTACTGTTTTGTTTAGGATCTGGGTTAAACACCAGATTTGATCGGATCAACCGTCAGGAGCAATTTTGTCATTTAAAATTTATTGTAGTGTTCACAGATATTTGACCGCCTAAACATTTAATAATTATTGAAGGGGGTTATGTAGCAATTCCGGGTGCTAGTCAGGTTGGGTTCTCTCGGGTTACGAAGCATCGATTTCCTAAACAAATAGTTTTTCTAGGGTTAGATTTCGGGTACACATTTTGACAGGGCTGTTTTAAACAAAGCTGTTAAACCCATTAGTACGGCTGATGTAGTAGTCTGGAGCTTCTGCAGTAATACTGGCACGGGATTGCCTCTTCTTCACCTTATATTTGAGTTAATTGAGAATCCTTCCAAATCTTAAAGTAGCAGATTGTCCGGAGAGTGCATCCACAATTTCAACAGAATCTTGAAATACAAGCCCCATTGAATCTCAGTCACCATTGCAATGGTCCTGCCTGCGTGCTATTTGCCGGCCGTATCTTTTTTGACAGCTAAATCTTTACATTGCACTGGCCGTAACTCATACATGTTAAACAATATCAGGTAGATTATGATCTGAATTGTAGATTTAATTTTTGATTCAAACAATCTAATCAGTTTCTTGGTCTGTATAATATATACAAGACACAATACCCATATCAAGGGATAAGCATATGAACTTCTATTAGGAAAAGGCAATGCTCAATGTTGCGCAGTTGCATGTTCCTTTCTGGTATAAAAACCTCTTCATGCGTAATATGAAGTTGGTTTGTTCTAATTGTCCATTTGAGAGGGTTCAATCTAGGTGACAGAATAATAACAAGAGGTATTACATCATTACACCAAAAGGTAGGCTGAATAAATGAAAGAAATATTCCTCGTAGAATGAAAAAGAAAGGGCAAAAATGGATCAATCACTCAGAACAGCCTTGCACAAGTTTTCCTCAAAACTCAGCAGGTTTTACTCTCCTTCAAGTTTTATCCATAGGGCTACTGCCTAAACAGATCTCTGATAGTAATTAACACAGAACTTCCCACTAGAAGAAAGTATACACCAGCAACTAAAAAACCTCATAATGAAGAGAACAGCCTCAAAGCTAACAAATTTATATTCATATCTAGCTTCATTTAGCCCGACATTGATTAGTCGAGCACATATATCCGGGAAGCAATATCTTGAACAAGCCAGTCAAAACCTTCAAGCAATCCTTCCCCAGTGTAAGCACTGCATCCCACTATTTGCCAGTGCCTGCTCTTGTCCATTGCTTCCAAATTAAGCACCTATATGACATGAACGATCAGCAATTTTCTGAGATTTAAATCATGGTGAAAGATTAAGCTTAAAACAGATCTCTAACGGTGGATATCCTTGGTAAGTGAGAAATTAATTCGAAGCTTAGCCTGATAAAGCCTGAATTAATTGTTAGTTGTGGACACTGAGCCTCAATTTAAGTAAAATTTGCCTCAGTATATCAAATTTGAGTGCAATTGTGTAACTAAGGACAAACTAGTCGAGAAAAAAAGACAAGAAAAATATATGCAGAGTAGTTGGCCGATATTCGATATTAGTTAAAAACTAGTACTTGTCAATTAAAAAAAAAAAGTACTTGTAAAATGGTATCGACCATCAAAAAGTCTAGTTTATAATCTATTATTTTGTCCTTTAGTCCTAATGAGGGTGTTCGGCAGCCCTCTCAAGGAGGGTGATGATTAAGAATTTAATCCTCGCTAAGGAGCACTTGTTCGTTTGATAGCAAGATTAAAAATATGGACTTAGAATGAATAAAATATATATTATAGTTATAAAGACCGAAATACCCTTATTTTATATATTTCTTCTTCTCTAATTATGCATTTTAGAGAACCAAGCAGCTTTCAGTTTGAGAACCAAAATCAATCCAAGCAGATTTTGATTTTGCATTGGTATTTTGATATTTTGATACACAACGTCAAAATTAATATAAAAGAAAACAAGTGTAGTACAACGAACTCATTCTGAGGCTTATAAAACAGTGGTTAAGTCCTGCTGGTACCGATCAGTATTAGTGTCAGTACCAAGCGCAACCATCGTTTTCATTTTTTCCAGAGAATGATTCACTCACCTGTTATGAAAATGAATTGTGCTTAAATAATAATAAAACCGAGCATGTTACCTCTTCAAAGATACAATTTAAATAAAAAGAAAATAGAAAGCCATTCCTTCCACGTTGTGTTCTCAACGAACAAATCCTGAAGCCGGGGCTCGTTCAAATCCGGCAATGGTTGCCCATCAAGCTTCCGCATGCTGAACACGTTTCTTCCACTCGATTCTTATTTTCTAGTATTACTATTCTATTTCTGTTTCGTAATTTGCTTATCGAAAGAAATTGACATGCGCCTCGTCTGTCGTCAGTGAGCTATCCTTCTATCTTGAGAAGAAAAGGAGAAAAACACCCGTCAAAAGGGATCTCATTCGATAGAGAACTTGGTGCAAATCTTGTTGTAGCATCACATTATTGAAGATTTTCATTCGTAAATTGTTAATTTGGGTCGGAGAGGAAGAGGAAGTTTCTTTCCTATACTTGGAGAAATGTGCAGCAGGAGAAAGGAAAAAAACATAAAAAATGAAAAGGAGGCTTAAGGAGCAGTACATTGGAGGGTAAATTATGTCCGAAAAAATATCACTTTTGCTCTTAAGGAGGCAGTAAGGAGGTAACAGCACTAAGGAAAGGGGAAGCAGGATTAACAATTTGGTCTAAGGAGGGAACTTAATCTTGTCTAAGCAGATGCTGTTCGGCTGGCTTAAGCCGTTAAGGAGGCTTAAGGAAGCTAAAGTAAGGCTGCCAAACAGCACCAATAGAAGATTATTACGAAAAGCAATATATTATTAGAAGCATTTTGTTCTGAAATTCTAAACCCAACAATGTGACTACAGAAGAAAATTTAAAGAATCACATTACGGTTCAAGACAAACAATAATGAAACATTAATCAATGTAATTGAAATTCTTTTCTTTCATGTCAGATGATGATATCTATGACTCTAGTAATTACTAAATATTAAACAAAAAGTCACGAGAGCCCAGTGAAGCTAAACAATGCCATAATTTTAAAAAAAAAAAGGAATCATCAACTATGGGATTAACTAATATCTTAACTGGAATGAGTATATTGGACTTGTTACTGCACTGTTCATGTCAAGTAAGCAGCAATAAATGATGAGTCATACCAGACACATACCAATTAAGTACCAGTACACATGGTCTCAGTTTCTTTCACAGTTTCCATTACTGTGTTAACATTTTCATGGCTTCTTTTCAAATCATAACAAACCTTACAGAAAGATTGCTCTGGAATTTTGATAAAGAAAAATCAAAATCAGCTAACCTTGGCGATTTCAGAAGGTTTGAGTGCCCCTTGGATATCTTGCTTGTTTGCAAATACCAACAGGGATGCTCCTGATAGTCTCTGTCAAAGAAGGAGAGAAGTATGTGAAAGTTTTAAATCAAGTTTTTGCAACTTAGGCCACTAGCATACTTGCCAAAACACCCAAAATTTCTCCATTTGCAATTAACACCAAATATTTCATCTTTTTGCAAATACACCTCGCCAAATAATAAATTAAGCAAAACTGACTATTCCCCCCCACCCTGAAATATAACTCAACAACATCCAAACCTCATCATAATACTCCATAGAAATTTGATTGCAGTAAACAGATGTAATATATTTTAGTTCAATTTGGATTTGGAAAATTAACTCATGGAAAAATTACCATGTAAAGTGTAATTTATCTTCTCGATCATACTAATCCAACAATTTAGCATTGTTTACAAACATCTCAAAATGATGTCTGTAAAAATGCCAGGTCTTATGTTAGATACTATGAAATATGGGGTGGTGCTTGCAAAAGAACCATAGAACAATGTAACCATCTGGTTGATCTAGTTAAGCCTCTTTGCATATTTCCTTTCAGCTCATCTGGTATTGCTTTCCTAATTGAGGACTAACAGTGACAGTTTAGAATGACACATAATTCTAACTCGATACAAATTGCAAAATGTAGGATTAATAATACATATCTAGGTTACATAGCTGTCTAATAGGACATTTAATAATTAACTGAGGCTTCCTTACATGGGTTTTTGTCTCTCTGTGTGTGTACGCGTACTTCCAACAACAAATTCAAGGCGATCACAATTGGTCCCAAAAATTGTCAATTTAGTCCCCAAATTCAGACGAAGTTAACAATTACCTCTTCCTTGAGGAGATTGTGTAGCTCGGCTCTGCAATCCTCGAGCCTCCTCACATCAGAGCTATCAACAACCCATACCAATCCATCTGTTTGCTCAAAGTAATTCCTCCAATATGATCGGATCGTCTTTTGACCCCCCACATCCCATATATTCAACGCGTACCTGATAAAAGGAGATCTCCAAATCAGATCGAAAATGAAAAGGTTTGGGTAGAGTTCGGAAATGTTGTAATTAGATGAGTTACTTTTGGTATGCGATGGTCTTGATGTTGAACCCAAGAGTCGGGCTGATGATGCTAGTATCTTCTCCGTTTACTTTAAGCACGATTGTGGTTTTCCCCGAGTTATCCAAACCACTGCATCGGAATCAGGAGAGAGAATTAGAGATCCCTATCAGAGAGAGAGGGGGGGGGGGGGGGGGGGGGGGGGGAGAGAAAGAGAGGGAAGGAGGGAGCATACACCATGAGGATGCGCATCTCCTTCTCTTTACGCTTGATCTTTCGTATGATGCTAAGAAGCCCCATTGGAGAGGAATGACGAACAAATCACTGGTAGACGCAGTTAATGTCTAGGTAGCTTTAAGCTCTGATCGGAAACCCTTGCGAAGAGTTAAAACACGAACAGCAGCTCTGATCAGAAGCAGATGAATTAAAGATGGGAACAAACAGAATCGGATTGAAACAAAAGAAGGATTCCAATTTTTCAAGGATGAGTCATGGCTCATGATATGTGAGTAACACGAGTGTGGAGGAACGGCAGGTGTTGATCCAACGGTCGTGATATTACGTTACCATACTGATCATCCGTCAAAATCCCTCCGAGACTTGACACTTCCATAGTTAAATTATTGAGTGTGGCTACGTACTAATATATTCGTTTTTAAATTTAAATGATTGATCTAAAACATTATGAAAATATTCTTGCAGAGTAAATTTTATATTTTTTATTATTTAAAAAAAATATTATTTTTAAATAGTTTAGAATATTTAGATCAAGTAGTTTTTTTGCTTATCTAAAATTTGATCTACAACTATGTTGAACTTTGAATTTTAAACGTCTATGGTAGACGTTTAAAATATTTAGATCAAGCAATTTTAAACGTTTACGAGAAAATTGTTTGAATTTTGAAAACTTTCTTAAAAATTATTTATAAATTCTAAGAGTTTTAGGAATGTAGATGCTCTTACATCTCTGAAACTGAATTAGAAACTGCCACGTCAGATTGAAAACTCTAATAATACCAGGAATGTGGATGCTCTAAAATGTATAGTATTGTAGACGTTTAAAATTACTTCTCATCCTAAATGAACATTTTCCTTTTGTGAACCTTACGCTGTTTAAGCGATTTATAATTGATGCACAGAGTAAAAGATAAATTACTTTTCCACTTAAAAAACTCAGTGATTCCAACTATTTCGGAGGTAGCAAGACTGGTAACCTCTTGGATTCCTTCTTTTAAATCAAAATAATTCAAAATTTGAAGTACTTATCAAAATTATCTAAACCTATTTCGCACAATCAAAGACAACTATCGAATACGTACTATAACTAGAGATATGTTTGCAAAAAATATAAAAATATATATTTGACTTCTATCCAGGACCTTCTAGTAATGTATTTAAAATTAGAGATTTCGTGTCCAAACCAATTATATTTATTTAAATTGCATTAATAAAATTACTTTAATGATTAGCATATTTCTCACTTTTTTAACATCATACATTTCCGCATAAGAGTAATTTTTCAAAAAAATAAAACAATCTGTCAAGCCTTTTCTTATCTACACTTTTAGAAATTCACATATGGAAAACAATCATTATCTTTTTTATAAAAAAAAAACAACCTTATTTCAACGTTATTTAACATGATATAAAAGATTGTTCTAGCAATTTTTTTCCCTTTATTTTCAATCTTCAATTACAAAATATGCAATCACAAAAAATGAATAAAAGTAGGCAGATGGAGGGTGAGGCATCCAATCTAGCTTCAAATAAAAATAGCTCTTTTCTACAACCAAATTCTATATTATTTAGTTTGTACTACGAAAATAATTCAAAGCGAGATTAACATTTGTATCAGCATATAGCATCATAATTATGTATTAGAAGTTACTGGATCTAAACCACCCATCAATCCATCATGTCACTTATATCTAAGCGTTTTGGTTTTATATCTAAGTGTGAATCCTGTTTGATTAATCTGCAAGCCCTTCTTTGTTACCATGTTAAATCTGCATGTGCAAAGCAACCCACGAGTACAGCACTACAGCATGATAAGAGGAACTTTATTTTTGAAATTCTTACTGCAACAAAATAGTCACATTATTTGTACAGCCACCGCAGGATCTAAATCTACCATTATTATTTTTTTCCCTATTTTAACTAGTGATCAGTTATTATTTAAATTATTTCATTTTCTTTCAAAAGAAAAACGAGCTCTCTAACAGGGTTCAGCTCTTAATGAACGAAACTCCCTTGTGTATACTCTCTGCCAATTCCTTCTTTGCCTTCTCTAATTCAGACCTGCCATTTCCAGTTTTGAAATACCAAGTTTAGTTTTTTTGGAAGACTGGAATAAGCCAAATAAAATTTATATTACTAGGACACTGAAAATAAGTCAATCAATACAATACAGATTATTAGGAAACAAAAGAGATTTTACCTCTCAAATTCATTTAATGGACCCAGGGGCATAATTTCCTCCACACCTCCTCTACCTAGACGCTTTTGAGGCAAAGAAAGGAAGCTCGGTCACCTTAATCAAAACAGAATTATAGACATAGTCAGAAGAAAAGCTTAATAAATGTTTGTAAATTAGACAAGAAATTTAGTCTTGGATTTTCATTTCCTTTGTCCAGTACAGCACGTACAGATATGTGAAACTGGTACAGGCTAACACCAATTTTTTTTTTGCGAGAAAAGTAAACATAGCCCACCGATTTCATTGATGAAATCAGAAAACTAAAAGGCAGGTACCAAGTGGTCCGATTTAGTTTATATCGTTTTTTGCCTTTTAGTTGCTTATTAACAACATAAAAGCCAGAGTGAAGCAAAATCGATTCTAATGCACAAGTTGTCTGATAATGGCTAACCAAAATTAAACTCAACCAAATATCAAATCATGTAGAGAGAGAGAGAGAGAACCTGAGAAGCAACATAGGAGCACTCCACAATACCAGCATCTCCACGCAATCCACGCAAGCATGCATCAGCGAATTGAGCAGCCGCATAAGCCTTAAAACCAGTACCATTAACATATGATCAATGACAAATTGGCTAAAATATTGACAACATGGCAGTAATGGCACTGACAAGTTTATGAACACTAACCATTGATAATGTAGCTGAGCCTGTACCAGCTTTTGCCTGAATTAAAAAAAAGTTTTATTGAAACAATAAAAAGATCAAATGTTAATAGTTGTCTTCATTTTTATTATTAATTTTCCTTTGGAAAATAGATCCACCAGCCCGTTGAATATTTCAAAAGACAGAAATTGACATAAAAGGAAAATAAACTACTGTCAAATGTTGGATACAGTTACTGAGGTTAACCAGCAGCTAAATTTGGTACTGAGTACTGAGCATGAAAGCTAAGCAAAAAAAAAAAAAAAAAACAATTAATGAGCAAGAAGTCTTGATAATACCAATAACAATGAAAGAACACTAATACCTCAACTACTTCAGTTCCCCCATTCTGTATGCGGTCCGTTAAATAAGCAACTTCTTCAGGTGTGAAGCTTGAAGGAGGTTTTACCTGTGAAAATTAATTAGTTGTGACTGACAGAGAGAGAAAGAGAGAGATGTGGCAGCCTCTGCCAAGGATTAAAAAAAAAACAGAGAGAGACGTGGCCATACGGCTCATACCTGGGAAAGGAGGGGTAGAATTGTCACACCAGCATGGCCACCAACTACTGGAACGTTGACATCCCTTGGGTCAAGTCCCAGCACCTCTGCCTGTTTTAAACAAAACACAGCACAAATGATGAAGAAAGGCCAAAAAGGGTACAAATAGAATATATCCTTTCAAGTAATTGCTGTATTGACTAAAAGTTCGACTGTAAATATACATCGTTATTCTAGATTAGCTACATAGGCTCCAATTCATTTGTGCAAATATACTCCAACCAAGCCTAGAAAAACAGACAGAAAAAAACAGCATCCAAATTTAGATTGCCATGCCCAATTTATCGCCCTGTTTCACTTAACATCTAGATCCTAAAAAAAAATTAGCAAGGGAACATATAACTGAATCCATTTCACCAATCAATCAATAGACAATACAACTCACCACAAAAGTATTAGCTCTGACGACATCTAGTGTCGTCACACCTAACAGCCTTCTAGGATTGTATGTGCCAGCCTTCTTGAAAACCTCTGAGGCTATAGGTACAGTCGAGTTGACAGGGTTGCTTATCAGAGTTACAAGGGCATTGGGGCAACACCTGGCAACCCCCTCGCAAAGCGTGCGCACAATACCAGCATTGATGTTGAACAGATCGTCTCTTGTCATGCCGGGTTTACGAGGCACACCGGCAGGGATTATTACTAGGTCCATCCCAGTCAGTGCATTGTCTAGCTGGGCCTGACCAACAAAACCCTATACCTAAAGAAATAAGAGAAATGGCATCGATGGTTGTCATTCAATTATTTTTTATCTGCCTCAAGTCAGGCTCTATTATGTGATTCTTGCCAACTAATTATAAAAAATTTCAAATTTTATAAAATACTGGTTTCAGAAAAAAAAAAGGGTGCATTTTGCAAACAAAGGCTCTAACTTCAAGCAAACCTAGCCAACATTAATCATCATCTGAGCAGTCAAGAGTTGAGTATAAGTCCAACTACTAAGGAGTTGAGTTTAGTAAGTTCAACCTTAGCGAACATTAATCATCACCTGAGCAGTTAAGAGTTGAGTTTAATAAGTACAACTACTGTGCTTAAGCTTACTAAGGTTTTTGTGAACTTAACCTCAAAAAATTGTTCAATCAACTCCAACTGATGAGCTTCAACCTTTAATCTCAGTCTACTTGACAAGCCAATCATTTAAATTTCAATTTCGTTTTGTAAACGGTCAAGATAAAGAGGTCAACAATGTTGAGAAATACATGCACCAGAATACTCGACTCTTCAACATCTTGATCTTATACAAAAACAACCTAAGAAAAACTAAAAAAATGGAAGTAAATGGTTAGCTCATCAAGTAGATCAAGCTCAATTGTTCAAATCATTGTTACAAGCCAGTCTGAAGTTTTTGCCCCTTTGTTAGCTACAGCTCAATGTTTCAAATCCATTGTTCGAAGCCTATCAGAAGCATTTGAGATTAAGCTCACAAACCCTCCTTTGTTAGCTTAAGATCAATGGTTCAAATTTATCGTTGGAATCTGAACCTTTTGAGATTACCTCCCAGACCCTCTCATTAGCTTAAGTTCACAGTACCTGAAATCAAATTTACTTGGTTTCAACTATACTGGAATAACCGAAATTTCCCTTTGTTATCATTTTTTTTTTAATTAGTAACTGAAACTTCCCTTTGTTATCTTTTTTTTTTTTAAATTAGTAGGCAGCATGCTAGCCATTATATTGAAGAAGAAGAAAATAACGAGCAAGGGGAATTTACAAGTGGGAGTATAAGGGACAAAGAAGAGATAAACATAGTCTAAATAAATTAATAAACTGTTATCATTGTTATGAGTCATGAAATTCTGTAATCTCAACCTAAGAAGTAAAAATTAAAGTCATGATGGTCAAACAAAAAAAAAATTTATTCTGGTACTGATACACAAAACCAATCTCCTTCTTTTGGCCAAATATAATGAAAAATAGTTCACTGATCCTCCACTGGGTCGATAGCTTGCTGTTAAGCCTCAATTAGTGTACATTGTCGTGTCTCCAACCAAATTAGCCCTCAAGTGCACATCCAAAAAACAATAAACAAAAGAGAATGCAACCTAATTTGTTACAATTGAACTCTTACCACAGCACTGGTGTTCATGTGGCTCAGATCTGCTGTGACACCAGGGGTGTTGACAACATCATAGAGATGAAGAAGTGCAACGAGAGGATTCATCTTCATGAGCATTGCCAGAGGTTGCCCGATACCACCGGCCGCACCAAGGATTGCCACTCTGAATCCTGGTGCACCTCCTTTTGCCCTGCACATCGATTGACTCAGCAGAGATGTCTCTTCCATCTATCAGAAATTAGATGCTACTTATACTTGGGAAAAACTTGTAGCAAATGAACTTTAAATAGCTATCTTTATAATTCCTAAGCTTTTGTCTTGTCATCATATTTTGGGGTGAAAATATTAAATTGTAGAAGCTATAAAAAAAAGAATGACCAGGAGTTTTTTCAACCAGAAATAAACCTCTCAAATACATGATCTTATATAAAATGTTATGCTCTGTACAAAGGGCAGTAATTTAATATACAACTCCAAAGGCCAGTTTGCAATTACTGTCCAATTGCTATTGCTATCATCAATAATAGCCCACAAAAATATGTGTGCAGATCAATAAAGGACAGTTTGGCTAAACAGTTAAATAATATATCTTTGCAATAAACTTTTAAGAGTAACATTGCAAGAAGCAGAATTAGAAGCGGTTTGCCTGATTGTCAAACTTTGACTTAATACACAACTACAATTGTAATCCATATTATATGTTCTTACTGGAACGCGCTAATGCCGGAATCATGTTTCCAAATTTATGCCAAGTTCATATTCTGAAAAGTAACTTTTCATAACCATTGGTTTAATTCATGATATGAAAAGGTGGGCTTCATACAATCTCTTATGACAACAAGGCCATCATACGCGTACATACCAGGTTCAAATCATCAAAATTTGTTAAATTAAAGACGGATATAATAAAATTAGCAAAACACCTTCTCCGAATCGAAATTAAGCTCCTGAGAACAACCGGATAATCCTAATCGTAGCAACAAAAAAATGAGTATTGAATCTAACCTGCGAAGAGGGAGGATGGAGGTGACCGGATATTCTGGCGATACGCTCTGCGCTGGATTGCATATTTCTGAAATCAAATTTCACGAACGGAGATAGAAAGAGAGAAGAGAGGGAGGTAGTAACGAGCAACAAGCTAAAATAGATCGTACCAAAGACCAAAGTGATAGGAATGGAAACGGATTTGTTAATTTGTTTTTAGCCCTGAAACACGAACCCAATTTTACCACATGAAGTTCTTGATGATGTCATTTTTTATAATACATTTTATATTGACTTTGAAAAATTCGATCACAAATTATATTAGTGAAAATGGGCAAATATCTATTAAGGTCAGTGATATAACATTTATCATAATAATAAAAATATGTACTTTGCATTATAATTGCTCATATTGAATATGACGCAATTTAAAAACTAATATATAAAAAATTAAGGTATACTACGTGCTTAAGCTTTGACGCCATCTATCTGCATAGGTTTAGAATGCGAAAAGTGACTTCATTTGTGTAGTACCAAATTGAATACATATGTTTGTTTTGTCTTTTTTATTACAAGGAGCAAATTATGCACTTGTTGTATTTGATTTTATTAAATGAAGACAATATAAATGGAAAACAACATTTATTTTTATAAAGAAAGAGAAGTATAAGAGGGGAAATGACATTTTTTGAATATTCACATTACTTATTTGTATTATTAAATACCATATAATTTTTTATTAATGAACATTTATTGAATAATTTTGGTCTAACTTTAATTTGATTAGAATGCTATAAAATAAACATTTATTAATAAGATTTATTGTCAATGAAAAGAGTGAGTCTATGGTACTATGCATAGAACAGATTGGTCCATGCTACGGATCAATATTTTTGTTTTCAAAATCCTAATAGTTGATCCGAACCATTCAACGTGATTCTAATATGAATATGTACTTGCAGACCGAATTTTATAATTTTTATAATTTTTTTACTATTTTTTAAGATAGATAGAAAATCACTTGATTTGAAAATTCTGGACCATCTAAAAATAATAAAAATATTCTAAAAAAATGAAAAATTTAGTCTACAAGACTACAACTATATATTCATATGAAATCATGTTAAACGGTTTGGATCGACCGTAGAATTTTGAAAACGAAAAATATTAATCTGTAGTACGGACCAATCCGTAATATGCATAGCACCATAGACTCGCTCCAATGAAAATATCAAACCTAATAGGTTACGTAGAATATTGTAGGGACATAATGTAATATAGAATTTCTTTATTAATGATACATAAAGTCTTAAACTAAATTCATATAATATTGAAACAACTAAATTCACTATTTTACTTTGAATAAAATTACTTCAACTTTTTTTTTATTGGAAACCTGCAGGTTTGATATTGTTAAATAATAAAGGTCCAGTACAAGATATGTCTAAAACTGGTAAAAAACAGTTGGACTGGTATAAAACAGTGATGTAATTTGCTAGCTAAATTAAAACTACATAAAGGAAAATTACTTCAACTGCTAGTTCCTTAAGTGTATATATAATGAGTAGGGTTAAAATGCCCCATTAGTTTTGTGCCACATCATGTCCTAACATCATTATCTCTATTTTCAAAGTCTAAATAATTGATCCGAACCATTCAACATGATCTTCATATTAAAATGTGCTTGAATACAAATTTTAGAATTTTTTTACTAATTGTTTAGAGAGGTACAAAATCACTATTTTTGAATGTCCAAAATATTCTAAAAACAGTAATTTTGTATCTATCTTAAAAAATAGCAAAAAAATTTAAAAAATATAAAATTTTGTATCCAAGCACATTTTGATATCAAGATCATCTTGAGCGGTTTGAATCAATTGTTTAAACTTTAAAAATGAAAATAACTATATTGAAATATGATGGGATGAGACATTTTAACCCTACTCGTATATAATTTAATCAAAATTCAGTGACATACATACTGTAAATTGCCCGGCTCTTCAATCTCTTGGAGAGTTCGGTGGGGGCAATATGGTGTATATACGTATAACAACATTATCACCTTTGTTTTATAACAATATGGTGTACATAACAAAATTGTCGCTTAGTTAGAATTAATTGTTAGTTCAATTCAAGAGGATTGTATTGATCAATTTTATTGGGAAGCGCGCTTCTCAATCCTTATCTCGTTATCTTTCAGCCCAAATGAAGCCCATTGAGATTCTTGTTAGTTGTTGGTCCATCTATAGCCCAAATTATGAAACTAATCCAACTAGATTTTCCTCAAAACTTGTTGGTACTAGGCCGAAGGTTTAAGTTTGTTTTTTATATGCCAATTGTCAAGATTTTTATTTTCCGAATTTTTATAGACAAAATTCAGTTTAATTAAAGTCTTCTTTAACAAATTTATTGATATATATCCAACAGAAATATTATAGGTTAGTGCGGATCTAATATTGTTGTGAACTTTTATATTTTAACCAGACAATAACGTATGTAAAAAAAAATGACAGAAGACTTATGTCAATTTATAGTTGATATTTAGAGTAGTATGAAATATTTATATGAGGTGTAAATATATATACGGGTATATTTTCAACTGCATTAGAATTATCTGGCATCTATAGTTGTGTACCTATTGCCACTAATAACACAACAATTGATACACTCAGCGTAAAATTATTGCTGTAATACATTTTTATTAGGTACTAATTTTGTTATCGGGAAGCTTCTAGGGTTGCAAGTGAAACTAGATCATTTCCGTTTTATCCCAGCTGGCCATTTTTTTCCTCACAAGGCCATGGAAGTCAGAGTGTCAAGCCCAAGTGATCAATATTGCATGGGCTATTGGACGACGCCCCATGTAACGAACCAAATGTTTCGGCGAGAGAGAGATTTGGAAAACCAAATCAACTTACATGGATAGATTTCGAATTAATCCCGTTTTTGGGATCCGGGAAGCGAATTTGTGTTGGGGTTACCGTTTGGTACTAGGACGGGGAATGAGATGGCATCTATTTTGGTAGATTTGTAGGAGTTTGCATGTAAATTTTTTAGGGTGCAAGTCTGTCTAATTTAATTAATCCGATCAATTCAAACGATTTGATTATTTGATTAAAGATTATACAATCTGGAGCGTCGGCCTCCACATTTCTTCTTCTTTAAAAAAAAAAAAACATGGATTCATAATTTGATTTGTTAGACGCGTATTGAATTTTTTAATTGGAATTAGTCCAAACCCACCAAATTCCCAACTGGAATTGGTTGGCCGAACAGGGCCTTAGTGTTTGAGCTGACGTATGTATACAGACTGAAATTTCTATTATTGCAAAAGATTCATGTTTTGAATCTCGTTTAATATATATATATATATATATATATATATATATATATAGAGAGAGAGAGAGAGAGAGAAATGAGCTATGGTGAGACGTGGAGTAAAACAAGTTTGTACTCCACGCTATATTTTCATTTTGAAAATTCAAACAACCGATCCGAACCGCTCAACATGTTCTCTATATTGAAATTTGCTTGGAGACCAAATTTTATATTTTTTGGAATTTTTTTACTATTTATTAAGCCACTTCGAAAATTGCTGATCCACAATGGTCTGAATATGACTATTTTTTGTAAAATACTTAATAAATAGTAAAAAAATTCAAAAAAAATGTAAAATTTAATCTGCAAGCACATTTTATTGTGGAGATCATGTTGAACAGTTTGGATGGACGATTTGGACTTTGAAAATGAAAAAAATGGTTGCTGTAACTTTGTTGTAACTTGATCCCTCCTCTCTCTCTGTATATATATATATTTGTAGAGCTATGGTCGATGTATATAAATTTAAATCGTTGTGGAGATGCATAATTCTGTTTTTTATTTTAGTATGAAAAGTGGTAAAAGTAAAACTCATTTTCAGAACCGGTAAACAAACGAATAGGCGTTAAGAAATTTGAACCCTTTTCTCACAAAAAGAAGTCTCAATCAATTGGAAATAAGGTGCACTAATTTGTCGGCTTCTGCTCAATTATTTGTGCAAGTCTTTTGACGGTTTAATAGACAACGAGTGTCAATTTTTCTTTAATTAATCGTCTGTGATTGAAAGTGTTGCTTTATTTATATTATGCCTACTCTTATTATATTTGTATGTGCTGTCTTGTCGAATGGCATGGTGCCAGAGCCCAACAGGATTATTAGTGCTGTCTGTGATTGTTATAATATGAATTTGAAAATTCATTTTTTTTTTCAAAATACATTTGCTAGCTTCCTAAGTATTGAGTTCATTAGTATCTGCTTAACTTTTAATTATATTTTTTCTTTGAAAATATCATGCACTTTAATTTCTCTAGAAAACAAAATTAAAATAAATTGCAAAATCATATACGAATTCCAGCTATCGGTGGATGAAGTTAGAATAATCTTGACTAGAATCACTTGATTTCATATTTCTCCTTCTTTCATGAAATTAGAGTAATCTTAATTATTATCACTTAAATTATCTTTATTTATTGGACACCAAAATTACCATTATACCTCACACTCCTCTAACCGGAAAAAAAAAAACTAAAGTTGTTATACTTTCTTCTCTATATAAATATAAATTAAATAGAGAATAATATCTCTGTTTGACGAGGTGAAATCAAAAAATTAAAATTGAGATAGATGAATATACGTCATGTAATTTCACTTTCTGAGTAAGATTAACTTTTGTAAAATAAAATTTTAATTTATAACTTCAAAATTTTCAATTTAATTGAGTTTTAAGACTAATAATATATGCCATGTAATTTTCATACTTTTCCTTTACATCCCTCGCCCCTACCTTTTTGTTTATAGGTAATAATTTGGTGCGAAGCATGGCGGCTTGTATCAGTCTATATATATTACCACTTATCTTAAACAACTTAGCCACTATAGTGTGATTAATTAATGAGTGAGGCTATGGTGCTATGCATAGCACGGATGGGGTCCGTGCTACGGCTCAAAATTTGACTTTTTAAAATCTTAATGGTCGATTCAACCGTTCAATGTGATAAGCATATGAATATGTACTTGCAAACTAAATTTTATATTTTTTCGAATTTTTTTACTATTTTTTTAGATAGGTAGAATTTTGATGGTCCAGAATTTTCAGAAAACACTGATTTTTCTACCCATCCGTGCTATGCATAGCACCATAGGCTCACTCTTAATTAATTATAAACAATGTTCTATAACCAATTAAGCCTTGACGTAAGATATTAGAATATTTATTCGGATTAAAAATCTCTTTAAATAATATCAACTGGTCAATTTGATCAGTATATTTCGAATCGAACGGTCCAAACTAAAAAAAAAAACTGAGCCTAATTTTCTGGTGTGAAATAATAGCAAATAGAAGCCTATAATATGTCCCGACAGAAATTATGCAATAATAAAAAGGTCGAGGGGTGGCATACAATTAAGCCCTCTTCGTCTAACACTAGTCAGAGCTTGCTAAGCAATGACAGTGATCCATGTAAAATATCCGATAAAATAAATGCACCGATCACTAATAATTTTGTCCTTTTGACTACAATTTAGCACTGGCGGGCCATTTTAGTCTTAAATCAAGGATCTACGCTCCTTTTTTGGTGACAGATAATTAATTTGAAGTGACACTCTTGGACTTCTCTTTGACCATCTCACTTTTGTTTTGATGGTATTCACACTTCACCCGTGCGAGTGGAAAAAAAACGCAATTAGCCTTAAAAAAGGGATCGGATTAAGAATTAAGTTAATAGGAACAAGAAAGCCAATATTAATTGTACATTTGAATAAGCAAAGAATATCTAGAATATTAGATAGATGCATATCATGCATTCTTTGATACTTTAAAAGAGAAATTATTAGTAAGATTGACAATATTAGAAAACTAGTCTTTAATCTAGTGATAAAGTATAGTCTCTGTGGGAGGTCATAAATTCGAAATCCGGATAGAAAAAATTCTTCTTTATTATAATAACAAGTGTATTAAATTGTTAGATAACTTGACCTCTAATATTTACTCAAAAAAAAAAATTAACAATACTCAGTACCATTTCTTTCACCAATTAATTTCCCCCCACATATGTAGTATGTTGAGACCAAATAATTTGACAGCAAATAATACTAATTGGGCATGAATACTACACAAAGTGTTGTACTTAAATGAATGATTTTTGGAGAGTAATCTACCAAGTGCTAGTTCAGTAGTTTAGATATTGATCGGATTGGCATTGCTTCTATCGAAATTTCAACCGGGTCCTGCATCTCACACCTCACGAGTCAATGGATGATTCTTGACTAATTGGATTAGATTGAATCGGGTCGGATTGTTTTAAAACAGCCGATGCCGCATTTCAAACGAATCAGATAACCTTTGTAACATTATATATATTGAGTGAGGCTATGGTGCTATGCATAACACGGATGGCTAGTGTACTACGGCTCAATATGGTACTTTTTAAAATCCTAACGGTCGATTCGAACCGTTCAATGTGATAACCATATGAATATGTACTTGCAAACTAAATTTTATATTTCTTCGAATTTTTTTACTATTTTTTTAGATAGGTAGAATTTTGATGGTCCAGAATTTTCAGAAAACACTGATTTTTCTACCTATCTAAAAAAATAGTAAAAAATTTCAAAAAATATAAAATTTAGTTTGCAAGTACATATTCATATGGATATCACATTGAACGGTTCGGATCGACCGTTAGGGTTTTAAAAAGTACCATATTGAGCCGTAGTACACTAGCCATTGGTGCTATGCATAGCACCATAGCCTCACTCGTATATATTTACTGTTATTTACTGGTAAGTGATTGAGCTATGTTTCACACAAGAGCACCCTAAGAATGGTAATCGGCATCATAACACGGCCTTTAAAATTATGACCCTATTGTAACATAACAGTTAATGATTTGGTCTTCTTAGAATCAGTCGGGTTTAGATATTGACAAAGCTATTTTGATTTCAATATGTGACAAAAATAGAAAGATATATGACTAATACGCTGCATGCAGTCAAATCAGCTCTGTCAATATTTTTGTCCGAATCAGTCAGGCATTGTAGTGTTGAGGTTCCGCAACTATTTTGGTAGGCTCTATTATTGTATTTAATGAAATTAATTAGTTTAATTAATGCTTGAGCAGTGATCGAGATACAATGCACGAATTAGCGCTCAATTGGGAATGGGATCCGGTGCTCTTCAAATTCCTGCTCTCTCCTGCTATTCTCTCTATCTCTCTCCTCTTTCTCTCTCTCACGTGATCCTCTTTCTCTCTCCTCCTCTTGTGAAGAGAGAGATAAGGAAAAAGAATAGCAGGAGGCTGCTTTTTTTTATAAAGAAAAGAAGCAGAGTCGGACCCGCTTAATTGAGACAAAATCACAGTAACTGAGTCTTAACTAATTAAACTGAAACCAGTTTTATAGTTTAATCCCAGAATTGATGTGGGATATTTGACTCTCACAATTTGAAAGTTTGCCTCCGCCTTGATTTGTACCATTAATTCTGAATCATGTTTTGACAATTTAGTAAGGATCAGTCCGATCATTTTGGATAATCATTTCAAAATCGTGACATCATGGAAATAAAGTCAGATAATTAGTACGGCTGGAATTTTTTTGTGAGTAAAGTTAGAAGTAAAGTCATCTAACTGTCTTAAAATCTACAAAAGATCTCTTATTTGAATTTCGAACATGCGACCTTGCATACGGCTGTAATTTAAGTAGGATCAACTGTACATTTTGGCAGTTCAGGCTTTTGCAAATTGAGGATAAATATTTCGAGCTAACAATTTTTACTGTTAGTGGTTACTATTTTTCTGCAAAAAATTATTGATATATGATCAACGATAAATTCAAGATATTCCAAATCCTTATCGGAAGCGTGGGTTATAATCTTTGTGAAAGTTGCGCACTTGAGGGGATGTGTTTAATTTGGAATAGTATTAGGATGAGGTCCCGAGTAGTCTCTTTTTAAATATCTCGATTAATGTTTCATGCAAACTAACTAAAATGTTTTAAATCTTGTATAGAGAATCTAATAAAGAATCTGGTTAGTATGACATCGGTGTCATATGACACTAACTTCAGAATTGATTGAATAGACTTCAAACGACTAATTTAAACCGTTCAAACTGATTTACTTTATGAGTGATGCGTTTACATGCAAATTTTTTATATTTTCGAGTTATTTTAGTATCAAATCAAACGGTAAAAAATGTTGAAAAATGAATGAATTAAAATTAACTTAAAAACTCACACATTTGACCGTTTGACTTGATACTAAATAAATTCGAAAAATTATAAACTTTGTATGTAAACACACAACTAATGAAGTAGATCGATTTGAACGGTTTGGATTCACCGTTTAAAGTCGATTCGATAGATTTTGGAGTTGGTGTTATATATGCTGAAATGACACTAATGTTATACTAGCCAGACTCCCTAAGAGTCTGGCTAGTATGAAATCGGTGTCATATGACACTAACTGCAGTGTTCTATGTAAAACTTAAGTCATCCCTTAATCCCTTCTGAGATCTGAAACTTAATTCCAACCTAGTTTGCAATTAAATCCTTATAAAAATGGAATGAACTATTATATGAATAACTACAGTAGGCCCTTGGGTCATGTTTGGTTGTGGAATAAGAGGTGGAGTAAACTCCGCACTTAAGCTGTCAAACATAACTAAAATAGAAATAGATGTAAGTTAATCCGGAGTAAGTTCCTCCACCTTTTCAAGTGGATTAACTCCACATTTATTCCGACTATAATAGGACCTGTTATCATAAGCAGAGATTTATTTTTCAACATTTTACTCCTTTAGACGGATTAATTTAAGTCATGAATTCAACTATCAAACGAGGAGCAAAATACGAAAAGTAAGATAGAGTAAGTAATTTAATCCTCATTAACTTCGCAACTAAACCTAATTTTGGATGCTAACATTTTAGCCTTGACCTATTGAACTGAGAATGCTAGAAATTTCTTGCTCTTTATTTTACGTTTTTCTATTGCTTGGACAGATTTACAACGCTCTAATCTAACTCTTTGAGACCAACGATCAATATTTAAAACTTGATCCATCGCTTTGGATCCGGCCTAACCTTTGTTTCATTCCAATGTATAATTATTGCTTTATTCTCTCGTGTATAGTGTACGCCATAATGCTCAGTTAAACGGTGAAATTCTTTTCCATAGTTTCAAGAAAAATACCAGGCACTCTTCGAGAAATCCTTTATAGCCTTGTATTTAATGTTTTTAATAAAGACGATATTGTTTGGAGCGATGCGACTTTAAACCGTTCTAGTTTTTCCGTGCAACAGTACCGTTAATGTTAACCGAGTCAAAGTACAACTGCTGCTTTTTAAAAAGTGTAAAAGTTTTTCATGTTTTAGTCAAGTCATATTATCTATACTTCTATATTTTCGAATGTCTTTTTTTTCTGTTAAATTAATGTGTAATTAATCATATTATTCATCATTATACACTTCTTAATTGTATAAAAAATATTATTGTGTCCAATTTATTTTGGATACAGCATAATTTTCTATAAAAGATAACTTATTTTAAAAAAAAATCAATAGATCTTTCTTTTTCTGAATGAATTTTGAGAAACAAATTATAATAATAATACTCTCATAGTTGAAAGAAAATTAAATAAAAACCAGAACTCCGAAACATATATAATAAGGACTTTAGGTAATATAGAATGATACATTTGATTGCGAATTAGATCCATTGTAGTAATTAAGAAAGAGTTGGATATATATCCATAATATTTTTACTAATTGGATGTATCCATTCAAAATTTAAGATCTTAAAAGTTCATAATATATTAGCATTAAAATTTCCTTATAAATATATTAGACAAAACTGCACTTCTAAACAGAGCTCCTTCATGCAATCATGATTCTTGCTATCGCTCTGACTGTTCATTAAGCAATCAAGGTAAAAAAAATATATATTTATATGGCATTTCATTACGGGACACGATTCACATGTGGCTTTTTGGTTAGCACAATCTAGACCCTTGGATAGGGCGCAACAGAGAGTGTGGGACGTATGCTGGGCAGCAACTCTGTGGTCCATATGGTGAGAAAGGAACAACAGAATTTTCTCCCAGAAGACAAAGCCAATTAGCGTACTCTTTGAGGAGATTACACGAGATAGACAACAGTGGCTGAACTGCTGCTAACAATCGAGACGAGTTATACAGTTTCATGTAATTTAGTTAGGGAGACAGTGCTATGTAAATAGACTTTATTTTCTTTCCGGTCCATGACGACTATTGTAAATACTTTTTTATCAATGAAAAACCGTAAGCTGACAACTTGCCACCTTACCCTAAAAAAAAAAATTTATATGGCATTTCAAGCCGGGAAGCCTACACTAACATAGCTTGCTGCTTGGCATTATTGAATCGACCCCGCCTGGGTCTCAGACTCTCAGTACTATACATTCATAGAAATTTTTATATTTACAAGGAAACACACACTAGCAAACAAGGCAAGAAAGGATGATAGCATCCCTGGGAGGACTACATACACAAAACAAAAGTTGCAATCGTTAGAGGTTATTTACGAGCTGAACACTATCTGCAATTATTGTTAAGATTTTTATGGGAGATTAATAAAGAAGAAAAATCAACCAATCTGAGGAAAATACTCGAACTTAATAGTCTTCTCATTTTCTTTTTGTTCTGTCAATGGTGTGACAGAAGATGTAGCTGAACAAATTAAATGGAGGGATTAAAGAGGATAAGGCACGCAGGCAATTTAGTCCATTTCCAGTACTTTTATAAGAAAAATTTGATGTTAATTTACCTAGCATCAAGTAATTTTTGGATTAATATTTGAAATTTTGAGATTTGAATGGGTAAAATGTTTAATTTAAAAAAGTGAAGGGTATACAACTAATTATGCCTTTATCATGGACCATATTAACTCTCAATTTATGAAAAATTCTCTTCTTGGGGCGGGAGCGATTGTAATTAATCATATTCTTTGTATTAAATGGCAAGCGATGCAAGAATCCAAATTAGTCATTTTCTTTTGGTTGATTAGAGCGTGCTTAAGGTTTGACTTCTCAGTAAAAAGTTAAAAACTAAAAAGCACTATTCTTTCTAGAAGCCACTATTTATCTAGAAGAAAATGATTTACAGCACACGTGAGGAATGTCCATATTATCTCGTCTGACTTTGATTGTACCTTTCATATCTAGATGAGTTTGGTTATCATATGATTATCAGCTATGCGACTATTTATGTGTGATGTACAGACCAAGAACAACTTATTTAAACATAAATTATATCTAACAAAATAATAAGTCATTATCATGATATTAATGAAAAAAACCATATTACAGTCAAAATTGAACACTTGTTTAATATAAGATAATGCTGTTAAAATACAAATATATTCAACTTGAAATCCATGAAAGCAATTTTTGCTCATTTTTTGTATATTTAATTTACTACACAAGTAATAATTTTTTCTTAGGTCTATGAGTATTTGACTTATTGTTTATTCAACTAAATCTCTCTCTCTCTCTCTCTCTCTCTCTCTCTCTCTATATATATATATATATATATATATATATAGAGATGAGCTATGCTACTCCATGGAGTAAAACGCGTTTGTACTTCACGCCGTATTTTTATTTTGAAAGTCCAAACGACCGATCCGAACCGCTCAACATGATCTCCATATTGAAATGTGCTTGGAGACCAAATTTTACATTTTTTAGAATTTTTTTACTATTTATTAAGCCACTTTGAAAATCTGAAAATCCGGGTGAACAGTAAAAACAGTAAAAAATTCTGGACTGCCGGATCAGTGATTTTCAAAGTGGCTTAATAAATAGTAAAAAAATTCTAAAAAAATGTAAAATTTGGTCTCCAAGCACATTTCAATATGGAGATCATGTTGAGTGGTTCGGATCGGTCGTTTGGATTTTCAAAATAAAAATATAGCGGCATGGACACCAACGTGTTTTACTCCATGGAGTAGCATAGCTCATCTATATATATATATATATATATATATATAATCTGGCTAATATGCTACGCGTATATAAGGGCCTCTCCGTGCTACGGCTCACTTTTTGAGTTTTCAAAATTCTAACGGTCGATCCGAACCGTTCAACATGATCTCCATATGAATATGTACTTGCAAACCAAATTTTACATTTTTTAGAATTTTTTTTACTATTTATTAAGCCACTTTGAAAATCGCTGATCCAATAGTCCAGCAGATTTTACTGTTGTGTACAAATTAGTGTTTTTTCAAAGTGGCTTAATAAATAGTAAAAAAATTCTAAAAAATGTAAAATTTGGTTTGCAAGTACATATTCATATGAAGATCACGTTGAACGGTTCAGATCGACCGTTAGGATTGTGAAAACTCAAAAAGTAAGCCGTAGCACAGAGGGCCCTTATATACGCGTAGCACCGTAGCACTGTCCTATATATATATATATATATATATATATAAAAATGTACATAATTATAATTTAATAAATCTTTAGGTCTTCAACAAGTTTTCTCTGTTTCTTTTTAGCATTTATATTTCAAAATTAACACATCAAACATTTCTCGAAAAATGAGCTTGTTCTAAAGCAAATAGCAATTAACATACAATAAACATTTGTGATATGATAGGCCAAATTTATGCAGTAAAATTTATCCAATTATTAATTAGTTAATACGTTCATTACCTTTAGATATGATAGGTCAAATTTAGTTGCGGCATAAGTCATAAAATAAGTACCTTATTTTGCACTTATGCTGTCAAATATGAATAAAGTGTGATGAAATAGTATGACATAAGAATTACTTATGCCGTCATAAATTAACCTACTTATTTAGGTTGCATAACTTATACCGCGTCTCTCCTCTTTTGAAATTATGTGATGGACAACTTGTATTATCATGTGTATGTAATGGACAATTTATATGTCATTTGATTTTCTAAATTAGATACCGTTGCAATTTAATTTTATTTCTAAATTATATAATATTATTTTTAAAAACCTTCGGATATAAATTTTTTATTCTAAATTTCTTTTGTAATTTCTTAATTCAACAAAATACAATTAAACAATAAAATATAACAACATACAACTCAACAATTAGTTTAACTCATGACTTAACTTTAACTCACAACCAAACAAAAATATCTTATACCGTCATAACTTGAAATAAACAACTTATTCCATCATAATTTTAACGCACAACCAAACATGGCCATAAAGAACAAGTGTAAAATTTATAAATTTTGAATATGCATCCATCATTTACGTGTGTGTGTGTGTGTGTAAAATACTAAAACTGAACTTGCAAAAAAATTATGATCACAAAATGCTCCTCATATTTAAGTACAGCTTTGGCATTGATACAAAAGGCCACCGGTAAAGGTTCTCAGGAGAACAAATCTATATGTATCACAGTCGGAATAGCAGCACATTTTCTATACAGCGAGTAGAACATGGCGCGTAGTCAAACAGGGCGGCCTGATGACATCACCAGCCCTACTGCTCTGATCTTCTCCACATAATGACAAATCACGAAACCTAACAAAACCTAGCCCACTAGTTCCAATTTTCTTTTTGCTGTTGTGATCCGAGAAAGTTCTATATTTATATAGTTATCTTGATAAACTTTTGCTTTTTGTGAGAAGCCTTCGAAGTATGGAATGTTTTTATAAATCAAGACGATATATATTTTCCTTGCTTCTTTTCTTTAATAATACCAAAGCTTAATGTCCCATGAGCGCACGTATCTGTAAAATTAATTAAACAACACATGAAAGAGACATAACTAGTAGATGCAATTTCCATAGCTTTAAAACTTACTCGTCTCCATAATGAAACAATGTAATGCAAAACCTATATAACAACGAACAAGCCATGATATCCTGGGTGGAAAATAAAATTTTACAGGGGTACCTAATTGTTTTATAATAAGGGCATATATGTAAAATTTTAATTATAAATTCATCCACCATGAAGTGGGCTTCTTTTCGGCCCGCCTCACTAACCCCCAACCGTGCACCCCAGCCCATCCATCCTCTCTCTCTCTCTCTCTTTTTTAAATCTAATCCCCCAACCCCCACTCTCAATCTCTCTCTATCCGTAGTCTCCGCATTTAAGCACTTATTTAAGCAGTGTCCTCAAAAACCGTGCTAAAACAAAAAAGAAATAAAAAACCTGCAACCTTCCCCAGAGGAAGTCGGGGAAAAAAATAGAAGAAAGAAAACATGGCAACATGTGCTCTTTTTTTCTTTCTCTTCATCATATCTTCTCTCCCAACGCAAGAATCCATCACTGACACTGATCCCGAGCATTCCATCCTTCTTTCCCTCAAAGCCTCCCTCGAAATCCCCACCAACACCACTTCCTTCTTCGGCAACTGGACTTCCAGCAATTCCAAATGCAAGTTCGGCGGGGTTTCATGCAACTCAAACAACTCCGTCACCTCAATCAACTTAGAGAATCTATCTCTTTCCGGCACAATCCCCTTTGATTTTCTATGTCAACTACCTTTCCTTACTGATCTCTCCCTTGGCTTGAACCAGCTTGCGGGCTCGGTTACTGCCTTGCAAAACTGCACCGGGCTTCTCACTCTTGATATTGCTTTCAACAACTTTGATGGTGTATTTCCTGATTTATCTCCTTTGGTAAATCTTCAGATATTGAATATTTCAGACAACTACTTCTCGGGACCTTTCCCGTGGGTTTCTCTCGGCAATTTCACTGAGTTGCGGGTGCTAAGCCTCGGTGACAATTCCTTCGAAAAAAGCGGGTTTCCTTATAAGATACTTAGCCTGAAAAAATTGTATTGGTTGTATTTATCTGATACCAATATTGGTGGAGAGATACCAAAAGAGATTGGAAACCTCATCGAGTTGCGGGATTTGGAGCTGGCTGATAATTTCATCACCGGTCCAATTCCGGCTGAGATATCGCGGCTCAAAAATTTGAACCAGTTGGAATTGTACAACAATTCTCTCACCGGCACAATTCCTGCCGGATTTGGTAACCTGACCAATTTGGCTTACTTCGATGCCTCGATGAACTCTCTAGAAGGAAATTTATCGGAGTTGCGGTCTCTGGAAAACCTAGTTTCTCTACAGTTGTTTTTCAATAATTTCTCTGGTGAAATCCCTCTGGAATTTGGGGATTTCAAACATCTTGTAAATTTGTCTCTGTATTCAAATCGGTTAACAGGGCAGCTGCCGCAAAAGATAGGGAGTTCGGGTGAGTTCAATTTCATTGACGTGTCAACCAACTATTTGTCGGGACCAATACCACCGGACATGTGCAAGAAAGGTAAAATGGTAAAATTGTTACTACTTGAAAACCAGTTCTCTGGTGAAATACCAGCTAGTTATGCCAACTGCACCACTCTCCAACGCTTCCGTGTGAGCAATAATTCTCTTTCTGGTGCTGTACCAGCTGGTATTTGGGCCTTACCGAATGTCAATATCTTAGATCTCTCTCTCAACAATTTTGAAGGTACAGTTGGTACTGGTATAAGCAAGGCAAACTCTCTTTACCAACTCTACCTAGCAAAGAATAAGCTTTCTGGTTCAATCCCAAATGAGATATCAAGTGCCTCCTCTCTGGTTAACATTGATATCTCATCTAACAATATCTCTGGAGAAATTCCTGAAAGTATAGGGGAGTTGAAAAATTTAGTGAGTCTTGATTTACACAGCAATTTTATCTCTGGTACCATACCCAGTACAGTTGGGATGTGTTCTTCTCTCAGTACCATGAACCTCTCAAGCAACAACCTTTCTGGTTCGATCCCGTCGAGCCTAGGCAACCTGATAAGGCTGAACTCACTGGACTTGTCATATAATGACCTTAATGGAGATATTCCTGCAAGCCTCTCTACTTTGAAATTGAGCTACCTTAGTCTAATTTACAACAAGCTTACTGGGCCAGTGCCAAACTCTCTCTCCATTGATGCATACAGTTCGAGCTTCTCTGGTAACCCTGGTCTTTGTGCATACACCAAAGCATGGTTTCTGAGGGACTGCTCTGCAACTGCCGCTAGGGCATCTGACAAGCTTCGCACCCTGTTAACCTCTCTCCTAGCTGGTGCAATCGTAATTCTCTCATTATTTGGGGTGTATATCATTATCAGAAGGAGGCGTCTTGCTCGTAGCTGCGCCAGCTCTGGTACAGTCACTGATGGATTCCTCGCAAAGAAGGGTTCATGGTCTCTCAAATCATTTCGGATTCTTAGTTTCGATGAACAAGAGGTCATCGAGTCAATCAAGGAAGAGAACCTGATCGGAAAAGGTGGATCAGGAAATGTGTACCGGGTTAAGCTCAGGACCAGTATGGAGGTTGCTGTGAAGCATATAGTTACTGAGCCGATACAAAATTTTAGTTCGAATGGCAGTGCCGCGATGCTTGGTGCTGGGGGCAGGTCACGCCGGTCATCATCACTGAGATGTCGTGAGTTTGAAGCAGAGGTATGTAGAATAGGACTTTCTTCAAATGTTATTAATCCTATGAAAGTAGGAATAATTTGGTTAATAGATTCTAAGATCACATACTGCTTAGATTTGTGAAAGAATTAATCTTAAATAGTTTAATGTTTTATGATGTGTATGTAATGAAAACTTGTCCATGACAGGTTAACACATTGAGTTCCATCCGGCATGTAAATGTGGTGAACCTCTACTGCAGCATCACTAGTGACAACTCGAGCCTGCTAGTGTATGAGTACCTCCCCAATGGGAGCCTATGGGAGCGGCTTCACACGCTAGAGGGACAAAAGCTGGGCATCCTCGACTGGGAAACTCGGTATGATATTGCTGTTGGTGCTGCGCGGGGTTTGGAGTACCTTCATCATGGGTGTGTCCGTGCGATCTTGCATCGGGATGTGAAGTCGAGCAATATTCTACTTGATGAGTGCTTCAAGCCGAGGATCGCTGATTTCGGGTTGGCAAAGATGCTGAGGCCAGCTGGTCCGGCTGATTCTTTACCGAGTGAGGTCATCGCGGGCACTCATGGGTACATCGCACCTGGTATACTTTTTTATTTTTTATTTCATAGGGTAATTTCATGTGCCATGCCAACCAAGGTAAATCAATCTTTTCATACTCTTCACAACAGGTAGACAGATTTGTTGTGGTAATTTTTTAAGATATTTGCCCTTTTGGTATTAATGGTATATGGATTTTTACTAGGGTACTCTGAGATTCTCCATTCTTGAATTCTCGGGGTATTAATTTACAATTATCATCAATATATTTAAATTTTCTTGTGTGGACTTTATGGGACTTTGCTTTTGCTATCCTGTTTTGTGTTGTCACTTGTCAGTCACTATCAAGGTAGTTTGATTATTGCATCATTGAAGTGTAAACACGGACTTCTCATTTAACATGGAACTTCCTTTTAGTTTATGTGACACTTTAATTTTTTTTAAGGGGTAGTTAGGGACAAATTAAAGAAAGCAGAAATGTAAACCAGACAAAGTAGTTGGATGCCTTATGAAGAAAATATGAATTTGAGGGGATATCCAACATTTCACTCTCAAACTTTTATAATTTATACATAAAATTATCCTCCAAGTTGTTGGTTTATCAGTATGATTTGTCTAAATATCATTTACTATGATGCAGAGTATGCTTACACTTGGTGGAATGTGAATGAGAAGAGTGATGTATACAGCTTTGGAGTTGTGTTAATGGAATTAGTCACTGGGAAGAAACCAATTGAGATGGAATATGGTGAAAATATGGACATAGTTTACTGGGTTTCACAAAAGATCAACAGCCAAGAGAAAATCACAGGTTTGATTGATGCAAGGATACAGGAGAATTGGGCACGAGAGGAGGCGGTCAAGATGTTAAGCATTGCAGTTCTTTGCACAGCACGAGTGCCATCGGGGCGGCCGTCCATGAGGCGGGTTGTGCAGTTGTTAGAAGAGGTGGCCAGCAGTAGGTCTTTTGCAGCAGGGGTGTGTGTGGACAATAAGGCGGATGTAAAGTCGAGTGCTTAGGCATCAGTGCTGTTTGGTTCTGTTGCAGTTTTGTTGCTGAGTAAATTCTCTTTTGAAAATGTGATCTGTAGCTTTAGGATAGTTTTGCTCAGTACTTGGTTGAAATCCCATGTGGTAGTAATTAGTAAACAAGTAAATCGATCCGTTTCTAATGAAACAGGTGGTATTATACCACTTTTATCAAAAAAACAAGTAAACAAGTAAATCGATATGCCAGGCATTGAACTAGTCGAAAATCCGGGATCAGTAAATTGACAATTCTTCTAGCAAAATATGAAGTTTTTGTGGCCTTCCAATGCAGTGTTTAGTGTAAGTATAGGGTATATTCGTAATTCGGATATAGTTACCGTGTCTGAAAAATTGTGATGTCCAGATATATTTCTGATATATAATTAGCGTGGCTGGAACAATTTACAAGATCAGAGAAGCCTTGCCCACAAGAATTTGGAATTTTGTTAGTAATTAGTCATTATGTGGATCTTGACGAAGAGAAAACTTCCTAAATTTTCAGCCAGCCGACAGATTTGAGAAAATTCCCTTAATTTTTCATGCAATATTAGAGCATTTACATTCCTAATATTATTAAAGTTACTAATATGATGTGACAGTTTCTAATTCAGTTGCAGGAATGTGAGAGAGTTTCTTATTTAGAAACTGTGATCAAATGATTGGCTCAAATTATTTTTTCTTTTTAATGTAGCTTAATAGAAATTCTAAAATTAATTTAAGAATGTGATAGTTAAAAACTTTAGATATCTTAATTTTTAAAAAGTGGTTAACAATTATTTAGAAATTTATTTGAATTGCTGAGATGTAGATGCTCTTACAAAATTATTGATAACATATTTAAATAGAAAAGATTGTGAGTATCGTTTGTGATTTGGTCATTATAGCTTTGTAACGAGTTAAACTTGAGTAATTAATGAATCATGTTACCATGAATTTAGTTAAAAGATCGTGATCCCGATATTTTTAACCTAATGTTCTCAACGTTAAAAATTGGTTTTGGACGTAAATAAATATTACAATCAAGCACATTTTGAACATATGTAGATTTTATTAAAAAAAAAATACAACCAAGTAAAAAGAGATTTTTTTTTATATAAAAAAATCTTACAGTAAGTAAATTCGAACATAACTAAGTATATTTTTTTAATAAAATTCTAAATATATAAAAACAATATGATTAACTGTAAATTCCTACATGGAAATACAAACTCTTTTAAATGAGAAGACAGAGCATGGGAAAATACGAGTCATTCGATTATAATATGAATTATTTTGAGTTTGATCTCGAGCGTGAGCTAACCAATTAAAAGTCACTCTAGTGCTAGCTGAGTTCGAACTAAATTCAAGTCGATCTCATGCGAGGCACGAACGATGAGTTTTTGTTATATTTAACCCCTGTAAGAACTTTCCACATTTTTTGAGCATGGTTTCCCATTTAGGATTGGTTGCACCTCATGGAACATATGCTTCGCCTTTGTTTAGAGGTGCTGAAGATGTTATAGACTACTTGCTGTTATGACTCGTCAGGTCTCTCGAGAGATTGGAGATTTTTTATTTTTTTTGATATGACTACTTTTACTGTCGACATTTTTATTAATATTCAAAATTAATTACAAATTAATAAATATACTCAAAATGCCTGTCTTTTTTCAAAAATGTCCAAACCGGCCATTTAGTGGCCGGTTTTATTCTCCCAGAAACCGGCAACAAAATGGCCGGTTTTCTCTTTTTTTTTTTTAAAGACACTATGAAGAGCAAGATAATAAAATCTAACACTGAAAATTCAAATTTTTTGTTTAAATTTTTTGTTAAATTACTTTTTTTTATTTATAATTAGCATATTTATACTAAAATACACTATATTACTTGAAATTATGTTGAATTACACTATATTACATTAAATTACGCTAAATTATGTTAAATTATGTTGAATTACGCTAAATTACTCTAATTTCGCTAATTATAATGAAATACGGTAAATTACGCTAAACTACACAAAATTACGCTAAATTAGGCCGATTTTGTGCCATCTTTCATAAATCATAAAAAATAGTAAAAAAATTCCAAAAATAGTAAAAATTAGTATTCTACAAGTTCATTATATAACTAATTTACTGTATAGATTAGAGCTACTTAGATTGAATAATAGAAATGAAAATCTTAATCGGAAACTTCAACTCAAGTTTTGAGGCTCTTCCCTTAGTTTTTTTGGCAATTCTGAATTTTAAATTACGGCTTAGTTGTCACTGACGCATGGGTATTTTTGCAAGCTTTCCGAAAAGTGGTCATTTGCAGAAGCCGGACACTCGAGCGCCGTTTTATGACCGTTTGAAGTTTCGTCGTCGTTTTTCGCCTTCTCAATAAAGATATCATCCATATTCATATGTAATTTACCGGAATTTACCGTATTTTAGCGTAATTTAACATAATTTAGCGTAATTTAATGTAATATAGTGTAATTCAATATAATTTCAAGTAATTTAGCGTATTTTAGTATAAATATGCTAATTATACATCAAAAGAAGTAATCTAACAAATAATTTAAACAAAAAATTCAAATTTTCAGTGTTATATTTCATTATCTTGCTCTTCATAGTGTCTCTTAAAAAAATATATATATAGTTCTAATTATAAATCACTATGAAGATAAAAGAGAAACAAAAAATAGTTTCTAATTATACATCACTATGAAGACACACAGTAATTTACCGTATTTTAGCGTAATTTAACATAATTTAGCGTAATTTAATGTAATATAGTGTAATTCAACATAATTTCAAGTAATATAGTGTATTTTAGTATAAATATGCTAATTATAAATTAAAAGAAGTAATATGACACATAATTTAAACAAAAAATTCAAATTTTCAGTGTTAGATTTCATTATTTTGCTCTTCATAGTGTCTCTAAAAAAAAAAAAAAAAAACCGGCCACCATTTTTGAAAAAGTAAGACATTCTGGATATATTTATTAATTTGTAATTAACTTTGGATATTAATAAAAATGTCGGTTTTTACTGTTTTGTTCTTCATCTACTATTGGTTGTTGAGATGTTTGAATCAACTTTTTTTTTTTTCTTATTCTCTCTGTTTTTTATGCACAAACGCACCGTGACGATATTTTTCCAAGCGCTGTCAAGCTACACAGCTTGTGCGGCTGTTTTCATGCTTTCTTGTTAAATAGTTCCATATTAAAAGCATGCTGTCAATAAGTTTTTATGCATGACCTATGTTTGCTATATAAATTTGCCTCAAAAGATCTGTATCTATGAGTCGCCCAAAGAACTATTAATAGTGATTTACAAAAATGAAAAAACCAAACTTAACGCGTTATTGCGAAATTGGGCCTCTTCTATGTTAAATTTCTAATTTCATTTTTCCTTTCTTATATTTTAATCTTGTCTAATAGGTTCAGTCTTGTTATTGCACTAGAGTTGCTGGTCTGTAAGCATATTCTAATGATTTTGTAATCTGTAGGCATATTCTAATGATTTTGTAAAAGTTAAAGAAACGACATGATTGCTTCGTTTGTTATAAAAACAGCAAAAACCGAATCCGGGATTCGGTTAAGTTATGTTTTTTCGCTTCACCGAATACGCTATTCGGTTAAGCGTATTTTCAGAAAACAGATCCCGAAAACTATGTAAACTCCGTGTAACACCCACCATTAACCGAATTCCCAATTCGGTTAAGATTTTTTTTTTATTTTTTAATGTAAACCGAATAGCCAATTCGGTTTTCATTATTTTTTAATTTTTTATTCTAAACCGAATAGGGTATTCGGTTTAGAATAATATTAATTAACGAATAGAGTAAGAATAGAGTAATAATATTAATTAATCTATTTTATTTTGATTAATGTAATTGTCATAAACGAATACTCTATTCGGTTAATAATATTATTATTTATTTTTTTATTATTATTTAATAAAAAAATAATATTATTATTTAATAATGTAATTGTCAAAGTTTGATTAATTAATGTAATTGTCAAACTTTTATTTCGAACACATTAATTAATAAAAGTTCCTTTTTTATTTTAATTTTTCCTCATATATCTTTTAATTTAGATATATTAATTTTATCAAATAAAATTAATATATCTAAATTAAAAGATATATGAACACATTAATTAATAAAAGTTTCATAAAATTAATATTAATATATTAAATTAAAATAATTACATTAATTTGCTTGACGCTTGACCCTAATCGTAGGTTTCACCGAAATTTTTATTTATAGCATAAAAAAAAAACCAAATCACCCTGATTCATAACAAAAGTTTTATTAAATAATGTAATTGTCAAACTTTTAGTTTATATTCAAACTATCAAATAAAATAATATAAAATAATATAAAATAATAAAAATTTCAGGGTATTAATAAAAATAATAATAAACTTTTATTAAATAATGTGTTGAAATAGACTTTTATTAAACAATTAATTAATTTAATAATAATAATGAAGTTAAAATTTCAAGCAAATTAATGTAATTATTTTGATTGAACTTTGAGAATTAAAAAAACTAGTTGATTAAATAATGTAATAAACTTTTATTAAATAATGTGATTGTTAAATAGTAATAACGTAATTCGATTAAATTTATTGATCAAACCGTCACAAATTTTTCTGACTAATCGGTCGATTATTCCCGATTATAACCGATTATTTCTGATTATTCCCGATTAATCGTTGAAATAGACAATGACGAATAAATAAAATAAAATAATATAAAATAATAAAAATTTCAGGGTATTAATAAAAAATAAAACAATGAAGATTGGAGGTGGTTAAAATTCGGTTTTTGTTTTCTCGGGTAGGGGATGAAGCTCTCTGCTGGGAGAATGAAGAATGAAGAATGAAGGAGGAAGGAAGAAGGGAGGGGGCCGGGTTAAATTAAAAAAGCAAAAAAATTGGTTCACCGAATCCCGGATTCGGTTAAGCCAAAAAAGCAACAAAAATCCACCCAACCGAATCCCCTATTTGGTTAGCCAGAAAAGGTGAAAATTGCTTCGGTCGATCTTCTGTGGCAACCCACTGTATCACCTGTTAAAACTATCAGCTTAACCGAATAGTGTATTCGGTGAAGCAAAAAAATAACTTAACCGAATCCCGGATTCGGTTTTTGCTGTTTTTATAACAAACGAAGCAATCATGTCGTTTCTTTAACTTTTATTATTTTAATTACTGTTTTTAAAAAAAATCCGCTACAAAGGCAATTCCTTCTCCTTCGTTTCTTCTTCAGTTTGTCACTGGACTGGATTCATCCAATAAAATAATCATCTCTTTTGTGTTCTATGCTTTCTCATTGGTCTCTAGTTAGGGGAAGATCTAGTAAAGCTCAGGGAGACAATTGCCCCCTCTGAATTTTAAAATTCTCTGAAGAATTATGGGTCCGGATTAAGTTTGTCTTCCTCTTAATTTTGTTTTGCCCCCTCTGACCCGCTAGGCGCCAACCCAAAGAAAAACAAGTTTTAAAAAAACATTTCAAAGCCCAAGATGTGTTTTTTATGAATCTTGCGGACCTGTGCAGCCCAAGATGTATCTTTTTTTTTATCAATAAATACACTGATCACGGACTTGTATACTTAAGTGTATTTTTATGAATCTCCTCGGCTCCTCCATCAATAGATACATTGAATCTTAGCCCGTTAGTTGAGAAAAATTGGTTCGTATCAGCCTATCAGGGGCAGACATAATTCATTCAACCAATTAATACTTTACACAATCGGACCTTGCACTATTATTTATTGAATGTAATTTAACAGTCCAAAATACGTAGCATTTACAACTTAAATTTAGTGTTAAATTTGAACCAATTAGCTAATGGGTTTCGATAAGCTATTTGAACTCGATTCTTGTCCCCCTCTGACTGAAATTCTGCATCCGCCCCTGTCTCTAGTATCTAAACATGCAGTTAGGAGATATCTAGAAGCTATTAAGCTGATATTTTGTCTTACTGGCACCCATTTTGAAGCTAAAAGTGATCCAACGCATTCACATTTGTTAACATGCAAGAATTCCTCTTTAAATTGAAAAAAACAGAAAGAAAAATATCAAAATATTTCTTGTTTTATTATCAAAACAATTTTGATAATAAACCAGAAATATTTCGATAATGACTTAAAAACAAAAAAAATCTTCAATTTACTTATTTTTTATGTTTGGGTTAATTTTATTTTTTACAGACCTGAAACATATGGGCCATTAAACCGATTTGTGGAGTGGTCTTGTAAACCGTCTCACCTAATAAAGTGCATAATAAGTGGTGAATCAATTTTAATGAGAGTGAGAAACACCGAATTTATTTTTTTCTCATCTATTTCTTCTTTTGCCATTTTGAATTTACTTATCTACCATGGCCAAAAATATTTTCTCCAACAATAGCAAGAAAACTAAATGTTTTTTTTTCTCTTATGTCATGTGTGTGCGTGCGTTTGGATTTCCCTTCTAACATTTGCCTTACTTTCTTCTTTTGGTATAGATTGATTGCAAGGACTATGAGAATGATATTAAGGTTGTTGTATTCAGCTCCAGCACCACCGAGATGGCACTGTAAATTCTTATTTTTTTCATTCATCCTAAATGGAAAATAAATTGGAGAAATGCCTTTGGAAAGAGAAATTTCATGGCCGAATTTTATCCAAAGAACAAATGTTAGTCCCTGAGCTCCAAAACAAATATGTTATCAAACTTTCTTAAGAAACAACAAGTAGTGTCAACTAAACAAATGATGTGCTTCGATATTTTCTGTCTTTTTGCTTATTCTCTTTTTTCTCCTTCGTTTTTTTTTTTTTGATTAAAAGGCCGAAGCCCATTTCATTGAAGAAACTTAAGTTACAACCGGCAGCATGCTGTTTGTTTTACCTATATAGCACCAAAATACCCACCCTAAAACAAAATGTCTCAACTATTTGAAAACACAAAGCAACAAACAAGTGCATATGACAAAGGAAAGTAAGCCACTCAACAGGGCTGTGAACAAGATAGTTAACTACAAAATTGGGCTGCCAAGTCCAAAGTCTTCTACTTAGAGTCTTCATGGATCCGCATCTAGTCCCGGAGCGCCAACACAGTGGAGGTGGCTACGTCATCGTCAACATCATCCGGATGCCAAGAGGAGAGAGGGAGTATATCTGTATCCACTGGTAGCCACGAAGTAGTAGAAGCAGAAACGTGATGTGTGACCCGACCTGTCCAATAATGCACAAGTGAGATGATAAGTAAAACAATTTGTCTCACCGTTTTCCTCTTACCATTGTCAAAACACAATTCATTTCGAAGTTTCCACAATGTCCAGCAAACTGCACTAAAAACCAATAAAAAGGCTGATCGATGAGTATTAGGTAATTGATTAGCAAACTGAATAATATGTGCAAATTTCGACCATTGAATGCTAACAATTTGACAAGAACCCATATAGAACCAAATCTGTTTTGTAAATGAGCAGTTCACAAATAAATGATCGACAGTTTCTGGTTGATGACAAAACTGACAAGTATTATTTCCTCGCCACCCTTTTTTCCTTAAGTTGTCAGTTGTTAATATTCTATTTTTATGAGAAAGCCACATAAAGATGCGAATCTTAATGGGGATAGGGACCTTCCACCATAACATTGGGTTTCTAGGTTGAGTGCCTCGGAAATTCAGAAGTTTATATAAGGACCTAACCGAAAATTTGCCATTGGATTCCCATCTCCAACTAAGTTTATCCTCTAGATGAGTATATGAGAAGTGACTAATGATATCTAAAATCTCTAACCATTCTGTAAGTTGGACAGCATCTAATGTTCGACGAAAAGTAAAGGCATTGCCTTGCGAATTGATAACAGTTTGTAATAAAATGTCAGTGTTGGAGCAGATATTATATAAGTAAGGGTAACGAGATGCCATGGAACAATTTTGATACCAAATGTCAGTCCAAAAATGAACGGAAGTAGTGTAACCCGGTTCATACGAAACACTAATAATCCCTAAAGGTTGGAGAGCTGAAATAATAGACCAAAAGGCAGATTTCGGTTCACTATGAAATGTGGATTGTACAAGATCAGATTTTTCCAAGCACTATTGTAGGAGGGATCCTTAAATTTCCACCACCATTTCATAAGTAAAGCGATATTCATTTGTTTGAGATCTAAAATACCTAACCCTCCAAACTCTTTGGCAAAACAAGCTCTTTGCCAATTGATCAAATGATATCTCTTCTTACCAGTATTAGTACCCTGCCATAGAAATCGACGTCTAATTTGATCTATTTTGTTTATCACAGAATCTGGAATTTTATAAATTGATAAGAAGTATAAGGGTACCGAGGACAAAACTGAGTTCAATAAAGTTAAACGGCCTCCTATCGACAACAAACTACCTTTCCAAGATTGAAGTTTCTTTTCTATCTTATCAATAAGAAAAGCCCAATCAAGAGATGATAGTTTCTGGATATGTAGTGGTAAACCTAAGTAATGCATTGGGAATGAAGATGGGTTACACCTAAAATGTTGAGCAAATTGAGAAACATCTGTAACATTGATAGGGTACATCGAAGTTTTGGAATAATTAACTTTTATGCCAGATATGGCTTCAAAAGCAATTAGAGCCCACCAAGCATTCTCAATATTAGCTTCATCAGCTTTTAAAAATATAATAGTATCATCTGCATAATGACAATTGGTATGAGAATGATTATCTAAAATTGGAGGTCCTAACCCAACTAAGGAATTTTCATTTCTACCTTTAAAAAAAATTTTACTAAGGGTATTTGCTGCAAGGATGTACAGATAAGGAGATAATGGATCGCCTTGTCGTACCCCTCGCTTGCAAAAAAAATAATTAGTGAGGGCACCATTGATGTTTATGCATGATTGTGAACTAATCAGCCATTCTGTTATCCATCTAATCCATTTGTCCCCAAATCCTCTACTATGTAAAATATCTAGAAGGTATTGCCAATTAATTTTATCGTATGCTTTTTCAAAATCTACCTTAACAATTACTCCTGTCTCGTTTGTCCTTTGACAAGAATGAATGATTTCTTGACTTAATACAACATTATCTAAGATATATCTCCCTTTAATAAAAGCGGCTTGACTACTGTCAATGATTCTATGCATGATTGATTCTAATTGGAAAGTCAGAATTTTAGAGATTATTTTGAAGCTACAATTTACCAAACTAATTGGTCTGAACTTAGTGATAAGTGTGACATCTTTCTCTTTTGGTATGAGGCAAATGATAGACTTATTCAGACTATTTAGTTTGGTACGGTGATTATAAAAATGTAAACATAGTTGGTACAAATCAGCACTAATCAAATCCCAAAATGCTTGATAAAATTTGAAGGTGAAACCATCAGGCCCCGGAGCCCCATTAGGTGTACAAGCAAAAACAGCATTTTTAATTTCATCCAATGTAAAAGGGAGTTCTAAAGACTGCTGTTCTAAATGAGTAAGTTTATCACTAGGGTCCCAAAAATCCTTATCTAGTTGAGCATATGTGATACCGGGTTGACCTAATAGATCCTTGTAAAAATGGTGAATATGGTGTTTAATATCTGGTGTAGAGGTATTAGTACAGCCATCTATTTCTAATGCAAGAATTTTGTTTTTCTTTGAGCGATGTGTAGCTATTGTATGAAAATACTTAGTATTATTATCCCCTTCTTCCAACCACTTTTGTTTTGAGCGGTTTTTCCAATGTTGTTCCTCTTCTAAATAGATATTATCTAGAGTATGCTTAGTGAGAATCCAATCATCATATTCAAGTGCCGTAAAATCTCTAAGTTCTAAAATCAGCTCTAGGTTTTTGAGTGTATCTAATAGGGTTTGTTTTTCCTTTTTTTTCTTACTATAAAAATTCCTAGTCCACCCTCTAATCTTTTGTCTAAGAAATTTTAATTTGGCATTCCAACTTTTGGCTATATTGGAGGGATCTAAAGGGTAATGAATCCACCATTTATGTACGAGATCAATAAAATCTGGTTGTTCGAGCCATAAGGGATCAAAACGAAACATAAAATTAGGGGGGTCTATCTTGGAAGATATTTGCAAAATGAGGGGACAGTGGTCAGATCCATACCTTCCAAGGTCAATAGTGGTACTAGCTGGATAGAATTGTTCCCATGTTAGACTTGTGAAAATTCTATCTAACAATGCAAATTTATTACCATTTTGCCAAGTATATTTCCTGTTTGTTAATTTCTGTTCTACTAGTTGATGTTTATGCACAAATTTGTTGAATAAGGAGCTGGTTTGTATATCAAATAAATTGCCTGATTTATCGGTTCTATGTCTAATGGCATTAAAATCCCCACACAAAAGCCAAGGAGTTGAGCTAGTTCCTCTAATAGTATCCAATTCTATCCAAAGGTCTTTCTTTTTGGCTCTAATAACCGGTCCGTATACTATAGTAACTTGCCATTGATGGCCATCAAGTTTACATTCTACTTGCAGATTGAGTGCATAGGTATGGACATAATGGCTAAGATACTTAAAATGGTCACTATCACATCCAAATAAAATACCTCCCGACCTTCCTATTGAAGGCACCCAAAACCAGATATCAAATTTGGAAGAGATAGTTTTTAGAATCCTATTAGTAAATTGTTCCTTTTTTGTCTCTTGTATGGCGATCATATCTATCTTATTATCTACTATGATATCATGAAGAATTTGTCTCTTTTTACAAGAATTAATACCACGAGCATTCCAATTTAGAAAATTCATAAGGAAACTATAGAATTCCCAAGAGCTATAGAGGTATCATTAGTAGACATTTCAGATTTTTCTAAAAATGGACTAGAATCATGAAATTCATCAGTATCTAATTGCTGTTGGTCTATTATACAAGTGGTATCATGAGTAAAAGAGTGATCATCTAAAATAATGGAATGAGAGGAATCAATTGATTTTGTTTTTTCTAAGAGAGAAAGAATAATTTCTTCAAAGGAAGCTCTTTCCTGTGATTGTAATTTTTGTATTATATGAACAGCCTCATCAGCATTATGCCCTAACTGAATTTTATACACTCCAAACAGATTTTTAACTTGTTCAACAGTCAGCCTATGATATGGAAAATTGGTGAGAAGAGGAATACCTGAGGAGCGATTGCTACCATTATCTTTAACTCGAGCCCTTTTCTTAGCCTTAGACAGAGTAGAGGAAGGATCTCCCAAAGCTTGCAGCCGAAGGCTTTTCCTCAGCGAGACCCCACCTCTTGGAATAGGAGGCACAGTAGTGAGTACATCATGAGAAGATGGGGAAGCATTCAGCTGGATGGCAGTTGGCAGATGAGACCTTTTGACAGTTTTTTTCCATTTTTTGGTAGACTGCACCCCCAGCTGAGGCAAAGCCGTGTGAGTACTGGGTCTTTTCTTTTTTGAGGAATAGGCAAAAGGAGAAGGATATAGCTTAGGAGTGATAATCACAGTTTGTCTTCCAACTAGATTCATCCAATAAAATAATCAGTTCTTTTGTGTCCTATGCATTTCTTATTGATCTCTAACCTTTGAACATGCATTTATGAGTTATCTAGGAGCTATTAAGCTGGTATTTTGTCTTGCCGGCACTCTTTTTGGGGCTAAAAGTGTTCAAATGCATTCACATTTGTTAATATGCTAGAATTTTTCCAATTCGGGCTATTTATTAGACCTAAAACACATGGGTCATTAAACCTATTTGTGGAAGAGTCTTGTACACCATTCTCACCCAATAAAGTGCAGAAGAAGTGGGGATCAATTTTAATGAGAGTGAGAAGTACCGAATTCATTCTTTTATTTTTGTCTCCATTTATTTTTTCTCCTCTATTTCTTCTTTTGCCATTTTGAGTTTACTTATCCACCATGGTCAAAAACATTTTCTTCAACATTAATTGGTCAGAAAGCTAGAGGTTTTTTTCTCTTTAATTTCAATTGTTTGTGTGTGTGTGTTTGTGTTTGGATTTCCTTTCTAACATTGTGCCTTACTTTTTTCTTTTGGTATATATCTTTTGTACAAAGACTATGAGAATGATGTTAAGGTTGTTGTGTTCAGCTTCAACACCACCGAGAATGGCACTAAACAAATTTGTTCTCAAACTTTCATAGAAAACAACAAGTAGTGGCAACTAAACAAATGATGTCCTTCGATATTTTTCTGTTCTCAAATTTTCATAGAAAACACCATCGAGAATGGAACTGTAATTTTTTTTTTTTACATCTGTTGAAGATTGATCTCAAGATAATCACCATCGACCTTTAGATTAAGATCTAAGTGTGTAGATTAAATACCAAAGATAGAAAGAAATAAAACGGTAATGTGTACCGTCGGTACCAAAAATAGCAAAATAGTACAAACGGCTATATTTGAGCCCTTGTGATATATATAGAGATTTGTTGTAATAGAAAGATGTAACAAAAATTCATACAATTATTTTTATCCCCTCAGAAATTCGTCTCTGTAAAAATAACATGGTATCAGAGCAATAGGTTCAAAATTCTGCACAAGTGCCAACCAAACTAGCAAAGCTAGTCGGTACCAGCAAAACCAGCAAAACACAAACATCAACAATCATCAAGATGTCATTAGAAGGGCAGCTACCAATGGAAGCTACTAACTCTTCTAAAATCACCAATGTTCTACTCAATGACAGAAATTATCTGTCATGGTCACGATCAGCAAAACGAGCTCTTAGCGGCAGAGAGCTGTTAGAATTCATCACAGGGGATATCAAAAAACCCAAACCAGCAAAACCGACAGAGGCAACCGAGTCAGAAACAAAAGCAATGAGACAGTGGCAATCCAAAAATGATCGAGTCATGACTTGGCTCTTTGGATCAATGGAACCCACTGTCGCGGAGTTATTTATGACAACCGAGACAGCCAAGGAACTGTGGGATGCAGTTCAAACTCATTTCGGCCAACAAAACAACTTCTCACATGTCTACCACTTAAAACAAGAAATCCAAAAAATCCAGCAAGGCACAATGAGCAACACCGAATATATCGGCGCCTTAAAAAAGAAAAAAGATGAACTTCGGTGCTATCGACCGCCAACAACTGATCCACAAACAATTCAAAAACGAATCAAAGAAGATGATATTTTCGATTACCTTTCGGGGTTAAACTCCAGTTATGAAGCCGTAAGGTCACAGCTTTTGCTCACAACCATTGTACCCTCTTTTTCCTCAATCACTCAAATGATTCAACAAGAAGAAAGTCGCAGACTGGCCATGGGCGGTCCACAAGCCAGCAAAGGCGAGGGACACGAGAACCATGCATTTGCAGTAAAAAATCTGAACTTCTCCCAAAACCCTAGATCTCAAAATCGGCCAAATTCCACCGAGAGATGTACCCATTGCAAGAAAGAGGGCCACACTCAAGATCGGTGCTGGTTTCTCTATCCACATCTCAAACCGAAAAAGTTTCGAACAATGGAGAGAGGAGAAGGAAAGGGCAGCGACAGAGAAGAAGAACGGCGCAAGTGGGAAAGAGAAGGAGAAAAGAGGGGTTTCTCTGTTTCGGGCTCAAACCAGGAGAGTAATCTCTTACCGGGTCCGCCTAAATCCAATTCGGGTCCGACTGGGGGTCCGACTGGCTTTTGCGCTTCGAGTAACCCCTTCTATTCCGCTTCCCATTCGGGTCCGCCATTTAATTCGGGTCCGCCATTTAATTCTACTTCGGGTCCGCCTCTTCCCTTTTCGGGTCCGCCTCTTTCTTTTTCGGGTCCGACTGGATTCTCTGCTGGATCCGAACCCTACAGCCACAGAGGCACTGGCGGGTCAGAGCTAGGATCTGGCGGGTGAGATGAACAAGTCACCATTTCTCTACAGCAGCTAAGTATGTTGCTTGGAAAAAATGCCTCAATCTGTGGTACTGTCTCTAACTCAAATAATTCTAGTTTATTTAGTCAAATTATTTTAGATAGTGGTGCCACAAACCATATGTTTGGAAATAAACAATTTTTAGCAAATTTAAATAAGACCAATAGTAATCAATTTGTTATTGTTGCGAATGGAACGAAAGCTTTCATAAACGGGGTAGGGGAAATTAATCTATATAATAGAAAAATTAAAAATGTCCTATATTTAAACACATTTCCCATAAACCTAATTTCTATAAACAAATTAACACAAGAATTAAATTGTAATGCAATTTTCTCTTGTGAAAATGTCGTATTTCAGGACCGGGAAACCGGCGAGAAGATTGGTGAAGGAATTCTTGAAAATGGACACTATATTTTGCAATCAAACCAATTACTTTGTGCTTCCGCTAAATCCGTTGATTTTGATTTATGGCATAAGAGACTTGGGCATCCATCCGACAAAGTTTTGAATAGTATTCTAGAATTTAAAAATTCTAATTGTATTAATTGTGAAACATGTAAGTTGTCAAAACAAACAAAGCTTCCTTTTTCTCTTTCAACTAGCAAAAGCGAAGCTATGTTTGATTTGATCCACTCCGATGTATGGGGACCGGCCCCAATTATTTCGTATAATGGATTCAAATATTTTGTTATATTTATTGATGATTTTTCTAGAACCACTTGGTTATATCTACTTCAATCCAAGGATGAAGTATTTAATTGTTTTAAGGAATTTCTATGTTTTATAGAAAATCAATTTAATGCTAAACTCAAAATTTTTAGATCGGATAATGGAACGGAATTTATAAACAAAAATTTCTCAACATTATTTAAAGAAAAATGAATTATACATCAAACTACTTGTATAAATACTCCCGAACAAAACGGAGTATCGGAAAGAAAAAATAGACACCTATTAGAAATGACCCGTTCATTATTATTTCAAAATAACGTTCCAAAAATTTATTGGTCGGATGCCATACTTTGTGCCACACATCTAATTAATAGATTGCCAAGTGTAGTTTTAAAAAACAAAAGTTCTTTAGAAATTCTCTATCAAGAAAAAATTACATATGATCATATAAAAGTATTTGGGTGTACAAGTTTTGTGCATATTAAAAGAAAGGATAAACTTGACTTTGTATCTCAAAAAACTATTTTTTTAGGATATTCACATTACAAAAAGGGTTATAAATGCTATGATCCAATTAATAAAAAATTGTTCATTTCTAGGAATGTCATTTTTTGGGAGGGTGAACCATATTTCAAAGAGAAAGAAAAAATTGACCAAACATGCACAAATGACCAATTTAATATGGTAGTTCCTTTTCCTTACATAGGTGATCAATATTTTCCACCAACTCAAAATCATGAAATTGAAACAAATATTCATGAAGAAATTCATGAAATCAACAACAATACAAATGAAAATGAGATTGAGATGGAAAATGACCAAATGGTTAGAAGGTCACTTAGAGTACCACAACCATCCACTAGGCTTAGAGATTATGTAACATATACGGTACAATATCCAATAGAACAATTCGTCTCATATGATAAAGTTTCACCCGAATACCATGCATTTCTCACGAGTGTTGAAAATGAATTAGAACCTAAGAGTTACCAAGAAGCCATTGAAAATCCAATTTGGTGTAAAGCCATGAAGGAAGAACTAAATGCCTTAGAAAAAAATGAAACTTGGAAAATTGTTTCATTACCAAAAAACAAAAAACCCGTTGGTTGTAAATGGGTATATAAAACCAAGTATAAAAGCGATGGTACAATAGAACGGTATAAGGCAAGACTTGTAGCAAAAGGATTTACTCAAACCTATGGTATTGATTATAATGAGACCTTTGCACCGGTTGCCAAAATGAATACCGTTAGAATATTATTTTCTATTGCCGTTAACAATGGTTGGGACCTCTACCAAATGGATGTAAAAAATGCTTTCCTTCAAGGAACACTTGAAGAGGAGGTGTATATGACACTACCACCCGGTTATAAATTGGAAATCAATTCTAACATGGTTTGTAGGCTAAATAAATCAATTTACGGATTGAAGCAATCTCCACGGGCATGGTATGGCAAACTTAGCTCTTATTTAATTTCTTGTGGTTTTAAAATTAGTAGTGCCGACCATTCATTGTTTACAAATCATAATGGAAAAAACACTACCCTAATCTTGGTATATGTAGATGATATCATAATCACCGGAAATAATTTAGAAGAAATTAAAAAATTCAAAATGCAATTAAAAGAAAAATTTGACATTAAAGATTTATGATATCTAAAATATTTCTTAGGAATCAAAGTAGCTTACTCAAAGAAAGGCCTTTTTATTTCACAAAGAAAATACACAATTGACTTGTTAAAAGAAACCGGTAAAATAGGGTGCAAACCGAGCTCAACACCAATAGACAACAAGTCTAAATTGAACATTGAGGATGGTGAACCATTAGAAGATATAAACCAATTCCAAAGACTTGTCGGAAAATTAATATACCTAACGGTAACTCGTCCGGATATTTCTTTTTCCGTAAGCCAAATAAGCAAATTTATGCATTCACCTAGAACTCCTCACTTAGAAGCCGTGAATAGAATTCTAAGGTATTTAAAAGGAAACCCCGGTAAAGGTATTTGGATGAGAAACAACAACTCTAACAACATATGTGGCTATTTTGATGCAGACTGGGCCGGAAGTTTCGATAGAAAATCCACTACCGGCTTTTGCACGTTTGTAGGCGGAAACCTAGTCACATGGAAGAGCAAGAAGCAAAATGTTGTGGCAAGATCAAGCGCGGAAGCGGAGTATCGAGCCATGGCATCAACCGCGAGTGAATTAGTTTGGCTCAAACAACTACTCAAAGACATGGGTATCGTATATGATCAACCCATGAAGATGTATTGTGATAACAACTCGGCACGACACATTGCATCAAATCCCGTATTTCATGAGCGAACTAAACATATAGAAGTCGATTGTCATTTCATTAGAGAAAAGGTGCAAGCGAAAGAAATTGAGACACCATTTGTTCGAAGTGAAGATCAATTAGCCGATATCTTCACTAAGGGACTAGATCCGAAACCATTCGAGAAAATTGCAAGCAAGCTAGGCTTATTTGATATTTACAAGCCTAGCTTGAGGGGGAGTGTTGAAGATTGATCTCAAGATAATCATCATCGACCTTTAGATTAAGATCTAAGTGTGTAGATTAAATACCAAAGATAGAAAGAAATAAAACGGTAACGTGTACCGTCGGTACCAAAAATAGCAAAATAGTACAAACGGCTATATTTGAGCCCTTGTGATATATATAGAGATTTGTTGTAATAGAAAAACAAATTGGGAAAATATCTCTGAAAAGAGAAATTTTATGGCTGAATTTTTTCCAAAGATCAAATGTTGGTCCGTGAGGTCCAAAACAAATATGTTCTTAAACTTTCATAGGAAATAACTAGTGCTTCAGTTCAATCCCATCTGGCAACTAAACAAATGATTTTCTTCGATATCTAGCTACTTCATCTTCTCTTTTATCACTGTGTTATTTTTTATGTTTCCAGGATAGAGATGAATAAAGAATTACAGAGAGAGGACTCCATGTTGATTTTTGTGTGTGTGCTTATTCTCTCTGTTTTTCATGCACAAACGCACTGCGACGATATTTTTTGAAACGCTGGCAAGCTACATAGCTTGTGCAGCTGTTTTCTTGCTTTCATGTAATAAATAGTTCCATATTAAAAAACATGCTGTCAATAGGTTCTGGTTTTATGCATGACTTATGTTTACTCTATAAATTGACACAAAAGATCAGTATTTAAGTGTCGTCCAAGGAAACATTAATACCATTAATAAAATGAAAATTAAACCGAAATTAAATTAAAGTGTTATTTTAAAACTGGGCCTCTTTCTATGTTACATTTTTTATTCCATTTGTCCTTTCTTCTCTTTTAATCTTGTCTGATAGGCCCACTATTGTTAATGCACTGGAGTTGCTACTGCTTAGGCCTCGAAATGTTTTTGTAACGGGCCCTCTGGCCCATATATGGTGCTGCAAAGGTAGCATGAAATTACGAGGGAAAAAACAAAGTTTGGAATGACATTTCTTGCTGTAGTTATTTGGGGTTTGCTTTAACTCTAGTGCATATCAATTCGAACTATAAATTGAGTTGTCTTTTCATGTTTTTGACGAGCAAGAGAACAATGGGTCGGTTAATCTTGAGCGCACTCAAGGAAAATAGTTCTCTGTATGCAACTTTAAAATATTATTTCTTTTGCTCTTTAATTACTTAAGTTGTCCATCATTCACTCCCCTACATATGTATATTTTACTCCTTTTTGTTTTGAAAAAAAAAGTTTTATAGGAAAGGTTCAATATCCTAAGACATTCAAATTTTCTAATTCATTCATCTTTTAACAAACCCACCCAATTTATATGTCACAGCTAAACTCTCTAAAATCATTTTCATTAAAGATACTATCTAAAACTCTTGCTTGAAATCGGATTTAGGAAGGTCAGCAAGAGTGATAGAGAGCTCGTGAGCAATGGCGAATGGCGAATGGCGAATGGCAACTTGTAATTCGCCGGAAAAGCTACCCACCCCACTGGCGCCATGCACCTAACCCACCTTCTTCAGTTAAGCCCTACACCCCCTTCAAACTTACCTACGCTCAGGTGCTCCGAAGCCCACTGCCACCGACGAAACCAACCCCCACCCGGGTCAAACCTCCAACCACCACAACCGCCTCAGCCAAACCAATCCCTCCACCCACTGGAGCCATATACACCTCTCCACATGCTCACCTCCGATTCCCTCCTTCTCCACTGTTTAAAGAGTGGAGAGGCCGTTGCTTTAGGTGCACGGGCCGCGGCCACACTGCTGCCGTCTGCCATAACCTAAAAAAATGTGGCAGATGCTGGGGAGACGGTCACATCGGCTCCAAATGTCCCAAAAATTCTTACAAACCTATACCCAAACCCACTGCCACCATACCTACAGCTTCTAACCTGGAAACCACTCAAACTGAGCCGTCTTTTGACGAATTACTTGCTGGACCATACCCAAACAATCCTAAACCAATGCCAGATGATAGGCCGGCAAAAACCTATTGCTATGTGCACAGGGATGCTCAGTATTTTCAAGAAATGAAACGCCTCGCCAGGGCTGTGATTCTCTATGCTCCTGACATCGAGTTCGATCTCACAATTGATGAGGTGGCACAATATGCTATCAAAACGGGGCTGGTAAAGATAGATGATATCTCTGTGGCGGTTCTCACGAGGTCTCGCTACTTAATCTCCTTGCCATCAACTGTGACCCCGACGGCCTTCATCGAGGCTATCCCGGCTGAGATTTGGAATCTTGGCTACACCTTCAGTCAGTGGAGCCCCCTTGTAGATGCCACGATCAACATCCCCAAGTATAAGGTCCTGATTGATATTATTGGAGTGCCACCACAGCTTTGCCGTGAAAAGGAGATCATGAAGGCTGTAAGTGGGTTTGGAGTGTACCTGGGCTCAGTGGAACAAGACCTTGAAGAGGATATGGCTTGCTGGACGGCAGCTGTGGCAACTGAATCCTTAGCAAAAATTCCACAACAGATCATTTTTGTGGATGGCAGCTTGGAAACACCAGCGATGGTGCAGGCTAAAACATGGGTCGAGATACCACTTTACACCAGAGATGAGATGCCGAAACCGACGAAGGAATACACGGCCCCTCCAAGCTCCTTGCCGCCGCCCGCCAGTTCTACTGGAGAAGAAATCATTGACATGGATGAAACAATTTCCTTGTCAGTAAGGGTGCTCCGAGATATTTGTAAGGATAAAGATCCCGCCACTATGCCGTCTAATATCCGGGCGGCGCTGGAAAGATCACCGGAGATGGTGCCTGAGAGGGTACCACTGCCTTCCATGCCACATGAGGCGGTGCAATCTCAATCCACACGGCCACACGAGACCGCACTAGCTATTGTCACACAAGATCCGCAATGGATAAATGTGCCGATCATGGTTCAGCCAGATTTCATCCATGAGGCGGGTGTGCAATCACAGCCTATTAGGAAGGCTACACCAAAGGCTACACAGGTTCCTCCGCGTAAGATTCTCACAAGAAGCATGCATGCATCTCAGAGGAGTACTGCCACTGCAGACTGTGCTCCAGACACCCTGGCGCTAGGGGACACGCCCCTCCAGGTGGGAGAAGGTTCCAAATATTCCTCTCAGACAGCGTCTCAGACGAGACAAAAAAAGGTTCATAAAGGCCAAAATACAGGGGATGGTGGGTTATCCCGTCATGAGCTAGACGGGCCTTCAAATGGGCTGAGCTCACTAAGGCCTAAGAGAAGGAGAAATCAGGCTACCCAACAGGCCAAAGGAAATAAAAGCAAAAAGGCCACTCAATCTGAGCAGCAGGGGGCTCTTTTAGCTTTCAACCCAGAAGGCTTTATAGAGGTTAATGTTGACCTAGAACACTGCTTAGCAATAGCAGCAGCTTGTGGTACCAACTTAGAAGCTGTCACCGAGGCTTTAAACGAAGATAACGAATCTAGAAGGACCCCAATGCAAATGAAAAACCAGCTACCAGAAGATCAAGCTAACCTGTCCGAACCAGAGGCATACCACTTCAATTTTGATCCGAGCTCGGGCGATGAGCTCGATTCCGATCTCGATTAAAGGTGTTCTCGGATACTGAGTAGTGCAGAAGTGCTGGCTGTTTTTATCTCCCAGTAATGAATCTAAAAAAATTCCGATTGCTTTGTTGGAATGTAAGAGGTTTAGGAAATACAGACAAATACTTGGTTGTAAGAAACGTGATAAGAGAATCGAGATGTGATGTCCTTTTCCTGCAAGAAACGAAATGGAACTCGGTGGAATTTAATTACTTATCGAGTGTTTTGCCCTCTTTCTTCGAAAAGCAGTGCGTATATTCTCTGGCCTTAGGGACTTCGGGCGGTTGCCTAATTTCTTGGAAGAAGAATTATGTTCTTGATTCATCTTGGAGTACCAGACACTCAATCTCGGCTCTCCTCACCCACACAACCACCGGGCAACAGTTCATTGTCTCAAATGTCTACGGCCCGTCGCAAGAGGAGGAAAAAGAGGGATTCATAGAAGAGCTCAAACACTTGGCAGCTCTGGCACGGGGGCCGTGGCTACTGGGCGGGGACTTCAATCTGGTCCGATGGCTTATTGATCGCACTGGAGATTTAAGGGGGCTACGACTCATGTGCTCCTTCAACGATCTAATTAGCGAACTGGCCTTACTGGACGTCCCGTTAAAAAATAGGGACTTTACATGGTCCAATAAGCGCCCCGAGCCTTCCTTCTCCAAAATTGATCGAATCTTCGCAACAAACCACTGGTCAGCTCGCTACCCATCTATGTTATTGACAGCATTGGAGGTAACTGTCTCTGACCACGCCCCACTGCTTCTCACATGCAAGCAAATCCAGAGAAACACAAAACCTTATAGATTGGAACTTTTCTGGTTTCGCTATGATTAAAGGGGTCAGATAGTGAAGGAAATTTGGGGGAATAAAGAAGGAGACTTCAATGCTAAGGCCAGGGAGATGCATAAGCAGTTAAGGGAATGGCACAACACCAACCACAGTCATATTGAAGAGCAGCTCAAAAATTGCAAAAAGGCGATATCCTTCTTTGACCAAATTGAAGAAAAGAGGCACCTTTTTCATGAGGAATTTAAACTGAGACAGCAGATTAGAGAGAGATCATATCTATTGTCCACTATAATTGAGACCAAGTGGAGTCAGCGGGCACGATGTAGGTGGCTTGCACAGGGCGATAGCAACACAAGATTTTTTCACAGCTATGCATCAGCCAGGCTGCGAAGAAATACGGTTCTATCAATTAACCATAATGGAGAAACCATTACGAACCGGCAGCAAATTAGTGAAATTTTTTTGGAGTTCATGAAAGGCTTGCTCGGGCAGGAGGCATTAGTGCGCGATTTCAGCCCAACCACTCTCTACCCATCGGCGCACCTCCTTACAGGTTTGCAAAATGATTTTTCTTTGCAGGAAATCGAAGCAGCTGTACACCAACTGGCCAAGAACAAGGCCTCGGGCCCGGACGGACTGCCCAACGAATTTGCACAAACCTACTGGAACGACATAAAAGCTGAAATTATTCCCCTAGTCATAGGTTTCAGTCAAGGAAAGATCAACCTGCAGCCATACAACCGTGCCAACCTTATCATGATTCCGAAGAAAGATGGAGCAGAGGGGGTAAAGGATTTCAGACCAATCTCTATCATAAATTTGGTCCCAAAGATAATTTCCAAGATCCTTGCAAACCGGCTGTCAAGAACCCTGCCGGAACTGGTTTCAATCCGGCAAACAGCGTTTATAAGAGGCAGACAAATATCAGAAAATTTTGTGGCAACCAGGGAAATGCTACAGCACATTTCTCATGCGAAGGCCCCGGCGGTTTTTCTCAAAATCGACTTCACCAAGGCTTTCGACTCATTAAATTGGTCCTTTCTCGTCAAAGTACTGCAAGCAAGAGGGTTTCCCGTTAGGTGGATCGATTGGATCTCTAACCTGTTGCAAACCACATCCTCTCGAGTTGTCATTAATGGTGAAAACACACAATTTTTCCAACACAAACGAGGCCTTCGTCAAGGGGACCCATTATCCCCTTTGCTCTTCATTTTGGCAGTAGACGTGTTACAAAGAATGATTATATCTCTCAACAGCTCACTTCACACCCAACTCACCAACCGACTTCATGAACCGATTATCGCCCTCCAATATGCAGATGACACGGCAATGCTAGCAAATGCAGACCTTACCACTATGATATCCCTCAAACTCACTCTCAGAATCTTTGCCTCAGTTTCTGGTCTAAACATAAACTTTGACAAAAGTTCCTTCCTCCCAATTAACCTGTCACATGAGCAAACCCAAGTGGCTAAGTTGGTGTTCGGTTGCAATCAGGCTGAACTACCTATTAGTTACTTAGGAATGCCGCTCACTGTCAAGAGACCTACCAGGGGGGACTTCATGCCTTTACTTGAAAAAATTGAGAGGAGGTTGCAAGGGTGGCATGGTAAACTTATCTCCAGAGGAGGCCGATTGCAGTTAGTTAATTCAGTTATTGCTTCAATCCCACTCTACTACATGACATGCTTCATCCTCCCAAAATGGGTCATTAACCGAATTGATACTGTCAGACGACGGTTTCTTTGGGGAAAAGCTGATGGGCAAGGGCGAGGCATTTCACTTATTAATTGGCCCACCGTTTGCCTACCTAAACAGTGGGGGGGTTTGGGGGTACCCGACTTGGAGATTAGAAATATTGCATTAGCCTTGAGATGGTGGTGGAAGGCGCAAACTGAACCGTCAAGCCTCTGGACTTCGGTGGCCCGACAACTAAGAAACTTAGGAAGTCAAACGGATGGACCACTCATATGGGCAATACAGGGCTCCTTCTTTTGGCAAAGCCTGATTAAAATTCGCTACCTCTTTGATTGGAGCACGGTAGTCAACATTGGCACTGGGTCATTAGTGTCTTTCTGGTACGACCCGTGGAATGGAATCCCATTGAGAAGGCTCCGAGATGGTCAGCCAAGACCAATCTTCCAAAAAATCTCCTTGTGTGAAGCAGCCCCTTTAATTTCAGAACTGGCTCCCCAAATTACCTTCAACTATCACTTCACACATCAACAAGACGAACTGCTCTGGAAATGGACAAGCTCGGGCCGATACACGGCCAATTCAATATACAAGGTCATGTTATCGGGGGGCAAGACCAGGTGGCAGTTTGATGAGATATGGACCAGCTCAGCCCCATCAAAGGTCAGAATTTTTATCTTTCTGGTTCTCAATGAGAAGATACTGACACAAGAGGCTATGGTACAAAGGCACATGAGCAACGGCGGCCGATGTGTTTTATGTGATACATGCCCACTGGAGACTTCTGAACACCTCTTTTTCTCATGTCCTTATGCGGTTCGGGTTTGGAGAAGTATCCAGCTGAAACTAAAATCAAGGCTGCTGATACGAGGGGACTCAATACAAGCCACTTGGGAAATGTCCAGGTCGGGCCAAAGGGGACCGAACCGAAGGTTGTGGGTGGCAAGGTTTATGTGTGTAATTTGGTTCTTGTGGAAACAGAGAAATGAGAAGGTTTTCCGAGATAGGCTGCTACCTGCTTGGCACCTTACTGACAAGATACTGGAGGAGGCGAACCTTTGGATAAAATATTGCTGTGGTGCTGCTGATAGAAATAGAGTGGGCATAGGCTAGTTTTCATTCTGTTAGCACTGCGTTTCTGTGATGTATGAATTTTTTAAGGCATAGTCTCCATAAAAGATTGTGCAAGTTGTTTCTTGGTACTGTACCCGGTATGCATGATGGCATGGGGTAGGTGCTTGTAACCTTAGTAGCCACTACTAAGTTTTTCAAAAAAAAAAAAGATACTATCTAATTGCTGCTGAAGTTCAACATCGCTCCACATGGAGGAGTGGGAGTATTATGACCTTATGTTTAAGTATATACTCCTGTAATTAACTTTCTTTTTTCCATAAGTTGGGTCAAATTATTGAATGTAATTAGAGTTGCGAATAAAGTTGTGTGATGAATTCAAATTGACATGATATATTAATAGTTATGTGACAAAATACATATGAGATTTAATGAGTAAGACTAGGATGTTCTTAAGCTTATCAAGTTTATTGGTGAGCTTAACTCTAAAACCTATCGAATCGACGTGACTTTAAATGACAAATTTAAACCGTTAAAAGCGATCTACTTCATTAGTGATATGTTTATGTATACATTTATAAATTTTGAATTAATTTAGTATAATTCAAGTTGTCAAAAAAAATTATGAATTAATTTTAATTCATTAATTTTTCATCCTTTTTCGACCGCTTCACTTTATACTAAATTAATTTAAAATTTTATAAATTTTACACGTAAATACATCATTTATGAAATAGATCAGTTTCAAGTTTTTGAAATTAAATTCACTAAGCTGTTGATGAGTTTAAAAACATTCCAATTCTGCTCTTAAATAGAGATGATTTTTTTTTTAATAGAGTTTTAACTATTGTCTACAATAAAGATCACGGATCCTTCCTATCTTCCGTTTTACCAATGTAGTCTTCTTTTTAGACATATTTGGTGGGGAATAAAAGAGCCTAAGTTGATTATTTTAAGTTAGGCATATCTAAGCTACTTTTACTTGATAGAAACTTTACAAAATCTAAATAGATAGTTTAACTATGGTTGGTCTAAATTGAGGCTTATATCATTTTAAGTTGGCTTAACTATTTCGTATTTAGGTGGTGTTTGATTGTGGACTAAAGTTAAGAAGACTCAAGTTAGTTATTTCAATTTAGATTGGTCTAAATTATTTCCGTTTGATTGATGTTTAAAGTTATATCTTGATTTAAGCTATATCTTATTTGATAAGAATTTGGTGGATTAAGACATGCCTAAATTTATTTTTATAATAAAATTGCAATCGGTGGCTGTAAAGAAGGAGAGTAGGAAAAAAAATATGGACGTGATTGTGGTATTGTACGAAACCTCGTATGTTTGCTTATCAAATTCTCCAGACAATTATGGTGAAAAGTTAATTCAAATCTATTGCTTGTCAAATCTTGTCAATTCTTTCGTCTAACTTATATATTTGGTTAATAAATATGTAATGTCTATAAACATAGCTATGGACGTGAGAAGGAAAAAATAAATGAAAGTATCACTAAATAGGCGTGAGAAGGATAAAAATGGAGAATCCGTATCCTCCGTGTTAACTGACTCAAGCAAATTACAAACGGATGGTTAATCTACGGATGGTTCAGATTAATTCCAGTCGGATTAAAGTTAATCCATTGCCTATAGAAGTTGTAGGGTGTTCGTTTTGAGATTCATGCCAAGTTAAAAGAATTAATCTGGACCGTCCGTTTGTAATTTGTTTGAGTTAGGTATTTAGCGTGATCTGAATTGAAATCCGGTTTGATTCAGTGCCCTCTTCTTCCTCCTCGCTGAGTGGTGACTGTTCCGATCCGGTTTGATTCAGTGCCTCTCGACTGCGCATTTTTCTGGGCGGCATCGTTTTTGGAAAGAAAAAGACGTTTCATCCTCAAAGAAGGATTTGATGCAACTCGAAAATTACTGCTATGTCTACATTCCCAAAGAAGAAAATCGGAAGGGCCACCTACTTATTAATCAGGCGCGAATAGAACAATTCGCATTTTCTGACTTCACATATCTGTTATTTCTGACATAGCAAATTAGATAATTTTACAAGTAGCTCAATATATAGGTTATAAGATTTTCGTGCTTCTTATTTTAAACAAAGAAAACCTCTATAATAGCTAAAAACTTTATAAATAATTGGATAATGCAATCCACTACGAGCTTTTAAAAAAATATTGAATTTCTCTACAGAAACGAAAAGAAAATACTAATAGATAAGATGTGTACCCTTTGTTGCGGTGACAATTGACACGTGGAGATGTCAAATTGCATAGGTAGGTCATCTTGCATTTTAACCCCGGAATCTCTATTATTTTATTACTATAAATTTATGCCGTGCTGCTTTGTGAAAGCATTATTCTCCCACTACTGTGGTAATGCTCGGTGACTCTTGTAATTCTCGGTTGTTGTCATTTTTCTTACTCATTTCTCTTTTGACCATTGGTATCTTCTTCATTACTTTGTATACTAAGTTACTAACATGTCCCTAGAAATATTACAAGAGAAGAAAAGGACTATTTTTGTACCTTTTTTTTGCCATATTCCTGTACAAACATAAATATGCACTAAGAACTGCAAAATTGAAATTGGCTAAGCTGCTCAGTGCTCACATACAATTACTGTCGAATTTTAAATTAATAATAACAACGAGGACGACAACAAAAATAATAAGTTAAATAAATAAATAAATAAATAAATATACTAATAATAATGATTGCAAAAAGAACAGGTTTGTAAACTGCCAATTTAAGATCACATTAATTAGTATGACGCTTGATTTCAGATTTTTCTTTCGCTTGGGTTGCATCTGCATAAATTTGCTCAATTTTTTTGCTTTAAAATTCGTGCTATTACATACCTCTAAAATTCTCTATACAAATTTACGGATTTATGGTCCGCACAATGACAATGAGATCTCATGACAAACTTCTAGCTGTATGCAAACTCTAAAACAAATTTTTTTTTTGGACCAAACTCACATGCATTTTTCATAAAATCATAGTCATATTTTTTTTTTTTTTTGAAAAAAAGGCAATTATCATTATTGCCCATTCCATTAATAGAACAATAACTTACAAGTTATCCTACTAGTACTTTTTACCAGTTATAGATATCAAACATATATATTAAACGGTAACTTTTTGCCAAACTCACATTTTACCAGTTATAGATAATTCCCCTTAACTTTAAGCACGGAAATTTCCTTTGCGTGTATTTTCTGTACTAAGTACTAAAAATGCTAACTTGGAATTCCAACAAACATAAAATATACCTCCTTGAAATACCGAAATTCCTTTATTTACTGCTTTATTTTCTGTTAAAATCCAAATACCTCAGAATTCCAAGGTCGAACTGTTTATCTAGATGCCACATAATAGCATAGCTAGCTCCCAAGTCGACGCAGATGCATTCTATTATTGAGCCAAACAAGTGGATCCTAAGAAAGGCATCATTCAGTAGACCTGTTGACTTGTAAAATTCGAAAACAAATCCGAATATTTTATAGATATGTAGAATAATTTGTGCCGTAATTTTCACATAAAAAACAATACAATTATGTTTATTTTTTTGGGGAATTTCATGTATATTCCTTAAAAGTTCCAATATTACATATTTATCATCCAAAATCAGTAATTACATATTTATCCTTGAAAATTGTAAAAACTCACATTTATGTTCAATCTATAACATATCAATTATCTCCAAAAATAATTAAATAATATTTCTTTTAAACTTTAAAATTAATTTTATAATATTAATTAATAATATTTTGACCATTATGCCCATTCGTTTTCGTTTTTTTAATCCGCCTGAGTTCTCTTCTCTCTAAGACATCAAACTTCCCGCCTCTCTCTCCAAACGAAGATGAAAAAATTAAAGCAGTGAGGGGCATCAGAAATTTAAGAAGGCAACGAGGGAAGACAGGGAGAAATATGTGATTTAGCATGTTTGGAGAGAGAGGCGGGATGTTTGGCGCCTTAAAGAGAAGAGAAATCAGACAGACTAAAGAGACAAAAACGCAGGGCATAATGATCAACATATTCTTAATTAATATTGTAAAATAAATTTTAAAGTTTAAAAATTATTATTTAATTATTTTTGGAGATATTTGATATGTTATAGAGTTAGATTGGACAAATATGTGAGTTTGTACAATTTTGAAGGATAAATATGTAATTATTGATTTTGGAGGAATAAATACGTAATATTGAAACTTTTGAGGGATATACCTGAAATGCTCCCTATTTTTTTAGTTTCAAAAATTATATTTATTGATGAGATAACAATGTAAAATAATGAGTTGTAACATTTTGTTATCCGGTTTGTTGCATTAATATAATCGAATAATTATCTTTGATTTAGTGACAAAAACAATGCTTTCTATGTGAGAGGTAGTAGGTTTGAAGTTAAATGAGAAAATTTCTTGTGAATATTAAATAGTTGAATGAGTTAACCTCCAACTCTTACTAAAAAGAATGTAATCCAATAATAAAGACATTTTACATATCTTTAATCAGAAATATACACTTCTCAAGTGTCTAAATGCATATTGGTATTTCTTTATGACCGCTGAAAATACAAAATAGGTAACATGCAAAATAGGCAACCATGACCGTTTAAGTGCAGTCATTAATTAGTTACTCACAAATAGAATTTAAAAAGAAGAGAGAGTATTAAAGATTTGAAGAATAAGGGTAACTTGGATATTGGAATGTAAAAATTTCTCTCAGCGTTAGATGTTAGATTTCTTGCGCTTAAAATAGCGTTTTTCATTTTGAAATTGTTATTCATGGATTCTATTTATCCACTTCCTTTCCGTAATTGAATTAAAAACAGACAAGTGCATAACTAGAAAATGTGAGATTGGAGATATTTTTTTTAGGTTAGTGGCTTGAAGAGATTGGATATGTTGAATAAATTATTGTATTGTAATTTTATTTTTATAAAAGAGATAAAACACAATACTTATAATTTATATAATACAAAGGATAAAATTATTAATTTTTAAGTTGTAAGTTGACTTAGCAACTCCTAATTACCACTTACATCCACCCTGAAATAGATACATGAATTGATCTAGATTAGACAAAATAAAAGTTGATCAACCTTGGTAAATGGGCAGAGCAGTGCCAAGCATGATTTTGGTTAAGCTGATTTTTGTTCTTATTTTGTATAATTATGTTTTGGGTACGACGTATAAATAATTTAGTTCTTTTTGGTTTCTAGAACATCATTATTGAATTGGAGTATACTTGATTAATTTATACAAAGAGGTCGTGCTATATTTGTAGTGGTGGGCCCAGTGGCATATATGCGTAGTTTCGAATAATAAAAAAGGAAGTACAGTTGAGTGGGGAATAATCCTAAAAAAATTAAGACAATCTTGCTCATTTTAATAAAAAATATTTAAACTTTAATTAGGAATTTATTAAGGTATCTTCAATTTATATAGAAGTTTTGGCTATTTAGAAGGATTCTTAATTTTTAACTTCTCTAAATAGTATTTCGTTTCCCTTATTTTGTAATTTATTAGCATAGAATTTTTTTAAATACTTTAAATTATGATTGGTAATTAGGATTAAAAGTTAGAGTATTAAAAATTAGAAATCAAAGTATTGAAAATTAGAAGTTAAAATATTATTTTTTATCTAGTACCTGATTAGTTAATGGATTTGAGCTCGATTCGCTATTTCTTGCCATCTGACAAAATTTTTGGATCTGCTCCTATTTTGGAAATGAAGCCTTTGTTTACTCTTCGTCCATATTATGTCATTTCAAAGTCCAAACAGTCGATTCGAACCGTTCAATATGATCTCATATTAGTTAAAAAGTGTAAACTTTAATTATCGAACTTTGTAAATAACTTTTTATTCAATATATTGCCAGCCGGCTACTTGCCAGATGACCTTCAAAAAAACAATATGATCTCATATTAAAATGTACTTGGAGACCAAATTTTATATTTTTTAAAAAGCTTATCTTTTTTTAGAATTTTTGAAAATAACTTTTTCTGACGGTCCACAATTTTCTAAACAACAGTAATTTTCAAGAATTCTAAATGAATTGTAACATTTCTTTTTTCATAAAATATAAAATTTAGCCTCCAAACACATTTTTATATTGAGATCATGCATGTTGAATTGTTTTGGATTAACTATTTAAACTTTGAAAATAAAGATATATGCTCGAAGTAAAATCACCTCTTTACTTCCCAAAACACCTCCATATGTTTTAGATATCAAAATTTGGTAACAATTTTTTGTTTTAAACTTTTACATGAATAGTCACACGGCAGGTTATATGGAAGAACTAGGTTGTTAAAAGGGTTAATATATCTCACGTGTCATAATTAATCATATTTAAGAAGTCGTACGAGTCCATCCCCACCCCTTAACCAATAGCAAGTTAAGCTAAGTTTGGCTTTTATCATACGTGTCATAAAAAGTCTTACGTGTCATAAAAAGTTTGGCTTTTGTCATCTTGGGGTTTGCTAAACTAAGTTTACTTTATTTTGTGGCAAATCGTAACAGCCTTAACCAATAGCAAGTTAAGCTCAGGGGAACATGACACCAAGCCCATTTATGGCCTTAAAACTGATTGGCATCTCATAACCATGTTACACAACAAGATCTCGAGGACGTCAGGACTTATGACTAAATTCTTGTGTGTTCGTTTTGATTGTTGGCTATAATATGATGGTATTAGGAAGTAAAAATTTGGTATTACTTAAAAATCCAAAAAAGTTTCAGAATTTGCTCAGCTAGAACTTCTAGAACGGAACTATACATGATGAAATTACGGGAACACGAAATTTTATAAGAATTGATTTTTTCAAAAAGTAACAAGTAGAAAATACACCACATATGAGAATGAATTGTCCAGTTGTATTGGAAAAATTGTCTAAGCAAATTTGAAACTTAGGCCCTGTTCGGACAACCAAGTTCCTATAGGAATTCAATGGAAGTTCCACTCAATAGGATTTAATTCCAAAAAGGTGTTCAGTTGGTCATTATGAGAAGAAAATTGGACTGTTTTTCTCATGCCACATAAGCATTTTTATGGGAATTTTACAATTTACTCAAACTTGATAATTTTTTTCCCAGCTCAATTGGCAGCTCTCTCTTCTATGAAATTGACAAAAAAACATTAATTATGGATCTTTTGTGACACCTTATTGTATAACAATTTATAAATTTTTTTAAACAAAAAATGAATAAAGCTAATATATTTAGCACAGTATATTTCAAAAAAAAATTAACAAACGTGTAAAATTATTGATTCCTATATAACAACGTAGAGATTTAGTGAATTAAAGTAAATTTTAATTTCATGTCATATTTAATATTTTTTACAATAGCAATGTCATGATGAGAATGAAGATGCAACATATAATCTAATGGTTAGAATTTCCTATGATAATTCCCACAGTGCAACCGAACACTCATCTTAACACATTCCCAGAATCAATCTCGTGTGTATCTATCCATGGGTTCCCACTTTTTCAAAAGTGGGTTCCCATCCCCGTCAGATCTCATCCTGTGTAATCTTGTGACAAACAAACAGGTCTAGGGTGTTCTTAATTTCACAAGTTCTTATGTGAACTCAACTCTAAAATATATCAGATTAGTTTCAAACGACGAATCTGAATTGTTGAAACCCATCTACAATACGAGTGATGCATCTACATGCAAAAATATTGAACTTCTAATTAATTTAGTATAAAGTCAAGTGGTTAAAATTAGAATGTTTATAAATTATTTTTAATGCATTCATTTTTTTGAATGATTTTTAATCACTTGACTCTATACAAAATTAATTCAAAAATTTATAATTTTCACATATAGACGCATTACTCGTAAGGTAGATGGATTTCAACGGTTCGAATTTGTCATTTCAAGACAATTTAATAGATTTTAGAGTTGAGTTCACAAAAAAGTTTGATGAACTTAATACCCTAGTTCTACTCGTGGTGTTGCTGTTATTTGAAATATTGTGGATAACTTGAGAATAAGACCACCTTTGATTTACTTAAATCTCTAGATTACTCTATATATAGTAGTCAATTTTTTTTATGCTTCTATTTAATAATTATTTAGTGAAATATTACTGTACTGAATATATTATTTTTATTCGACCATTTTAGTGAATCTATAACTACAAAGTAAGGTGTCATGAAAGATCTTTTATTAACATCATTTTGTCAAGTGCAAAGAGAGAGAGGAGCTTATGCTTTTGTGTGGAAAAGAAAAAAACAAAAAACTGATTGGTGTGAATTTTAATTTCCCATGATTTTGATGATGTGGAAGGGAATATGAGTCTTATCCCATTATCAAGAAAAAGCAACCAAACACTACATGGGAATTTAATTTTTTTGGACATGAATTCCCATTAAATTCCATGTAAAACCTTATAGCCGAACACCTCCTTAAAGGATTAAAACTTTTCTTTTGTTGGTCAAAAGGAAAAAAAAAGTATTGACTAAGAATAATTTAGTGAAAAAGAGGTAGGAAAGTTGCTTATACCTGTGACGGTTGTGATGAAGTAGAATTAATGGGTCACTTGTTTGTAAATTCTTCATTTACACACTTGTTATGAAATTAATATCAAATTAGAATAATTTTTATTTTACAGGTCAAAGATCTTTGAATTGTATTCCCTCAAGTGATAGCGAAATTAATTTGGTCAGAGGGTTTGTATTGTAAATCTCTCTTTTTCTTTGTCGCTTCTCTTTTTTAAGGATTAAAGGAGATGATTCTCACTTCTATTTACACTTGTAAGGGAACAATTTGGATTTGACGTCCATCAGACTCAAATTTGAATTTGATAGATTTCCAATCCATCTGATCAGTTTTAAGATCCGTACGTGCTGCTTTAATATTTGTGCTTGCTGTTTTAATATTCGTACAAATCTAGCACGCATAGATTGTAAGCGGATTAGATGAACTGTGAACCTACCTATCAGACTCAAATTTGACTCTCAAGAAAGTCGGGTCCAAATTGCTCCCCACTTGTATTGCCGTGTGATATTGAAAGTCTTTCAGTACAGGGTTGTGATGAAGCAATTGAAGAAAGAGGTGGGCATCAATTCTGCATTTTGAAGAGAGATTGAAGACTTGGCATCTCCGGTTGGTTGCTTAATAGTTTGAATTCTCTTTCTATTTTGGCCATGAACAATCTATTTGTCTTTAAATGTTTTGTTTTTGGATGTATTATGAATATTTGAGGGTTACGTTAATATTAGCTAGTTCTAGAGTGGAGCCCAAAACAGGAAAAATAGAATTTTATACGCACTTAAACTAGTATACATGAATAAGCTAGTTTTGGACCAACCTTACGGGCACAATAGAAACTTTGTAAAGATTTATACCCATTTTAATGAAACAGATAAGCACAATCCACTATTTTCTTGATTTATTATAGCAAGAATAGTAATTAAGAAAAAAAAAAGTTGAAATGGACATACAAAGACTTATATTAGCTTACCCACACATTTTTTTATTGAGGGGCAGAGACTTGAGATGACTACACTAGTATAACACTTATTTTTGGATAATTATACCACCATGTCAATATCACCTTTGGTTATAACATGATATGGAGCGGTTAGCTGTGGGGTAAAATAAGAAATTGTATGAAGTGGGCATCTTTTGGGCTCGTTACTCATGCCGAAAATTTTATTAATACCACTGTCAAAAAAATAAATAAATAAAAAAACACAAATTATGAGAAATTCGAAAAATACTAGGACCTCAACGTTACTCTGCTGCTTTATTCTTGGGAGGCCGCATATTGACATTGAGGCCCCTCAAAAATAAAAAAATGCACTGTAATATACTGGTATTTAGATTTTTGAGGGGCCACAACATCAAATTACAGCCTTCAAAAATGGAGCCGCAGATTGACGTTAAGGATTTGATATTTTTCGAATTCTCTAATTTCATTGGTTTTTTTTTTTTTAATTGGTATTAATAAAAATTTCGGTTAGTCATGGCTAGCTCATTGAGCTCACCATTTCCTTATCCATTTCAGATTCGATCTCTCACTGGTCAGTAGTCCACTACAGATTCTCACCTCTAGATCCTATGTGGCAAGAACAAACCACATCGCAAGCTGCACGCCTAGAGCAGTCGAATTATGTATAGCGTTTCCGTTTTACTTTAAAATAAATATATAAGAGAGCTAAGTAATTTTTAAAATTAATTGTTTCGTTTGTGAATTTATTAGCGTTAAACACATGACATATATTGAATATTTAGTTTGTCGGAAAATTTAATGTATGAAAGATTAGATGGTGTTCAAAATAGTGGGAGGATAACAGAGGCGGACCTACTATATAAGAATGGGGTCAATTGATCTTCATTTTTTTTTTTAAAACTAGTACTAAAAATATACTTCTCTTATATAAATTATAGAAAAATGCTAGAGGTACAAGAAATTGACCCCCATATTTTTTGTGAAATTTTATACTATTGACTCTCATTCTTAAAAAAAATGATTTGTGTATAATTTGGGAGATTTATAGTATTTTAGAAATTTTTAATAAAAAAAATCAAAAGCTCACATGTAACACTTCTTGTTTTATATTATCTCTTTCACTCACCATTCTTACTCTATGTTTCTAAGACGTTGGATTTGCTTTAAGAAACGTGCAGATTGTATCTCAGATTTAAATAATTTGTCGCTGAAACTCTCGTCCATTCATTGGAGACATCCAGTCCCTCTCCTCAGCGCAATATTTCTCTTCCCAAAAACCTTTCTCTTCCACCTCCCTGGAAGGAAAAATAAATCGTCCACCCTCTCCAGCACGACCTCGCCATCGCCTTTCCGATCCCCTCCCTCTCCGATCTTCTCTCTAGCAGCTCTCGTGTCTCTCCGTTGTATCTACCCCGACTCTCTATCTCGCTGACTCCATTTCCGCAGTGACCCTCTTTTTTTTTGTGCAAACCATTTGGAGAAGCCAAGTAGGTCTTTCCCTCTCTTCTCTCTGTCTGTCAAAATTTTAGCCCAGTCCTGTATATTCAAGGAAACTGATAAGTATATTTCATATTTCTGTATTTTTAGCCTGTCAAGAATTTAAATTTCACATTCCTGTATTATTTTCTTCTAACTAGGTTAAGTATTTAAATTGGTCTGACAAAATTTCATATTCCCAACTTTATGTTTTAGGTAAATTGTGCACTAAGAAACTGATGGGAATTCAAGGAACTTAATAAGTAGAAAGGAATCTTTCAAATTGGTACAAATAGAAATTTTTACTGCATAGAAACAGAAAATTAAATCGGCTTGACCTTGGCCAACTGATACTTTTCTTGCTTGTTATGATGATGTTGCTTGATGTGATGTTTTATTTGTTTTTATATTCAGAATAGTTGTAACAAAAATGGCTTATGTACAAGCCAAAAGATTAAACTATGATGCTGATGAATAGATTATAGAGGGATTTGTGTTTCTTTTGCAAGCATTAAATCGGGTTGATGATGTTTTGGGGATAATGTAAGACTTGAGTTGGTACCAAGCTCTTGTACCTGTTACTAGTACAGTTGAGCTGGTACCAAGCACTGTCAATGAACTGCGTGAATCCTGAGGCCCAAGATTTCTGCTTGCAAAAGTGCTGAACATGGATAAGTTTTTCATATCTTCGCATTTTTTGCAGATTCAAAGAAGCAAAAATGGTACACATATGCAGAGAAAGTCATTAAAGAAGTAGAAGTTGCAGATTTTGTTGCATTCTCTTATTTGTATATTGTTATAGATACTTCTATTTATTTTTGCTATGTATTTGTTGAATATGCATATGGGGCATACATCTATGTATATAACAATTTGAATCAAATTAATTATACCACAATAAGTACATGACAATTTGTTCAAAGCATGTTTTTTTTACCATTAATTGATACAATGTTTCACCAAAACAAAGTATTGTGAGGACACCTTAATTTGAGATTGTATATTTTATCTCATAACAAACCTAATTTGAGATTGTATATTAACTTTGTTTCTGAATGATTGAATTGTTCACAAAAGTGGATTTATTCAGTTTTATAGTTGCTTGAGACCTGATACAGTGAATGAAATTATATGCTACAATTCGAGCATTTCAACAGAAAATTCACTTTTTCATAACCAAGTCATGACTAGGATTAACATAGCAGATTTTAAACGGTCCAATTATTCTTTTTTAGACACTCATAATGCTCAGAAACTTGAGTTGTCTAACATAAACAATTTTAAGCATGACATACATCATTTTCTTACGAAAAATACAAAACAGCAAGCAACAAACCCAATTCAAGAAATATTTAACAACAACAAGTAATTAACTAGTAACATACCCATGCATTTTACTAGTAAACAATTCACTAGTAACTGGAAATTTAAATATTGAAAATATTCATACATCATCTAAAATAAAAACATCAAGCAAAACACAAATTAAAAAACAAGCAACAAACCCAATTAAAAAAAATTAACAGCAACAAGTAATTACAACAATTAACCACAATAGGCCAATGTTCATATTTCAATCTCCTCAACAATTAACAACAACTTAAAGCCACTAACCTTAAAAAAAACCAATTAACAACAACAAAGCTGTAGGTTTACAAAACAACATAACAAGTGCATGCAAAACTAGAAAAAATAGATTAATAACATAACAAACTAGAACCAACTAGATGATATCAATTCCAAAATTAAACAGTGGATGTTACAAAAACATATTAATAACATAACACATCAGTCAGATTCTTCATCATCTTCACTTTCATCTTCATTTTTAACTTCATTGTTGTTCTCAGTAATCTCATCTCTATCATCAGGAATCTCATCTCCATCAACACAAGATGACATTTTTATAGAGTTTGATGCCTATCAAAAGAAATAAGACCCTGTTACAATTGTAAAAATCTGGTATAAGTTTGTAATCCATGTTACTTGATTAATAGTACTTGAATTGCGATTGAAAAACTGAGGTAAATATACATTGATATGAAACTAAAAATAAGGAAATTAGAATCTTATTTCTGGTAACAATGCAGCCTTCGATTTGAGTGGTATATTTCAACTGTTCAGATATGAAATTACTAGGGTTTCATGATTTTCGAATTTCCTCAATTTTGAATTATCAAGTGTAGAGAGAGAGAGACATACCAGGCACTTTATTATTGCGAGGCAAAGATGTAGCGTCGCAAGGAGAGATCCAGGGGAGTTGTGTGTTGAGAAGTGAAGCGAGGGGCTGTCGGGAGAGGCTAAACGGGGAGAGGAGAAACATGAGCGATTGAGGGCAGGAGAGGGAGCGGCAAGGCGAGGGCGAGGTCGTGTGGAGAGGGTGGGATCGTGGAGGAGAGAGCGGGTCGGGGTGGAGAAGATGGAGCCATTTTTTTCTTACACAGGGGTCAGAGGAGAAGGGTTTTTGGGAAGAGAGAGAATGCGCTGAATACTGGACTGGATGTCTCCAGTAAATGGACGAGAGTTTCAGCGACAAATTATTTAGAACTGAGATGCGATCCGCACGTTTATTAAACCAATCCAACGTCTTAAAAACGTAGAGTAAAAATCAATTTTACTCTATAGCTCAGCATAGCTCATCTTGCTCTCTCTCTCTCTCTCTATATATATATATATATATATATATATACAGAGAGAGAGAGATATGGGCTAACTTACCTTGAGAATTAAAGATGGTGTTTTACTTCCCGCTCATATCTTTATTTTCAAAGTTCAAATTGTCGATTTGAACCTTCCAACATGTTCTTCATATTATAATGTGCTTGCAGACCAAATTTTATATTTTTTTGGAAAAAAATTACTATTTTTTCAGAAAATTTGAAAATCATTGATTTGCTGAATTTTTTTATTATTTTTTTATTTAATGAAAATGTGTGATTTTCAAAAATTCTGAAAAAATAGTAAAAAATTTACAAAAAATGTAAAATTTGATCTCCAAGAACATTTTAAGATGAAGATCATGTTGGAAGTTTCGAATCGACTATTTGAACTTTGAAAATGAAGATATGAGTGGGAAGTAAAACACCATCTTTAATTTCCAAAGCAAGTTAGCCCATCTCTCTCTCTCTATATATATAGAGAGAGATAGGGGTTGGCTAAGATCAAAATGGTATGACCAAGGTCTTGGTGCTACCAATTCGTTTTTATAATTTTCAAAGTTTAAATAGTCGATCTGAAGTGCTCAACGTGTTCTCCATATTAAAATGTACTTGGAGACCAAATTTCACATTTTTTGAAATTTGTTTACTATTTTTTATGGATTTTTGAAAATAACTGTTGTTCAGATTTTATTTATTTATTTTTTATTATGAAAAACAGTGATTTTCAAAAATTCATAAAAAATAGTAAAAAAATTTTAAAAAATGTAAAATTTGATCGCCAAGCACATTTTAATATGGAGAACACGTTAAGTACTTCAGATCTACTATTTGAACTTTAAAATCGCAAAAACTAACTTGCTTTGGGAATTAAAGATGGTGTTTTACTTCCCGCTCACATCTTCATTTTCGAAGTTCAAATATCCGATTCGAACCTTCCAACATGTTCTTCATATTAAAATGTGCTTGGAGACCAAATTTTACATTTTTTGGAAAAAAATTTCAGAAATTTTGAAAATCACAACTTTTCACTAAATAAAAAAGAATAACAAATATAGCAAAGTAATAATTTTCAAAAATTCTTAAAAAATAGTAAAAAATTTCCAAGCACATTTTAATGTGAAGAACATGTTGGAAGGTTCGAATCGGCTATTTAAACTTTAAAAATGAAGATATGAACGGGAAGTAAAATACCCTCTTTAATTCCTAAAAATGTGCTTTTAAATTGTGCTTTAATTATAACATCTCTCTCTCTCTCTCTCTCTATATATATATATATATATATATGAGTCTGGCTAAATTGCTTCCAGAAGCACTTCGATTGAAGTGCTTACGGGGCCAAATTTTAATATTCGAAACGTCGATCTAAGTAGCTCAATAAATTAGTTATATAATAAACATGTAGAATACCGATTTTTACTATTTTTGGAATTTCTTAACTATTTTTTTATTTTTGAAATATGGTCTCTTTTGGCTTAAAAATACTTTTATTTTTAGACCAAAAAAGTCCATCTTTCAAAAATCATAAAAAAGAGTTAATTTTTTTTTAAAATAGTAAAAATCGGTATTCTACATATTAATTATATAACCATTTTATTGAGCTATTTAGTTCGACGTTTCATTAATCAAACAACTAAATTTGACCTGTAAACACTTCGGTCGAAGTGCTTCTGGAAGCAATTTAGCCGGATTCTCTCTCTATATATATAGTTGAGCTATTGTACTTCACGAAGTAAAAGGCATATTTTACTTTATGCTCATATCATCATATTTTAAGTCCAAAAAGTATATCCAAACCATTCAACATGATCTCCATAATAAAATGTGATTGGAGACAAAATTTTACATTTTATGGAAACTTTATACTATTTTTTTAGAATTTTTGAAAATCGCTGTTTTTCAGAAAATTTTGGACCATCAAAAACAGCGATTTTCAAAAATTCTAAAGAAATAGTAAAAAATTTCCAAAAAATGTAAAAGGTTGGTCTCCAAGCACAATTTAATATGGAGATCAACTTGAACGGTTCGGATCGACGTTTTGAATTTTAAAATCGCAAAATATGAAGCACTGTAACACAATTATATATATATATATATATATATATATATATATATATATAGGAGTTGGTTATGGTGCTACGCGTAGCATAGAGGGCCTCCGTGTTACGGCTCAATATTTAAGTTTTCAAAATTCTAACGGTCGATCCGAACCGTTCACATGATCTCCATATGAATATGTACTTGCAAACCAAATTTTACATTTTTTAGAATTTTTTACTATTTTTTTAGATAGGTAGAAAAACACTTGATCTGAATGGTACATAATTTTCAGATCAATTGATATTCTACCTATCTAAAAAAATAGTAAAAAAATTCTAAAAAATGTAAAATTTGGTTTGCAAGTACATATTCATATGGAGATCATATTGAACGGTTCGGATCGACCGTTAGGATTTTGGAAACTCAAATATTGAGCCGTAGCACGGAGGCCCTCTATGCTATGCATAGCATATTAGTCAGATTTTATATATATATATATATATATATAGAGTATGGCTAATGTGCTTCCTCTAGAACTTCGGCCTCGTGCTTCCGGGGGCATATCTTAGTGTTTGATGTTCAAACAACAAATTCAAACCGTTGGATGTTCAATCTATATTAAAATGTACTTGGAGACCAAATTTTACATTTTTTGAAATTTTTTTACTATTTATTAAGCCACTTTGAAAATTTCAGATCTGGATAAACAGTAAAAACGAGAGGCGCCATAGACGACACAAATATTGTGTCGTCTATGGCGCCTCAAATTGTGTCGTCTATGGCGAATCAATTTTACCCGGTGTAACACAGTAGTTGGCCCGTTATACAGAATACTATTGAGAATTCTAAACACCCCCTGTCAGTATTTTAAAGAAGAAGAAGAGAGAATTCTAAACATGAAACCGTGGTAAAATTAAAAATGCGTCAAAGGTCGTATTAGAAAAATCACACGCGTCTGGACGCACAGAAGTTAAATTTTTGTGAAGTCCTTTATTAGTGAATTTGTTATACCCGTTGGTGCTCTCTGCTTGTCTTAGAGAATCCGGATTGAGGAAACGCTCAAACGAAATCCTTTGATGAAATCATGCTTTAAGTTAATTCAATTGGCAAATAATTCTTTTTTTTTTTTAGGGTCAGTGAGCAATGGCTCACCAACATTTTGTATTAAATAATGAAAAAATATTTACAATTGGCAAATAATTCTTAACGATTTCCTTACATTTAGTCGTCCTATCTTGATTATTTAATTTAAGTAGTAATTACTAACATAATGAGCAAATTTGAATGACATGAAAACTTGTGTATGCTCTGAATGGCATCTTGCTCTCTTACTTGGAATCCACTATTCAGGATGTGAATCACATTTGAGATCTTAATTAGTAGGCAAAACTAACCTGTCATAATTACATGCATGAAAAAGCAAATTAACATTAACTGCTTTTGAACTAATGTAAAATACATACGTAATACAACAATTTTCATGCGCCAAATTTGTTTTTGTTAATAATTTCTACTATTGCATGATACATACTAATATGTGAAATGTTTTTTTTTTTTTCAAAATAGAGGTCCAAAGACTAGATGTGTCGTGTTTTCCTTATCGTTTCTATGCGGATGAAGGTAAAGGTCAAGGAGTGGTAAGCACCCTCTATGAATTGAAACTTTTCATTTTGTGTTTTAAAAAGTAGTAACAAAAGCAATGCTTTCCGTACGTTGCAGGTTCAATTTTTTTTGAAAATATTTAAAACAATTAGGTGACTTGACCTTCAAAGATCAGGGCGAATTCAAGTAGGCCCAGAAGGGGTGGAAATCTATAGGTTCGGACCAATTTTGCTTCCCCCCTCAAAATTTTGTTTGCTCCCTTTTTGAATTTTGATTTGTAATAGTGTTAAATTTATGGTTAAATTTATGATAAATATCTTAAATTCTGATTAGTAATTAGAATTAGAAGTTAGAGTATTGAAAATTATAAATTAGAGCATCTACAATGGTGATTTCTTTTAAATTGCTAATGTGATGTGTCAATTGCTAATATAATTGTTGGGTTGTAGGCCAATTGCCAAAAAAGCAAATTTGCTTATAAAGCAAACCATTTCTTTTGGACATGTGGTACTCTCTCTCTTTCCTATTGGCTCTAACTCCTTCATTCTCTTTCCTATTGGTTCTGACCCAATTTCTGGGATGGAGGGGTTAAGAAATTAAAATTAACTTAATTTTTAAATAGTGATTTACAGTTGTTTTTAATTTTTTACGGATTGCTGGGTTGGAGATGCTCTTAGAGTATTATTTTTTATCTATTGTCTAATTATCTAATAGGTATGAATTTGATTTTTTTATTAAAATTCAATTTGCTATTGTCTTGCCCATGACAAAAATCCTAAATATGCCCCGGTCAAATATACTCAAGATATTTTGTGTAAGTTTTACAAAAATTAATACTATTAGTTGCCCTTATAAAATAAAATTACTCGATTTATTCAATCACCTAATTTCAATTTTCTAGTTCCGTCACTATGCCACTCTTACAATTGATGATAAAAAAAAAAAAACTAATCCTCTACGAGATAACCGAATGCGTGAATTATATTGCATCATTGTCATATCATTTTTATGGTAACGGATGTAAACTCTTTTACCTCCTACTAATTAGTCACGCGTTCGGTTATCTTGCAGAGAATTAGTTTATATCCAGAAACAGCATTTATTTCTGAACTTTCTGCTAGGCTTTTACTTTTGTCAATAACTAATCTAATTGACAAATTAATTTTGAATCCAACTGTTAATTAACAACTAAATACGAAGAGGAAATTAAAAATGAACGAAGAATAAAGAGTGGGCTATGGTAATATGCATATTAGGGACATACTCGCGCTACCGTGATTTTTATTTTTACCCAAAAAAAAATATATTTTAATATAAATAACCAGGTTTTTAAAATATTTTTATTTTTACCCAAAACGCTAGGAATATCAGCGTTCCGAATTAAACATTCGGAACGCTAGGAATATCAGCGTTTCAAATTCTTAATTCGGAACGCTAGGAATCCTAGCGTCCGGAAATTTTAATTCGGAACGCTGATATTCCTAGCGTTCCGAATCTCTGTTTTTGTTTTGAAAACTTATAAGTACGTGCGTAGAAGAGAGATAAAACACAAGTTTGAAAAGAAACTCGCTGAAGAGAAGAGGGAGGGAGGTAGAGGGAGGAAGAGGGGGGAGGAAGAGGGAGTAGAGGGAGGAAGAGGGAGGAAGAAGGAAGAGGAGGAGGAGACGGAGAGTCTGCTGTCAGGTAATTTTTTTTATATACGTATCTACTGTTAATTACATACGTATTTACTGTTCACATTTACTGTACACTACTGTTCACATACGTATTTACTGTTCACTACTGTTCATATACGACTATTCACAACTGTTCACAATTGAAATCAGTAAACTGACCAAATATTTGTCATTTATGAATGTAGTTTATTGGCCATGTCTATTCCAATTTCAATACATTTTGGAGGAAAGTTCATAACTGACCAGTATGGAGTACGTTACTCCAAACCTGCAGCAAATACGTACTGGGTTGATGAAAATTTCTCATTTGAGCAGTTGCAATCGCTTATTTATGAAGCGAGCGGCTACAATAGGAATCGTTGCCAATTACAAATTCAGGCCCGAATGGTCCACGCAGGAAAGTATGTCAAAATCACATTGGGAGATAACGGGGCATTGAGAGGTCTAATAGCGCAGGTTTTGAGGTATGGCGAATCATTATTGGAAGTTTTTGCACGCAGAATTCGCGAAGAGTCAGGGGCCGGAAGTTCAGGCCAAAATTCGGCTGCCCAACATTATCAAGAAGATAATGAACCACACACTCCTTTTATCGTAATGCCTGTAGCAGAACCGGAACAAGAAATATACAATAATTCACCCCAATCTCCACCTTTTATCCCAGCTATATCCATGTATGATGGTCCTTCATCCTTACCTGGGCCTGAACCAAATCCTCACCCCAGACCGCCACCAGTACAGGAAGATCCAAACGAGTCGGAATTTGAATTTATAAACGAGATACCGGAGGAGAATCTGCAAACTGGGGATGAATTGGGGGAAGAAGACTGTGACATTAATGATGAAGGAGGTGAAGAAGATGAAGAAGAAGAAGTATACCCACAGCCCACTGTGAGGCAGAATAGAGAGAATATGCCGTTGGGTGGCCGTTCTGAGACTCACCCTTTTGTAAACTTCAATGACACATCTGCTTTCCGAGAAGCAGATATTTCTTACTATGGTCGTCGGGTTGAGTACAGGAGTGAGCTCGCAAAAGGCCAATACTTCGTAAGTAAAAAGCAACTGACGAAAAAGATCAGAGAGTACCATGTTGACAAGACAAGGAGATATATACGAAGAGAAGTGACACATCCCGGCTGGAAATTATCTGCAGCACTCCGGGTTGTCATTTCAAACTGAAGGCAAGAGCAACAAATGCCGGAGATACATGGATGATAACTGAGCAAGACACGCCTCACACATGCGAATCTGAGTTTGAAAGGTTGGACCATGCACAACTCACGGCATCAATTATCGCAGACCTCATCGAGAGAGGCATTAAGGAAGACCCCACTATGAGCATCCGGAGTGTGGCACACTGCGTGAGGGTTAGGTTTGGCAGTATAACCCCGAAGTACAACAAACTTTGGAGAGGTCGTGAGATTGCAGTAGCCCGGCAATTTGGGAGTTGGGAAGAGTCGTACAATTTTATGAAACTATTGCTTATCGGGATATGTTACACGAATCCCGGCTCAAAATACCAATTTCTGACAAGTCCGAGCATCGATAAAAATACAGGACTGGTCAAAGAAGGTGTTCAGAAATTCAGGGCCGTGGCATGGGCTTACGGACCATGCATTACCGCATTTGATTACTTAAGGCCGGTGATCAGTATAGATGCAGCCTTCCTTTCTGGGCGGTATGAGGGCAGACTTTTGATGGCTTGCGCCTATGATGCCGATAACCAATTGCTGCCTCTAGCATTTGCAATTGTACATACGGAGAATGAAGAGAACTGGAGTTTTTTCTTACACTGGCTTAGGATTAATGTGATTGGTGTGAATAGATTCGTATGTGTTATATCGGACCAACACAAGGGTATCAAAGCTGCATTGAAACCTGAATACGGATGGGATAGGGATAATTTTGTGCACAGGTATTGTATCCAACATGTTGCAGATAACCTAGTCCAGGCGTGTGGGAAGGACAAATGGTACGGAACTAGGTTCAAACAAGGAGCCAGGAAGAAGAAGCCAAGAAGGCTGAAAGAGATGTTCGAAGATTTTTGCTCGGTATGTCTAATATTGTCTAATTTATATCATTTTTGTTTCTTTTAGATGCATTTCGTCTAATTTTGCTTTGTTCTATTGCAGCAAAATCCAACGTGTAATACTTTTCTGAGGAGAGTGGGCAAAGTACGTCCTGATGATGTCATGGAGCCGTCAAATTTTGAAAAAATTTTCCAGACCTGTGATGGAGGGTACCGATTTGGTATCATGACAACAAACGGCTCTGAGTCCCTGAACGCTGTCTTCAAGGATAGCCGAATGTTGCCCGTGGCTGCACTTGTAGAGGAGACATTCGCCAAGTGCAATAGGTGGTTTGTTCAACGGCGAGAGGCAGCGACGGAGCAAAGCAATGCAGAACAACCTTTTTCCAGACGGGTACATGTTAAGCTCGCCAAACGGTGGGAGAAAGTTACAAAAATGGATGTCATCCCATACTCGCACGGCGAAGGTAATTACCAAGTCACGGGCCCAAATGAATATGTTCCAGTGGTCCAAATGCAGGATGGAACTATGTCAATTATTCATAGAAGGTTCCAGTATATCGTGACAGTCGGGGCAGAGAGAAAAGTGGAATGTACATGCAGAGGTATCCAATTAACCGGAATTCCGTGCGCTCATGTGTTAGCGGTTTGTCGTCATAGAAACTGGTCACCCAACCTATTTGTTGCCCACTGGTATAGGGTGGACTACCTTCTGAGTACTTGGAATGCACTGTTTGTTCCTTATGGCAATCCTGAAGATTGGCCTGCAACCACTACCCCTAAAATTGAGCCAAACAAAGATTGGATACGGCGTGGTAGGAGACAACACATCCGTCAAGTTATGACCATGGATGAAATGCAAGGTAGGCGACGGGGGCACCGTCCTCGCCGTTCCACTTCTGACAGGCAAAGGCGAGGTATGTCACATTCATTCCTAATTATTTTCGGTTCCAATGTTGAATAGCTTACTAACTAACATATTTGGGCTGCAGAGGCTCATAACGCAGCAAATGTAGCAGAGAATGAGTGGATCGCAAGGGCCGCGGCGAAGCACAGCCAGAAGCCGTACAGCAGACCGTGAAAATGCAAATATGATGTTTAGGGAGGCAATGGGAGAAGTACCGGCAGGAAGGGAGGCGGTTGGAATGCAATGGCCTTCAGGTACTACCCAGCGAAGAAGGAGCACAACTCAAGCAGGTAGGAGGAGCACATCTGGCGCAAGGCCATCCGATACAGCACACCAGCGAGAAGAAGGAGTGCAACCAGCTAGAAGGAGCACATCTTAATTAGGAAGGACGAGCACATCTGGTACAGCTAACGAAGCGCAAGCAGGACCGTCCGGTACAGCTAACCGCCAAGACGAAACAGTGCAACAAGATAGAAGGAGCACATCATCATGGGGATCTGGTTGGCTCAGGGGCCTTCCTTTTAGAAGGAGTCGTAGGAATTAACTTTATTTTGTGAACTTTATTTGTATGAACTTTATTTGTATGAACTTTGGCTCAGGGGCCTTCCTTTGAGGTTTGTATGAACTTTATTTGTATGTATTTTATTATGTTGCAGTTTTTTTTATTATTATTTTCCAAATAAATTGTAGACGAAGAGGATGGACAGTAACAATCAAGGAAAGAGCGAGGAAAAGAAATGCAATTGGGGCTGCGGAAGGAAGAGAAAGGACTGTCCAATTTGTTCTAGGAAATGTGTGCAAGGATCTGCTGATGATTTTAAACGAAATGACATATCTGATGATGATTTTGTAGAAAACCCCTACGGCTATGGATTGGGAAAAAAAAAAGATGATGTACAGACGCCTAAGACGAAGAGTAAGGCTAAGACTAAGGCTAAGACTAAGGCTAGCACGTCGTCTATTGTTACCGAGACGTCATCGTCAACCTCGGACGATGATTTTGTTCCATGTACGTTCAAGACTGGTAAGACGAAATAGTATGTTGTATGATCGTTTGAAGCAGATATTTGATAGGTCTAAATTATATACACATTCGATCTAGTTTTTATCACATAATAACACCAAATATCTTGTATTTTAGTAGAGAATATAATGAAATATATCCAAGAATCAAGTTACTGCCGAAGTCTATTTAAATTACAGGAAATGGAGCAAATTGTAGATCTTCTCGCAAGCTTTCCGAAAAGTGGTAGAACACTGAAAACGGAGTTACGGATCATGAGTTATGCCCGTTTGAAGTTTGGAGCAAAACAGGAGAAACCGAGCCCAGTGCGGACGCACTGACCCAGAGTGCGGACGCACTGACACAGAAAACAGAAAATCCGAGCGCAGTGCGGACGCACTCGGGCCGCACTCGATCCGCACTCAGCGACACACAGTTCGTATTTTGGCCATATCTTGGTCATACGAACTCCGATTTCGGTGATTCAAAGCTTGACGGAACCAGGACAAAGAGATCTACAACTTTCATGAAGGAACAAAGTCCAAATTCGGAATATATAATTCTGTACATCCGTATCAATGGCCGCATCAGCCTGAAAAACTGCTAAATATGGAAAGTTAGTGGGCTTAGTGGGTGCCAAAATTAGAATAACTTGGTCTCCAAGTTCAGAATCACAGAATTAGAAATATAGAAGTTAGTAGACTTAGTGGGCGCCGAAAATAAAACGACTTGATCTCCAAGTTCAGAAAACGTTATATAAGGCTAAGGAGACCACATGAGAAATTATCCATTATTGTACATATCCATTATTGTACATATCCATTCTTTTACCCATATTCCATATATTGAGAGAGAGAGATCCTGCAGAAATTCTCAAAGGCTTTTCAAGGAAGGAAGAAGAAGATTCAAGCAAGGAGTCGGCAAGATCGAGGTTTTAGATCTAAGAAAGGGTGTAATCATTTCTTTATCTCATTTCTTATTGTTTTTGCCAATCTTTGTTATGGATCTCTCCAAGAGAGAGTAGTTCTCTTTCTAGGGGTTTAGGTCAATGCATGAACTTGTTTAATTCTAGATTATTCGGATATTTGTTTTTATTATGATTGTGTTATCGGATTTGATTGTTAATTTCTGTGATTTATTCTTTATGAATTTCATTAGTACTCGTTCCTTTGAGTTCACCTGGTTAGGGTTTATTGAATTGAAGTAGTTTTGAAATCGCGTTGATCGTGTCTTTCCGCTTTAAGTTTATTAAATTCCGGCATTGGTCATGAGGAGACTACTAATTGAAACCATAAAGACACACCTTAGGGTTGGGTTAGAAGCGACCGTACTTTGATATCCAATCCGGAACTATAGAAATTAAAGTTAGGATTTTGGTGAAGGACCGAAAGGAGAAGGCAAATCCTAAATTAGGACACCTTAGAACAAATATCGATATATGCTTTGTAGCATGAGATTAAATATCCCTCTAGGTTAGTGACAGCCCTAGAATTCGAGGCACATTAATTCATAGAGCGCAAATTATTTGTATTAATATTTGTTCCAAAGGCTAACATAGGTTAGAAACCTCATCAAATCAAACATGAATTTAAACAAACCGAATAAATAGAATTAGCAAGGGATTGTAGACCGAATACCCCTAGATCTCCTTAAACTTGAAAACAAACCAATCTTTCTTTCCTTTATTTTATTTACATTTATTGTTTGAAACTCCTCTTTTTCGGGTATTGAACCCAACTTTAGGATTTTAAGAACAAACCCCCCCACTTTACTTTTATTGTTTTGTTTTAGAAGTAGTTTTCTTTATTAAAAATTGGTATTTCCCTCTCTCCGTGCGGATCGACACCTAAATACTACAATCGATAGGTTGTGCGCTTGCAACTAACCTATTTATTGAGTACGAAGGTTTTATAAATATTAAAGGCAAAAGAGTACAAAATCATTATATCTAAAATACTCAACAAGCTTTTTGGCGCCGTTGCCGGGGAGAATAGGATAGATACTAGTTTTTATTTTAGGAAAGTACTTTTAATTCTTAGTTTCCTTATTTACTTTTCAGAAAATTTAAAAATCCAAAAATAGTTTATTTCCTTTTTTTTTACAATTTCTGAAATTTACTTTCCTTATTTAGAAAAATCCAAAAATATTTACTTTGCTTATTTAATTTTCTGCACTTTATTATTCTCTATTTCTATTCTCTCTCTTTCACATCTCATCTCTTTTATTCTCTCATAAATTTGAGCACTGACCACCATCACGAGGAGACAAGCCGCAAAGATCAAGGCCAGCGAATCCTCTCTTTCTCAACAAATGGCGGGCCTAAACAACAATCCTCTCTTTGGTTGCAATTCAAACGACCGCCGACCCATAAGAGATGAACCGATCATCGAAAAGGAGGCAATTGCCCTCGATGATCCACCACCTTTAAACTGAGCCTCAACAAGTCGTGCTCCCGACGTTAAACCGAGCAACATCTTGTGAGTTTCTATTTCTCTTTTTAATTTCCTCTTCTAGTATGAATTGACACATTGAGGACAATGTTTTGTTTAAGCTGGGGGGAGGTTAAATGAAAAACTGAAATTCACAATTGTATCTTGCATTTAGTTTAAGCATGTTTAAATTTTTTGTTTAAAACTAGGGTTTTACCTAACCTTGAATAGGGTCCAGTCCGACTTGTTAGGATGTTTACCTAGTTTTGTGTCATGCATTTTGTTGATAAACTTGAGTGATTGACAAAACTTAAAAGTATTCTTGCACGATTTTTCAAATTTTCGGTAAAATCCTTAAAATAAATTTGAAATGACGACATAGTTCGGCGAAAAACTTTGTGGAAATAAAGGTATTTGAAAATGAGAAATTAGAAATTCAAATTTATTGGAGAAGCCATTTAGATTTGGAAATTTTAAATTAGGAAAAATTGGGATATCCGTGAGTATGAAAGAATACTTAGGATGTGTGTATTCATGATATGTGCATAAATGTTGAGAAATTAGGTAAAATTGACAAAATTTTGGAAAATAAAAATGAGATTCCAATGACCTATGTTACGGCTTCATGACGTACTTATGGTTATGAGTCCTTAGCACTCTTGCTCCGCTAGTCTCCCGATAAAATTGACATTCATGTTAGTGGAAGGGTTAGACTAAGAGCATGCAAAGCACCCTTGAATTAGAACGGTTGGGTACGGTTAACTACTTGTAACTAACCGGTGCTTAAATGAGGATGGGGAAAATAATGCTAAAATCGTGAAAAAGTGTTCAAAGTGAGAAAATCAAAAGCAACAAAAACAAAAGAATATGCATGTATCAACACACGAAGTCCGTAATTATTCTTACCCAAGTTTGATTCAAGCTTGGGGGTATTTTGAAAATTCTACAATTTAAATGGCATATCTTTTAAATTTGGGTATACGAAGTTCACAAATTCAAAGCCTTTAAGGAAATAAAAGTTAGAGTAATCGAATTGTGGGTTAATTCATAATTATTCGAGGGTTGAACTTGGGATTTGGGAAATATGCATGGAGATTTTTAAAGGTTGGCAAGATCATACAAGATCATACAAGTTTTTCATTTTGAGAAATATATACTTGATATAGGGTTAAATTGTAGATCGAATTGTAGTCCAAGTTTAGATGTTGCTTGGGGACAAGCAAGGTTCAAGCTTGGGGGTATTTGATAGGTCTAAATTATATACACATTCGATCTAGTTTTTATCACATAATAACACCAAATATCTTGTATTTTAGTAGAGAATATAATGAAATATATCCAAGAATCAAGTTACTGCCGAAGTCTATTTAAATTACAGGAAATGGAGCAAATTGTAGATCTTCTCGCAAGCTTTCCGAAAAGTGGTAGAACACTGAAAACGGAGTTACGGATCATGAGTTATGCCCGTTTGAAGTTTGGAGCAAAACAGGAGAAACCGAGCCCAGTGCGGACGCACTGACCCAGAGTGCGGACGCACTGACACAGAAAACAGAAAATCCGAGCGCAGTGCGGACGCACTCGGGCCGCACTCGATCCGCACTCAGCGACACACAGTTCGTATTTTGGCCATATCTTGGTCATACGAACTCCGATTTCGGTGATTCAAAGCTTGACGGAACCAGGACAAAGAGATCTACAACTTTCATGAAGGAACAAAGTCCAAATTCGGAATATATAATTCTGTACATCCGTATCAATGGCCGCATCAGCCTGAAAAACTGCTAAATATGGAAAGTTAGTGGGCTTAGTGGGTGCCAAAATTAGAATAACTTGGTCTCCAAGTTCAGAATCACAGAATTAGAAATATAGAAGTTAGTAGACTTAGTGGGCGCCGAAAATAAAACGACTTGATCTCCAAGTTCAGAAAACGTTATATAAGGCTAAGGAGACCACATGAGAAATTATCCATTATTGTACATATCCATTATTGTACATATCCATTCTTTTACCCATATTCCATATATTGAGAGAGAGAGATCCTGCAGAAATTCTCAAAGGCTTTTCAAGGAAGGAAGAAGAAGATTCAAGCAAGGAGTCGGCAAGATCGAGGTTTTAGATCTAAGAAAGGGTGTAATCATTTCTTTATCTCATTTCTTATTGTTTTTGCCAATCTTTGTTATGGATCTCTCCAAGAGAGAGTAGTTCTCTTTCTAGGGGTTTAGGTCAATGCATGAACTTGTTTAATTCTAGATTATTCGGATATTTGTTTTTATTATGATTGTGTTATCGGATTTGATTGTTAATTTCTGTGATTTATTCTTTATGAATTTCATTAGTACTCGTTCCTTTGAGTTCACCTGGTTAGGGTTTATTGAATTGAAGTAGTTTTGAAATCGCGTTGATCGTGTCTTTCCGCTTTAAGTTTATTAAATTCCGGCATTGGTCATGAGGAGACTACTAATTGAAACCATAAAGACACACCTTAGGGTTGGGTTAGAAGCGACCGTACTTTGATATCCAATCCGGAACTATAGAAATTAAAGTTAGGATTTTGGTGAAGGACCGAAAGGAGAAGGCAAATCCTAAATTAGGACACCTTAGAACAAATATCGATATATGCTTTGTAGCATGAGATTAAATATCCCTCTAGGTTAGTGACAGCCCTAGAATTCGAGGCACATTAATTCATAGAGCGCAAATTATTTGTATTAATATTTGTTCCAAAGGCTAACATAGGTTAGAAACCTCATCAAATCAAACATGAATTTAAACAAACCGAATAAATAGAATTAGCAAGGGATTGTAGACCGAATACCCCTAGATCTCCTTAAACTTGAAAACAAACCAATCTTTCTTTCCTTTATTTTATTTACATTTATTGTTTGAAACTCCTCTTTTTCGGGTATTGAACCCAACTTTAGGATTTTAAGAACAAACCCCCCCACTTTACTTTTATTGTTTTGTTTTAGAAGTAGTTTTCTTTATTAAAAATTGGTATTTCCCTCTCTCCCTGCGGATCGACACCTAAATACTACAATCGATAGGTTGTGCGCTTGCAACTAACCTATTTATTGAGTACGAAGGTTTTATAAATATTAAAGGCAAAAGAGTACAAAATCATTATATCTAAAATACTCAACAATATTAAGTTTGTATTTTATATTTTGGATGTTATTTCTGGATGTTGTATGATCATTTTTGGATGTTATTTCTTTTTGTTGTATGAAACATAACGAAACTAAAATAAACTACACTAAAAAAATACAACATAATAAAACATAACGAAACTACACTACACTAAAAAAATAAACTACAAAACTAAAGTAAAACATAATAAAATATAACATAGCACAACTAAACTAAAACTACCAAACTAAACTACACTACACTACCATCATAAAACATAACATAGCACAACTAAACTAAAACATAATAGGTGGTACCCTCTATCCATCGTACTGCGAAGGGGAGAATCGGTGAGGTGGTATACCCCTGTTCTCTCTACTGAATATGCGCTCATGCCAATCCTCCCACTGAGGTTGTCCTACCTGCGCAGCGCGAGCTAGTGTAATATGATCCTCGAGACTGTCGTGCCTGCTCATCGTAAGTGCTGTATCCCATGGATCCGAGGCCACGTGGGTAGCTGGCGGTGGCGTGGGAGTATGGAATATGGATGCCACAAACTGGGAGTCATAATCAGCCTGAGTCCGGCTACCAGAGGCCTCCCAATCGTGAGCCATCTCTGAATACGGCTGACGCGGTGGCGGGGAGGCGGCTGTATCCCACTGATCAGCTGGAGTAAAGTCTGCAAGGCTAAAACTCATCATGTCATCCTGCACAGACTGGATCTCTGGAGACTCATGATGCTCAGGCTGTGTCGGCATGTATGCAGGACCCTGCAAGGATACCAAAAATTTAGTAAATTTTAACTATCTTTACTTATAGTAAAAGAATAAATAAAATAAAGAATCACACACCGGGGGAAGAACTGGACGACCGTACTCGTCACGGTAGGCGTGCCAACCGGCCATGTGCAATACCCAACGATGATAATCCCACTCTGGCTGCTCTGATGGCTCCGGTGGCATCTCACTGGTCATAACAGGTAGCGCGTCAGGCTCGTCCGGCTGTACTGCGCGCCAATCAATATTCTCTCCGGCGTCTCGTAACATGGTGACCAGCTTTGCCTCCTGGCCGTGGTCCGCAATGCATGGGGCAACCAAGTTCAACATCGCGTGCCCGAACGCTCTGTAGCCACGTTTTCCAAGACAAACGATTGAACGCCCGGCACCTTTAAGCGCTAACAGCAGCTATAAAAAAAACGTTAGAAAAAATAAAGGTTATGATAAAATGTTCATAACGCATAAAAATGTGTTGTTTTAGATGCATTACCTGGCGAGCACCTTTCCGGCCAGTAGGGGTATAACCATCGTCTTCGAATATCTGTGAGCGAAGAAACTCACCGTAATCTCCCTCTATATACACCGAAGCCATGCCGACCCGCAGGTACCAAGCCTGATATCTCAATAGGGGATCTCCCTGGAACTGCATCGTATCAATCTCCGGCATCTGCCATAAGTTGGCACTCATATCGCCCGCCTTGCTGTAGTACTCCGAGTGATGCTCACTCCAATCTCTATCCCAGTGATTACCGTGTGTTATCATGTAATTCATATGTCAGTTGCAACTTAAAGACAAGAACTAATGTTAAGTACAAAAATGCTAAAAAGAACATAACTTACCCGTGTAGCCTCATGATCACATATCTCGGGACGTCTGGATCTGCGGGGATGAGTGGAGGAAAATGAAACTGACGGAGCACCCGGTCTGGATAGTGGTGCTCCACTATCCAGAAGCACACCAGCGGTCCCCTGTAGAGCCACATCTCCTGATCATCCACTACAATCTGCGGCAGCCTCCCCTCAGTGTATAGCTCATGGTACGGGGTCCAGCGCACCTGCGTCTCACCCAGACTCTGAATCTGAGATCGGACCGTCCTGATTCCTGCTGTCTTTCCGTGAGGGTTGTCCTTATACAAGTGATGTCCGTACCATTTCATGCCGAATGCCCATCGATTTCCATTTTCGGGCTCTCCCCATGGATCCTCGTTCGGCGGTAACCCCACCGGTAGCCGTGACCACGACCAATGCTGCAGAAGAACCATTGGCCCGTAGATTTGCTTAGTTTTCCGCTATATTTTTGAAGAATACCAGCCGTCAGTGACAAGTTAAATAATTAAAATAATACAACAAGTGCATGACAAGGTAGGTAATTAAAATAAGACATAAATAGCATACTGACCTTGTAACCGTGGCACAAGTTGGAGTAGAGATGTGCTAGGACAACCCCACCCAAGTTGTACCTGCCGCTCGACGGCTGAAGGTCTCGCAGCAGCTCTAGATACATCATCGGGATGGTATTACCACTAGCATCAGCAAACATGACAGAACCAAATAGGTCCATCACGAATCCCCGTGTGTATCTGTAATATCAAAATTATAGAGCAACTCATTTTTCCGCATGAAACAGAGTACAAAATAAATGTAATACAAATAGTTTGTATGAGTACCTCTGAATCTCGATCGGAGTGGAATCGCTACCTATACCTCTCGCAAACATAGCTCGCAGCTTCGTCTTTTCCAGACAGTACTTGGACTTCCCCCCGTTGCTGCGTATATCTGGCTCCGCTCCCAACAACTCAGCGAGCATGTAATTAATCGTCGTGTCATCTGAATCTGTGGGGTCAGATATGCCACCAACGGGCACGCCATGGATAGGCAAACCCCATAGAGCACTAACGTCCTGGAGAGTCACTGTCATCTCTCCAAAAGGTAAGTGGAACGTGTGCGTCTCGGGGCGCCATCGCTCCACTAGTCCTGCAATCAGGGACGCGTTGATGGACTTAGCCTCCGACTGTAGAATATCGACCAAATGCTGCACCCCCAAATTTTGCAAATACGCCTCCATCTCCGGGTAGTACTGCATGTCCGGATACCGACCCCTGGCATTTATAATTGCCTCACTCTGCGTTCAAAAAAGTGAACAACATGAAAACCTAAAAATACAAAAATTCAACAAAATCCAAACTTAAAAAAAAAAGTAATCAAGTACCTCTTTAGATGCATCTGAGACTCGGTGCTCACCGTGAGGCATCCATAATAAAGGACTGAAATGATCCTTGCTGTCAGTGGGAATGGGCTCATCAACCGGGTCGGCTGCGGGTGGTCTCCTAGGCCGTCCCCTAGCCATCCTACGTTAAAAAATATGTTAAACATGCTACAATTGGCTAAAATATGCTAATTGCGGTAAAAATATGCTAAAATACGCTAATATGCAAAAAGATGACTATGGAGTTGATGCTAAAATACGCTAATACGCTAATATGCAAAATTATGCTAGTACGCTAATATTTTTATAAATTTGTATTTTTTTTAAAGATAAGGTTTCCATTAGAAATGTATGAAATCAGTTAATGCAAACTAATTTCATTTCATACAAATTAATGCAAAATAAACTTTCAAATATACAACCAGCAAAAATAACTCATTTATTTGTTGCGAGTATAATTTGTTTAATCACACAAATTTGATGATACATATAGTACATATTAACCTTGGAACTATAGATATAGTTTTTTTTTTAAATAGAAGTAAGAACAAAAATAAGCTCGTACTATATAATAATATTTTCTACAATTTCGCTAAAATATTAATAAAATAAGATTTTAAAGGAAAATCAATTCTTGAATTAATAAATCTATATTAATTGATTTTTAATGAAATAATAAATATATCCAATTTTACCGATTAAAAATCCAAAGTACAACCTTACTATTAAATATCCCTATTATTCTAATAAAGGAAAGCCTCCAATATCTTCTCAAATTCTCCATTTCTTCCAAATAGAATAAAATCAATATTATTCAAAGAAAATAAAGTAACATGAAAGCAACTTGATCGAATTTAATATTTAAGTAAATAAATTTTGAGTTTTATCAATTATTGTTTCTTTTGCTACTCTAATCAACTAATAAAATATATTATATTTGTGAATTATGAAGATTATGAACAACAGATATATTTGTAAATATTTTAATTATTTATTCTCGTGTTTAGTGAAGACGCACCAATTGAAAGTAATTATAGAAAAATGTATTCAAATTTTGTTATTCAACAATGTCAATTACTTCTCTTGGCATCTAATTAACGATAAACTAATTCAATTAATCTAAAATCTAATGTACGCAATTAAAAACCGTACGTGACCATTATAGTTATTTGTAGGTAATGATACGGGGATGATGAGGAATGATAAAACTAATAGATTAAATTTTAACTAAGACGAAATTGAGCTTTATTTTAATTTATGTGTTTCCTAAGTTTAGACTTTAAAAATATAATTATTTGCCTGTTTTCTATTTTGAATCCAGTCTGTTTCATTAAGAGAATATGCAATTCTAACTTTATTTTAACTAAGCAAATTAATATGCAATTCTAACTTCTTTGAATCACTAATATGTAAAGAATCAGTTATACATAAATTAATATAACAAGAATGAATTAATCTAAAATATTTATAAAACATAAGTGAACACATAAACGAATTAATCCCAATTGACATGTAAATTGCATGAAAACAAAAATAACTTAATATAACTTAAATTTGCATGCCACATAAATTAATAATTTAAACACAAGCAAACAAACAAAATTATAAATGCAATTACAATATAGCAAAATAAACTAATAATCCAATCTAAATTAGATCAATATATATTTGGCTGGCATATACACAGAAAATCCAATCTAAATTACAATCTAAATTACAATAGGAAAATAAACTAATAATTCAATCTAAATCCAATCTAAATTACAATCTAAAATTTTTTTTTTTTTTTGCATGTTTCAAGCCCGTAGGCAGTACACAAAAATTCCCCCAATTTAAATTAGACCAATCTAAACTAATAATCCAATCTAAATTACAATATAATCCAATCTAAATTAGACCAGTCTAAATTACACAGAAAATTCAATCATTGGGATTACATAAGGGTTGTGAAATAATAGTGAGATTGAGAAGGCAACAAAGTTTCTACATGTCATAACCAACAGTTGGGATCCGAATAACAGCAGATTCATTTCCATGAGCATGAATTCAGAATAACAGTAGATTTAATTTCCATGACCCATCTTATAGATGAATTCAGATCCTCCCCGGTAATGTAATAAGGAATCTTTTAGAATTACTAGATCTGGACCATTTTTTTAACTTGGCACGAATCTCAAAGCCCAATAATAATGCCCCCTGCGTGAAAATTTAAGTACAAATTGAGAAATTTACAATGAATCGACGACCGGCGGTGAAGAGGCGGAGGGACGGCTAGGCGGAGTGGCGGCGAGGCAGCGAGGCGGAGGGGCGGAGGCGCGCAGCCTTCTCTTCTTTTTTCCTTTTTTCTGGCGGAGAGGCGACACAGATCTGGCGGAGAGGCGGAGGGGCGGAGGCGGCGGCAGCCTTATCTTCTTTTTTTCTTTTTTCCTTCTCTCTGGCGGAGCCTCCTTTCTTTTCTTTTTTTCGTTTTGTTTCTGGCGGAGAAGAGACACAGAGAAGGAGAAGAAAGTCACGGGTGCGGGTTAGGTCCGAATTAATAATTCCGGACGCTAGGAATCCTAGCGGTCCGAATTAAGTATTCGGAACGCTAGAATTCCTAGCGGTCCGAATTTTTAATTCGGAACGCTAGGAAACCTAGCGTTTTGGGTAAAAATAAAAATATTTTAAAAACCTGGTTATTTATATTAAAATATATTTTTTTTTGGTAAAAATAAAAATCACGGCTCGCGCTATGGATCCACGTGTCAAATGGCTCCCCGTTCGCCTAATTAAAGGACTCGGCAAATAGTCGCGGAATAGCAATTTGTCATTTGTCACGATTATTATCATAAACAGTTCATAGCCCCATATACGATATGAACTCGGATCCAGTGAAGTAACTTCATTTTTGAGTTTTAGATCGTAACTGTCCGATTCGGATCCGAATCATCCATTCCGAAGTAGAGCGCACACATTCCGATGACGGATTCGAATTCCAAGACAATCTCTAGCGACAGAATTGAATCAGACGGTCCTGATCGAAAACCCAAAAGTTGGGTTACTTTAGGGGATCCGGAGCCACTATATATGATCAGTTCAGTGTTAGGTTTCCCCTGTACAGCGCAGAAACATCATGTCTTAATTTGTAGTGTATCTTCATCATCTCTTACCTTTCTGTTGCCACTCACTCTCTTTCTTTTGCGTCGTTAATTCCCCTCTCACTCAAAGGATTCTCTCTCTCTCTCTAAACCCTAATGGCCTAATCCCAACCTTTTATCTCCATATATACACCCCTCTCATCCCCTCCCCATTACACCACCCCACCATGCACACGCTCCATTGCCCCAACACACAACCCCCGGCACATCTCACCATGCCTCTTGCCTCAGTTCTCTCCTTCCTCTCCATCTTCTCTCTCTTCGCTACCTCCTTCTCTTCCCCCCTCTCACAATACAACTTTCTCTCTCTCATGAAACAATCGCTCATAGGCCCCGCGATATCCCAGTGGGACCTCTCCTCTACTAGCACAAGCCCTTGCAACCTAACCGGCATCGGATGCAACCTCGACCTCGACTTGATCTCCATTAACATCTCTTCGTGGTCTCTCTCTGGTACGTTCCCTCCTGGTGTATGTACTGCCTTCCCTAACATTCAAACCCTCGACCTATCTGTCAATGATCTGCATGGCGGGTTTCCACATGATATACTCAACTGTTCTTCTCTACAAAACCTTAACCTTAACTATACTGGCCTCACTGGTGCCATACCTGACCTCTCCCCTCTTCGCTCGATACGTTCCCTCGACCTATCTAACAATTTCTTCACCGGGAACTTCCCGCTCTCCATTACAAATCTCACCACTCTTGAGTTGGTGAACTTTAATGAAAACCCGGGATTCAACATATGGCATATGCCTCAATCGTTCATGCAACTCACCAATATCAAAGTGTTGATACTTTCTACAAGCTCCTTACGAGGAGAGATACCACCATGGCTTGGTAACATGACCTCACTGACCGACCTTGAGTTGAGCGGTAATCACCTAGTCGGGACCATACCGGCCACGCTTGGCCGGTTGCCAAATCTCAGATTGCTGGAATTGTACTACAACAACTTGAAAGGAGAAATTCCAGAGGAGTTGGGGAACTTGACAACACTGACTGATATAGACTTGTCAGAGAATCAGCTCACCGGGCAGATACCTGAAAGTCTCTGTGCCTTGCCAAACATTCGGGTTCTGCAAATTTACACAAATGCTCTTACTGGCACCATTCCCCCTATTCTTGGCAACTCCACAAAACTCGTCATGCTCTCTCTTTACAAGAACTCTCTCACCGGGAGCTTGCCTGAGAACCTCGGCCGATATTCTGATCTCGTGGTTCTCGAGGTATCAGAAAATCAGCTCTCGGGCCCACTTCCTCCTTACGTGTGTGAAAATAAGAAGCTTCTCTATATCTTGGTGTTAAGCAATCAATTCTCTGGTGGTATACCGGGTAGTTATGCTTCATGCACCAGCCTGCTTCGTTTTAGGGTAAGCAATAACCGCTTGGGCGGGCTGATACCGGAGGGTATTTTTGGGCTTCCTCATGTTTCAATTATTGATATGTCATTCAACCAGTTGGAAGGAACGATATCAAAATCAATTGGCAATGCAAGAAACTTAACCTCTTTGTTTATGTCAGATAATAGACTGTCTGGTGAATTACCTGCTGAAATTTCAAGGGCCACCGGTTTGGTAAAGATTGAGTTAAACAATAACCAGTTTACCAGTCCGATTCCCTCTGAAATAGGTAATTTGAGATTACTTAATGAACTTGCATTGCAAAACAATCGATTCAATTCATCAATACCAGAATCCCTATCCACACTAAAATCTCTCAATGTGTTAAACATCTCGAACAATGAATTGACCGGAGAGATTCCCGATGGCCTTTGTAGCCTCCTACCTAATTCATTAGATTTCTCCCACAACAACCTAACCGGTCCTGTACCGCTCCCTTTGATCAAAGAAGGCCTTCTGGAAAGTGTCGCTGGAAACCCTAACCTATGCGTTGCATTTCGGCTCAACCTGACCGACCCAATACTCCCTCTTTGTCCCAAACCGAATTTGAGAAAGCGGCTGAACAACTTATGGATAGTCGGTGTCTGTGTGTTAGTATCGGTCCTCGGAGCTTTATTTTTCCTTAAACACTGGTTTAAAAAGCCCGACCTGTTTATGGAACAAGAAGGCCTCTCCTCCACTTCATCATTTTCATATGATGTGACAAGTTTCCACAAGTTAAGCTTTGATCAACATGAGATAATTGAAGCCTTAATTGACAAAAATATTGTTGGTCATGGCGGGTCGGGTACCGTATACAAGATTGAACTCAGTAATGGTGAATTGGTTGCGGTCAAGAAACTTTGGACTCGAAAAACAAAAGACCGGGAAAACCCAGCTAGCCCCGGTAGCCCGGGACTTGACCGGGAGCTCAAAACAGAGGTGGAAACCCTCGGTAGCATCCGACACAAGAACATAGTCAAACTATATTGTTTCTATTCAAGCAATGACAACAACCTGTTGGTTTACGAGTATATGCCAAATGGAAACTTGTGGGATGCACTTCACAATGGATGGTGCTTCCTTGATTGGCCTACAAGGCACAGAATTGCACTTGGAATCGCACAAGGGTTGGCCTATTTGCACCATGATCTGATGTTCCCAATTGTGCACAGAGATATCAAGTCATCTAATGTGCTCTTAGATGCTGAATTTGAGCCCAAGGTAGCAGATTTTGGGATTGCCAAGGTGTTACAAGCAAGAGGAGCGCATGAATTCTCTACCATTACCATTGCTGGTACCTACGGGTACCTGGCACCAGGTAATTTTTAGTTAAGAGCAATGAATTCAAATTTTGTACCGTGCATATATACTGGCAACAGTACGTATGCCTAAGCGATATGGTATTGAATAATTCCTAAACTGGTCAACTGGTCCCTAGTATCATATTATGCCTGAAGTAGCTCTCAATAGGTCAATGAAATTTTGTTGATCCCATTTTTGGTCACATATATTCTATAATGAACGGTGCATGTAGGTATGCCTCATAAGCCTTATTTTGATTTAATTCAGTATCGAATTATCTCAGTTATGCAATTAGTACCAAACCAGAGGACACGAAAGTCAACCTAAAGTTTTTGCAAAAAAAGGGTGGTCATACCGGCTGGTTCATGACTATATTACCTAACATGACCATAATAATACCAAAACTTGTTACTAAGTTCCATATTCAACCGGGAAAAAGTTTCACAGACATGCATCTTAAAATTTAATTAAGCTCTGTTCAAATTTATCTGAAAATATGTTCGTGTTGTTTCCTGAAACCATACGGTATGTTTGATTGGATTGAGAATAGGCTATTCTGAATAGTCTATTCGTTTGGTTGGATTATAATAGCTAGAATAGGAAATCCAAACTATTTGTCTTGTTAGAATAGACTATTTCTAAGGATTTTGAAATTTGGCTATTCTAATAAGACAAATGATAGCTATTCTTAATTTGATAATTCTAACTTATTCTTGTTTTGCAACCAAACATATCTTCTAGAGTAGATATTGTTTCCTGTCATTAATTTCCTACTTGTAACATGGATCAATTCACTAACTGAATCACCAATTGCTTGATAATCCAAAAACAGAATATGCATATTCGTCCAAGGCCACGACCAAATGCGATGTGTACAGCTTTGGAGTTCTTCTGATGGAGTTGGTCACCGGCAAAAAACCAATTGAGCCAGAATTTGGCGACAGCCGGGACATTGTCCACTGGGTCTCAACAAAAATGTGCACCAAAGAAGGCACCTCAGAGGTCCTTGACAGGAGGCTATTATGGAGCCCATTCAAGGAGGAGATGATCCAAGCATTGCGTGTTGCAATTCGATGCACGTGTAGCATACCCGGTCTACGCCCGACCATGAACGAAGTAGTGCAACTGCTCATTGAGGCCGAACCATGCAAAAACGACACCAAGGGCAATGGCGCGTCATCGTTTAAACTCAAGGAGTTGACCAACAAGAAAGTCTAGCTAATTAGTTGTTTATTAGATAGGTTAATTGATCAAAATATAGTAGGAGAGAATATAGAAAAGTGGAATGTGCTTGCTCCATTTTTTGTGTCTTTTTCCTTTTCCTTATCTTTTATTTAAACTTTTCGCAAGAAATTTGTCTCCATATACGATGTACCGCTTTGTATTGACGCAGAATCTGGTTCTTATTGTGACCTAATATATCTATTTGAATACTACTCCTTTCTGGTATTCTCTTTCCTTTATGATCTTTTTGAAAGAATTTCTTTTCGAGAGCGTTAAAGGGGAGAATCCTAAAAGAAAATTGATGATGTATGATGGTTATTAGCTGAGTATTTTATCCTTGGAAAATTGGTGCTAGTACCCAGTTTCCCATTTTTTGGCACCAGCTGATATCATGATACAAATTCATTTTTTTTTTTTTTCTGGAATGTGCAAATCTGGAAAGGAAAAACAACAAGAATGGACAAAACACTCTGTGGCTACTTTCATTTAATAATTAGTTGTATACAAAATATAACTCGATAGCATGTTGTCTTCATAATAATTGCATTTATATAGTTTAGATGAATGTTTATGTAAAATATAAGCAGAGCTATGATTTCTATTAGTGAATTTCAGTTGTCTATCTTGAAAACAATAATAATTATTTTCCACTGCATAGATTTTGTCGTCCTAATATTTTGTTCAACAAATTTGAATAAAATAATTTTAATTGTTTGAATGATTTAACATAGTAATTAACTAACAAACAAGGTGTTTATAACATATGAAATTGAATATTATTTTTGCAGTATATTTATGAAGATTTGTTTACAAAAGCTCAATCAAAGTTTTTTAGCAAGTTATAGATTTGGAATTCAACTAGAATTTTTTTATAAATATTTTAAAAAACTTCACTCTTATTTTATCTCAAAAAAAAAATGACTAACAAGTTGAGCACTAGATTACATGTCACCTTCAAAACTAGATACCAGTCGGTCATAATTCTTCCTTTGACTAAAAAACACTGCCACAAAATAATGCGTATACCTGCGAGCTCATCTTAAAATCAAGCATATTCCATATTTGAATAGCTAGATAGTTTCTTCGAATTGAGTGCATATATAAGAAATTATTATTTTATGGCTGAAAAATATAAAGAAAATTTTCTCGATTTCTATTTCGTATATGATCACAAGCACATCATGTAACATTTTGAGTTTAAAATAATAGCTAGACTTAGGAATTATTATTGAATAGTCTATAAAAAATAAAAAAATTAATATAACATGGAATCTTAGTAATGTTATGTATGCTCATACAATATAATAATTAATAGCTGTGCTTTTATAATGTGAAATTATCATGTAAAACATTTCAGTATATTCTGTAATTGAAAATAAATGAGCCAAGCTATATGTAAAATAACAATTAAACTTGGTAGCATCTACCAAGGATTTAAAAAAAAAAAAAAAAAAACTATATTGCATAATAGTTAATAGATCTATCTTCATGACAAGCAGCAGTGTATAAACAGAATGCAGACATCGGATTCAGAAATCAAGGGAGTAGTTATCTGGGACATTTAGCATTACTCCTTTTCCTCAAAGGAGGTTCTCTAATCATTCGGACTATAATTCTAGAAAGAAAAAGGTCGTTCTATTCTGCAATTAATCCAGGCCAATTTCATGTGGACCCAGCAGCATATATGGGACAAGTATCCTCTCCATTACCGTAAAAGATTTCCTTCACTTTACGGTTTGAGATTAACTCTCAGCTGCTTTGAGATTCGGACTGACGGAGGGGACAGTATTATTGGACTTTGATATTCGTGCCAAGTTAAAAAGAACGGTCCAGATCAAGTAATTGTAAAAAATTTCCTATTACGGTACCGGAGAGGATCTGAATTCGCATATATGACCTATTTCTGCGATTAAAATTGAAAGGTAAATTAAAAAAAAGGGTTATTTTGGCATCTCTATCTGGTTTTCTCCATCTCTCTTGATAAGAGAGAACTCGTAGAAATGCAATGCCCTTTTTTTACAATTGACAACATTTTTCATCTCCATGCCTATTTTTCAACGTGACTCATGAGACATGGTAAATAGCTCCATGGTGAAGCCATGAAAAGACATGTTTGGAAAATATCTCTCCATTTCTTTCAAATAATTGTATTGTCCATTGCATACATAGGACTAGTATGTACTAGGGGGTGGATCCACGTTGGGAAAATGGAGGTCAATTTGACTCTATTCATTTTAAAAGAATTTACACTTTTTATAATTTTTTTATTTAGTTTTCAGTGCTGTAAAATTGACTTTCATATACATTACAAAAAATTTATATATATAATTGATTCTATTTATATTTGATTCTCATAGCATAAAAGTCTGACTTCGCTCCTCTATGCATAGGCTCAAAACTACCAAAATATGATTTTTGATTATGATTTCTGATCGCGTTCATAATTGTTGTCCGACTAATTAACTATCAAACATACGCTGCATATCATATTTTCTTTCCTATTATGTAATATTCCATCATCATCATCAGCCTGTACTACAGATAATTAACTGGTAATTATTGTTATTGTTATTGTTGTTTGTTGTTGATTTTTTTTCTTGTCTCAAGACTGTGAGCGAACCTTATTCGTTTAAAATGGAGAAGATCAAAACTAAAGAGAAAATACTAGCTACTAGGTTACTAGCTACAGCGCACCTAGCCAAGTAACGTTTATGCATTAGCATTACTAATGCATAAACATTACTTGGCTAGGTGCGCTGTAGGCCAGTTCAGCGATTAGCCACAGATAGCTACAAGCCCACGATCAGGTGTTGGGAGCACTAGGTAAGAAGTAAAAGACTGAACTGTAGGAATATTTGACGTAGAGACAGACAACTAATGAGCTCATGTTGAAGGTATTTGATCCATCCAAGGGTATTATAGTCAATTCTGAGAAAAATAAATCAATATGAAAGGTGGAGTAGCAATTTAATTTTTTATAGGAAAATTACAAGTACAAATTAATTACAGCAATAAATTCAGAAATACATAAAGAAATTAAGAAAAGTGTAGAATATATACTCGAGTCTTTTCATCTTTTGCGGATCTTCTTTTCTTTGTGCAATAAATTAAATATTTGCTCCAATGGCCCTATAAAATAGAACCCTGATAACAATTCTCGCATTGTCCCTGCACCATAACTACTATAACTGTCTGGGGGACTGCAAAAACTCCAGCACTAATTTTCTTTTTAAAGTATTAATATCTATCCACCAAAATATTTATACCTATGAGGTGAATAATTTTTACGTAAACAATTATTTCTCCAACCAAATCTCCCAACAGTTCCTGCACCATAAATATTTGTGGAGGACCACTCAACTAAATGGGGGACCATATACATTTCTAAAAATATTAATATTGTCATAACTATCTGCAGGGACCGCGAAACTTTATATTTTTTTACATATGGCGCTGAATGACATCTGAAAGTATTAATATCCAATATTGCAAGTATTTATACCAAAGCACTGAAGTATTTATATGTATATATATTGCACAAAGTTTAATCTTCAAGCGTTCGATCATATCTAGTTACACATCAAGTATTAAATATTAATATCTTATTTTTCAATTATTAATATTTTATTTTGCAAGTATTTATACCTATGCACCGAAGTATTTATTCCTACGAGGGTAACTATTTTTGTTAGAGAAAGGTTTGCGCGGGGATACGGGGTCCCTACTACTTCATTAGAGGAATGTTGACACGGAGACTATTGGAGAACTGAAAAATGAATGATCATAACAAGTTACGCATCAAAATATTAATATCTTATTTTTCAAGTATTAATATCTTATATACCAAGTATTTATTTTTATGAAGGTTTAATGCGGGGACGCGTGCGAAACTAGAAAATGGGACCATATAATTAGTGGGGATCATAGTATAACCTTCTTCTAATGTTGCTGCAGGGACAGAGAGGGGACTGGATTGAGGGGATTCATATAATTATTTATAAAAATAATAATTTTAATTGCGCCGAATTGCAAATTTTTTTATCAATATCCAAAAAAATATTAAATTTTAAAATCTACACCTCAGTCTAGAAATTTTCAAACACTGTCCAAACCGCAAATTTATTTCACTGTTTTAGACCGAATTACTGCAGAATTATTCCAGATTTTTCTCAGTTTTGAAAAAACAAAAAAATCTCTAACAATTATCTGACAAAAATTTACTTAAAAAACTTTAATTTTTGTTTATTTTGAAAGCAGAAGAATCACAATATTTTCTGTATTTATCTAAAATTGATTTTTAAACCTGGATCAATAACTCAGATTCAAAATATTTTTATTTTTTTTCAATAACACACAAAGAAATATTTTAAGTTTCTTATAGCCGCAAAAAATCCGGTCTGAAAAATGTTGATCTGGGTTATTTGTCGCAGCCTTTCTAATAAATCAAATTATATAGTATTCCATCTATTTTCAAAGAAATATTTCTAATATTTCAATATAAAAAATACATAAATTATAATATTTCTATTTAATTAAAAAAAACTTAGAACCGCAAAATAAATTTGCAGTTTTGGAATTCCAAAACTAAAACCGTAAAATAATTTTGCGGTTTTGCAGAACCGTGCATTTTTTAGATGTCTAAAACCGTGGAATAATTCTGCAGTAATTTGGCCTAAAACCGTGAAATAAATCTGCAGTTTGAACAGTTTTTAAAATCTTGTTAAACAGGATGTAGAATTCGAAATTTATTATTTTTTTTATATTAATAAAAATTTCGGGTCGAATTGAGTTGGACATGCAAGCAAGTGGATTAACGAATGTTGATCTGCACAGTACCCAAAATTATCAAATTTCCAGTTTCAGTTGACAACCTGTTTAATAAGATTTTTTTTTTTTGAGAAAATCCTGTTTAATAAGAATTATACAATAGTCTATTAATTTAATTTTTGGATTTTACTGAATTACTTCTACACAGCGACAGGTCATACGTTCAAACCACAATGTCAGAGAAAAACAAATATAAGGTCTTTCCATTATATAACAGAAAATACGATATATCTTTGCAAGTGCTTTTAAGATTTAATTTGAATTTTATCTTTATTTCGGTTAAAGAACTTAATTAAAATTAAGCAGGAAAATATTAGGTTAGACTAGTGTTTTGCAAACGGGCCGGTCCATACCCGGCCGGTCCACGGTTTCGACAGGTCTACGGGTTTAAACGGTCCGGGTCCGATTTTTTGTGGTTGGCCCAAACCCGTGCTAGGACCGTGGTCCAAATTTACATGGTCCGAGTACTGGTTTTTATTTATTTTTATTTTTTTCAATGAGCAATCCAATAATTTTGGTCAGATTCAAAATTCAATTTAGAGAAAATGGCTACATGAATTTTTTTGTTCTTTATATCAAAATAAAAGGTATGAAAGTCTAGTTTTCAGATAATATAATTTCTCTATACAAAAATATTACAGATTGGTACAATTTTAACGATTAATTGACAGAGGTCAAAAATTAGAAAAGCTGAAATTCCAGTGAGCAGTCCTATAATTTTGACCAGATTCAAAATTCAATTTAGAGAAAATGGCTACATGTATTTTTGTGTATTTTTTATATCAAAATAAAGGTATGAAAATCTAGTTTTCAGATAATATAATTTATCTATACAAAATATTATAGATTGGTACAGTTTTAATAATTAATTAACAGATATCATAATAGCTAACTTCGGATTGGGTCCGGTTGTACACAGTGCGGTTCAGGTTTGGTCCGGTCCGGTTCTACACGGTTCCACGGGTAAGTCCGGTCCGGTCCTACACGGTTCTAGTGAAAATTAGTGACCCAAACCCTTGCTAGACCCGTTTCTAGCCAAGGTCCGGTCCGGTGTGGGTTTGGGCACGGTCCGGGGCGGTCCGGGTCCGAACCACGGGTTGTCCGGTCCGGTCCTGGACTGGCCGGGTTATTTCAATACACTAGGTTAGACTTAATCACAACTTAATCCGGATTAGAAGATTGGTTAATGGTCATTCAAGATGTTAATTATTTGGTACAATGTTCGGTCAGACAAGTCAATTCACATCAAAACTCACACGGACAGCCTTCAAATTTATGCGGATCAAGTATGCACGAATTTTGATACAAATCAAATTAATGGTTCCGAATGAACATCAGACCGTCTCCCACTCCTCTTCTGATCAAGTCCGATGAAGAAATGCCATACTAATTAGGTAGAATTGTTATTTTTTTTTAAATAAGATAGGAGTCAAGCTTCTAATTTTATATTTTATTGTAAGTAAAATTGTAAACTGTCAAGCTTCTGAGGCAAATGTGTTCTTTTTCCTCTTATTGTAGTTTTGACTCCATTGTCTCAGTCACATTTTCTTCCTCTTCCACTCCTTTCTTTCTTGTTTTGTCTGGCACTAGCTGAGTGCGTCAGAAATAAACCCTGATAAATTTTGCTGTTACGTACTAAATATGAACTTTTTGCTGCCTCTTTATAATATTGTAGTAAAATTGCTATTACTTATGTCCTGTTCAACTTTTAAGATAAATTTTCTATTTTCCTTTTTTAATTGTAGTACATAAAATACTGATAATTCATATACAAATAAAATAGTACTTAAATTTTTTCATAAAGATGATTATTAAAAAAAATGGCATAGATTTCAATATAACTGTGGGATATGTATATACAATTTTAATCCTTAATTGTTTCTCTAATTGAATCAAAAGCAGATATAATTCTTATATACGCATATACTATGGGGAGGGTTACAAATCCTCATGTCTTTCATGACTCATCGTGCTTTACATTTTTTTATCTCTGTTTTTAAAGTTTAAATAGTCGATTCGAACTGCTCAACATGATTCCATATTAAAATATACTTGGATATAAATTTTATATTTTTAGAGAATTGTTTACTATTTTTAGATACGTACAAAATCATTGTTTTTAAATGGTCCACAAACAATGACTTTGTTGTACATATCTACAAATATAAAATTTGATCTCTAAGTACATTTTAATATGGAATCATGTTGAGCAGTTCAAATCGATTATTTGAAGATAAATAAATACGAGGCACAATGAAGCACGAAAGACATGAGAATTTGTAACCCTCCTCTTAATTGCAATGGAATTAGTATTGAGTCCAGATGATCATAATTGGATCAATTATTGGTAATCGGCTAAAAATATTACCTTTAAAAAAGTCTTATAAAACATTAGCAGGGACAATTTTGTACTATTGAATTATGTTAAAAGCAAGACAATGATTGATCAGATGCTAACATTGCAGTATTGCACACGCTTTAGAGAGGAAAAATTGCACGATCTCTCTTGCAAAAGAAGTACATGTAAAAACACATCAAATGACGATGCACTCCTAGCAACTGGCTATGGGGACTGGAAAGTAAACCGGAGAGACTATGGGCGGTAGAGTGAAAAAACGTGCCGTGTCGTACCTTGTCGTGATTTTGGTCTCGTGCCATTCCGTGATCAAGTTAATTTTTCACGTGTCATGACCAAAATGTCAAGGGGTGGTGACGGTACGCGAATGGGAACGCCACGTGAGTCATGCCGTGCCTAAACGTGCCGTGACCATACGTGACTCGCGTGACCATTTAATCATAATTTAAGTTAGTTTATTCAAGATTCACCATTAAATCAATATCTAATGGTTCTAATTATACGTGACTCGCGTGACTACGTGTCGTGCCGTGCCGTGACTAAATCTTTCATGTGCCGTGCCATGCCAAAGTTTCAAAAGATGAGCATGGCACGCGAATGGTCACGGCACTCGACACGCGAGTCACGGCACGTAACTGACACCCGTATCGTGCCGTTCCGTGCCGTAACTGTGCCGTTTCGTGACGGAGCCGGCTCCGTCGTGTCATTTTTCCCACTCTAATGGGCGGTCACACTAAACATACTACATGGAATCTCTAGAGCATCACATATTGCTAGTGCAACGGACGCGTCATTTTTCTTAAAACACTGGCCCAACTATTGTTGTTCTATCGATGCTCGGTCAAGATGGCGCTGGTCTGCGTCGGCGATCTTCACGTGTGCTTCCGCCTACCAAACAATGCATCACAGGGGCATTCTTTCGCCAACACAAGCACACCTCTGGAAACTAAAGATCCAATGAAGATGAGAATTTCCATCTGACTAATGAGATCAAACAAAATACTCACATAGGAAGTCCTACTGTCGCGAGGATGTGAGGTCACAAGAGGATGCCAATTATGTAGTCACATCAACACCGAAATACGAAACCACATTATGTGGAACTATCCTTTTGCAATCAATTTTTGGAGGGGGTTACTTCCGCATTATAACATTGCCATGCCAAGAGGGACTTCTATTGTGTGTGCTTGGAAGTTCTATCTGGGGGGAGTCCAAAAGAGCTAATTCAAGAAGGAACATTATCTGGGCGGCAGGAACGACGTGGTGCCTGTGGAGGGAGAGGAACATGCGCTTCTTCTCCAATAAGCGCAAAACAGTGCAAATTGTGATTAATGATATAACAATGAACATTAAATTTTGGTCACAATGCGGGTAACAAGGCGGGAAACCATGCGGGAGTTTACTGCTCCCTCTTGGCAGCTAGTTAGTTTTTTAAATATCCGAGAAATTAGAGGGGTATATCATTGTAAATAAAACTTTTGAGGAGGGTTCAAATGCACCTTGATTTTGTGCTCCAATATGCTTCATATCTTTTATCTCTGTTTTCAAAGTCCGAACAGTCGATCTGAACCGCTCAACATAATATTCAGAATAAAATATGCTTAGAGACCAAATTATATATTTTTTACGATTTTTTTACTATTTTTTTAAATAGGTACAAAATTACTGTTTAAAGGAAATTCTGGACCATCCGAAAAAGCATATTGTACATATGTAAAAAAATAGTAAAAAAATTCTAAAAATATATAAAATTTAGTCTTCAAGAATATTTTATTATGAAGATCATGTTAAGCGGTGCAGATCGACTGTTCAGACTTTCAAAATGAAGATAAATGATGTGGAGCATATTGGAGCACAAAATCACAGTGCATTTAAACCCACCTCGTAACTTTTAACATTTGTTCTAATATATATTTATTGACGGCTTGCCGTCAATCATCAAAAAAAAAACACATCAAATATTAGACATAAACAATTTATAAGATTTTTGATATAGAAAAATGAAAGATCAAACCTATCCACTTTTATTTAATATATATATATATCTAAAGAACTCTATTTGAATTTTGAATTCACGATCGATCAACTCTCCACAACTCTCTACACACGGAGAGTGTTGTTTTTTTTCCAGTAAACTAAAGGTTGTTTCTCATGTTGGCCCGTGTTAGCACTACATAATTTCAGTTTAAAATTTTATGGGCTTAATTTTGAAATAACCCCTCCGTATCTACGCTCTTGTTGGCCCACTGGCCACTTGCCATATTGACCCTCCGTATTCAACAGAAAATTTATAATATGTATTTACACCCTTAGGATACCTGCTTTGAAATTTCTATATTCAGAAAAGTATTAACTCACGCGAACCATTGAATTTGAACTTAAAAAAAAAAACAATGAATTACATTTTTCCACTAAAATATTTTAAGAAACTTACCTACTTGAACTGGGCCTAACTTGAATTTAGATTTTGTATTTCCTCCTTGATATATCTGGTCCATTGTAAAATATCAGATTTATATTCCGAGGTCAACAGCAAATATTGTAACATTTAGTCATGAAGACTTGCTTATATTAGACTCACCATTTCCGGCATTGAAAGATTGTATCATTGTACATCCAATATTTGAATCCCTGATAAGTCTGTCTAGTTTTTTTACTGCTGCAAGCTTCAAATTTTTTTAAATGGACTCTGCTGTAGTAAGCTTTATATATTGTACGCATGTCCCATTATTTTCAACACGGAGATAAGTTTAGGAGAAAACACGGTCGGTCTCATGAGAGACAAAATACTGAAATAGGACACGACACGGCATGAGTAGAAAATTGAAATGGTTGCTCAACAAAAATATTTGCTTTCGTTGAGAGTCGAACTCAAGACCTCCCGCTTACTAAACGGGTGCTCTAACCAACTGAGCTACGAGAGCTATTTATTAGCTCCCATTCAGTACTATTATAATTATTCTACGGATAATAATTAATAAGCCCCCCAGAAACGGGAGTCTGTTCAGAGCCAGTGCGGTATGATACCGTATTAGTGTACCTGAGAGAGAAATTACCATAATCAACCTACACAATAGAGCTTCCCGTGAGAAATTAATTGAATCACAGTATTAGTGTACACCAGTTCACTACCTAACCTAATTCTTTGGAATCAATCTACGATAGAGCTACCAGTGAATTAATCTACGAGAACTTTTGTATGCTACAGTAAAAGAAGATGACTCTGACAAGAATAGAGCAAGACTAAGAACTTTGTGAACTATACTGATCTCAATTGAAAAAGAAAATTAAATATAGTACACTATTAATCTTTGATTTGCGTTGTTTTTCCGAAGAATCGCCGAAAATCGGGCTAAGAACGACAGTGGGAAACTTTTTCTCTCCTATTGGAAACGTTCACAGTAAAAGAAAGGAGAGAATATAAAATTAAAGAGAGAAAGTAAAATATCAGCATCAAATGAATCAAATAAGGGCAAAAAAATTTTGGTCCAATTCTATATTTCCGTCCAAAATCTAATTTCAGGTTCTTCATGAAATTATGGTACTATATTCCACTCTTTCTAATCCAATCAGTTATGAGTCTGTTAAGTGGAAATAGACATTCTATTCTCATCAATTCTTCTATTCCTTCCGAGCCCCGAAATTTTTATTTTTAACATTTTAAAGAATTAAATTAATAAAATAACCACCGTTTCTGGTCAATTCCATATTTAACACGGCCGCAGAACACCGGAGCGGACCCATTTGGGGGCCGCCGCAGAATGCCGGAGCGGACCCCCATATGGGTCCGCAGAATGCCTGAGCGGACCCTTTTTTTTTTTTTTCTCTTCTGAAGTTGATTATGATTTTGTTTTGGAAATTTTTATCAAAAATGTAAAGTTTGTACTGGAAGTTGTGTGTAATTACTTATGTTTGAAATATCGTTTAATCTGAAATTGTTGTTCGTCGTTTGTTTGATCAAAAGAAACATTACAATAGAACAATGAGCCATATAAAGAAGCATACAATAGAACAATGTTAATGTTATCGGAAATTACAAATACGTCTAATTAACCGAAAATAAACAATATTTTTACGAGTACAATAAAAAAAACAACATTAACTCTCAATCTCGTGCAGCTCGAGCAGCTCTGTTTTGTCTTTCTTGTGTATCTCGGCCAGCTTGGTGTCCTCTTCTCCTATTATGTAGAACGTCCATCCACATCGGAATTCTGTCGTGCTGTCTTCTGCCCACAGCAATATTTCTTTTCTCTGGAACAAGGACCGGGCCATCGTATTGAGGCCATTCCGACTGATTTCCATAGACATGCCATTGTGCGCTCCATGCGCTCCATGTGTCGTGGCTCATTGTTCTATTGTAATGTTTCTTTTGATCAAACAAACGACGAACAACAATTTCAGATTAAACGACATTTCAAACATAAGTAATTACACACAACTTCCAGTACAAACTTTACATTTTTGATAAAAATTTCCAAAACAAAATCATAATCAACTTCATCAGAAAAAAAAAAAAAAAAAAAAAAAAAAAAAAGGGTCCGCTCCGGCATAGTGCGGACCCGGGTCCGCTCAGGCATTCTGCGGACCCATATGAGGGTCCGCTCCGGCATTCTGCGGCGGCCCCCAAATGGGTCCGCTCCGGTGTTCTGCGGCCGTGTTAAATATGGAATTGACCAGAAACGGTGGTTATTTTATTAATTTAATTCTTTAAAATGTTAAAAATAAAAATTACGGGAGCCAAATAGGCCCTATATAATTAGATAATAAGCTTTGAGAGGCTAGGATTTGTAGGCATCGTGATATTGAATGACTAAAATAAAAAGCTGACACACGTACAATTGTGGGTCCATGATGTCCTTCTCTGTCCATGTGTAGTGAAGGAAAAAATCTGATATGATGTGACTAATACGATCACGTCACTTCACACAGTACATGATTAAAAAAAATTCACCTTATGTGACGTGACTAAAACAGTGAAGACAGTCACATTACGCAAATGATCATGACATGACATGATTGGTCAATTAGTTGATTTTTTTAAGTTTTAAGTTAGTTCATAGAATATAATAATAAAGTGATAATAAAAAAATATAAGAAAGACAAAATAAATTATTATAAAGAAATAATGTTGGAAAAATTGATCAAGTAATATGTTATGACCTGACGTGACTTTTTTTATTGAAAAGAGACATCACGCAATACATATTACGTGATCAGCACATATGACATGACATATTCGCGACGTGCCGTGACGGAACCAATAACAATACGACTAGTTTCCTTCACTACCCAGGCGCAAGGACTTCTTTATCCGGAGTCGTTGGATTTGCTTTCGATGGATTGGATTGACCATGGTTGCTCTGTCTCATTTATTTCTTTTCTCAAGTCTCATTTTATAACTTCGGTTTTATAGTACATATTCAATACGTTTTTGTGAAATTAACAAATGTAAATATATTTAAAAAATAATAATTTAAAATATTATAATAATCCTCGTTTCTCATAAATAAATAATTATTTTAAAAAAAAAACGATCCAACCGATTGACCGACTGACCGACTTACCAGTAACTATTGATCCGGAATATTATCGAATCACAGTTCAATTCTTATAACATTGACTTAGAGTTTATGCCTCTTACGTGTGTATCTGATCCCATTTGTTGCTATTAATAATTTACCTTTTAGCCCGAACGAGTTTAGTTTGTATAAATGTTGGATTAAATTATTTTCCTAACTTTTAGGCTTGTCGTTACAAACAAAACAGCTCTAATATTAAATGCATTTTGTAGCCATATTTTCAACATTTATTTTTTTGTTCTCAAAAATATGTGCCCATGCTTATGTTTCTAATCGAAAATATCAATCAATATTTGAACGACTCTTTTTTTAATGCAAGAACATTTTGTTGTGTGTTATGGATTGAATCCGAAATATAATGTGAAGAGTCGTTGGATTTGAATCCGAGCAAATTTAGTCCAATATAATGTGACCGAGTATAGATATTTTAGAGCTCTTAAACAACAAATTAAACAACAAAAGGCTGATAAGTTGTGAAGAGTTTAAGCATAGATAATCTCTTAACCATCCCATCAAATAAGTGGAGGACTCATTAAATTGTGAAACGTTATCTTACTATAAGGTAATATGTTTCCAATGCCAATAAAAAGTAACTCATCCAATAATATTTAACATTCAGAAAATTGTCAAATAAAATATGTCGCAAGCAAAAATATCACAAGTACCGTCATGCCCTGGTCCGTCACAAGAAAAACTATAACCAAAATCCTTTTTATCCGGCATTAATTTAGAACCACGTGCATCTAAAGCACCCTTTACTAAAATCAATGTTTAACTCTCTTAAACAACAAATTAAACAACAAAAGGCTGTTTATCCAACTGCTATTAGTCCAAACCAAACTAAACTAAACAACAAGGTTAGAATTAGAACCTAAATTTCAACCAGCAATCTGACAAAGCTACTAAAAGATATAAAAGAAAAGAAATTCAAACATTCAATTTCTTTACTTTTCCTAACAAGCAATAGTGAGGCTTCTCAACCTACTCGACCGCCGGACCGGTGTTATTTCTTCTCCTTCCCTATTTCCCTACAATAACAGAAATTTATAAAAACAAATTATATATATAATTGAATAGTTAGCCCAAGTTCAGTTATGATTCAGTTACCAAACAAAGATGGTACTGGTACTTCTTTTCTTTAACAAACAAAGAGGGTACTGGTACTTCTTTTCGTATTTTTAAATTAGGCCTGTTAGGAAGATGGTACTGGTACTTCTTTTCTTTAACAAACAAAGAGATAACTCATTATGGATATAGGCCTTTGTTTGTCTGGTAACAAAAAAACAGCAAACTCACCACAACATTTGGCCAAACAAACATGTTCTAGGTACCGGTACAAATACTGAGGCACACCATTATTAATTAAATATGCTTACTTTCTTGGAAGAGACCTTCTCAAAACTCACATAACTCCCGTAGGAACATGAGGAAGCATCAGACTCCCTCCTAGCCTGCCTTTGGCGTGGCGTGCTGGTATAAGTACCTCCATCTTTACCGACTTCAATGCTGCAGCTACTGATCTCGTCCAGAGTTGAATTCTGAACCATGCCGGGTAATTTATCTCCTCGGGTTGAGTCAAAATCGAAAACCTGATTTTTCTTTTTCTTGGCAAAGGTTGTGGCCGCAACTGCTGTGACTAGAGACAATAACAATACAGCTGATGCCATTCCTTGTGCTGCTCTTTTCGAAATCTTGATCAGCTCTTCGCCAGACATGTTATCAGATTTGGATTCTGACAATTTGGGTTCTGGATTTTCTGTCATGATGGACATGTTATCGGATTCGGATTCTGACAATTTGGGTTCTGGATTTTCTGTCATGATGGCCTCCGGGTCTTGGACTTGTTGGTTTTCTACTAACTCAGGTTCTGGGTTCTTTGGTTTCTCAGGTTCAGATTTCTCTAACTCGGGTTGTGCGTCTTCTTTCTTGTTGGATATGGTAGAGGATGTTTCCATGTGTTGCTGCTCTAATATGGAACCCGCATCTGCCTCAAATTCTTTTTCTTCTTCCTCTTCTATGTTCCCAATCTCAAACCGGGTTTGTACCTCTAACACCTCATTTTCTCTTTGTACTATTTCAAAGCCGGCTTTTGTCTCCTTTTCTTCACTAACAGTCTCCATTTTGTACTCCTCAGAGGTACTGCTTTCCTTGTCATCCACCACACAAGTTAAGTTTGACAAGACAAAAGTATTTTTCTCTCTTGAAAAAGAAGCTTCCCTTGCAAACAGATATGAGAAACAGTCCGGCAACCAACCATTCACCTTACTTGAGACCTCCAGTAGCCCAGTATGAAAACCAGAAAATTTGGGGTTTGAATATGAGGCAGTCATGGGTGAGTCTGACAAGGGAAGGAAAATGAAACCAATCAACAAAACCAGCAACAAATGTCCAGTCTTCAGATTTGCCCTCGATTTGTTTGTAACTCGACTTGGCTGCAATTCTATTTGTGGTAAAGTAGCCTCTTCGGATAGGTTGTCTTCCTCCTCTGTCTGTACCGAAATGGAATCGTCAGAGCACTCCGAGGAGAAGCTTTCCTCGAGACTTCTTGGATCAGAATTCATTTCAAGCGAATCGAGCTCATTTCCGCGTAGGTCAGCTTGGGGTTTTGGCTTATAGCGCAAAAACTGTGGCCTCGGCGAGAGGTAATTCACCTTTGGGTCGTAAGGAGGAAAAGGATCAGATTGTAACGGATTGGGTTGAGTTACAGTTTCGGTTCTAACCCAAGGAGAGCCTCCCTTTGCTGGACTACGCTCAGATAGAGAAGGTATCTCCTTGATTTGGGGTGAAGCGAAGGACAATTTGTCGGTGCAGCCGGTGGTTTCCCCAACTTGAGTCGAGAGGAGTGAGAATCTGACAGCGGTTCCAGCAATCGTTTCAGTCTGAGGCGAGGTGTATGAGGATCTGACCATGTCATTTCGCTCACCGAGGACCCGCTTCCTCTGACAAGAAGAACCCACGGCTTTGGAGGAGGCTGAGATGGTGGGTGCCATGAAGTTCTTCTGGAATGGAGGTCCCTTTGGTGATGACGTCATCACTGGAGATCTCCCTTTGATGGGTTTGGGAGCGGCTGGATCCTGTTCGTTCTCCTTCTCAACGGAAAAATTCTTCAATTCAAAGCTTTTCTTGCAAAAATCTGAAGAAAAGAGAAGAATGGTTAGATCTTTCATTAAAAAATTGACTGATAACAAATAATTATTAACAATTTCCAGATAAATTTTGAAGGGTATGTGCCCCATAGAGGCGTAAATTGGATTCGAGACAAAAAAATTCGAAATTCGAGCATGTTCAACAAACAGCGCAGGAAGAAAAAGAAAATCTTATGGAATTACAGAACTAATACTATAGATCAAAGGTAAGAGACTTTTAAAAAAATCATATAGCAGCCCGGAAATGTAAATAAATTACCCTGAAACGGGCCAAAAATCCTGTCTTGATGAACTGCGGCACTTGACTGGAAAATAAATTTTATATTTACCTGAAGGAGAGGAGAATTTGGGCGTAGGTGAGCTCAGATCTATCCTTTTTTGGAGAGGACTTGCACTCCGTGCTTGAATCAGAGAAGGAGATCTTGAGAAATTTTCCATCGATTGTTTTGTCAGATTTTGGGGGAGCGATATGGAAAGAAAAAGAAGATGAGATCTTGTTGAATATTAGAGATTTTGAAACTGAAGCAACTCAGATATCATTTGGACCGAGTTGTAACGGCTAAATGAGGCGCTTTTAAATTCAACGGAGAAAAAAGAGACGTTAATGATCAATATTGGAAAAGCTGCTCCAATCTAACCGTTTATTTTCCGACCGTTGTAGTGTTCAGGAATAAGAAATTGCTCTCGCGTATGTCTTCGTTTGTTCCGTGTACTCTATTCGTTGACCAGGAAATGTAATTTGGATCTTTTGCATCATACCCCTAATATTTTAACATATTTATATACAAAATTTCAGAAAGGTACCTGAACTCCTAGATTCTGTTCAATACAGCCCCCCAAGTCCCAAAACTTTCTTTTATTAATCAATACAAAAACACTTGAGATCATCTTAACACGCACTACAGTACAACAATATTGATTTTTTTTTCTTGCTAATGGAGGTAAGTACGATTAGGAGAACTAGGTTCCTTGAAGAAAGACTATATCAATTATTTTGCTGAAATTCTATTTCTACATTAATTTTTGCGACTATACCTAAAATTTTTGTTTTCCTTGTTTTAGACAAGTGACAATCCATATTATCTGTTTCTAATTGAAACAAATTTTGTTCTTATCGGTGCCCTCTACTGAACAAGGAATCACTTTGATTGCTTTAGAATTTCACCTGTGCAGTTTTGGGGTCGATTATTAATGGCTGATTGCTTTCGAAATAATGAATAAAATATTCAAATAAGGAATTTCAAAGACATCTAACAAACAATAATAATGAATATTTACAGATCTAATAAATCATAGGATTTTCTCGAAATAAATTAATAGTAAACTTTCAAATTTTAATTAATTCAAAAATTTATAAATTTTACCATATTTATTTTTCATCATTTTTTAGGACTTGACTTTATACTAAATTTATTCAAAAACTTACAAGGTTTCAACTATTTCAATTGATGAGTTGGAGTCAATTCAATTTATTTTAAAGTTAAACTCACCAAAACCTTTAATGATCATAATAACCCTCTAGTTCTCCTCTAAAAAAACATTATTTTTTGCATGATTATTAGCAACCCTCGTTTTCAGGGTTTCAGGTATCTCGTGCAAGTTTGATTCACGCGTAGAAAGTTTTGGGTCACAAGCTTATTGTACTTGATATAAATTTGGATGAAATAATTACGCGAGTATCTATGAGATTTTGAATATTGCTAATTTCAATTATGAGTAGCTAAAACTTTAGGATTCAGAACTAATTCCCCTCAAGAACTATTACGATTGCTCCCTTAAAATATTTTTTTGTTAGCATAAGAACTATTGATTGCAGAAGGCTTTGTGCTAATTGAGTTCACACAAGACACAACGCAGGTTCAAGAGATGGTGCATGATAAGAATTTTTTTCTTGTAAAACATTTCTTGCAACCACAACGAGCTTTAAAACTAATAAAATTAAATTTACAGAATAACAATGAGCACAAAGACATTGAAGTATAAAAAAATGTGGTGATCATTATAAAGCAAAACAAAGGGGGCATTATTTTCCAGACTGCTCAAATAATATCTTACAAAAATACCCTTCCACCAACACTTCCATTAATGACCCTAGACAAAAAAAATCTTGCAATCTCAGATAGTTCAAGCCTTGTTCCAAACCTGAATGCCCTTCTCCGAAGCTCCAAATCGATAACACCTCCGTAAGTACTGTATTTATCAAATCACCCTCATAAAAGTTCCTCGAAAGGCTCATAGTACCACCATCATCCCCACAGTTACAGGCTTGCAGCTTAGCTTAACATAAAGTAGATCATCCATGATATTATATGGTTTTGCTGGGTACTTAGGAAATTTTCCACACTGAATAAAAAACCCAAAAAATTTAGGCTTCTGACTAACAACAACCTTTTAGAAGTACTTGCAATTTCTATCCAGTTCTAATACTAGTTTGATGGAAAAAATATAACTGTAATTTTGTCTGAATTAATAAGATATAATCTGCTGCTTTTATCTTCAATGATTATTTATTCTCAGATCCTTGATTGTTTAACTCACTTGGTTAGATCCCCTTGTATTTTGTTAAATTGTACTCTTTAAATGGCTTGATGTAATCTTCAGATAACCAATAAAACAGGGTGGTACCTTCCATTACAAAAAGTGCCGTACCTCTCTGCAAATATAGAAAATTGTATTGTACTGTTTGCAAAAATTTATTAATAAAATTGGCTTATGATGGTTTATTTAGATCAAGACAAATGGGGAAATTGGGAAATTTGGTCACTTGTTTTTGACATAATTTTGAGCAATATTTGCAAGATCCCTTTAATAGTTTGCCAATATGTACAGATAATAGAAATGTTGGATGCTATCTAAAAATACAATGGATAAAAATGTTGCCAATATGGCTGATTACTATAACAACATTGAAAACAGCATACCCCAGAGATGGCTTCCCAGTAAGCAACCGATGGATAAAAATGCATTCAATCCTGTCTAGTTGAAGCCTCTTGACCCCTTTAGAGCAAACTATTGGGGTTGGGTCGGTTATTCCAACCACAACCGGTTTGATTCAAACCCTGATCAACGGTTCAGTGCAAGGTGGGGATCTGCACAAAATGGTTTCACACTCACTCGAGGCTAACTTAAGCAGTTGCACTCTCAGCTAAATCCACAGCATCTCTCAGTGAGAAGACCAAAATGTATGAATTTACTAAATTTTTAAAAAATGCTTGTCAATTGGTCACTGCATAAGCGTATAAAAGAAAAGCTGGACACCCCTAAAGTCTGGGTTAGCCATTCCAGAAAATTAATATCTTCTTGCAATATACACGTTTCAATGTTCCCTTTTTATTTTAATCCATGTTATCATCTGTTTTTAAATTTTTACAAAATTTTATTTATTTTTTTGTTAAAAATAGGCAGCCTACAACCTGGGACTGGCATTTTCCTTGCCAACCTGCACAAACAGCAATAAGTTTGCATACAAATCAAAGGCACATTTAGGAGTATATACTGGGAGTACAATACTGCCACTATGTTGGCTGAAAAATCAACCAATGTTTTATACGTTCATTCCTGGGTCTATTTTGGGATTAATTGTACTGATGAGAGAAGAGGAGACTGACAGGGCTAATCATGCTAACTGAGCAGTGAAGAGTTAAATCAAGTAAACTTCTTTCAGTTAATCTGTAACGTCGACTATTCTGATAATGAATGAAATATCTCCCAATACATGCAATTTAGTGCCAACATTCTTTCAGGTGTACAATTAAGCCCAAGTTTGATACAAATTTTCCTCCACTCTCCCACAAGTGTGCTCAAGTCAGTAGCATGGCAAGGTCCAATTTCAGGCAATTACTAAAGATGTTCTACTCAACAACATAAAAAGAAAGATGTGAAAACATATGGTGAGAACATACCTCGTTTAATTGGTAGATTCAGTAGGTCACAGCAGGTGCAATCGAATCCCTACCAACAATTTTAATAAAAACATCGAATTTCATGAACCTGATGAAATTCAACTGAATCCTGACAGAACAGACTGATGCCATTCAATTTCAGCTGAAAAATTTACCAGTCTAACCCTCAAATAAGATACATTTAGAGCACGAGGTACATCATGTTCATTTAGTATATAAAGAAGTTGGATTGACTGAAGCTATGTCCTCATCTGCCTGAAGGTAAATTAAAATCTTATAATAAAATGAAGTACAAAACAGCTTAACAGTAAGGCAAAAATAAACTGGAAGGTAAGAGTGAAAATGCATCAACTACAGCAACTATTGCCAGCAAAATAACCTCTACATATCTCCTTAGACAAATTTGCATGCCAATGCCACCCATCAAAAGTTGCAAATAAAACGACCCGTACTCTCTTTCTCTCTAATAACAGAATTTTTGCAACAGAATATGAAATATACAAAATCTTGAACCATTGAAATTGAGTTAGCTGTTGCAACACCTTTAGTCGTCTGGTTCGTAAAAGATGAAAGCTTTTCACAAAATAACAAAATAGAGAAGACACAAGAAAACACGGTCACTCTTCCTTAGAATCACTGTGTTCATCACCTTTATAAAACCCACCACCCATATCGCACAGCCGCTCCCAGACCCAATCAGAAACCGGCACAACAGACAGCCTCGGCTGCTTGAGCAGTGCGAATCCCTTGAACTCCTCCTCTTTCTCTGCCGCTTTCTTTATCTCCTTTAACTCGACATGCTGCTTCATTTCCCCGACCTCCTTCACATCCACCGCTCCATCAATATCCCTGTCTCCAATTAAGTACCTGCCATGTGTACAACATGGACTTAAACTGTTAGCAGTAGTTGTCAGGAGAAATATAGTCTTTAAAAATCCTAGTCTTCCCCTCTTCTGCTGTTCCATTCTATTCTCTTGTCTGTTTAAGTGTTCTCTTACCACAGATTCAGGTGTCATTAATTATTCCCAAACATAAGTGCAATTCAATTCAACCTCTACTGAGTTGTAGGAATCAAATCATCTTAATAGTGTAATAGATCAGTACGAAATTCTGAAACCTCCACCATTTTTTTATTAAAATATATAAATGAGCGCTATATATAAAAAGCAATGGAGAAACATTGATTCCCATGGGATTAGAGATCCACTAACAACTCCCATTTTCTCGAAGCAGATGCCAAGTATAATTTCACACAATTTATCCTGTAAAATTCGAAATTCCAAACTGTGAAACCTCCCAACCATCTCTAAACTAACAGAAGCAGCAACCTGCTACACTTGACTATTCGCAAAAAGCACTCTAAACTCACCACAGTTTGGTGACCCGCACAACACCAACGATGCAGCGGGAGGCGGCACCGGAGCCGGAGTGGTAGAAGAAGCAGAGTTCGCCGTGGCGCATGGACTTAAGGTTGTTCACCGCCTGGCGGTTGCGCACGCCGTCCCACTGCGAGACGCCTCCGTTGGCGCGCTGGTCGTCCCAGGACCACTCGCTCGGTTCGGTCTTCAGTAGCCAGTAGCTCTTCTTGCCTTTCGCCATGGGTTTATTCCTCACTTGGGATGTGAGAAGGCGGGAAGATGAATGAATTGGAGGGAAAGGGGGTTTGGCAGGAATCTTAACGAAAGCGGTCGCAGTAAGGTCAAGGGAAAACATCTAATCGCATCTATCAGGTTAGGTCGCATCCAATTCGTATCCTCTGCATTAACTCAAAAGACTCAAAAGCAATGAGGAGGGTTCCAATGCCTCCATTTTTTCATGTCTCCACCGTGCCTCCATTTTTAAAACTTTAATAACTCAAAATTTAAAACTTAAAAGTCAAAATAAAACCGTTGGATATGATCTACATCATTATATTTATACATGTATAAAAAATTATGACATTTCAATTTTGTTTTGGTTGTCATCAAGAGCTTGTAAAAAACGTACTAATGTGGATAATTTCTAGACGTTGATTTTTCAACTTATTGATTCACATAAAAACAAAATCAAAATGTGATAATTTTTTATGAGCACATAGATAAAATGATATAGATCATATCCAACGGTTTTATTTTGACTTTTAAGTTTTAAATTTTGAGTTATTAAAGTTTTAAAAATGGAGGCATGGTGGAGGCATGAAAAATGGAGGCATTGGAACCCTCCTCCAAAAGCAATATTTTGAGTTAAATGCATCTCGATCGACTATCTGATGTATTTTAAGATTCGTACGAATTAGATCCGTACTAAAATTAAAGGGCCTCCTATATTTTAAGTAAGATTCGAATTGGCTCCCTTTAAAATCAGATGGTCGTGATTCATTAACTAAAAAAGATTCTCCTCTGAGTTAATGCAGAGATACGCGTTCAGGTCGCATCGCAAGGAGATTTGAGTCTGTATCCTCCGCACAAAAACCTAAATTTTGAGTGTCTGGGAATTCGAGAGTGAGTAAATTTAAATAACAAATGAGGAGGGCTCAAATACTCTAGAGTAAGGCTACAGTGCTTTGCAAAGTAAACAACCCTCTTTACTTCGGGTCACTTTTTCAATTTGCAAAACTCAAACAACCGATCAGAACCGTTCAACATGTTCTAAATATTGAAATGTGCTTGGAGATCAAATTTTACATTTTTTGGAATTTGTTTACTATTTATTAAGCCATTTTGAAAAAGTCTGATCCGGTGGTCCAAAAAATTTTACTGTTTTTTACTGTTCACCGTTGGATCAGGGATTTTCAAAGTGGCTTAATAAATAGTAAACAAATTCCAAAAAATGTAAAATTTGGTCTCCAAGCACATTTCAATATTTAGAACACGTTGAACGGTTTGGATCGGTTGTTTGAGTTTTGCAAATTGAAAAAGTGGCCCGAAGTAAAGAGGGCTGTTTACTTTGCAAAGCACCGTAGCCTTACTCAATACTCTATCTCCAATTATATCTCACTTTTTTCTCTCTAATTTTAAATAAACAATCCGAACTGCTCAACGTGATATCTACATAAAAATATATTTGGTGACCAAATTTTATATTTTTTGAAAATTATTTATTATTTTTTAAGATAAGTAAAAATCAAAATTTTGGACCATTTAAATAGTGATTTTGTATCTATTTTAAAAAATAGTAATGAATTCTCAAAAAATATAAAATTTGGTCTCCAAGTATATTTTAATGTGGATATCACGTTGAATGGTTCAGATTGTCTGTTTGGACTTTAAAATAAAAAATAAAGATATGAGATATGATCGAGGCATGAAAGCAATGAGACATTTGAGCCCTCCTCATAACGAATTAATAAATCATTTGAATTTAAATTTAAATTTAAATTTTAAGTTACTTTAAGAGAGTGATGCTACAGTACTATGCATATTTAGTCCGTACTATAAAGTAATATATTTATTTTCAAGAGAGCAGGGTTAAAATGCATCATTGGTTTTGTTTCCAAATCATATCCTAAATCTCTATCTTCATTTTCAAAGTTCAAATGGTCGATCCGAACCTCTCAACATGATATCGATATTAAAATATACTTAGAGACCAAATTCTATATTTTTTTAAAATTATTTACATTTTTTAGATAGGTACAAAATCATTGTTTTTGAATGGTCGAGAAGCAGTGATTTTGTACCTATCTAAAAATATAGTTAAAAAGTTCCAAAAATATATAAAATTTGGTCTCTAAGCACATTTTAATATGAAAATCATGTTGAGCAGTTCGAATCGACAATTTGAACTTTGAGAACAGAGATAAAGATGTGGGATATGGTTGTGACACGAAACTAATAGTGCATTTTAACCCTACTCTTTTTAAAATTCTTTTTTTTTAATCTTCATAAAGGTTGCGAAGTCATAAGATGAGCTCGACTTTCGATCTTTGGGTAATCAAAGTCCTAAAACTTTTTTTTCTAACCAACTGTGCTACTGCACCTTCTCATCTATTTTTAGAATTCAAATAGTTGTTCTGAACCGTTCGACATAAACATGTACTTGTAGATCAAGTTTTACATTTTTTAAAATATTTTTACTTTTCTTTAAGATAGGTAGAAAAACATTTGATCTAAGATTCTAGATCATTCAAAAGTAATAATTTTCCACCTATCTAATCTTTTTATAAAAATTATAAAATTTAGTTTGTAAGTAAATTTTTATATAGAGACCATGTTCAACTATTTAAATCAATTGTTTAAATTTTAAAAACAAATATATTGATCAATATTATAGATCAATCTGCGCTATACACAATTTAAATCAATCTGCACTTTTACTCTAGACAATATAAATTCAGATTTTATCTAGAGTTAATAGTCGTTTAATGCGTTTACAAAATCAATCCTACCAATTATACGAATGAATTAATCGCTGTGGTTCAATTTGCGGGGAAATATATTATTTGTCCGGAGAAATTTCGTTCTAAATATTTCCAATATCAAACAACACGTCACGTATAATTTTTATTTCATCAAATATAAAGTCTATATAAATATAATTTTTGTACGATATACAATGATAAGATAGAGTGATGCGGTGCACTCTCAAATGTTAGACGAATTCAATATAAAATGCTGAAAATGCTCAGAGGTATTACTTGCTTGGTAATTTTGAACGACTAGATAATACAAGGTGAATGAATTGTTTGGTTGTGGAACATAGCAGAGAGATAATACTGGGGTTAAAATACCTTATTATTTTTATTGTTTTTTGTTCTAGTTATATCTTACATTCTTACTTCTATTTTCAAAGTAAAAAAAATCAATTTGAACCACTCAATAAATCTCCATATTAAAATGTGCTTGGAGGTCAATTTTAGTTTTCTATTTTTTTCTTAGAACCTCTACTATTTTTTACAGCTACAAAATCATTATTTTTAGATGATCCATACAAACATAGTAAACAATTTCCAAAAAATATAAAAGTTTGTATCCGAACCCATTTCGATATAGAAATCATGTTGAGTGATTCAGGTTGGCTATTTAAATTTTAAAAACAAAAATAAAAAATATGAGACATAATCGTGACACGAAAAAATGAGACCGACTAAACAGAAGAATATCAACACTTGTTAACAATATGAGAAAAACACATAAAAAATGGAAAATTAAGAGGTTGGAGGTCAAGAATGTTTTTATTTTGTTTTTTAATAAATGTTGGAGGTCAAGCTATTCAATTATTTAATAATCTGTGACCTCTCATACAAAAAACATTGCCTTTGCCACTAGACCAAATGCTGATTCTCCCAACGATTATTTTGTTTGTTGTAAATAAAGATAATAAATGAAATTAGCTCTTTTTTCTTCATATAGAAATGTGCTTGGAGACCAAATTTTACATTTTTTGGAAATTTGTACTATTTGTTTAGATAGGTAGAATACCGCTCTTTTTGAATGGTTCCGGACCATAAAAAACTATGATTTTAAAATATTTTAAAAAAATAGTAAAAATTTTCCAAAAAATGTAAAATTTGGTCTCCAAGTACATTTCAATATGGATATCTTGTTGAGCGGTTCGGATCAACTGTTTAGTTTTTAAAAACAAAGATATAAGCGTGAAGTAAAACAAGATCCTTACTTCGCAACTCACCATAGCCCATCTCATATATATATGAGGAGGGATCCACTTACAACATCTTACAACAATTTGGTTTTGTAATTTTAAAAGTTCAAATAGTCGATCCAAACCGTTCAACATGATATCAATATTAAAATGTGCTTGGAGATAAAATTTTATATTTTTTTTTTGAATTTTTTTACTATTTATGAAGTATTTTTACAAAATTGTTGTTTTTAGACAATTCTGTACCACTGAAAAACAACAGTTTTGTAAAATACTTAATAAATAGTAAAAACATTCAAAAAAATGTAAATTTTTTTATCTCCAAACACATTTTAATATAGATATCATGTTGAACTGTTTGAATTGACTGTTTGGACTTTTAAAATTGCAAAACTTAATTGTTGTAACTTACAAATGTTATAAGTGGATCTCTCCTCTCTCTTTCTCTCTCTAAATATATACATATATATTTAGAAAACTTTTATGGCAAACACAAAAGAATGAAAAATAAAAAAAAAAATTCTCATATATATATTTCTTTCTTTCTTTTTCCACAAATGAATCTGATTCATTATTTTGATTTTATGTTTTAACCAAAAGTCATGCACAAGAAAAGTTGATTTTTATTGGACCAAACTTGATGCGACCCTCCCCCCTCGTTCCCATTTATTTTTCCGTCTTCTCCAATTGATTGTGAGAGATTTATTGTCTAAATTGCGAGTGATTTATTCTCCCTCGATACATTAGATTGTCAATAGATCGAACTCGGATTGGATTCTGGTACTGTTAAAAATAACGGCTACAATTCAAATTTGTAAATAACGGCTAGTTAGTAATTAATAGACTAGGAGTTAGTGGTTAGTGGTTAGTGGTTGGTAATTGTAATTAATAGTATAACGGCTAGTTTTTGTTCTTCTTTATAAATAGACATATATGTAAAATCTGAAATTAAGATTGCAATAATAAAATTGTTTTCTTACATCTATTCTCTCTTACAAATTTAACATGGTATCAGAGCCAGGTTCTCTGTGACCGAAAAATCGAAAACGCGTGACAAATTTCAGCAAAAAGAAAATGGCTCAATAAGAAGCAGCGAACTTCTCGAAGCTAACAAATACCTTGCTCAATGGAAAAAATTATGTGTCATGGGCAAGGGCAGCATCCAGAGCCCTGAGTGGTCGAGAGATGTTAGAATTCATTACGGGTGAAGAGAAAAAACCAGAAATTGCAAACACAAGCAAGATAACACCCGAAGAAACAATAGCAACAAAAAAATGGAGAACTACGAATGACATAATTGTTACCTTACTACTCAACTCCATGGAACCGGTCGTATCCGAACTCTTCACGTTGGCCGAAACAGCACATGAACTATGGGAAGCGGTAAAATGTATGTATGGTCAACAAAATAATTTTTCTCACATTTATCAACTTATGCAGGAGATTCAACAAGAAAAACAAGGGTCAAGAAGTCACACTGACTACCTTAGTGCTCTTGAGAAAAAACGCAATGAACTTCAATCTTACCGGCCGTTTACAACAGATTTGGCCACACTTCAGAAACGAGCTGAGGAGGACGATATTTTTCAGTACCTCGCGGGTCTAAACCCGAGTTATGAAGCCGTAAGATCTCAAATCATGACCACGGTACCTCTTCCATCTTATTCTCAAATTAAAAGTTTAATTCAACAAGAGGAAAGTAGGAGAATTGCCATGAATGGTCAGATTGTAAGCCATGAGGGACACGAGACCCATGGCTTAACCGTAAAAAATTTCAATTTTAATCAAAACCCTAGCTTTCAAAATCGCCCAAATCAATCAAAAAATGAAAAATGTAACCACTGTAAAAAAGATGGCCACACTCAAGATAGATGTTGGCACCTCTATCCCCATCTTAGACCAAAAAAATGGAAGGGAAATGATCAGAATCGAAATTGGGAAAAAATGGTGAAAAAAACAGAAGTTATGTAGCTTCTGTTGAAGAGAAAGGACTTAATGGGCTAGTGGGTTCGTCTGGAAATGGATTCGGACCCAATAACACTAGCCAAACTACTAATGGATTCAATTCCAACCCTGGCGGACCCAATAAGGAGACACCAAATGGACCCTCCATTCCAGGCGCTGGCGGGTCATCCTGGAACGGGTCAGGCGCTGGCGGGTCACTCTGGAACGGGTCAGGCGCTGGCGGGTCACTCTGGAACGGGTCAGGCGCTGGCGGGTCATCCTGGAACAGGTCAGAGGCTAATTTTGGCGCAAATGGGTCATTTTCAAGCGGGTCAAGGCCTGGAGATCAAATGCAGCAGTATTTTCAGCAGTTCTGTGCGATGATGAACAATCAAAACAATCCCAGCATATGTGGTATTGCTTCTAACTCAAAAAATTTCTTTTTTAATCAAATTATTATAGATAGTGGTGCAACAGATCATATGTTTGGGAATAAACAACTACTGTCAAACCTCAACCCGACCAATGGTAATAATTTTGTATTGGTTGCAAATGGTATGAAGGCAAAAATAAATGGCGTAGGAGAAATTAATATATGCAATAAACAAATTAAAAATGTTTTATATTTAGAAACATTTCCCGTAAACTTAATTTCTGTAAATAAATTAACACAAGAATTAAATTGTAATGCAATATTTTCTTGTAAAAACGTTGTATTTCAGGACCGGGAAACCGGGGTCAAGATTGGTGAAGGATTTCTAGAAAATGGACATTATCTTTTGAACTCCAAATTAAATTTTTGTGCTTCCGCAAAAGTCGTTAATTCTGATATTTGGCATAAGAGACTTGGGCATCCTTCCGACAAGATTTTAAATAGTATTTTAGATTTTAAAAGTTTAAATTGTACTACTTGTGAAATTTACAAATTAGCAAAACAAACAAAGCTTCCTTTTTCTCTTTCTACGAGCAAAAGTAAAGCTCCTTTTGATTTAGTACATTCCGATGTATGGGGACCGGCCCCAATAGATTCATATAATGGATTAAAATATTTTCTTTTATTTATTGATGATTTTACAAAAGCAACTTGGTTATTTTTACTTAAATCCAAAGATGAAGTGTTTGATTGTTTTTATGAATTTTTATGTCTCATAGAAACAGAATTTAATGCAAAATTAAAAATCTTTAGATCGGATAATGGAACCGAGTTTATAAATAGGAAGTTTTCAAGTCTCTTTAGAGAAAAGGGTATTACACATCAAACAACTTGTATCAATACTCCCGAACAAAATGGTGTATCGGAAAGGAAAAATAGACATTTATTAGAAATGACACGATCTTTATTATTTCAAAATAATGTTCCTAAAATTTATTGGTCGGATGCCGTACTTTGTGCCACCCATTTAATCAATAGATTACCTAGTGTTATTTTAGAAAACAAAAGTCCATTAGAAATTCTTTATCAACAAAAAATTACTTATGACCACAAGCTTGATTTTGTATCACAAAAAACTATTTTCTTAGGATACTCATCTTATAAAAAGGGTTATAAATGCTATGATCCAATTAATAAAAAAATATATCTTTCTAGAAACGTTTCATTTTTTGAAAATGAACCATATTTCAAAGAAAAAGAAATATTTCATCAAACACATTTAAATGACAATATAGTTTTACCTTACTTAGATGATTTGAGTTTTATTCCTAGAAATAATCATCAAGTTGAAAATAATCATGAAAATGAAACTAATGATGACATAAATGAACATGAAACGGAAGAAAGTTTACCGATTAGAAGAATATCATCTAGAGAACGACAACCATCAACTAGACTTAGAGATTATGTGACATATTCGGTACAATATCCAATTGAAAATTTTGTTTCATATGACAACATCTCAACCGAATACCATACATTTCTCACTAGTATTGAAAAAGTATTAGAACCAAAAAATTACCAAGAAGCAATTAAATGTCCAATATGGTGTAAGGCTATGGATGAGGAATTAAAAGCCTTAGAACAAAATAAAACTTGGAATATTGTTTCTCTACCAAAAAATAAAAAACCGGTTGGTTGTAAATGAGTGTATAAAACCAAATATAATAGTGATGGAACCATAGAAAGGTATAAAGCAAGACTTGTAGCTAAAGGATTCACCCAAACCTATGGCATAGGCTATAACGAAACCTTTGCACCGGTTGCAAAAATGAATACCGTAAGAATTTTGTTTTCTATTGCCGTAAACAATGGTTGGGACCTCTACCAAATGGATGTTAAAAATGCATTTCTTCAAGGAACACTTGAAGAAGAGGTGTATATGACATTACCACCCAGTCATAAATTGGAAACAAATTCTAACTTGGCTTGTAGGCTTAATAAATCAATTTATGGATTGAAGCAATCTCCACGGGCATGGTATGGCAAGCTTAGCTCTTATTTAATTTTTTGTAATTTTAAAATTAGTAATGCCGATCATTCTTTATTTACAAAATGTGACGGTATCAATACTACTCTCATTTTAGTATATGTAGATGACATCATAATTACCGGAAATAATTTTGAACAAATTCAAAACATTAAGAAACAACTAAAAGAAAAATTTGACATAAAAGATTTAGGATATCTTAAATATTTTCTAGGAATAGAGGTAGCCACTTCGGATAAAGGACTTTTTATTTCTCAAAGAAAATATACACTTGACTTGTTAAAAGAAACCGGTAAGTTAGGATGTAAACCGGCCTCTACCCCAATTGACAACAAATGCAAATTAAATAGTGAAGATAATGAACCTTTAAAAGACATAAATCAATTTCAAAGACTTGTAGAAAAATTGATATATCTAACGGTTACACGTCCGGATATTTCTTTTTCCGTAAGTCAAATTAGTAAATTCATGCATTCACCAAGAACACCACATTTAGAAGCCGTAAATAGAATTTTGAGATTTTTAAAAAATAATCCCGGCAAGGGTATTTGGATGAAAAATAATAATTCTAATGATATATGTGGCTATTCCGATGCAGATTGGGCCGGAAGCTTCGATAGAAAGTCGACAACCGGTTTTTGCATATTTGTAGGCGGAAATCTAGTCACATGGAAAAGCAAGAAACAAAATGTTGTAGCACGATCAAGCGCCGAAGCCGAATATCGTGCCATGGCATTAACCTCAAGTGAACTAACATGGATCAAGCAACTCCTATTGGACATGGGATTTAAAATTCAAGAACCGATGAAAATGTATTGCGACAATAATTCGGCAAGACACATAGCTTCAAATCCCGTGTTTCATGAACGAACAAAACACATAGAAGTGGATTGCCACTTTATTAGAGAAAAAGTTCAAGCAAAAGAAATTGAAACACCATACGTTAAAAGTGAAGATCAACTCGCGGATATCTTCACTAAAGGCTTATATCCGGGTCCATTCGAGAAAATTACAAGCAAGCTAGGATTGTACGATATATACATTCCTAGCTTGAGGGGGAGTGTTAAAAATAACGGCTACAATTCAAATTTGTAAATAACGGCTAGTTAGTAATTAATAGACTAGGAGTTAGTGGTTAGTGGTTGGTAGTTGTAATTAATAGTATAACGGCTAGTTTTTGTTCTTCTTTATAAATAGACATATATGTAAAATCTGAAATTAAGATTGCAATAATAAAATTGTTTTCTTACATCTATTCTCTCTTACAAATTTAACAGGTACAATCCAAAAACGAATCCTTAGAATTTTACAAAATCCACATGCGGATCCATATGAAATAAGTTCGAGGATTTATATACAGATTCATATCCATTATTGTAGCATTTCTCGATTCTTAGAATTTTACAAAATCCACATGCGGATCAAAGAGTTTGAGGATTAATATACATATTCATATCTAGCATTTTTCGATTCGAATTCAGATTATATTGACTGTTTCTGTTAAAATATTAAAAATTGTCGTCTTTCAATATAAAAAAAAAATCTAAAATAGTAAAACACATGCATAACACAAAGTCACGAGTGAATATAATGGGCCAAGAGAAAACAATCGAATGGGCCAAGTTAAAATGTCTATATGTCTGTTATCTTAGTTTTGACGGGATTGCTCAATTTGTCTGTGAGATTGGAAGTTGGTAAACAGGCTTCAAGAGAAAACAACTGAATTGGTCAAGTTAATGGGCCAAGATGGCCTATCTAACAGCTCCATGTCAAATTGTAGCATGCGTTAAATTATTCTCATTTGAGCTTTTATCTTTTATCACCACTAACAACAAGTTTTGCTCACCAAAAGACATTTTTTTTTATTTGAGCAGTGACATTTGAATTGTTAAAATTAGAAATATATGTCCTTCCTTTATTGTATACAAGAGTCCTTAAGCAATAAAGTCATAAAGAATGGTACTTGACTTGTATTTTCTCTTTTGTTTTCATCCAAAATTCTCCTTTTAATTTTTTTCATATCTTTTTGAGTAGTGAATATGACCAAATCTTCGTTCTTACAACATTCTTTCATCACATGCATTCCGGTAGCTAGAACTATAATGCGTGACTCCAACGCGTTCATCTACGTATAGATGCATGATCCAATTATATCATATGCGACTCTTAACGCGTTCACGCACAGTATTGTTCTTACTATTATCGTAAAGGACAGCTAAAGGTTCACGCCCTCACGATACTACCGCACGATGCCATTATAGAAACTTTTGAAAACTTCCTTAATTTGTGAACCAATTTGTATTGTGACATCAAAATTGCTCATTGTATTTCAAACATGTATATCTTTGTGCTTTTTCAAAAGAGCATGTTGGTGTCTTTCGGCGCGTAAAATGTCAATATTATGCATATTCAAGCAATAAAATTATATATAAATATATGGTGCCCTAGAATTTGCCGCCTCATTTTGCCTACCATCCATGATGTGGGTTGGATCCACTGTTGTGGGGGCCAACAGTCATAGATGGTCGATGAAGTAGGAGAAAATTAAGGGACATTGCATCATGACTTATCCTCCATGTCTATAAATACAACCTTTTGCTCAGCTCATTCTTGTTCATCCAAAGAAGCACCATATTATCTCTTGTAAACTTGTGCATCTCTCATAACCTTAGGAAGAAAAAAAAAGTTTTCATTACCAACAATGGTGAGGAGAGGGTCAAGTGGAGCCCAAAATGGTCGCCAAAGGGAGATCCAAAGGTTAGAGAGTAAGAATGCACGACAAGTTTGCTTCTCTAAGCGTCGTAATGGGTTGTTTAAAAAGGCCAGCGAGCTAGCTACTATGTGTGGTGCTGAAGTTGCGATTCTTGTCAATTCACCAGCAGGGAGGCCATATACCTTTGGTAGTCCGGCAGTAAATCTTGTCATTGATAGGTTCCTCTCCAACAACCCCAATGAACAGGACCATAGTTCCTCCCAATTGTTGGGCTCCGTCAACAACCGAAACCCTCACCAAAATAATACGATAAATCATTTGAATCAGCAATACAATGACCTCTCAAGCCGCTTAGATGCGGCAAGGTTTCGACGTCTTATGCTTGAGGAGCGCTTGAAGCAGGCTGCAAAAGAAACACCAGTGTGTACCTGGTATAAAAAGCTCGAGGAACTCGATCTCGACGAATTGAAACAACTTTTGGAGGCTCTGTATAAAGCCAAGGACTTGCTTGTGGCAAGGCAGAATGAGTTGATTTGTGCTGGAGGAGCATCTACATCACGAAATGTCAACTATCCTAATCCGCTTGCCAGTACCATGATGGCCAATGCCTCTTTCCCTAATCAAATGGTGCACCAACAAGAACCGAGAATGATTGATTGCAAACCACCTAGTTTCAACCCTAGTTCGGGGGTCAGATTAAACAAAAACATGACACCTGTCACTAATCTGACGATGAGCTTTGATCCTAGAGCATATGGAAAAAGTTGTGATTATGTGATGGGAAGTAGTTCAAAATCAGAAGAACGTGTGCCTCACTCGATTGGTGGATTTGGCCTTGGCTTGACCAGGTACGTACATTCCAAACTCCACTGGTATTTACAACAAAAACACAAATTTGTTCAATAACATCATTGGCATGATGCTATTATATTTCCACTCACTTCTGGTAAGAATAACGCAGGAAATGTTAATCAATTGCAGGTCAGAAATGCATCCATTGAGTATTGAAGCAGTCAACCAAGGCTTGATCAGACTTAATTCATTTTCATTTGGTAGTAAAGATGCCATTGTGGAACCAGAAATCAAGTACGAGTTCAAAGCATTTGAACTACCCGTTTCCACCGCTCAAGGCCAATTTATTCCTGAAATTTATGGTACTTCTGGCCAAAATTTACAATTTGAGGATTTGATTGCTCAAGATCAAGCTGATCCTGGCCCTAGTGGTTCCAACATCAACAAGTTTCTTGGACCAGGCGAGAATGAACCTTAGATAAAATAAGGTAAAGCCTGAGTCAGCTGGCTCTGAGCAAGACTCCATGTAGGGTTCTTCTCTAAGTTGTTTAATTATCTTTTGGTTTTGTTAGTTTGTTTACAATAAATTATGTGTTTTACTTTATCTGTTATGTTCTGATCAATCTTGTCATGTGTTGTCATTAGATACCATGCATGGTTGTGATTGAGTCTCTTTTCTCTTATGTGCTGGTAATAATAAAGTGGATGTGAAACTTTAAGTTGATCAAAATTGGTCGATCTATTATTTTTTTATTGTTTTTTCTTTTAGTTTTGCAATTTATTTAATTCTTGCTTTTGTTAGTTATCCAAATGGACATACTATATTGCTTTGCCTTTTGTTTTCATTTATTTAGACTTTAAGTTTTAAAATGTTTTTTTGCTAAAAATGTATATTGAGAATGTCAAGTACAACTGAATTGTTCTACGGCCCATTCTATATTAGGCTGATATAGGTTTGTACATACGTAATTGGTGCCCTTTATAGTTTTATGTTGGTTGGAATTTTACATACTAGGCCCATTTTTCGGACTCGCGTGAATGCATGATACAAAAAAGAGATAAAGATGGTACGAACCAACTAATTTTTACATGACAATTTCATGTTGTAATATGTCAAAAACTAGATGTTTAACCCATGAGAATCAAGAGTATTACATTTCGATATAATTTTTTTGCGACACATTTTAATGTAAAATTAAGGAAAACGGCATTCTTCCATCCAAGTGACGAGCATTTGAGTTTGGTTGTATCTTTTCATTAGAGATGTCAATGGGTACGATACGGGTAGGTTAGAAATATTTTCATACCTATATCCATTAAGAATTAAGTTTACACATATCCTATTCTTACTCATTAAGAATTGATCTTATCCTACTCTATCCTTACCCGTTAAAATTATCGTATAACAAAACGGTAGCGGGTGAATAACGAATAATACTAATATAATAATTAATTTTATATATTTTACAAATAAAACATCAAACTCATTCATTCCACACATATGCAATCACATCACTAATTAAAAAAACCAAATGTGCAATCAATTCCAGGAACCAATCTGCTTTAAAAAAAATAAATGTGCAATCATTAAGAGTTCGATGGGTTCGATGACCGTCCGATCTGCTTTAAAATTCGTGCGCACGAATCTTAAAGTGGATCGGACAGTCCCTAAACCCATCGGACCCAAGCTGTTCTCTTAATTCCAACTAAATTATTTTTTTTATAGAGCAAGAGAATCTAAAAACACGAATATCTCTTCGGACAAATTCAATTATTTAACTAAATAATAAAAATGCAAATAAAAGTAATATGTTTAACATTTTTCTTATAGCAAAAAATATACTAAATAACAAAAGTACATTACTAATTATTTCTCAAACATTATCATATGAAGTATCACGCAAATAAATTTTATCATCCCTAATTATTGCTCAAATATTATCATATTATTTTATTTTATATAATTACTCTTTAGAGTAACATGTACAAAATAACCTTTACTCATACCTTTATCCGTTTAGCTAATGAAAAAAAATTCTTATCCATACCCGTATCTGATATGGTAACAAAAATAAAATCTTACCCATACCCGCATTATCGAATACGGTATGGGTAGGATAAACGGTTAAAAGGGTATCATTGACACCCTTACTTTTCATATTTATTAGTGAATATGACCAAATTATCATGGATATACACTAGCGGGGAGCTATATAGTGGCAAGAAGATTTTTGTAAAAAATATCCATAGAGGAAATTAACTTCCCTTTTTCTCCATTGGGTCTTAGCCGACAGAGGGGCATCTCGGATAAGAAGACGACAATAGGTAAAACACAACAAACTTGTTGTATATAGAACACATTGAGAGACGACCCCAGAAAAATTTACATAAAGAATAAATATTGTGAACGTGTTTGCCAAAAAAAAAACAACGTGTGCGATAAGAAGACAGCATCTAATAATTTTGTTTCGATAAATTTGGAAGTTTGAAATCTTTGACCTACCCAATAATGAATTTGCATAAAGCCATAAACAATATTTAACAATGTATCCATAATTATTTTACTGTGATAAACATTTATCAATTTATCCATAATGGGTTCTACAGAGACGACCTTGACATTGGAGTGATTGGACAGAGGTCCGGGCTAACCAATTCTCAAATTTCCCTCTTAATTCACAAAAAAAACAGAGAGGAAAACTTGAGGGTCTTCTTTCCAAAATACAACCCTTCTTCAACCCGCGAGAGCGAGCGAGACCAATCAATCTCTCTTGGAACGCTTCTAGGCTGGAGTTTGAACCTCAGCCCAGCAATAATGGATTGGGTCCCAAAAAAAACATATATTTACTATGTTCCCGACTTTTATTTTGAAGCATGTATGTCTTCAATTACTATGTCATTGTCCAAGTACTAAATGATAATTATCCGAAATTTTTAAATATACCCTTAACAAAAAAAATAAACTAAAAGATCATTATTTCTGTAAAATTCAAAATTTACTCTGGCTGCAACAAATGGCGGCCCCCTAGACTGGGGGCCGCCATTTGTCATTGTGGTCCCGCAAAAACTAAAAAAACCCAAAGAAATTCATCTGATTCCGTTGAGTTTATAATATTTGTTTAATAATTTTCAAAAATAGAAAGAGCAATTAATAATTTAAATATGTTAGAAAGAACATCAAATAAAATAGATAAAACATCTTATAATTTAATTGTACTAGAAGAACTCTGAAACATTTTTCAAGCATGATTTTTCCCGATTGTAAAAAAAATTAAACTATTTCTTGGTGTGTTACTAGAAAAAAAAAATTTGTATCTGAATTATTGATCCTGGTTCAAAAGTCACTTCTAATAAATAAAGAAATTAGCATGGTTCTTGCAGCACATACAAATTGTAAGATACTCCATCTATTTTCGAAAGAAAAAAAAATTGATTTGACTTTTGTAATGATGGCAAGGATTTGTTTTCAAAATAGATGAAGTATCTTAGAATTTGAATGTACTAGAAGGACCGTGATAATTTCTTCATTTACTAGAAGTGATTTTTGAACATGGATCAATAATTCAGATACAAAACATTTTTATTTTTTCCAGTAACACACTAAGAAATAGTTTAATTTTTTTGACAGCCGGAAAAAATCATGTCTGAAAAATGTTTCGGAGTCCTTCTAGTATATCTAAATTATAAGATGTTTTATCTATTTTATTTGATGTTCTTTCTAACATATTCAAATTATTAATTGTTCTTTCTATTTTTGAAAATTATTAAACAAATATTATAAACTCAACGAAATCAGATGAATTTCTTTGAGTTTTTTTAGTTTTTGCGGGGCCGCAACGACAAATGGTGGCCCCCAAGAATAGGGCCGCCATTTGTCGTTGCCACCCGGGTAAATTTCGAATTCTCCAGAATTTGTGGTTTTTTTGTTTATTTTTCTTAAGGGAGGGTATTAATAAAAATTTCGGTATAATTATTCTTATTTTATACCCTATTTAGTTTAAAACAGGTTGTGTGATTATGCTTGATAATTGGAATTAATATGCGCCGTAAGGAGAACAAAAAGGTTTAGTTGTAGTCTTGTAGAGAACATATAGCATATACCGACACTTTTGCTATGTCGTCATATAGTTTAATGAATTATTTTGTTAAATATGTATTTTTAATTTTATTGTGCAATCATGAAATTCCTTATTCCTGACTTCTAAGTAGAAGATTATCTTGTCCCCACTTCCCTGATTTTGACAGTATCAGAATTACACATAACAAATTTAGTCTCAAAGTATCAGTACCGGGTGTTTTTTTAATTTTATTCTGTTTTGCCAAAAAGATCTCGTAAAATTACACATCTGTTAGTTGCAATAAACAAATTACAATTTCAGCTTTGCCAGTTAATAAAGTTTGCCGTTATTGAATTGATAGTTGGATCGACAGGAAAAAGAAAAGGCTGCAGCACACTTCAACAGATAATTTCTCAAATATGTTAAATTTTCAATATTAAGAGGCCATATTTAAAAAATCAGCCAAAATTTTAAGGGTAGGCAACCATGGTAAAACCTGTGTTCCAAAAGCACGAAAAATTAACAAAAATAAACTAAAAATTGAAAAAAGTAATGCATGTAAGAAAAGCAAATTAGAAAACAATTTCAAAATATCGGTAATTATAATTCACAGATTTAATTGAGCAATTGTTTTGATGTTTTGCCATAGTTTCAAGAGATAATTACAATCCTTCTATTTACAACAAGGGTTTCTAGCCGTTTGCTAAGGATGGGACAGCCTAATCTGTTAAACGGAAAAGAAAAGGAGCGCTGGTACACAGCCCAGTTTGTTTATCGGAAAAGAAAATGAGCACTCGTAGACAGACCAGTTTGTTTACCAGAAAAGAAAAGAAGTCAAAGAAAAAGCCTGAGGTTATAATTTGCAAAAATACACTCGGATTTGCTAAGTGCACCCAAGTATGTTATCTCCAACAGTAATTTTCCATTTATTTCAAGGAAAAGGAAGCATGCAATAATAGAAATGAATGAAGAACGTCTCATATCCCGAGAGGATATATTTGCAAAAGAAACTGACACTCTCACAATTGAGAGAACTATTAAACACAGAATTGTGCCAAAATTCTACAAAACTAGACTTGCTAAGTAATCAACTTTTAGCTAGTTGTACTGTCGGGGCTAGTCGTATTGTTGGGTGGAGTCTCTTTTGAAGCCTCTTCTTTAAGCTTCTTAGACCAGTACTCCTCTAGAGGTGGCCCAAAGAGCATTTTACCAGAAATAACTCCTATCCTACACATGATAATAGTTTGCCAACAAATTCAATTTTAGAAAAAGAAAATCAAAATTCTGCAAGCAATATTATCTGAATAAAGAAATTCACACCACCAAGAGCATTTTATTCAGAGAGTGGACTGGCTGCACTCCTCTTGGACTGATTTTATCACAATTTTGAACTGAAAGCATCATTTTTAGTAATTCAATTCCCTCAATAATGAATCCAATGCACCACCCGACAAGATCAGTACCCTTTCAATTTTTGTGATTCTTATCTGAACATACAATTTTTTTATAGCTTTTGTTCTAGTTTCAGTATCATTTTGGTAATTGTCTATTCTTACTAATAACTTTTTCTTTCATTTGCGCTGGTGTTGTATAATTGCTTAACTGATGATAGAGTTTACATAAGGCTAAAAAAATCAACATGTGAGGAAATGGCATAGAAATAAAAATTCCCCAAAGTTGCACTAATACAAAATCACTACTGGTACAGACAAACAGAGCCGAAATTGCAATCCCTCACCCCAATTTATTCCCTGCTTATTATTACAAGAAGTAGAATTTGCGATTGCTTGGTAATTACATCATGAATTGGTAACAAAGCTAATAGAAAACCGGAAAGAAAGAGGGGAGATGAGTAGTACTTACACGACAGCACCAACTACCATGGGTAACGACAGAGCCTTTGCCATCCCTCTCTCAACAGGTCGCTTGCTCGCTCGATATATGAGATCGAAAATGGTTGAGCTGTCGGAAAAGCGACGAACGGGGAGGCGCTACGCAGCGGCGCAGGAAGTCTTTGGGCCGGGCGGGTCAAGCAGCCTCTTGGATCGGGTCGGATGGGAGACCGATAAGGCGATATGCATTAATTTCATTCCGACTTTTCAATTTTTCATAATTTAAGAATTCTTTTAAAAGAATAATAATTAAAAAATTCCCTTTATCTCTATTCTCCAGATGCTCTGAAATTGAAATTTTATATTGTATATCAGTCTTCCAATCAAATAACGTACTCGTCACATGCAAATTGATATTATCTTTCTAATATATTCTAACTTTCCATTTTTTAAATATCATTTAAGAATTTTTTTAATTAATTGATAATTGATTGATCATAAGTGCTAATTTCTTTCTATTTTCTAAATGTCATTTAAGAATTTTTTAATTAATTGATAATCTATGTTACCCGATACGGATACGATACTCCACATAGGATTACCCGATACCGGATATATGTATCTCCGAATACGGATATCCGTATCCCGTATCTATACAACATAGTTGATAATTGATTGGTCATATAGGGGTGAAAAAAATTCTATAGGAATGAAAACAAGGGTTTTTTAATTGATTGATAATTTATGTTTACCCTGATACGGGTACAATATACTCTACATATAATTTCGTACCCGTGTTCAATGTTTTTAAATACGATTTTCATGTGGTATGTGGAAAGCCACCGCATACCGCACATACCGCATATGCTATATGCGGTCGCATATGCAGATTTTTATGCAGACATATATATGAGAATTTTAGTAACGAAAAAAAGGTTCGGTCTATCTATTATAATATGTTTAGTAATGAGCTTTTATTAATCTATCTTGATTTTTTAAGTATTTGATATACTTTGTTTAATTTTAAACACATGAGTTCAATAATAATTCCGACTCAATTCATGTGTTCAAACTCAAAGTAGTGTTATTCAATGAGCGTCGATTCAAAGGACTACTTAACAAAGTCCAGCAAAGCATGACATGTATGCGTGAGAAGGATTAATCCGCAGCCCACTTAACAAAGTCTAGCTCCATTCACATAAACCGTATTTTAATATTCTGCTTGTATCCATGCAGTTAGAACTTGCATGTGCATATATAGCCGCATAAACAACATTTTAATATTATGTCCGTATTTATAATTGATTAATAACGAATCTGAATTATCCGTATCCGGATGGAATCCGAATTATTCGGATAGTTACTCGGATATTTTCTACAATTATGCAGAAGAGAAATTTTCGGACCCAAAACAGAGCGGATATCCATTTGTATCCGCATACAAATCCGGATCCTATCAATTCTTATTTCTCCGCTGCCTTCATTTTTTTTTTTTTTATCACTTCTTCTCTTCTCCATTCCCAAGTTCATGACACCTCCATTTCATTTTTTCTGATTTGTTGTTTTAATATTTTTAATTAGTATTTGTATCTTAAAGTTCATATGACTTAATTATTCGACAATTATTCGTTTTGTATCCGTATTTGAATCCGTATTGATAGATTATCCGTATTCATTTAAGACGGATTTAGTTTTGAATTTTGACAATCGTTTACTATCCGTATCTGTATTCGTATCCGTTCTTTGAAAAACGGATACAAAAATAGTACCAGCTTTATCCGCTCCGAATCCACTCCGTTTACAACCCTAATTGGTCATGTCTTCATTTCTTTTTATTTTTTTATATTATTTAAATAATGTTATTTGTCATTTTGTATGAGATTTTTTTTATGAAGATATGTCAAAAAGATCGAGAAACATATATATCATTTAATATGTCATTTAAGAAATGTTATTTATATGAAGATGTTATTTAATATGTTTTTTAAAGAATGTTATTTGTTATTTAGTCGATTTTTTTTAATAAAAAGATGTCATTTTGTATGAATTTTTTTTCTCTTATAGTATATTCCCACAACAGTGCACGGGCACGATATTAGTCTTAATTTGAAACATCTTACATATTCTTTCAAGATTGATTTATTATATTCAAATACTTTCATCTAAATTGCCAATTAGATATACAATTGTTTAATGAGTGAGGCTATGGTATTATGCATAGTGCGTATTGGTCTGTACTATGGTCCTATGGATCAACATTATGTTTTCAAAGTTCAAACAATCAGTGTGAACTGTTTGATGTTTGATGTATTTCTATATGAAAATATACTTGTAGATTAAATTTTACATTTTTTTACTATTTTTTAGATAAGTACAATATCACTACTTTTGATTAGTATAGAATTTTTAGAATGAGTAATTTTATATATATTTAAAAAAATAGTGAAGTAATTATAAAAAAATGTAATATTTAGTTTGTAAGTATATTTTCAAATGGAGATCATGTTAAAGATTCAGATCGACTATTTGAATTTTGAAAATGAAGATATTAATTTATAGTACGTTACAATTCCGCTGTACTGGATATAGTCGCCAAATGATACAGATAATGTACTAATATAATTAATTTATGGCATCGAATATTAATTAAGTTGATAATAGTATTAATATGTTTTAGCATAGTTAAAAATATTATTTATATACATCTATAGTAAATACCATTATTATATATAGAAATCTATACTTGTATATTTCATGTAGCCTAATGGTCGGTGAAAATGGCAGGACTGATAGTCGTTGCAACTGATATTTCTTTTTGTTTTTGTGATCGTTTCTTTCTTTTTCAGTGTTAACACAAGCAATTACGTTGCACTGGACAAGTCCAGTATTAATTGTGCTGGAGGTCTGGAGCTATAAGACATGCACACATAGTATGATTCTGTTTTAAGTTCTAACCAATTAAAATATTGGGTTCTTAGTTTGTAAACTTTTTGTGCTTAGTTAGAATTACTTGGATGAACTAGAGATGACAGTGATGTAAAACAAATGATTCTTGAAGAGTTTAGTATGATAATGAGCATATATTTGACGACCGAGATGTATTAAACTCAAAATAATTTCTTTTAAGTTAATGCAGAAGATGCGAACTATATCACGAGAAATTTTTTTAACAACAAAGCGTTACAAATCAAATTACTTTAACAAATTACACTTTTCCTATGATTCTTGCTTTACAAAACCTCTTCCTCTAAAATTTAAAACTTTATTCATCATCTAGTGCAGAAAAAAAATCATAGTTGGTACTTTTTAAATTCTTGTAGATAAATATTAGAATTTCTCATAGATTAGATAAATACTACGAAAAATAGAAAAGCATCGATCAATCCGGCACGCCGCTTTCTAGTTTCTTCCTCTTTCCCTCCAAACCAACACCATTGGGACAAGTATCTTCTCCAATACTGTAAAATATTTCCTTCACTTTACGGTTTGAGATTAACTCTCAGCCGCTTTGAGATTCAGGCTAGTGCAGGGGCAGTATTATTGGGCTTTGAGATTCGTGCCAAGTTAAAAAGAACAGTCCAAATCTAGTAATTGTAAAAGATTCCCTATTACAGTATCGGGGAGGGACAAATATCCTCCCCGGTACCATAAAAGATTCCCTTCACTTTACGGTTTGAGATTAACTCCCAGCCGCTTTGGGATTCGGGCTGACGGAGGGGGCAGTATTATTGGACTTTGAGATTCGTGCCAAGTTAAAAAGAACGGTCCAGATCAAGTAATTGTAAAAGATTCCCTATTACGGTACCGGGGTGATGTGAATTCACCGGGAGGATGTGAATTCACACTACTACCTAATACATATCACCTACAGTAACTCAAACTACAAGATTAGATCCCGACCGTCAGATCTGTTTTGGCATGAATATCAAAGGAACCCCGTGTATTCCACCTCGGCTCGGATTGTGATCGAACGGTTTGGATCTAAACTCAAAATTTGAGTTACTTCAGAGACATCCTCTAGAAAAGCAACATCTCTTTCGTTTCGAAATTGATCGGGAGTACCTAGGGTTTCTTTTCTCTCTGAGAGAGAGAGAGAGATGCGAAAACAGATCACAAACCCGTATGGGTTCTCTTGTCGCTGCCTCCTCTATTTCGTTTATGAACTGTGGAGGCAGCGAAATAGAGGGGACTGCATCACATCCCGTATGGGTTCTTCTGTGCGTATGACATCGCCTCCTTTTCTGAAGATTCATGCTTTGAAGGAGGCGTGTGATAGGGACAGGAGAACCCATAGCTGGTTTTGGAAGTTACACTGCCTTATACCAGTCTGGCCGGTATGGGGCTTTCTCCTACAAAATTGACGGAATTACCCCCAGGAAGTATTTCGTGGATTTATATTTTTCTGAGATTGTAAACACATGCAGACCCAAAGGGATGCGAACTTTTGATATTTTCGTCCAAGAGGAGAAGGTAACTTACTCTAGTTTCCCCTTTTATCAGCTTTCTAATTTTGTTTAATTGAAAACTTGGAAGTTTAATTAACACATAATTGTACAATTGAGTTTGTTTGCACACTAGTTTAACCCTTACAGTGTAATTTTTTTTGCAGCCTTGGTAATTGTACAATTCTGTAATTATTAAATATCTTTGCTATGTAAAATCTCTTATGCTCTTAACAGTTAACACTGTATTTCAGTACTTGACTTCTAAGTGTGTCATAAAAAATTAACAACTTAGATTCTAATGCAACTTTTTCATCATTACAGATAGTGTCTGGGCTTGATATATACAAAATTGTAGGAGCAAACAGAGTACTACAAATTGTAGATATCAGGGCTTCTGTGGTGCTAAATGAACCACTGGTAATTAATTTCCAAAGCTTGACAGGAAGCCCCATAATTTGTGGCATTGCAGTCCGCAAAGCCCCGGCATTGCCTCGTAAGTTTTGTTTAATTGGGGTAATTTTTCATTTTTACCTTTGTGGCATTGCAACACAAGAAATATCATGTATACCCTTATAAAACATAGACAAACCCTTTATAAGATGAGAATGTCATATGTACTGTTACATGTTACATCCAAATTATTGCGAGGGAAAGAGGGAGGTAATTTTTGGTGCTTAAAAAATAATAGAAGGGTGAGGTATATGTGGTATTTGTCGAGTTTTGAAAGGGCATACAAAATATACTCAGATTATGTGAGCATATGTGATGCTTTTTCCTTTCCTTTTGTTTAGACATGAGTCATTAAATTGATGGAATGTACCTAACTTTTTGAATTCATAACAGCTGTTGCAACAAAAACGGGGGATCAGATTGACACGTCTACTGTACAGGTTAGGATAATATAATAACTTTCAGAAATATCAATATTTCATAACATTTAACAAATAGCAACCTCATATGCACGGCCAATGCACAAAGTTTCTAAACAGACTGGAACTTTACCTCTGCATGCAAATGCAATGTTTTGCTAAGCATATGCAAAATCCTTAAAACTTTTATAATTTGCAAAAGGATCCACTGGTGTGTATGCCGATGCCTCCCTCTGGTGACGTCTGTATTGGATGGTTACAACGTGTGCATATTTGCATATGGTCAGACCGGTACAGGAAAAACCTTCACTATGGAGGGCACTGAGAGGAAACGAGGTGTGAACTATCGCACACTTGAGGAGTTGTTCAAAATTGCCGAGGAGAGAAAAGAAACAGTTTCTTATGACATATCTGTCAGTGTCCTTGAGGTGTACAATGAGCAGATTCGGGATCTGCTCAACTCCAACCCGTCATCAAAGAAGTAATAATTCTGAATCTTCTGATCAAAATATATATATATGCATTGTTTTATACATGATAATTAAAATAATACCATTTATACTTGCTTAAAATGTTGATTCTGTTATGATTTGAGGTTAGACTTGAGATAAGGCAAGCAGGAGGAGAAGGGCTGCATCACATCCCGGGTGTAGTTGAGGCAAAGGTTGAGAGCACAGAGGAGGTGTGGGATGTGTTGCAAGCAGGAAGCAATGCTAGGGCTGTTGGTTCAAATAACGTTAATGAGTACAGCAGTCGCTCTCACTGGTTAATCAATCAATCTCCCACTTGTCCTTAATTAATTAATTTAATTCGTGAACTTTTTCTAGTATTCGTTTTGTTTGTAATTTTTCTTTTGTTTTTACAGCATGCTTTGTATAATGGTGAAAGAATTTAAGCTAGCTAACCTACAGATGTACAATCAAGAAATTTTTTTTTTGATAAAAGGCAGAAGCCCGTTTCATATATGAAACAAAGAGTTAATTACATTCTACTAGCATACCAGTTCATCAGTACTAAACACAAAATAAACTAGATTGGAGCAGAAAACATATGCTCCTCATTTTAACAACCACGAAAACACTGTAATAGCAAACACAACTAGAATTAAGCCACCAACACTAGGGCTGAGGTAATAAGATTCTAACACTGGATCTGTACAAAATGATTTGTAAGACTTCATCTAGTTCATTCTGCTGGTGAACCAGTCTCCCATTCAAGTTGTTCAACTATTGTCCCTGCAGCTGCATCTTCCTGGTAAGGCACCACAACTGTTACCGAGTAAAATTAATTAAAAGCACATCTCTTGGATATTATTCCTACATTTAATCAGCTAGGACACAAAACAATTGTTACTGAATCGATAAATAATGAAGTCACAGAAAAATTGATTAACTATGCATTATCCAATTCTACTGATTGTTTTCTTTTCATAAGAAAATAAGGATCCTGTCGATATATTATTTAAGAGTATAAGAATTATTTTAGGAAAACTTTTGAGAGCTTAATTACCTGTCCTGGGGTGATCCCAATATTCTTAAGATCCTCAACCTGAAATTTTTTTTTTTGTAAAACTTGTTACTTGTAGCAAAAATCACAGAAAAATAGGTAAAAGGTAAGATTACAGAATGCTGAGGAAAAGTACTTTATAGCCTAATGCTGGGAAAAATAGACCATATTTTTTTCAGATGTTATTACCCGATAGTGTTGAGCAATATTTTTTCAGTATAGAGTCTCTTCCAAAAAGGAGGCTCTAAAGATGTAGTGCTTTAAAGAGCAATATTTTTTGTTAACCCTCTTTTGAAGAGGCTCTAAAGATGTTTATTAGATGTTATTACTCAATATTTTTTCAGAAAAACAAAGGATTCCTTATTTTTCAGTACTTCTCCTCAGCATAAAGCACTACTTCAGAAAAATACTGAATAATAAGGAATCCTTTGTTAACCCTCCTTTTTTCCAGATGTTATTACTCAATATTTTTTTTCCCTTTTTTGGCAGTTTGACAAGATGTTGTTAAGCAATATCGAAGATTGCTAAGCAGCTTGGGTTGTGTGCATGTGTATTTTTTTTCTATGGTTCTTGTGGTAGCTTTTATTGCTACATTGTTCTTGTGGTGCCTTACCAGGAAGATGCAACTGCAGGGATAATAGTTGAACAACTGGAATGGGAGGCTGGTTCACTAACATAATGAACTAGATGAAGTCTTACAAATTATTTTGTACAGATCCAGCGTTAGAATCTTATTACCTCAACCTCAGTGTTGGTGGCTTAATTCTAGTTGTGTTTGCTATTATAGTGTTTTGGTGGTTGTTAAAATGAGGAGCATATGTTTTTTGCTCCAATCTAGTTTATTTTGTGTTTAGTATTGATGAACTGATATGCTAGTAGTATGTAATTAACTCTTTGTTTCATATATGAAACGGGCTTCTGTCTTTTATCAAAAAAAAAGTTCTTGATTGTACATCTGTAGGTTAGCTAGCTTAATGGATGAAAATGATAATCCAAGATGAATTTATGTTTAGATAAATTTGAAATCCGACTGTTAACCAAATGGGTCAAGTATAAGTTTTATTTTTCGTTTGGTAAACATTATGACATTTTTCGTTTGGCCTAGGCATAGTCTGTCAAAATATCACTTTCGTACTAAGAAAAAGAGTAAATTACACATTCTTTTAACCATAAAATTTCAGAAGTTGCGTTTAGTCCTTGAAATTTTTAGCTTATTCTATATTGGTCCTATATTTAATATTCATTGAAAATTTTGTCATATTTATATAAAAGAAACTTGTGTGGATATTAGGGCTGCAAAGAACCGAACCGAATCGAACTTACCTCCAGTTTGAGTTTGATTTGAATTAATTTCGAACGAACTTAATTTCGAATCGAATTTTTTACGAACTCAATTTCGAACTTTTACGAACTTTGTTACGACTTACGAGTTATGACTTATGGCTCGGCCATAGTTCGAAATTACAACACTTCAATAAAAACTCAGGCATTTATGAATTCTAATTACAAAGTACACCAAAGTTGAAAATCAAAGTTCATTACAAATACCAAAATTTATATCAAACACCAAAGTTTAGTACAATTAATCAAAGTTCAGTACAATGACAGTATCCAAAGTTTTCCAAATAGTCAATAGGAGAAACATCACCAAAGTTTTCAAATATCCAAAGTATTCAAGAAACAATTTTCAGAAGTCATAATTGAGAGCAATTATGGGCTGGGCGGCCTTATATTTTCATCAGCGAACATAAGTTATCAGCGGAAATCAACGGTTCATGTTTGAGTTAATTTCGAACTAAGTTTGGTTTGCGAACCTATTTCGAACGAACTAGGTCCAGTTTGAGTTTGGTTTGAATTAATTTCGAACGAACTTAATTTCGAATCGAATTTTTTACGAACTTTTTCGAATCAAACTCGAATCAAATTACGAACTACGAATTTTTTGTGCAGCCCTAGCTATGCATACAGCCTCACTCTTGTTTACTAATTATAAACGACTGTAAAATAAATTATTTGTAAAACCATACCAGGATTTTTCCAAAACCAATGTGAAAATGTGTTAAATTGACACAAGTCGACATCTAGTGTTACAAAAATGACACCATTAAATGTATTATTTTTATATAAATTGCACGTATAAATTGCATATTATGCCTCGTTCTTGATTAATGAAAACATCATTGGCGAGTGCTTTCGCAGTTGTTCTCTTTCATAAATCCAAGAATTTCACCTATGGCTATGAAATACGAATGCCCCCGACTGTCCCTCTTAATCATTACTCCGATCCCGAAGGCCAACACAATAGGACCGAAATCCTGTGATGTTATCCCATGCTAATGTATGCAGGCGTAGGCTTGTTTTGAACACTCTAATTTTTTTCAAAGTAACTGCGCCGGAGGCACGGCCTGGCCAATTAAGGCCAGGCACGCATCGCCGACAGAAGGGTGCTTCTAACGTTCTCAGTTATAATCTATTGAATAAGTCACATTATATAAAAAAAACTAGTCCACCTATCCAAAATCTTACAAGTGAATAATAATATTAATAATAATAATAATAATGATGATGATGATGATGATGATGATGATGATGATGATGATGATGATGTAGTTATGATGATAGAGGTGGGCTGCTTTGGGAAGTAATCAAAGAAGTTTTAAAAAATCAATTAGAACCGTTCAACGTGATTTTCATATTAAAATGTGCATGGCTACTAACTTTTACATTTTTTTAAACTCGTTTTTGCTATTTCTCTAGAATTTTTCCGACATTTTTATTAATATCCAAAGTTAATTACAAATTAATAAATTTACCCCTGATTTCCGAGGTTTCCTCTTTCCCCCATAAACTGGTCATTTTTTGGCCGGTTTTCTCTTTTTTTTTAGACACTATGAAGAGCAAGATAATAAAATCTAACACTTTAAATTCGAATTTTTTGTTTAAATTATTTGTTAGATTACTTCTTTCGATTTATAATTAGCATATTTATACTAAAATACACTAGATTACTTAAAATTATGTTGAATTACACTATATTGCAATAAATTATGTTGAATTACACTAATTACGTTAAATTACGCTAAATTACCATAACTTCGCTAATTATGCTGAAATACGGTAAATTACGCTAAACTGTGCAAAATTATGCTAAAGTAGACCGATTTTGTGCCATCTTTCATGAAATCATAAAAAATAGTAAAAAAATTCTGAAAATAGTAAAAATTGGTATTCTACAAGTTCATTATGTAACTAATTTACTGAGCTACTTAGATTAAATAATATAAATGAAAATCTTAATCGGAAACTTCAACTCAAGTTTTGAGGCTCTTTCCTTAGTTTTTTGGCAATTCTGAATTTTGAAATCCGGCATCATGGGCACTGACGCATGCATATATTCGCAAGCTTTCCGAAACGTGGTCATTTGCTGAAATCGGACACTCGAGCGCCGTTTTATGGCCGTTTGAAGTTTCGTCTCGTTTTTCGCCTTTTCAATGACGATATCGTCCCTATTCGTATGTAATTTAGCATAATTTACTGTATTTTAGCGTAATGTAATGTAATTTAGCGTTATTTAACGTAATATAGTGTAATTCAACCTAATTTCAAGTAATTTAGCGTATTTTAGTATAAATATGCTAATTATACATCAAAAGAAGTAATCTAACAAATAATTTAAACAAAAAATTCAAATTTTCAATGTTAGATTTCATTATATTGCTCTTCATAGTGTATCTTAAAAAAAATAGTTTCTAATTATAAATCACTATGAAGATAAAAGAGAAACAAAAAATAGTTTTTAATTATACATCACTATGAAGACACACAGTAATTTACCGGAATTACCGTATTTTAGCGTAATTTAATGTAATATAGCGTAATTCAACATAATTTCAAGTAATCTAGTGTATTTTAGTATAAATATGCTAATTATAAATCAAAAGAAGTAATCTAACAAATAATTCAAATTTTCAGTGTTAGATTTCATTATCTTGCTCTTCATAGTGTCTCCAAAAAAAAGAAAAAAAGAAAAAGAAGAGGAAACCTACCATTTTATGGCCGGTTTAGATATTTTTGAAAAAACTCGGAAATCATAGGTAAATTTATTAATTTGTAATTAACTTTGGATATTAATAAAAATGTCGGGAATTTTTTGAAATAATTGTTTTTCATAAAATTGGAGACCATAGAAAAACAGTAATTTTGGTGAGGTTAAGAACATTCTAATTTTACAGTTACAGAATCTCGGATATACAAGTAGCAGTTTGACTTTGTCTACCTCAAAATTTTAATAGATCAACTGAAAATTGATAAAAAGAAAAAATCGTTCAAAATAGTGTGAAATTGTGCATCACTAAATTTGAACCATTATTTTTCCAAAAGTGACATATTCATTTTTTCCAAGTCAAAACACTCTCATGGGTCATGCCCTCGTAATTTTCTTGTTTACACACATCTTTCTATTCGATTAAGAGGTACTTTTTTTCTAAGGTTATTTACCAAGGAGGAAAAAGAAACCAAAATGGGTTAGAAAAAGAAGTCCATCAAACACATCATGAGAAAAATTTCTCATTAATTTAAAAAGCTCACACAAACCAAGAGATTGTGTTCATCCGAACATAGGCCCTTAATCTAGGTGCATCGTTCACATCTGAACCTCTAAAGCCCGTACTTTTGCTAAAATTAGCATTCCACACAAAGAAACTGGTCTTCATTATGAAACACCAAACAATTTTTATAGTAATAAAAAAATGTGTTTTCATAATATCATAATACAGATTTTATGTGCCAATCAATCTCAAGGGTACACTAACTATAAAAATAAATTTATGAATTATTTTCCTTCCCTTTCTATATGTTTGGTATCTTCGTTAGGATATTTTAATAAAATGCTTATATTAATTTCTAATATTTAGAAGATCAAAATCATAAATTTTCGTATTAGTAACCCCGCATTTGCCTCATCTGTGATATATTAATATGCTATGCATCAGTTAATCAGTATCTGCATTAACTTTTACCTCCAATAAAATTTTAGTGTATATTCAAGAATCACCATTGTACAAACATGACATAAAATGAATCAATCACATTACCAAACTGATCATATCGATTTCTTATCACAAAATACACATTTTTACAGCAGCAGGGAGTTGATCCACTACAAAAAGTAGGCACTTATTGCGAGGGAACTCCGTCGTGAAAAGTATCGTTGCAAAAAGAAAAAGCACAGTTATGACGGTACTCCCTCGCAAAAAGTGGCTCGCGATAAGTGCCTACTTTTCGCAACGATACTTTTTGCGACGGAGTTCCCTCGCGATAAGTGCCTACTTTGTTGTTGTGATCATTCAAGGATTAACAAAATAAACCTTGAGTTATTGAATAATAGTATTTATATATATCACCCACTAGTTATGGTTATCTTGGGTGTAGATATAATCAGTGTGAGCAACCAGAGTTCTTCTTGTCAAGCACTCATCTTCTCCAATTCCCTCGCATGCATACAGTTTTGCATCTCCAACATTCTCAAATTTCTACATTGTAAAAATATAAATTAAACACATGCCTCCCGAACAAGATTGTCATATTTCAGTCAGAATTTTTCTCGGGCCAAAGAATTTCTTTACGAGGAAAATATCGCAAATTCCGTGATGTATCTAATGAAATTAAATTAAAGATGATTTGATGGATTGTAATACCTTAAGGTTGGTCTTGTCATCTCGAAGGGATGGCACTCTTGCGCCTTGAGCCAGAGACGCAATGAGAAGAAATGCTACAAGAACAATGGTGATTTGGCGAGCCATGATGAATTTGATTTGGGGGGAAATTGGAATTGTCAAGTTGGAAAGGGGCCAAAGAGGATACAAATTCAAAGATTGAGGCAAGAGGAGCAGACAGAGATGAGAGTGCAGGAGAGGAGGAATAATTTAAATGGGGAGGCTATAATATTAACGCGGTGTTTATTAATGGGTGAAATCCAAAATGATTTACCGTTTTAACTGCAACATTATTACTAGCCCCATGTAATTAACCATAATTAGAAATGCTTTAACGGCTCACAGCAAAAAGAAGTAACTGTAATTAATCCTTGGGGAAAAGCTAGGATAAGAAAGTTCAGATCAGCCCACTGTATTTTAAATCAATCTTTACAATTCAATCAATACTCAATAGGGCAAATTGTGTCGCGGGTAAAAATAAAAAAAAATGGATAAGGAAATAAAGCAGCACATTTATCTCTTTATCTACTGCCACAATAAATCACAGGAAGACGGTTCAGATCAAAACTCAAAAATTGAATTACATTAGGGGATACGGACTCCTGGTCTCGATGATACAGGATCTTTTCTATTTTTTTGTTATTATTTCGGTGTGTCCGATCTTGATCAGATGGTCAGGTACTCTATAATAGAAGATATTTCAAAAATAATTTTATACGGCTCATGTTCTTTCCATCTTGATATGAATCATAAATTTTTATCTTCCGATAGCCAATATGTTTTTCTTATAAAGAATAACTTTATTAAATGTACTATTATGAAATGAGATACTTTCATCTTCTTATTTAAAAAAAAAACTTGTATTACTTATAAGAAGGAAAACATAAATTAATTTTCATACTTTTATTAATTAAAAAAAAAGGGCCTCAAAGTTCATGGTCATTGGTGCCAATAATATTAAATCTTAATAAATATTATTTAAAATCTTTAATAACAAACTAATTGATTAGTTATTTTGTTCATAACGGTACACAAAAAATACAACATTTTAATTTTATTTTGACACACATTAAGAGCTAACAAACAATGAACCAATTACATCATTTCAATTTTAGATAAAGATATAAAAAACGAGAAAAGCCTACTTCAATTTGTTTGAAACTAAAGACTTGATTGTTGTATATAAAAAACGAGATATATACCTGACCTCATGATAATGAGAAAGAAGGTTTAAGAATTACACAAACTTCTGAACAAGTTCTTATCTTTATTTTCATAGGATGCAGCAGAGATATGCATGAGATTTGAACACACTGGTTTAGAAATTTTCTCTAAATGCTACAAAAAAAGTAATTACGTCTAAATGCACGAGTTAATAAAATAAATATGCAGAGATATGCATGAGATTTGTCATTCATACGATTAAAGATTGATTCTATGACTAAAAACACTTGATAGAATGATGTCTTAGATATTTTAAAGTTGGAGTATCAATTATTATTTATTCCATATAATTTTCTATAGAGAGTGCATAACGACATATATCCCTAAAACAGTCAAGTTTTAATTTTTTGTTCTCTTTTCTTTAAAAATTTAAAAAGTTTCTCTTTACTTGAAAAAAAGTTGTTTTCTTGTTTTGGCAAAAATCCAAAGGAGGCTCCTGTTGCAATCAATTGCAAGAAATATCGAGGCGCCGTGCCGTGCTATACCCCAAAATAAAATATTTTCTCATATAGGTCCCTTTTTGTTCATTATAACCTAAAAACCCTATTTAGCTCCAAATAAAATAACCATCGTAAGAGAAATTTTTCCAATTCACTACTAACAAGAAATTCATCCAGCTTTGGTCGCTAACTTTTTAGGACGAACAAAATTATTCAAGGCCCAACACAAATTTATATATTCAAGACTGGCCCAAAACAAAACAAAAATAAGGAAGAATTAATCGGCGTGGTACCATCTACAAATCTACTTCCCCGCTGCAAGTACCGGGTAAGCCAACATGGCGACAGAAATGCAAAATGTCTCCGAAACTACTATTTTTTTTCTTTTTTTTTTGCATGTTTCAGGCCCGTAGGCGAACGAAATTACTACTCGAACGGTCACACAAGAGAGAACTTTTGACTATGACAAAGACGAACAAGAAAGAAAAAAAGAAAAGAAAGGAGGTCTAATTATACGAAGAACCCAACAGGGCACATATTTTTTTATTAATAGAAAATAAAAATAAAAAATATGTCGATTTCAAATAATTTTGATTTCTAAGTAAACCGGGTTGATTTATCGCGTCTAGAGGATGGAACAATCTATTCCATCTTGCTAATTCAAAATCTAATTCCGCAAACTTATTAACTAAGCAGGAAAAAATTAACCTGAACAGTAAAATTTGTCCTATCATATTAATACTTTCGTCTCTATCGTTGCTTCACCAATTAAAAGACAGGACAGTCGAAAAAATTATCTGATAATATATGTAATAATATTTTCGTTCTGTCCGTCATTATACACTTGCTTTCATGCCTCCATTTTGCCGTTTTGAACTTTGGATTTTGTGGATTTATAGTCTGAATTTTGGATTCTGGAGAACTAAGAGCTTTCAAGTTATTATTTCTAGGATTTTAGGCACGGTCTAAGGGCATATTCATTTATCACGGGATTACACGGGATAAGATTTGACGGGATGAGAATTCACTTTTAAAAAAGTGGGAACCCATAAATACGGGTACGTACGGAATTAATTATGAGAATGTGCTAAAATGAGTGTTCGGTTGTACCGTGCATGGAATTAGTAATGAGAAATTTTATTTTTCTTTTTAAATTTTTTAATCTAATACATAATGTATTATTTAAAGTATATTTTTGCCATTGTAACACAGAGAATTATTGTAAAGTTATTATTTTCGCTCCTAAGAGCATCTACAATGGTGATTTCTTTTAAATTGCTAATATGATGTGTCAATTGCTAATATAATTGTTGGGTTGTAGGCCAATTGCTAAAAAAGCAAATTTGCTTATAAAGCAAACAATTTCTTTTGGACATGTGGTACTCTCTCTCTTTCCTATTGGCTCTAACTCTTTCATTCTCTTTCCTATTAATTCTGACCCAATTTCTGAGATGGAGGAGTTAAAAAATTAAAATTAACTTAATTTTTAAATAGTAATTTACAGCTATTTTTAATTTTTTACGAATTGCTGTGTTGGAGATGCTCTAAGTCCTAACTCCTAACGCATCCTTAGGTCAAAATTAAAAATCAGTGATGGGGTATGGCCGTATGGGTCAAGTCTGGAGACATAATTGATAGAAACACCATACTCCTGGGTCCTGACCTACTGGGTTTCATCATGTCAAGGGAACCTTTATTCCCCATCACTAATTGTTAAATATTATATTATGTTTCTATGTCTGCCACGTAATAACCAAAAGTGTCTGTTAGTAACTTAGTATCCTCTCCAGTGCTGTAAAAGATTTCCTTCACTTTATGGTTTGAGATTAATTCTCAGCCGCTTTGAGATTCGGACTATCGCAGGGACAGTATTATTGGGCTTTGCGATTCGTGCCAAGTTAAAAAGAACGGTCCACATCCAGTAATTGTAAAAGATTCCCTATTACGGTACTTGGGAGGATCTAAATTCCAAGACTACAGTCGTATAGCTAAGCTTTCGCCGAACAACGACTGCTAGTTGCATTTAAAATGGGACGGCTTCTCCTCTTGTATCAACTTCGTTTGTTATTCCATGGGAGCTCAAGAAATCGTTTGTGAAATTCTAATTATCAGGGGTCAAAATATAAAATCTTCTCTCTCTCAAAGACCCATTTTTTTAATACCCTCAATTAAATAAAAAAAATTCAAATATACCATTGTTTTTTTTTTAATTTGAAAAATGTCCCAACCACCACACACACACAAAGTGTGGCGGTTACTGTAGCATTTTTTTTTTAGATATTGTTTAGTATGTATAGAATGAATGTTGTACATATAGACACTAACAACTATGATTTGTTAGCCGATTTGAGTATTGATTTAATAACTTACAAGGATTATATGTCTAATTACTTTTTTTTTGAAATAGTGTGGCATTGCTACTCCTTGACATAATGAAAGTACTTTTTTTCTGTTGAAATTAATTTTATAACTTATTGTTATTTTTCAGAAACTTCAATTGCAGTTTTGAGGCTATAAACGATTTTTTTTTTTTTTTTGCAATTTTGAATGTGCGGGTCATGTTGTAAGGTAAACCTTAGTTTAGCTTCAAAATTCATCTCCTCCTCTCAAGCTTTTCCGAAACGTGGTCGAACGCTCAAAACAGAGTTTCTTACGCAGGGACGGAACCAGACTTTTAAGCTATGGGGGTCAAATAAGAATGATGGTCAATCATATAAAATTTTCATGCTACGTATGGGGGTCAATTTTACAGTATCAACAACATTTTACTCTAAACTACTAGAAAGTCATGGATAATTACAAAAACAAATGAAAATGAATGGGGATCAATTGACTACCATTCATTTCACTTGTATTCGCCTTGTTCCTACGGAAAGTTATAGCCGTCAAAGTTTGATCAAAGTTAGTCCTCTCTCAGTTTGAGCTATTTTAGACAGATAGATTTGGATTTCAAATTGAATGTACGTGATACATTTAGCTTTGAAATAACTCAAATAATATTTATTTATTTACTTTTTCTTAATGAATTTTGGATTCAGATTGTACCAGATTTAATGTGAGACCAATATAGACCAAAATCAAATAAGAAGAGAATCCAAAAAGAGAGAGCCTATATGGAGTAGAACTAGGGTGCTCCTAAGCTCACCAAGCCCTTCCGTGAGCGCGACTCTAAAACCTATCAAATTGATTTCAAACGACATTTCCAAACCGTTAGATGTTCAATCTATATTAAAATGTGCTTGGAGACCAAATTTTACATTTTTTGGAATTTTTTTACTATTTATTAAGATGGTTTGAAAATCGCTGTTTTCCAATGGTGCAGAATTTTAATAAAAACAGCGATTTTCAAACCATCTTAATAAATAGTAAAAAAATTCCAAAAAATGTAAAATTTGGTCTCCAAGCACATTTTAATATAGATTGAACATCTAACAGTTTGGAAATGTCGTTTAAAGTCAATTTGATAGGTTTTAGAGTCGCGCTCACGGAAGGGCTTGGTGAGCTTAGGAGCACCCTAGTTCTACTCGCCTATATGTAAAACATTTATAAAAAAAAGTTACTGTAATACACTGTGTGGCGGTTGAGGCATTTTTCAAATTTAAAAAAACCGAGAGCATATTACGATTTTTTTTATTTAATCAAGGGTATTAAAAAAATCGGCTAAATGACTCTGAAGAGCTATAGGCCCATTGATGAAATTAAGTTGAATCAATAACGAAAATTTTATTACTAACCTAAAAAAAAATCAAAATTCCAGAAAATAATTACGTTTTTTTAGAAATTTGAAAATTAATATTTCCGTTGGATTGTCTACCGGAAATCCAAGCCAAAACCGTTGGATAATCTAGCAAAACTGAAATTCCTCTTTCTGCTAGAAAATCCAGTAGAAATGTTGGTTTAGCTAGATAATTCAACGCTAGATAATCCAGTAGAAATGCTGGTTCAGCTAGATAATTCAGCGGAAGTAGCATTTTTTTTCTAAATCTGTTTTGTCTGTTTTTTTTTAATCCAGCTGGATTGTTTTGTCTTTATTGCTTGGTTTGATTTTTCTTTTTTTATATTAAAATTTTCATCCAATCCACCGTTATATAACGGTTTTGAAACCGAGATTTTTATTTATACCATTTTAATAAAATAAATTAACTAAATAACCATCGTTTTTGGTCAATTCTAATTCTAGCACGGCCGCACCGGCATTCTGCGGACCCATTTGAGCGGGCCGCAGAATGGTTCTGCGGACCCTTTTTTTTTTTTAATTCAGTTTCAAACCTCGCTGCACGCATCCCTAGAAACCAAATTTAGGAAAACAATTTTTAATTTTGAGCGGTAGGGCTTTTGACCCCTGGGGTGCCTCGGTAAAACAACAGAAAAGAAAAAGAAAAAAAGGGGTTCGCATAATGGTTCTGCGGCCCCATATGGGGTCCGCTCCGGCATTCTGCGGCCCCCCCATATGGGTCCGCAGCGGTGTTCTGCGGCCGTGTTAGAATTAGAATTGACCAAAAACGATGGTTATTTGGTTAATTTTTTTTTATTAAAATGGTATAAATAAAAATTTCGGGTTTTGAAATATTATTCAACGGTTATTCAACAGTTTTGAATTGTTAATTGAATATTTTAATGTAAAACTCATAAAAGTTTCATCCAATCCATCGTTATATAACGGTTTTGAGAATTTCCTTCAATGGTTATTTACCGTTATTCTAATTGTTAATTGAATATTTTAATATAAAAATTATCCAACTAATTTGAATACAAGTAGAATAACGGTGAATACAATTAATGTAGCTCTCAAAATTTCTCAGTCACCGTTATTCTAATTGTAAAAAAAATTCTTAACGGTGAATAACCGTTGAAGCTATCTCTAAAATTAAACCGTTATATAACGGTGAATATAGAAAATTATTAACGGTTAATATAAAAAAAGTTTCCTCGGTCACCGTTATTGTAATTGTAAAAAAAAATTGCATTCAAATCAGTTGGATTAAAAAAAAAGTCTAAACAGATTGCAAAAAAAAAAATGCCAGTTCCGCTGGATTATCCAGCGGACATATTAGTTTTTGAATTAAAAAAAAAACATAATTATTTTCTATAATTTTGATTTTTTTAAGTTATTAATAAAAATTTCGGGAATTAATAGCTCAAACTGCAATAAGAGATTACAATAATTTTTGAAACATTATAAAATAAATTCTATCAGATAAAATTTAGAGTCAAGAGTGAAATTTATGAATTATTTTTATCAATGTTGGATTCAGAGAAGCAAACTAGTATAGGTATAAAATCGAAGGTAGGCAAATTTAATATTGATGTATTATAGATATCACTATTAATGATCTTAAGAATTAAGAACGCACACGGATCCGTGAACTTGCCCTAAATCTGCCTCTATGTTCATGACAATGTTTCTCACTAAAATATGATAGGAACCAAATGTATAATTAGTTAAGATGCTTGTCTAAAACAGTAATATTTTGTAATAACATTCGTACCAAATTATATGTCATAAAAGGCCCTTATGCCAGAAATCCTAGATTTCCATTCCCATCCTTCCTATCAACTCCACTGCAATAGGAAAGACATAGCAACCCAGGGGCAAAAGTGGAAAGCTATCCCTAGTCCCTACCGTACCTTTACCAGCCCAACTAAGCTTGCACCTACAGCCTTCTCATAAGCAATGAATCTTGTTTGCTTTCCATTTGCAAAATCTCCTATCCAACCAATAGAACTTTATATAATTCCATGCCATCCATTACCACATTAACCTTTTTTAACCGGCGATCACCACGACATGGCAGGCAGCCTACGTGTAGTCGACTGGATCAGATGGTTGCCTGGGTTGGAAATTGTGTCGCCAGCGCCTTTTTCGCCTCATTAGAACGGTGCGCATGTGTCAATATTAGCACTAACGATGATCGAGATGAAGAGACGGATGTGCTGTTGATTTATAGTGATGGAAATTTACAAACGGACAGTTATGAAATTGGCACCATGGCACCCAATGTAAGGAGAAGAAAACACAAGGAGAGAATTGAAGAACACTGATATTATGAAGCAAAGTTGTTTGTGATAAAACGAAATTTCTTCTTATGCTACTTTTATCCTTTCCATGGTTTTTCGTGCTAGTTTTCTTGTAGTTAGGTGAGAGCCCTTTTGTTAGGGTATAAAAAAATTACATTTCTATGATATATGTTGAATTGATTCGATTTTTTTGTGGAGAAGCTGGCGGGGTTTGAAATTCTTGATCTTTTGTAAGGATACCTACCTATGCATATAAGTATTGATCTTTTCTTTTTCGAATTTTGATGCAATTTTATTTGAAAATATGTTTAGAAATTTTACTATTTTCAATTGAACTTGCTACAAAAACTAGAAATCTTTCATCAAAACAAAATCATATATAGGAATTACATGAAAATAAATTAGACATTGTTAGTATTTTTGGAGATGGAACAAATTAAAAATATATCAATGGCATATAGAAAAATTAAATTTTCTAAGTGAAAAGTAGAAAATAGATAAATACCTCAACTAACCTGATCAATCATGTCACCAGTAGCAATGATTCATTTGCAAGAACATGCTACCTTTCTTTAAATTAGTAAGGATATTTAGTTTTACTACTTTTCCTTCAAAAGCAAAGCTATCCATTTTTAAAATAAAGTATAGTATGTTAGCAATACTTTCTAGTGCTCTGATTATTAGCTATAATGATAAATTATACCTTTATCCAGAACATCCTTGATGTCAGCGGGGCCCACTGACCAAACTCGGAAAATCAGGAATTTGAGAGGTATTTGGTGGGCTTTAGGTGATCACCCAAAATAGATCCATAGTCCATAGAGTGAGTGCATCAGAGTTACCCCATGGGCTAATATGAAGATCTTCTATTGGAGGCCCAAATATATACTTCAGGAGACAAAGACTATATAGCCCACATACAAGTCTCAGCCCAAACATTAGTGGGTTTTCAAAATGTTTTGGGATAATCCCATCCCACAATATCATATGTGATATGTACTTCCCCAATTTCAGAGTTGTGATAATTTGCTTCCCTAAAGTTAATGCTTCTTTATTCACAACTCAAATATACTCAAAAGAAGGTTTCATTCTGGTAAATTTATTATACTCCCCAACCAAAACAATTACCAACTCCTGCCAAATTCTTCAATAAAATATATGCACAATAATTGGATACTTGTATAGGCCTATTAGCATAGTGCTCTTTCCAAAATAGCTCGATCAGGCTCTGAATTTAGCCCAATTAGCCCATCTCTACTTCTAAGCCTGAATTAGCCGACAGTATTCAGTTATCCATCAATCCAGTCCCTGATATGTAGAAAAATGAGGACATTTGATTGATCAAATAAGGAAATGTCAAGGTCAATGTTTTATTTCTTGTACATAAAATAACCTAGATGTCATAACAATTGATGTACAATATGTCAGTTTATAGGGTTTTAGAAGCAAATATAAGGAGAAAGGGGAGGCAGCACAGTTGGTTAGAAAACAGTTCTAAGACTGTTGGTTACTCAAAGGTTGAGAGTTCGATTCCCTTCACGATTTCGTAGCTTCTGCAAAGATTTAAAAAAGAAAAAAGAAAAAAAGGAAATATAAGAAATGCAGGTGGAATTTTCAACCTAATGGTACCAAAATACTGTTCTCCGGAAAACAACGTTAATCTTTTTTAAGATTCAACAATCAGAACTTAAAAAGATTATTCTAACACAGAACACTGGTGAAACATGCAATGTAGTGTAAAACAGATTTATCTATTTATTAAAAATATTGCATACCTGACAAACAATTTCTAAGTACGGTTCTTATTTTGTATGACATGATTCAAGTTGCTAGCTCAACTAAACAGAAGATGAGAAGAATTTTTATTGACTTTTAGTATTTTGTAGCCCGTTAAATTCCTCGCATGGACCGCATATGCTTATGCAGTCGGCAACCGTGCTCAGAATGTAATGCAATCTCTCTCATGTGGTTTTGAATATGCGGCTGCATATGTGGACCGCATATGCTGATATACGAGTCCAAAATTTAATATATATGCCGCGCATATAACCAAAATTTAATATGCGTTATACGGATCCAACCCCAAATCTCAAATTTAATATGCGTTATGCGTCTTTATAATTGTTAAATAAAGAATTTGTTGTTTATGCGGAAAGAAAGTTTATAATTGTGAAGCAGCAAGCATGTTTGATTATTATGCAAAAAATTATTGTATTTTTCACATACAATAAGACACCCTTCATGCTATTTATATTTATGTGAAAATAAATTCAAATACATGGATATGAATATGTATATATATGAATTTTCATTTTAAAATCAGCATATATAAATCAGTATTAAAATCTGCATATGCGGCCGCATACCGCATATGCGGTATGCAGTTGCCTTCCGCATGCATGAACAAAACTGCATTTTAAAACATTGAAGATATGCATAATTACTCAGCCCCGAACTGTATTTTTAATTTCATACATCATTTTATTTTCTCTTGTTGTTGTCGGACACAAAAAAGCTGATATCACTGATTAAATTTTTCTGACAATATTTTTAAATTTTTCTGACAATATTTTTACTTTTAACCTTTTCAAATTAGCTTTCTGGAGCTTACTGGCATCCACAATAAATGGGTTGAAATCATATCTCTGACCGGCTCAAATGATATATCACAAAGACCACTTTGCAAAGTTTATCCTCCTTTTTGAGATTTTATTAGCATTTAAAAAAAATCTACCTGATTTTATATTTACTGGTGCTTCAATTAATGCTGTCATATATCAGGTGGAGCCATGTAGCAGTAGCACCACTCATGTGTCATGACTATGAAATTGGTGTTTTGAAGAGCACTACATAATTTATTTTCTATGGTTTGCAGATTTTTTTTCTAATTTATCATAACTGTCAGTCTGGAGTAGTAAAGAGGTATCAGGTAGTACAGAGTCTTTAATGTGTGCTATTTCGGTCATCATTAGCTTTTCCAATTTTTTTGCTTGCACCATGGAGAATCCTGCTACTGTTTAATTAGCTAAACAGCATCTCTTCAGAGATGAAGTACAGTGTTAGAAAGTACTGAGAGTCTGAGACCAGTAATAGTAACACTGCGTCGATCTTCCATTTTGACATGATATTTAAGAACCCTTGGCATTTCAAAAGTATGAGATCCTGTGAGTAGAATTAAAACAATCTGTAAGCGAAGGCTGGGTGTGCGACAGTGTGGGACAAAAATTTAGGATGAAAAATAATTTTATAACCATCCATTTGTAAATGAAGTATTTTTTTTCTATAACATTTTATGTAAAATAATAGTTTTAGAGGCATATACAAAATTTTTTGTACAATGAAGCAGTACTTCATAATTGACATTCAAGAATAATTTTGCAAATTTTATTTTCAAAAGTATAGTTAGATGTATGTTTTAAAAGTATTTTGAGCATGAATTTAGACTTGCTGAAGTATCTCAAAGTTTGACTTTGGGTCTAGACGGTATGATTAGAATCTGCATGAATATTAAAGGGCCCCATAAATTCTACCTCAGGCCGGATTGATTCTAATTTTGATCGGACAGTTCGGATTGAAATTCAAATTTTGAGTTACTTTAGGGAATCCGGTTCCGGACCCCTCAAACAGAGGTGTAAACGGATCAGATATTATCCGGATCCGAATCCGGAAAATGATGAATTGATACGGATTCGGATGCGGATAATTTTTGAACTATGGGGATACGGATCCGGATAATTATCCGCATCCGACTTTTCTCTTTAATCGGATCATCCGAATTCATCCGCAAAATTTAAACGGTATCAAGCTGTATGGGCCTGGGCCGACTCAATTACTTCACAGCTTTGAAGAGCTCCCGACTTCCTAATATATAAATGCTTGTCATTTTATTTGTGGTAGACTTGTGAGTTGTGAGACTAAACTAAGCAGTATCCGGATTCGGATCTTTTCTTTTATTCTTTTGCTTTATTTTTCCTCTTTTTCTTTATACTTTATGAATAGTATCACAATTTTTGGAAGACAGTACGCCAGTGCTTCAATAAAAAATGATTCATTGAAAAATTGACGCAAATGTGTCATGATTCTTTTCTATCAGGCAATGTATTATGATTCATTTTTTTGCGTCAATTTTTTTTTGGAGTCAGTACATCAATGAAACTTAATTTATAAATAAAAATATTATATTTAGATATTATTTATTTATTTATAAGAATATACATATGTAATTTATTTTTAATTATCCGGATTATATTCGTAACCGTATTTGTATTCGGATTATATTTCGATTCTACTTAGGAGAAATTTATTTGATTTGAGCTATGCGGTAGAAAGTTGATCATACGACTGACGTCAATTATTATATATTTGATGCCATCGTTTTTATAGCGATGGATGTGAACTTGTGAAGTCATGATAGTCATCAAAGTACTATTTATGAATTATTATCTATCTAATCATGTAGCATGTATCACTGGAAAAAGCCCTTGTGCCTTGCTTATCAACTGTTGGTGCTTCTCCTTTTTTTGGTGCATGTTTTCTTAATCCAAAGTGCACGCTTTGTGAGCCAAGGATTCTAAACAGCCCATGTGTTTGTCACTCTTTGCATCTGTGCATTACATTTGGTTGGTTCTGCTGGAATGGAGGTACATCGCCAGTGGGTCAAGTTTGGTGTCAGATCAAAAGTGGATATTGTTGATTTCTACTAAAAAAAACAGAGAGATTGAATTGTTAATCATAATTAAGGTGTCACATGATTTAGAGACATTCTGGAATCAAACAGAATTAATTCGGCATGTAATGTGCTGAGAACACAAAGAACAAAATAGATTTAAGTTTTTTTTTTTTTACAAAATAAAAAAGAATATATAAATTTAGGAAGCTGATATGAGTACTCGCACTCCAGTATCTGCATTGTATCCGCACTTTAGCTACCACAACTACTTGGGGGACCGCAAAAACTGCAACGCTGAATTTTTTTTCCTAAAGTATATATACCTATGCACGGAAGTATGTATATTTATGCACGAAAATATTTATACCTATGAGGTGAATAATTTTTACGTAAATAATTGTCTCCCCAATCAAATATCTCAAAACATACCCGCATCATAAAAACTTGTGGGGACCACTCAAACTACATGGAGGACCATATACATTTTTAGAGGTGGTTTGTTTTTCTCTGTTCAATCTCATCCATATTTTTGACGATCTGTGAGGAATTTTGTGAATCTAAAATCATAAACGTATTCTATACAATTTGCTCTTTCAAATAAAATACATAATGACATACTTTTGGATTCGTCGTCACGTAAATATTTATACCTCATCGTGTAAGTATTTATACCTATATTTGCAATATTTTTTTTTACATATGACACTGGATTAAATCTAAAAGTATTAATATCAAGTATTGCAAGTATTTATACAATTAAACCTATGCACTGAAATATTTATACTTATGAGATCAACTATTTTTGTTAGAAGAAGGTTGACACAGGGACGATTAGAAAAGGTTGATGCTGGATATGGGGTCCCTACTACTTCATTAGAGGAATGTTGACGCAGAGACGATTGGGAGACTGAAAAAGAGAATGATCATATCAAGTTACGTATGCAAGTATTAATATCTTATTTTGCATGTATCAATATCTTATGTTTTAAGTACTTATAACTATAAAGATTGACTCGGAGACAAGCACAGAGACTGGAAAAGAGAGTCATATAATTAGTGGGAATCATAGTACAACATTCTTTTATTGTTGTTGCAGGTATGATGCAGATACTAAAATGGTGTATTGAAATAATTTTTTTTTATGGTGGCTACTAGCAAATAGAAGACAAAGAGAACGTTACAAAATTAGCAGATAATAAATGATTACAAGAGAGAATAAAATAAAACAAAAGATAAGCAATTGACAGTACTTCTTTTTCCAAATGCAAACCCTTTCTTGTTGTGTTCCCTGTCACAGTCAAATGCTGATTTTTTTTTCTGTTTTGAAAAAAAAACATGAAAATTAGTATTTGATAATTGAAATTAAAGAAATTATAAAGAAGAAAGACTGGACTTTAAATGTCCCGCTAGAAAAATAGTGATTATTTACTTATTAAAAAAAACTAAATTTTTTTTCGAAAAATATAAAATTTAGTCTCCAAACACATTTTAATATGAAGATCATGATTTTTGCTCAAAATAAACAGAGGTTTTAATTCCATATTACAATTGCCCAACTCAAGTGATGATTAGTACATGCATGATTGCAAAGCATATGGCCGCCTTTAAAAGTTTAGACAGTCCTTACTTTAATTTTATTTTTTCAATTTCAATTCTCGAATACTAATTTTAATTTTTTTTCTCAATTATAAAAATGTCCCCAACAACTCATATATATAAATGTCAGAAACTAAAAAAAAAAAAAACATTGTTGAAAATTATAACAACACATCTGCGGGCAAAAAGAATCGTAGGACTAGGACACATGGAAGCGAACCTTTGCCGCGTCTCTACGGAGAGAACAATTTAATTCCTACGAGAGATATATATATCTAAAAAAATAAAATTTACAAATAATAGAATCCTTATTTTACAAAAAGTTATTTCCAAAAAAAAAAGAAAAACAAAGAAGACTTATAGTAGTCATTTCTTAACCCCATGTTTGGTTGTGGCCTCGTTATTCCACCAAATAAGTATTAATTGAGCCGGATTAAGATGACATAAGCCGATTTTTAGGCCGGCCTAAATTAAACCACTTCACATGGTGGTTTAATTTTATTGCACGTCATGGCCTAACTCGAATGATTATAATAATATATTATTAGTATATAAAAAGTATAATATTATTAATAATTATTATAATAATATTATAATATATTATATTTATTATTAATATATTAATATTATATAATTAGTATCTTATTAAATAATAAGAGTAGGGTTAAAAAGCACTATTGGTTTTGTACTCCAATCATGCTCCACATTCTTATTTTCATTTTCAAAGTTCGAACAGTCAATTCGAACCGTTCACCATGATCTTTGTATTAAAATGTGCTTAGAGATCAAATTATATATTTTTTGAAATTTTTTAACTAATTTTTTAGATAGGTACAAAATCACTGTTTTCAGAAGATTTTGGACCATCCAAAACGGTGATTTTGTATCTATCTAAAAAAATAGTAAAAAAATTTCAAAAAATATAAAATTTTGTCTCCAAGCACATTTTAATATGAAGATCATATTGAGAGGTTTGGATCAATTGTTCGAACTTTGATAACGGAGAAAAAGACGTGGAGCATAATTGGAGCACAAAACCAATGGTGCATTTTAACCCTACTCTATTAATAATTAACTAACTTAGACTTCCAAAACTTTAATCCTCCACCAACTCTGACCAAACAAAAAGTACCTTAAAACATGATCTAACTTTAGACATCAACCAAATATAAATAATTTATATCAGCCTAAGTTAGAATAATTAATTTAGACCTCCTTAGCTTTAGTCCATAACCAGAATAGTTATCGTGTACCGTGCTATGCGTTGCTAGGCAAGTTACTAGTGGAAATAGAAAGGAAGAATTTGATAAAAATAACATAAGAGAGGAGATTGTTTCAAAACATACTACAACCAAGTGTGTTTGGCAAATCATAAAATAATATTAAAAGATTAGTTCACAATTTTGGAAGTGTCACGAGAAGCTATTTAGTATTGAGTGTGTTTGACAATAAAAAATAGAATAGCACTGGGATGGATATAATTTTCTCTATTCTATTCCTATATTTCTCTGAAACAACAAAAGGTATATTTCTGAATCACATTCATGCGTTCAATGAAATCATTAGGATGAAATAGCATCCTTATACAAAATAATGCTAGAAGAGACCATCATATTTTAAGAAGAGTGTTAATTATCGCTCATCAGAAAATTTCGTCTATTCCTCATCAATATAGTATTCACTTTTTTCACATTAAATTTCTTATGTGGTTCAACATTTTGATGTACAAGTTTTATCATTTTTCATGCATCAATCAACAACGTGCCAGTACACTAGATTATTTTCGCTGAACGAGAGAATTTTTTTTTAAAGGCTTGACAGCTGAATGAGAGAAATCATTCTCTCTTTTTAATCGGCTAGGTAAAAAATAATATTTAGAATAAACTTACTCCGCACTATACCAACTACATAAATTTTTAAGTTAAAATTTCGAAAGTAAAAATAAAATCTATGAAAAGATGGATCCCTTTTTCTTTGTTTATTTCTTCCGGTACAAATAAAAAACTAACTAAAATGAAATTAAAAGAAGTTCAACTATCAATAATTCGGTCCACTTATAATTTTCCACGTGTCTATTATTTCATTCAATTTTATTTTATTCGGCTATAAATATTCACGCATCACAAATTCACAATTGCATCGCTATAGAAAATCTCAACTCTCTACTGACTGTCAAGTGTCCTTTGCTCTTTGCTGATTGAGAACCATCAAGAATCTTACAACTAATAACTCTCTGTCCCAAAAGAGGAGGGTTCAAATGCCTTCATTTTTCATGCCTCCACCATGCCTCCACTTTTAAAAACTTTAATAACTCAAAATTTAAAACTCAAAAGTCAAAATAAAACCGTTGGATATGATCTACATTATTTTATCAATGTGCTCATAAAAAATTATCACATTTTGATTTTGTTTTTATGTGAATCAATAAGTTGAAAAATTAACGTCTAGAAATTATTCACATTAGTGCGTTTTTTACAAGCTCTTGATGACAACCAAAACAAAATTAAAATGTCATAATTTTTTACACGTGCATAGATAAAATGATTTAGATCATATCCAACGGTTTTATTTTAAGTTTTAAATTTTGAGTTATTAAAGTTTTCAAAAATGGAGGCATGGTGGAGGCATGAAAAATGGAGGCATTTGAACCCTCCTCGTCCCAAAATCCAGTAAACACATCAAACAAATCCCTCTGTTACACTTTAATCAGCATTTTGGTAGTTGATCGGTACAAAATCAAATCTATCCACCAAAATAAATTAATTAACTATTCTAGTTTAAGCTCCTTTGGCTTGGGGGTCTCCATGTGACTCGCTTGTAAGTTGTAACAGGCCATGTGTTGGGGGGGTGAAGAAAGTTTTTCTCTTTCATTCTTTTGGTATAAAAGTAAATTGAAAAAGCCAAAAGTTTTTGGGTGGTTTTAGAAATGCATACTTTACCGTGACTGCTAAAAGCCTCTGGAGGATTAAAAGAAAAAAGAAAAAAGAAAAAAAAGCTACATAGGCCGAATCTATGCGGTGATTCTCTGCCCCTGATCATCAGTTTTTTTTATTGATTTCTTTGAAGATTTTGTTTAAGTGGCTTTACCAGTTGCACATATTCATTATCAATAGGGGAAAAAAAAATGAGCATTTGGGTTAATATTGTTCGTACTGGTTCATCAAGCGAGCAAGAATATATATAAGATGGCAATATATTGGATTGTATTCCCAAATTAATAGCAATAATTGATGCTTTGTCGATAAATAAGTGATAAATTCTCAACATTCGGGCATACTTGAGATGCCACAGGTACGAAGTTGGTATCAACTGATGTAAAATCTCCCCAGTTTCAGGTACAAACCAACTCAGAAGATGTTGTCTTTGTCCACTAGATCAAAAAATAAGCCATGACGAATCTGCAATAAGCGATGCGTCGTGATTTCACGATGGGCGAATCTGCAGTAACCACCTATGAGACCTTATCACAAATTTTATGTGATCTAATAATATTAAACTTCATCAGAATAAAAAATGGAAAATAAATTATGATGAGTTAAAAAAGGATTAATTAAATATTAACGCAGATTAATGAATTGGTAACGAACAACGAACAAAAAACTGAAAGCATTTCGCCAGAATATTTGATTGATGATAACCACTATTATTTTCTATATAGCAATTTGCAAATAAGAAAAAGAAAATCAATTATAGTTCCAATTTAAAGGCCCTATATAAAATAATACAGAAAAAGACAAGCAGAAAGCATTGATTCGTTAAAGTAAGTTGTTAAACAAAAAAAAAATTCTCTTAACATGCTTTTCTTCGTGATTAAGCGATGACCTTCACCTTCCCTCGTTACCTGACCTGATGGTGGCTGATACCTGTAGGTTGGATACTAGGATTTTTGTTCCTTTTTATTCAATGCTGCTTTTCTTCCCTAAATAGCTTGGCCCGGCTATGCAAATCTGACTCGTTTAACTTGACTAAATGGTTCGCCTTGATGTTCTCCTGAAAGGTCCACAATAAATACCCTTTAGAAAACAGTGGAGGTGTACCAGTAATCAGGTAAAGATTTAACAAAGTAATTTTGACATCATGCAACTCATGAACTATATATAAAATTATAAAATTAAAATAGCGTTGCATATTGTTCGTGCAGTGTATGAAGCCAGAAGTGCTCGATTAAAAATTTACCCCAATAGTCTGCTAAGTCTGATCAATCCAAATTAAAAAAAAAATAGTCATATTTTATTATATTGATTGGATTCAAATTAAAAGAATTAATTAACTTGCCTATAAATATTATTTTTGATTTTTTTTTCTAGTAAAGGTTGGAGATCAAAGCACCCAATTATTTAATACCCCTCTTTATTAAATTTTAAAAAATAATTATATTGATTAGATACGAATTAAAAAAAATGATTAACTTGCCTATAAATATTATTTGTGATTTTTTTTAGTAAAGGTTGGAGGTCAAGCCATTCAACTATTTAATATCCCTTATTTATTACAACAAATAATTTTTCTCATTCAGGTTTCAAACCCATGACCTCATGCATAGAGATCATGTGCCTTTGTTACTAGACCAAAAACTAGTTTTCAATATTTGTGAATTTTAAGAAAACCAATCTTTGAATTTTGTATAACTCGCAAAATATAATTTAATCTAGATCGTACCATAATTCTAAAGAGCTCTAAATATATATTGTGCTAAAGTCGATGTTATTAAACATGAATTATGTAAGTCATCTAGTTTATTTATATTTGATTTTGCTTAAATTAACTAACTTATTTTTATGTTCATAGTTGTAACAACAATGTTACCAAATGAATAATGTCTTCATTATCAATTAGAATATATTAATACTACTATATATATTGCATGAATAATAATATTTTTTTAAATTGTTAAGAACTTTATATACGTGATTGATTTTTTTTTTAATAAGAGAGTTGAAACTCAAGTCACTCAACACTCATTTGCCATTTCAAACTCATAATATTACAACACAATATTTTTCTCATTTAGATTTCAAAATCATAACCTTCCACATCAGAAAACATGTGTCTTTGTCACTATATCAAATATTAGTTCTTTAAGACATTGTTTGTTAGTATCATAGTATGTTAATTGTTTGTTTACTTTAAATTTTAGTTAGCTATTATGTTATATATGATATTTTTAGTGAAATTTATGAACTTCACATGACCCCACCACCTACATAATTGTAAAGTTTTAAGAGATTTTGAGTATTGTCAATGGTGTATTATAATTTGACTATTATAATTTTATGGATCGGGTTAAATATATAAACAAAAATAAATACAAACATTCATTTAATGCAGCTCATCTGATTTACCTTGAAGTACAGTATATTTATGAGCAAGTAACACGTAATACGGAGTGTCAATAACAATAGATAGATTGACGTGACCAGGGAAATAGGTAAGTCAACCTCTTGGGGCACGCTTGTGCATATGAACCACACAGATACTCTAAAAAAATGCGCAAAAAGATTCCAAAGATGCATAGCTAAGCTAAGTATCTAACGTTAGGCAGTAGTAGTGGTCTGCTAAGGGGTACCTCGGGCAGGGCAGGGTAGTGCCCGAGGCGGGCAGCGGGTAGGCGGGTACAGGGGTAGGCGGGTAGGCGGGTACAACGGGCACGGGTAAGCGGGTTTTTTTTTTAAAAACTCCGTCCTGCCCGTCTCAAACCCGTGCCCGTTGCGGGTAGACGGGTACAACGGGCACGGGTACAGCGGGCACGGGCAGGACGGGCACAGGTATTTTTTTTTTTGCTGTTAATCTGGACCGTTATTTTTAACTTGGAACGAATCTCAAAGCCAAATAATACTGCTCCCTGCGTTAGGAGAGGATATTGGAGAGGATCTTTTACACATATTTTTTTTTTGAAAAACCCCAGGCAGTGGCTGCCAGGTTAGATCTTTTACACATATTGGAGAGGATCTTGTTGCCTCGTAAAGTGAAGGGAATCTTTCAACAATTAATGCAGAGGATAGGACATACTAGGCCCCTGCGGCCCTGCGCTATGCTACACCCAATAGGCACCGTACACGTCGAAAGTGAAGGGAATCTTTACAATTACTTGATCTGCACCGTTCTTTTTAAATTGGCACGAATCTCAAAGGACACGGGTACGCGGGTGCGGGTACGCCCGTGGCGGGTGCGGGCAGACGGGCAGCAGGCACGGGTCTGCCGGGTACGGGTACACCCGGGTTTGGCACCAAAACAGGCCACCCTGCCCATTTCAAGCCCGTACCCGCATACCCGTTTACCCGTCTATACCCGGGCACGGGTAAGGGTACCCCGGGCACCGGGCACGGGCGGACCGGGTTCGGGCAGCCCGCGGCGGGCAGTGTCAAACCACTAGGCAGTAGGCACAAGCGTTGGATTCCTCTGTCTTTCGACATCTGTGCTTACTTGCTTAGCGCGCATTTACGGGGATTTTTTTTAAAAACCATAATTAAAATAATTAAATTTACCTAAACGACATGATTGCTCAAAGAATTACAAAAACCATCAATACCGATATGCCAATTCGGTCCGATCGAATTTTTTTCTCCGGACCGAATTGGCATTTCGGTCCCCCTCTTTTTCACAACAAATCAAGGTTTTTCATGTGGCCGACCGTGTGTCCAGAGGTTTTTCATTTCGGTCCCCCTCTTTTGCATCCGGTTTGAATTGTGAATTCATCAACTTTCTTTTTATATGAATCTTTATCAAACATATGTTATGGTCGTAATATACAATCAATAATGAAAATTTTATTTATTATTTTATTAAATGGTAATTTTTCACCGATAACTCTAGAAATTTATTCACCGATAACCCTAAAGTTATTTTTATTACAAAGAATTATATTATAAAAACTTATCAATAATTTAATCTTATTCCTCATGAAATACCATTTCCATTTATAATTGTCAATTAACAAATATATTTTGTTTAAATCGTATCAATGATATTCGGATTTTATACTTAAATATAGACATGTTTGTTGCTAAACTAATTTTTATTAAGTACAAAATTATCATTGATACGATTTAAACAAAATTATCATTGACAATTATAAATGGAAATGGTATTTCACGAGGAATAGGATTAAATTATTGATAAGTTTTTATAATATAATTCTTTGTAATAAAAATAACTTTAGGGTTATCGGTGAATAAATTTCTAGAGTTATCGGTGAAAAATTACCATTCAATAAAATAATAAATTCTGTGCATTTCAAGCCGCATATTTCATGAGGAATAGGACATATAATTTAGCATATTTTAAAATTGTATTTCCGGACCGAATTGGCATCTCGGTCCGGCCAAAATTTTCCTCCGGACCGAAATGCCAATACGGTCCGGAAATTTGTTGGATTTTATGTGGCGTGGGCTGCGCAATAGCTAAAATGAGGGGGGACCGAAATGCCAATTCGGTCCGGAGAAAAAAATTCGATCGGACCGAATTGACATTTCGGTATTGATGGTTTTTGTAAATCTTTGAGCAATCATGTCGTTTAGGTAAATTTAATTATTTTAATTATGGTTTTCAAAAAAAATTCCATTTACGAGGGACACTTATCCGACAAAATTTTGCTGTTCTAAGTTTTTTTTTTATTAAAACTTGGTAGTGACGCTGTTCTAAGTTATAATAGACAATTCAACGCCTATGCGTAGCAGTAGCACTGAATTAAGGATTTTTTTTAAAAACCATAATTAAAATAATTAAATTTAAATAAACGACATGATTGCTCCCAGATTTACAAAAACCATCAATACCGAGATGCGAATTCGGTCCGAACGAATTTTTTTACTCCGGACCGAATTGGCATTTCGGTCCCCCTCATTTTCAACTGTTACGCAGCCGACGCCACATAAAATCCAACAAATAGTCCGGACCGAATTGGCATTTCGGTCCGAGGAGAGATAGGAAATTTTTGAACAGATTAATTCTCCATGGACATGGTTTAGTTATTAAATGTGAACTGTAAGTCGAACTGACCGACATCCTTTCTCTTGTCTTGTGCAAATTAAAACATTTGGTTCATACATTTATTGATGTAGTAAGGTCGTGGCGAAACAACGTCCTCATAAATCAAAAGTATCAAGAGCACTTCTAATTTTAACATTAGAACAAAAATTATTTACCAAATCAATAATATAACAATTTTTATATTAATTTTAAATGGTTTTCATTTTTATAATTTGAATTTTTCATACGTGACAAAAATAATTAATTTTGGAATTAATAAAAAGATCATTTTTTTACAATTTTGAGATAGAGATACTCATATTAGTTGTAAAGCAAATGTAAAAGTCTATGGAAACAGAGCAAAGTCAGACTTTCATGGGGATAAATATAGAGATTAGCCGGAGGAGGGGATGCCAACTACCTCTATGATTTCAAAATTTTCATTATATATATTGAAATTTGATTGAATTATTTTTTTTACTTTTTATATAATTCAGCTTCAGGTCTCTCATAAATATCAAATATTTATTTGTAGTCCAGTAGTTAGAGATCTATTTTACAAGTGTGGAGACTTGAGTTCCAATTCCACCTTCCACATATTCCATATTAAATTTCAGCCCTACCTATCAAGATTTTCTAATTTCACACCTGAACTTTCAAATATGAAAGTCAAATGTGAATCAAGATCAATTATATAAAATTTTTATGTTACAAATAGAAGTCAATTTTACAGTACCCATAACATATTTTTGGTTGTACTCAATCCGCCCATAACATATTTTTGGTTGTACTCAATCCGCCCTTGTATGAAAACTTTAAGATAAATTGCTATAGTAAGATTGCTAAATTATTAAGTGTTTCACATTTCTACAATTGAAATCGTAAGTGCCACGTCAACAATTTTTGAATTAATGTGGCTTTAAAACAACTCAAATTATATTTATAATATTATAATAATATTATTTACTGAATTCTTAACGGATTAATTCGGATCTTGCGAGATCGAAATGCCGATCTAACCAGTAAATAAGGTGGATCTTTTTTCAAAATTAATATACACAAATTCAGTAAGTTATTTGATATATCTTAGAGATAGTGAAATAGAGTGTTTTGAAGCTTTTGAAGTCTCAAAAATTTATCGAATTGACTTCAAACGACGAATCTAAACCGTTAAAACAAACTTACTTTACGAGTGATTAGCTTACATATCAATTTATATATTTTTAAAATTAATTTATTATAAATTTAAGCAGTAAAAAAAAGATTTATAAGTTAATTTTAATGCGTTAATTTTATTATTTTTTTAATGCTTGATTTTATATTAAAGTAATTCGAAAATTTATAAATTAGACATGTAAACGCATCACATTTAAAGTAAATTGATTTCAAACAATTTAAATTGATGTATCAATTAACAAATTATGAATATTAATTACAAATTTAAATTGATGTATCAATTATCAAATTATGAGTATTAATATTTATTGATATATTGCCAGCTCTAGATCTTTGAGCCCCGCCTAATAAAGCTTGTCCTGTTGCATGATCCCAACCCAACTCAAGCCTAACAGAGGCGATTGTACTATAATTCCATACATAGACTCCATCCAAAACACACTGCAATAGGCGGAGCTATCCTGGGGCGGAGCCATCTAGAGGTGCTACTTTTATCCGATTACTCGGATTCGGTCCGGAACCGACCCGGATCTGAACTGAAACCGACCCGGATCCGATTAATTTGAATAGGATATGGTTTAAAAAAAATAACCGGTTAAATTATGGGTACGGTTACAAAATTAATAATTTAATATCCAACCTGCATCCGAACCGGAACCGATACTGTAATGGATAGGATATGGGTTTTATTTAGTTATCCGACCCATAACCGAACCCGACCCGATATCCGTATAAATACCCGATAAAATGATAATACCATTTCTTTATAATCATTTAATATAAACACATATATTAATAACTATGAAAAGACAATCATTTGTCGTATTTTTTAATTTCTTGAATGAAATTTATTGTTTTTTTCTCACAGATTGTTGAAATCAAATGTCATGTTCACCTTTTGCCTATCGAAACTAATTATTGCTTTCTTGATCTCTTTATCTATCATGTATCTACATTTCTGCACGGATTATTGAAATTTATTTCTCTCTGCGCTGATTGAAACAAATTGATATTAATATTTTATTCCTGAATTTTTGGAACCATATAATAAAATCACCATATCCAATATTTTACTTTCTAAAATTATCTCACCTTCAATATTTTGGAGCAGATTTAATTTATATTATAATGATATATTATGTGAAATGTTTAAGAAATTATAATTATATTTAAACGTAAAGTGTTTCTCAAATGCTTGTGAGTTGCGACATGTACCCGCTTCGGATCCGGACCCGATAATCCATAAACAAGTTATGGGTATATATCTACCCGGAACCGAAAGACTGAACCCGAAATATCTACGGGTAGATAGGTATCCGGATCCGGACCCGATCCAATTGGAAACAAATAAGTATATGGATCAAAATTGGACCCGAACACTTTTAAGACACGGTCCAAATATAATAGTATCCAGACCCTACTCGACCCGATAGCACCTCTAAGCATAAGGACTTAAAAGATAGGACTGAAAACGGATATGGATAATCCGCTCCGAATCCGGATTAAACGGATTCAGATTATCCCGAATATTTATTGTATACCGTAAATTAATTCCGAATTCGGATAAATCTTGAGTTCCCTGTTCCCGGATTCGGAATCGGATATTGAAACGGAGCGGATATCCGTTGTATCCGAATACATTTATGTCGAAAAACCCAGTCCACTACGGAACTCGCTAGTTATTCTCTCTCCTCTATCTTAAGAAAAGTGACGTGAAGAGTATTTAATTATTTTTAGAAAAGAGCGCATGTAACTTTCTCCGATATTTTTATTAAAACCCCCAAAAAAAACAAATTATCAAATCTGCTCCCACCCCAAACTTATTTTTATTTCTACTCTAACCGCCCGTGGGCTGGGCGGTCCTATTTCCCCACCTGACCGCCTAGCAGCCGGGCGGTCCACTTTTCAAACCAGACCGCCTAGGGGCCGGGCGGTCCACTTTTCAAACCTGACCGCCCAGGGGCTGGGCGGTCCACTATTAATTTTTTTTTTATAAGCGGTCCGCCCCCCAGCAGACCGTTCTCTTCTCCCTTTCTTCTCTGCCTCCAGCCCAGCCGCCCCGCCGCCCGCGTCGCCACCCGAAACCACACCCCAGCCGAACCCCACTCCTTTCTCTCTCTCTCTCCCTCTCTCCCTCTCTTCATCTCTCCCTCTCTCTCCCTCTCTTCCTCTATCTCTCTCTCTTCCTCTCTCTCTCTCTCCCTCTCTTCCTCTCTCTCTCTTCAAATCTGCCATTCTCTCTCTCTCTTCCTCTCCCTCTTCCTCTCTCTCTCACCCGAACTCTAATTTTCGGCCATTTCGGCGACAATCCGATTATTTTCGGGTAAGTTTTTAAATAATTTTTTGAATTTATATTTTGTATCTTGTATTGGCATTGGAACGATTAGTAGAATTGAATTGTTAATTATCTTGTGCGGGTTGTTGATTTTCCCGACACGATTGAATTGTTCAAAATTAGGGTTTCCAAAATTAGGGTTTGTAGTTTAGGGGTTTAGGGTTGACAAAACTGAAGTTTATAAATTAGGGTTGAATTGTCAATTATCGTGTGCGGGTTGTTGATTTTCCCGTCGCGATTTAATTGTTAAATTAGGGTTGAATTGTTAAATTAGAGTTTATGATTGAATTGTTTAAATTAGGGTTGAATTGTTAAATTAGGATTTAGGGTTGAATTGTTTAAATTATGTTGAATTGTTAAATTAGGGTTGAATTGTTAAATTAGGGTTTAGTGTTGAATTGTTAATTTAGGGTTTAGGGTTGAATTGTTTAAATTAGTTTGAATTGTTAAATTAGGGTTTAGTGTTGAATTGTTAATTTAGGGTTTAGGGTTGAATTGTTTAAATTAGTTTGAATTGTTAAATTAGGGTTGAATTGTTAAATTAGGGTTTAGTGTTGAATTGTTAATTTAGGGTTTAGGGGTTAAATTAGGGTTTATGGTTGAATTGTTAGATAAGGGTTGAATTGTTAAATTAGGGTTTAGGGTTGACAGAATTGGAGTTTATAAGTTAGGGTTTATAAATCAGGATTTATAAGATAGAATCTTCTGTTTATTGAAATGTAGTATGGTCAGAACTAGACGGGGACGTGCATGGGATGCCCCTCTGGAGACGGGGGAGAGTTCACATGATCACGATGCAGAGGCATCCGGTGCAGCGGCATCCGGTGCAGCCAGTGCAGAGGCATCCGGTGCAGAGACGTCCGGTGCAGATGCTCCCTTTGGAGATTATCCCCCTCACCATCCTGACACATTTAGTCCTCTTCTGTAGACCCCACATGTCAGGCACCGTGTCTCACTTGCATCTATGGAGGTACGTTGGTTTTGTATTCCTAATTTAAATAGCATTATTTAATTAGACGTTTATATTGAAATAATTGTAAAATGCAGGACACGACGAAGATGACAGTGAGGCATCGCACCCCCGAGATACGATACGTCCGTCACCCGTTGATGGAGCAGTGCATCCTTCATCTCGGGTTGTATCAGTTGGCCACCATGCCTCACTGTGATATTGATCAGGCCCTCGTTTGCGGTCTAGTGGAGAGATGACGACCGGAGACGCATACATTTCACCTTCCGGTTGGGGAGATGACAGTCACACTAGGTGATGTCAGCGCCTTGTGGGGTTTACGGATAGACGACGACCCCATCGGTGGTGTCTCAGACCATCCAGACCTGATGCACATGATACCGGAGCTGTTGGGGGCCGCTCCGTCGGACTTGCAAAAGAAGAAGAAGAAGAAGAAGAAAGGAGAAGAGGAGGAGGAGTACCGGTATTCACAGTACTGCATCAGTCTTGCGGCGCTCCGCAGTTACTTCCACCAGCGTAGGATCACCCCCGAGACACGTGACGAGCAGGCCGTTCTGAGGTAATCACAAACAGTTGCAAATTAAAATATGTTATGGATTCAACAAAAAATGTAGTTATTTATGACTCTAATTTATATTGCAGGTACGTGAGGGCGTTTGTTATGGATTTATGTGGCAACGTCATGTTTGTCGATTCCAGCGGTGACGCAGTCCCGATTATGTTCCTCTCTCTGCTGAGGGACATTCAGCGGCCGTCGAAGTGGAATTGGGGTGGAGTCGTGCTCGCCCACTTATACCGAGGCTTGTGTCATGCTTGTCTGGTAAGTTTGTACAAATATTTTAATTTTTTTATTATATATATTAGGGTTCCATATTTACCAGAAATGCATCGCATGTCCAAAATTTAGGCGACGAACAAGCAGATTGCCGGACCGCTTCTTCTACTCCAGCAGTGGTCCTGGTCACATATACCGGTGTGTCGGCCTGTTCCTCCAGCTCAGGCGGGGTTATGGATGAGAGATGACCCCGAGAGACGTCCGGGGTACGGTGTCATATGGGGTACTCCCCACACATACTAGGACACGGGCAGGGAGAGGACTGTGGGGATTTCGTATGTCCGAGGCCAGCTCCAGATGCTTCACGAGGCGAGCATCACCTGGTACCCCTATCGTCTGTTCTACGATCGGGGCCTTCTGTGCCCGCTGACATTAGAGCAGAGACCTCTCTCGTTTTATCGGGGGCCGTGCGTATGCTTCTGGATAGTTGAGTATCACTATCCTGATCGAGTGCCCCGTCAGTTTGGCTTGAATGCCTATGTCCTTGATTTTCCAGAGTTGGGCGAGCAGCAGACCACCCAGCTGCACAGGTAACTACCCACTGCCTTATTGTTTCCCTATTTTATTACTTGTTCAGCCATACACGTTACTAATTAATTTATATTGCAGCACTAAACACAACAAGCCCAAAGTCGACTGGAGCACGCGTTTCTGGGAGCATTACCAGCGTGCTGCATCACCCCAGTTTCACTTATGGACCCCGCCTCCAGCTCCAGATGCCCCTATGCCGGTCGGGCCTTGGAGATTGCGATATTTAGTCTGGTACCAGAGATGGGGCATGCCGACGGTTTATCTACAGGGGGACTATGGTGATGCTCTTCGACGGAGACTCACGGGTGAGGGTGACAAATCTAGGACTTACTTGCCTTTCGGCCCGATCCATGCTCGTTCGGTATGTTTAAATGAAACTGACATGCTTAAAAAATTGTAGTTATTTATTCATCTTCTAATAATAATAATGAAAATACATTGTGTGCAGATTTTGACCGCTATTAGAGGAGTGGCACACAGCTTGGTGTGCATGGCGAGAAAAAGTTGGAGAGTGATAGGATGTCAAATGCTCCAACACAGTGCACCGATCGTTGAGGACTCTGGCTGGGACGGGCGCCTCGTTGGTATGTTGCACGATGCCTGGGAGGACATCAATTGGCGCGAGATAAAGGCCCCACCACCAGATCCGGAGCAGCCTAGAGCCCCTATCTACGCTGATGAGATGCCGCCACCTCCTACAGGTAATAATATGTCATACAAATGATCATTATTAAGCGTCTCTTTAAAAGATCATTATTATTAATTTATCTTCATTTCTGCAGATGATGACTCGGGTTGGGCGATCCACCAATGGGTGTTGAACAACAACGCGTGGAACGCGTACTACAACGAGCATGGAGTTCCAGTGCAGCATACCGAGGTAGCAAAAGTTCATTATTTAATTAATTTACTCGTTACTTCTATGTCTTTAATTTAACATTGTTTACATACAGGATGAAGCTGCCGCCGCCGTCGTTTTCTCTTTGGATGACCTAGCTCCAGATGAGGGCGGATGGGAGCCAGCTAGCTCCCACCGAGCGCAGTATATGGAGCCCAGACAGCACGACGGCGAGGCCAGTGGGAGTGGGGCACAGACTGCAGATGGCTTTGCCGCTGCTATATTTGGCACACCGCCTCCGGCCACGTATCCTCCTACTTGGGAGGCCGATCCGTGGGTGTTGCGTACACATGCGGGGATCCATGGGGAGCATGCATTACACCTGGGGGCGGACCCATGGGCGCGTGAGGCCGTACACGATGACATGCAGGTGGATGAGGTTCACCAGAGGCGTCCGCCGTCGCAGAGAGAGCGCCATGCACCTACTAGGTTGGACCTCTCCGGACCTCGCCCTCGTCGTCGCCGTTAGGGTTTTTATATTTTTTTTTAGTTTGATAGATTTCTAGTATTTTAGTTTGGATTATTATATTTCGTGTTTGGACTGTTATGTTTCATTTTTACACTTAACATTTAGATTACCTACTTTTGTTGTTTATACTTACCATTTAGATTACCATTTAGAAACATTTAAACATTAACAAACTTAATATAAAACTAATCAATTATATTTAAACTACACAATTACATAACATATAAAAATAATCGTCAATTACAAAAATATAATCGTCAACAAATAATAAATATATATCATACAATTTAATATAAAACATTCAAATAAATCATTACAACAATTTAATGTAAAACATTCAAACAAATCATTACAACAATTTAATATAAAACATTCAACCAAATCATTACAATAATTTAATATAAAACATTCAAACAAATTAAAACATAAAACCTTAAAAAAAAAATAACAGAGGACCGCCCTGCAGCTGGGCGGTCAGGTATGAGGAGTGGACCACCCAGCTACTGGGCGGTTAGGTTTGGAAACTGAACCGCCCAGTCCACGGGCGGTTAGGGTAGAAATAAAAATAAAGTTGGAGTGGGAGCAGATTTGATAATTTGTTTTTTTTTTCGGGGTATTAATAAAAATATCGGTAACTTTCTTCTTTAACTGTGTACGGAAGGACTCCACGTGGGAGTGAGCTGATGTTGTCAATTTTCTCCCATTTATATATGCTTCAAGTCATGCTTTAATTTCCTTTGTGGGACTAAATTTAAGATCCGGACAGATTAGTTTTCGTTTTTTCTTTGTTTCTTTTCTTTTTGCGTTACTTACAAAAAAATAAGTTTTTGGTTATAATACTTGTATTCTATTATATAAGTGGATTATTCATATACTTAATTATCCGATAATTATTCAAATCCGTATTCGTGAATTATCCGCTCTGTATTCGTATCCATTTATGGTACATTTGATTTTACATTTGACATCCGTTTACTATCCGTATTCGTATTATTTCATTGAAATGTGAATATGGATTTGATATTAGTATTATCCGCTCCGAATTCGCTCGGTTTACACCCCTACTTAAGAAGGATGAATTGATCTCTATTTTTATTTTAATTTTCAAGGTTCTAAGTAGTTATTACTGTGTCATCGCAGAAATGCTACAAAAACAACTATAATTAGCTATTTAGAACTCTATTAAGAAAAAGCGGTTAATAACGCTATAACTTTAAGGTTCAAAAAATCTATAGTACAACTATATCTAGTTATTTAGAACTCTTCATTTTTTTATTTGTAACTTATTTTCTATATAATTTGTAGTAAATTATTACAAATAGTAGTGTAAAATAACTCTCATTCATAACCAATATATATATATATATATATATATATATATATATATATAATTAATGAGGAGGGTTCAAATGCCTTCATTTTTCATGTCTCCACCATGCCTTCATATTTTAAACTTTAATAACTCAAAATTTAAAACTTAAAAGTAAAAATAAAACCGTTGGATATGGTCTACATCATTTATCTATACACGTGTAAAAAATTATGATATTTCAATTTTGTTTTGTTTGTCATCAAGAGCTTGTAAAAAACATACTAATGTGAATAATTTCTAGACGTTGATTTTTCAACTTATTGATTCACATAAAAACAAAATCGAAATGTGATAATTTTTTATAAGCACATAAATAAAATGATATAGATCATATCCAACGGTTTTATTTTGACTTTGAAGTTTTAAATTTTGAGTTATTAAAGTTTTAAAATATGAAGGCATGGTGGAGGCATGAAAAATGGAGGCATTTGAACCCTCCTCATAATTAATTTCTATTTACGTTTGACTCAATCTATGTCAAAATTAAATCTTTCATTGTTGGAGAGGATGAGAAGCGCTCTTGTTCGCATAACACCGGCCACCTACCCCGTACCCACCTCCTGTAAATTGAAATATAAACGTATTATAATATCTATATCCACTAAACACCTCGTTAAGTGCATCCTGACTCAAAAGCCCCCCTTAATATATAAATTTAAGTACCTTTTTTTCTCCATTTCTGTTGCAACTGTTGAACTCTCAGTATTAGTTAAAAGTTGAAACAATAATATATATCCTTCATTAGTCTTTGGCATGATATATCAGGTGGAATGACGATTATTAGCCTTCGTTAATTAATCTCTGCCCGGGATTTGCACTGGTTCAAGTTCATCACGCGTGAGGTTGTTATGGATATAAATTTAGCTATGTAGGTTCAAACATTAGCACTAGCTAGTATAGTGACAAATAAATAGTTCGGGTTAAGTTCGACGGAGTCAAAAATTCGTGATTCGGAAATAATTCGGATATAATTTGGAAATGATTCGGTACCACAAGAAAACAAAAACAAAAACCCAAAAAACATCCAAAAAATCGTGTTTCTTTCGCATTTTATATGCGTTTTATTCGGTGTTCGGTTTGAAAATGTCGAAAAAATGAATTAAACGCGAATAACTCGCGAATTGTGATACTATGCTAGCTAGTATAAAGTAATTTGCCCGTAAAATTATTAATTAATTCAAAAGATACTTATTAGTGGGAAAGGATTTCGTTTGACGGCAATTATCTTTATATATCTTATCCACGTTAAATAATTAAGTCCAAATTTATAAATTAATATTATAGGTATGATATATGTGATATATATATCCTGTTTATAAAAATAATAAAATTTGATGTTTATTTAACTATTTAAAAAATGATTTGACTTGTTAAATGATATAAAAATTAATGGTTGTAGTTATATCACCTAAGGATACTCAAATTGTATAAAATTTAATCATGGAATTATTTATTTGTCAAATAACATATTTAAAATTTTATTTTTTTTCAAAAAAAATAATAATTGCCAAATGTAATCCCTTCTAAGGATGTCAAAGGGTTTCTGCTTAAAAAAAAGATTACAAGTAAATAAAAGCCAATTTTCCTCATTATTTTCTTTTGAAACCATGATTGATGACTCATGACCAACGAGGCAACCACTATCATTAATTATGTTGTAATCAATTTGATTACACAACATTTGTCGGACTTTGGTATGTCTTAATTAATGTTGACTCTAGAACTTCACCTACGATTTAGCCGATATTAATTAATTTGGCAGCAAATAAATTATTTAAATACGCATCTATGTTATGTAAGATATATAAAGATTCAAAGTTTTTATTCACGTTTATTGGTATAAATATATTTGTTAAAAATTAAAATAATGACATAATTCAACAAAAGAAGCTAAAAGGTGTACAAACAGATCAAAATAACCATGAAATTTTTCTTAAGTAAATTATTAACTTAGCTAAATAAGAGTTAAGCACCTGCAAGTTAATTTTTATAAAATATTAAAATAAAGGAAAACCAACATTTTATCTAGTGTCAAAGGCAATGCCCACTGTGTAAAAGATCGAAGGTTCGAAACTCGAATGAAAATCTCATGTGAATATTAAATAGTTGAATGACTTAATTCCAACCTTAAAAAAACAAAATATGTTATTATGTCTATATTTTGTGTTCCTTCTAAAAACTAGTGATATGTACATTTAGTCATTTATGCCTCAATAAATTTGCCTTTCCTTACACTTTATATTTCCCAACGTTATACAAAGGTTTCTTAATTGTGAGATAATAGATTTCCAAGTATATATACAATTTAATTGGAGAAATTTAACTTTAGGTAAACCAAGTTTGTTTGCCAATCTATGCAAATTATATTGATATGAGATTCATCAAGCATTTGCACTATATGTTGCTTATATGTTCTTTATAATTTACGCAAGTAAAAATTTGGTACAAGTTGAAAATCATTTGATTAACGATCAGCTGCTGAGAAAACCAAATCGTTTAATTTTTCAATCCAATCGATGCATGATCAATAAATTTTCAAATTATTAAAATTCAATACACGGAGTATTTAATATATGTGGAGGGTTCCAATGCCTCATGCCTTTCATGCCTCATCATACTTCATGTTCTATATCTTCGTTTTCTAAGTGTAAATTGTCCATCCGAACCGTTCACCATGATATCCATACTAAAATATGGTTGGAGATGAAATTTTATAATTTTTGGAAAATTTTTACTATTTTTTAAGATGGGTAGAAAATCACTGTTTTTTAAACGGTCCAAAAACAGTGATTTTGTACCCATCTTAAAAAATAGTAAAAAATTTCCAAAAAATATAAAATTTCATCCCCAAGCATATTTTAGTTTGAATATCATGTTGAACGGTTCGGATCAAAAATTTAAAATTTGAAAACGAAGATATAACATATGATGTAGATGAGGTATGAAAAACATGAGGCATTGGAACCCTCCTCTTAATATATTTATGATATTTGTTATTTTATTTTGACGACTATTTGGACGGTTGTCATTGTTTACAAGTTTGTTGACAACATAATCGATATGGTTATAAATGTGCCGAGATTTTTAATAATATCCAAAGTTAATTAGAAATTAATATTTATGCCCAGAATAAATGTCCAAACCGGCCATAAAATGGCCGGCTTACTTTTTTTTTTTTTTAGAGATACTATGAAAAGCAAAATAATAAAATCTAACACTGAAAATTTGAATTTTTTGTTTAAATTTTTTGTTAGATTACTTCTTTTGATTTATAATTAGCATATTTGTACTAAAATACACTAGATTACTTGAAATTATGTTGAATTACACTATATTACAATAAATTATGTTTAATTACCCTAAATTACATTAAATTATGCTAAATTACAATAACTTCGCTAATTATGCTGAAATACGATAAATTACGCTAAAGTAGACCGATTTTGTGTCATCTTTCATGAATCATAAAAAATAGTAAAAATTAGTATTCTACAAGTTCATTATGTAACTAATTTACTGAGCTACTTAGATTGAATAATAGAAATGAAATTCTTACTCAGAAACTTCAACTCAAGTTTTGAGGCTCTTCCCTTTGTTTTTTGGCAATTCTGAATTTTGAAAAATGGAAAAGCGGTCACTGACGCATGTGTATTTTTGCAAGCTTTCTGAAAAGTGATTATTTGCTGAAATCGGACACTCAAGCGCCGTTTTATGACCGTTTGAAGTTTCGTCGTCGTTTTTCGCCTTTTCAGTAAAGATATCGTCCCTATTCATATGTAATTTAGCGTAATTTACCGTATTTTAGCGCAATGTAATGTAATTTAGTGTAATTTAACTTAATATAGTGTAATTGAACATAATTTCAGGTAATTTAGCGTATTTTAGTATAAATATGCTAATTATATATGAAAAGAAGTAATCTATCAAATAATTTAAACAAAAAAATTCAAATTTTCAATGTTATATTTCATTATCTTACTCTTCATGTCTCTTAAAAAAAAAGAGTAAGCCGGCCGTTTTATGGCCGGCTTATTGGGAGAGTAAACCGGCTATTTTATGGCCGGATTGGGCATTTTTGGCGAAACCCGGAAATTCTGAGCATAAATATTAATTTCTATTAAACTTTGGATATTAATAAAAATCTCGGTAAAATGTGCTTATAATTGCTGCTCGAAAATGTGCATAAATATTAATTAATCGGAGGAGTGAAGTATCGGATTTTATTCCAATAAATGTCGTTTAATTATTGAAAAGATAATGATTTTGATGGATTACCAAAAGCATATATAAATTAAATCAACTTAACTGTTCTGTCGGTACTATTAACACTACCGTAATTTATATAAACATTAATTATTTGATTTGGACTGTGATCCATATAATTAATGAAACCAATAATGGACTGATTATTATTTGATCCGGTTCTGACGTTCAGTATGCAGGAATATTGGAGACCCCTTTTATTATTATTTTTTATGAGGAGGGTTCCAATGCCTCCATTTTTCATGCCTCCACCATGCCTCCATTTTTAAAACTTTAATAACTCAAAATTTAAAACTTAAAAGTCAAAATAAAACCGTTGGATATGATCTACATCATTTTATCTATGTGCTCATAAAAAATTATCACATTTTGATTTTGTTTTTATGTGAATCAATAAGTTGAAAAATCAACGTCTAGCAATTATCCACATTAGTGCGTTTTTTACAAGCTCTTGATGACAACCAAAACAAAATCAAAATGTCATAACTTTTTACACGTGCATAGATAAAATGATTTAGATCATATCCAACGGTTTTATTTTGATTTTTAAGTTTTAAATTTTGAGTTATTAAAGTTTTTAAAAATGGAGGCATGGTGGAGGCATGAAAAATGGAGGCATTTGAACCCTCCTCATTTTTTATATGAAGTTTGCTACTAATATTTCCAACTTAATTAGTGCCGGTTCAAGAACTATAATGTATATATATATATATAGAGGGGGGTTGGCTAAGATCAAAGTGGTATGACCAAGGTCTTGGTACTACCAATTCGATTTTGCGATTTTCAAAGTTCAAATAGTCAATCTGAAATGCTCAAACGTATTCTCCATATTAAAATGTACTTGGAGACCAAATTTTACATTTTTTGAATTTTTTTACTAATTTTTATGGACTTTTAAAAATCACTGTTTTTCAGATTATTTTTTTTATTATGAAAAACAGTGATTTTCAAAAATCCATACAAAATAGTAAAAAATTCACCATAGTCCAGATCGTCGATTCAAACCATTTTCAAACCATTTTTTTACTATTTTGTATGGATTTTTGAAAATCACTGATTTTCAGATTATTTTTTTTATTATGAAAAACAGTGATTTTCAAAAATCCATACAAAATAGTAAAAAATTCACCATAGTCCAAATCGTTGATCCAAACTATTTTTTTGAATTTTTTTACTATTTATTAAGATGGGTACAAAATTCAATGGTCTGAATATGACTATTTTTTGTAAAATACTTAATAAATAGTGAAAAAAATTAAAAAAATGTAAAATTTGATCTGCAGGCATATTTTATTGTGGAGATCATGTTGAACGGTTTGGATCGACGATTTGGACTTTGAAAATGAAAAAAATGGTTGTTCTAACTTTGTTGTAACTTGATCCCTCCTCATATATATATATATATATATATATATATATATATATATATATATATATAGGAGGGATCAAGTTACAACAAATTTGAGTTACAACAAAAGAAACAACAACTATTTTTTTTATTTTCAAAGTCCAAATCGTCGATCCAACCTGTTCAACATGATCTCCACAATAAAATGTGCTTGCAGATTAAATTTTACATTTTTTTTAATTTTTTTACTATTTATTAAGTATTTTACAAAAAATAGTCATATTCAGACCATTGAATTTTGTACTCATCTTAATAAATAGTAAAAAAATTCAAAAAAATGTAAAATTTGATCTGCAAGCACATTTTATTTAGATAATCATGTTGAACGGTTTGGATCGACGATTTGGACTTTGAAAATGAAAAAAATGGTTGTTGTAACTTGATCCTCCTCATATATATATCCAGTCTTTTTTCATCAAAAAAAATATATATATCCAGTCTTGTGTTTATCTTTTTTAATATCTAATTTGAATTATCAGGACTCATATAATCTTAAATGCTAAAGGACCGATTTTTTTTTTCCCGGTTAGTCTCCCTTGATACTTGAATTTTCGTTTAGCGCATGTTTTATTAAGGACCATGTATCAGTCAAACTACATGCATCATTACTTATATAAACTGAATATTAACAATGGGATAAATATAGATATATAAACTTTCTAATTAAAATCAAACTTAATTAGACCAGATCCTATTACTTTGAGTCTTTGAGACACTGAAAGTAAACAGGCGAGTATTCATGAAAAAACAACATGATCTCGTGATTATATTTTAATTCGACAATTTCGTACAATATTATCTAAATTGAGTGAAACTTTTGAACGCTGTAAAATAAAATGAGTGAGGCTACGGTGCTATGCATAGTACGGATTGGGTCCGTGCTACGGCTCAAAATTTGACTTTCCAAAACCCTAACGGTCGATCCGAACCGTTCAACATGATTATAAAATGAATATGTACCTGCAAACCAAATTTTACATTTTTTCGAATTTTTTTATTATTTTTTTAGATATGCTGTTTTTGGATGGTCCAGAATGTTCAGATCAAGTGATTTTTGAAAAAATAGTAAAGTTTGAAAAAATGTAAAATTTGATTTGCAAGTACATATTCATTTTATAATCATGTTGAACGGTTCGGATCGACCGTTAAGATTTTAAAAAATCAAATTTTGAGCCGTAGCACGAACCCAATCCGTGCTATGCATAGCACCGTAGCCTCACTCAAATAAAATTATTGATATTTCGATCTTATAATCAAGATAAAAGTTGTTTTGTTTTCAAACCTAGATAACTTAATTTATTATATTTTACTCTCTTTTTTAAATTTTATAAATGAACTCAAGATATTTAAATTGAAGATCTTAAATTGTCTGCTAATAATATGATAAAAAGATATACATTAAATCTCATGACATAAATTATCTATATATGTAGATCACACCTGATCGAGTGTCATGTTAGAAATTTTAGTTATATTTTGACAATTTCAATAATTGTCAAAATTAAAATAGTGCACGAAAAGGTACTAATTACTCAAATGTTCCTAGCAAAGATTCCTCATTGTGGCCAGAAGAAGATAAGACTTAAAGATAAAATAGCATAAATAATATCATATCGTACAACCTTTCAACAAAATCAAACATCCTACAGGTAAAAAATAATGTTTATTCTGTTCATACGAGATATGTTCGATGCATGTAAACTTACATAGTGAGAGTTCAGCCTGATCAGGGATTATTCCTTTCTCAGTGGATGCATGCAGTCACCATGTGGTGTTCACTGTCAGTGATAATATAGAACGATAACGAAACAGTCGTTTGTCTATTCTTTCAGATAATTAATAACAGTGGTAAACAAGGGTGTTTATTGGGTCCGGTTTATTTGGTTTTCAACCGAACCGAAAAATGTTCGGATTATATGGTTCAGTTTTTCGGTTTACATGAATTGGTTCGGTTGAGAATCAGTCTTTAGTCTAGTGACAAAGGTAATATTCTTCGTGTGGGTGGTCGCAAGTTTGAAATCCGGAAGGGGTAATTTATTTTTGATATTAAATAGTTTGATGGTTTGACTTCCAATCTTTACTCAAAAAATAAATTGGTTCGGGTGAATTTTTGAATTAATTCGGTTTTTTTACATTTGTTCTAGTTTAGATTTTTTAAAACGATAAAAACAAATTGACCAAATTCTATATGGTTCAAATCCATGTTTCAGTTTTTCGACTTAAAATGAAGAAAAGTTTTGATTTGAATATTTTAGAAATTAACATCTGGAATGAAATTGAACAATATGTGTAATGTCAACAACTAATATATATTTTCATATTTATTTCTATTATTATTAAATGAGTATGTTGAATTTTGAACTTGCAAAATTTAATATTTCTTATTTTAGTTAACTGAACAAATTAAAATTTATTTTAATTATTTTTATTTGATTGTTATTCGGTTGATAAGTTTAATTCAATTAATTTAATTATATTTTTAAAATCAAATACAATTTTAATATGAATATTTTAATTCGGTTTTAATCAAATCAACCCAATGAACACCACTGTGATAAATGTACATAACTGCACAAGGTCACAAGGAAACAATTAAACAATACAATCAAGATAACCTATCTCTCAATTTTTTTGATTAACTGGAGAGAATGGAATCAATATGAGCCACAAATCAATTTTCTTCTCGCCGCAGCCAGGGAAAAAATTAATAACGTTTAAACAAACAAAAAAAAGCATACTAATGTCCCAGTGGGGCCCACACCCAACTTCATCTCAGCGCTATAAATAACCAACCTCTCCACGGCATTCCCTCCCTTTTCTCCCTCCCTCCTCTCACCCCCCTCCTTTAAAAAAATTCCCCATTTTGCCCCTATGTTGTCTGATAATTCCTCTCCAGACCTTCCTTTCCTCCTGGACCCGGATTATACATCCGGACTCGGGTTCAGTGAGAACTCATTATCAGATCCAACTGAACTTGAACCAGTCCGACATGCTCAACCGTTATCTGTTGCTGAACAGAGACGGTTACGCCGCAAAATCTCAAACCGTGAATCTGCTCGCAGGTCCAGAGCTAGAAAGCAGCACCACTTAGAGGGTTTACGGGCCAAGTTTGCCCGGCTCCAAGCCGAGAAACAGAACCTGTCAAATCAGTTCAGAGCCATTTCGAGCCGGACTGAACTGGTCATGTGCCAGAATTTCAGACTGCAAGCTGATTCAATCCTGCTCAGACAACGACTAGCCGAGGCAAAACGGATTCTAATCTTGCGTCAGCTCCAACGATTAGTTGTACCACCATGTAGCGGGTTTGGACCAGTATCGGGGTCTCTATTTGGATACGATCAGGCTCTTGCTTCATTGATTTCATAGCAAGAACTTAAAATTATGAATCAAATTAATGGAAAATTTTTGAACATGGACAAACAAAATCATGATCACTCTATATGTAAATATAGTACCATTCCAGGATCGAAACACTGTTGTTTTTTCTCTTTTGCACAGACTAGGTCCAACAAATATCGGGCTTTACGCATCTCTGGTCATGATGACAATATGTTTAACAGTCTGACTAAATTTATCGACTAATTTTCGCTCCGAATTGGTGCTACATTGTACTGCCTCATACTAATTTTAATCACTTTTTGCATTGAAATTCAAGCACAATTGAAGTATTGCGTCTCATGGATCTTTTCCTGGTTAACATAATGCGTCTTATATATTGAATCAATCAACACTTACATTGAGATTTGTGCAATGCCTTGCTAATTTGAGTTAATAATGTGATGGGAAGGCTGTTTTGGATAAGGAGCCGCTTCCTATTTTTCATACTAACTTATACCTGTTGAGTTTTGAGTGCTGGTGGTGTGGATATATAATGGGATAAGGTAGGATTTATTATGTAACTTTATCCCACCCAACAAAACAAAGCTCCTTTTCTTAATCTTTTTTTATGTTACAACGAGTAATTATAAGTCTCTTACAATCTTGTGGATTGCACTCTAGTAAGAGCGAGAGTTGGAATCATAGTATATATAATATTTTTAGCTTTGCTTTCTCTTGTTCAATTTTTAACAACAAAGTGATGTTGAATATATATACTTTCACATTATTCAGGGTTCAATTATTTAATTTCCTGTTGATTGAGTGTCATGGTTAATGGTCCCCATGTGGAAAGAAAGACATGCTTTTAATTCTTAATGGCGACTTTAACCTTTAGGTTTTTGGTGTTTAGTGGATTGGTGGAGGTATTATAATATAATGTAACTGTCAGTGGTGGCAAAATTTGGCACAACTAAAGAAGGATGTCTTTATCAAGAGTGATAAAATAATTGTAACCGCAAATATGAACTTCAAGAGATTGTAGCAATAATTGTATTATTTGGACAATTTCTTCTCTAGAAAGTAAACAATAATGTTTTCTGTTCATTTCAACACGGAACAAAGCAGCAGAAGTAATTTTACCCACTTGTATTGATCTGCAAAATTGAATATTGGGCCGAATATTCTTTTCGGTTTATAAATTGGGCCGAATATTATGTTATTGTTTTATTGTGAGCATAATTTGAAGCATTAACTAAAACTTTAATATTCATTTCTCAAATTAATCTAAATTAAATATATCATAAAGAGTCCGGCTACGCTGCTTATATAAGCATATCATAACATATGCTTATAAGTCAGCATATCTGCTTTTAAAGTCTAAACGACAAATCAAAACCGTTCAACATGATATTCATTTTAAAATGTGCTTGAAGACCAAAATTTACATTTTTTTTTTAGATTTTTTACTGTTTGTTTAGAAGTTTTGAAAATGATGATTTTTTTTATAGAAATAATGCATTAAGATGCTAAAAAAAACTTTCACTTTTTGACTGCTTGACTTAATACTAAATAAATTTCAAAATTTCAAAATTTTATATGTATACGAATCTCTCAAAAAGAAAATTGCATAGTCGGACTCTATTTTAAATTATAACACAAACATTAATTCACATAAAATTAAAACTCTTTTCTTGTACTGCCTAGGAAACTTGTAAGATTATAGTACAAAGTCTTAATGAATCAATGATCTATGGGCTCTGATGTTGAAACTAAAATGAGTCCTAATTTATATACTTAAATGGAATGTAGATATTGACAACGTTGTTTATGCTTTATACAAGTTACATATAATGGAGTAAAAAATAATAAAAAAATATGACCCGTGCACTGCAAGAAAGCAATTCATGTAGATTGAGCGCATTGCTTAGTTTGTGATTCCAACCGTCAAAACTAATCAATTTTAACATTTCAATTCAGCAATTAAAAGATCTTTCCCTTTTTCCAACAATCTCAATAACGCCAAATGTGCAATAAAATGCGTAGCTAGTAAGAAAACAATTGTACGATTTCTTAAGGCAAACAACACGATATGAGAATTATGATTATGTCAAGTATCTGATTCTATCAGGTTAAATTCGGATCGTTCATTATAAGTTTACACGATTCTTAAAGTGGACATCCAATATTTTAAATAGACCCGATTTTCTTACATCTCGCTAGGATTTCATTATATGGGGATATGCACTCACGATATGATATCAATGTAAAATCTTCAATCCTGAACATGATCCCGCAAAACGCTTGTTTGTTGGAACTTGGAAGTATTCCGCAATGCATCAACTAGACGACTATTCATTCAGCGCACCGAAAAAAAACAAACAAACAAGAGCCGTTGGATCTGCTCATCCATCATATTGAGTAGCCGCTCGATTGTCTGAGGGTATGAGGCGGCCGTTCAAAATCAGATCGATAAGTAATTCGGACCTGACCGAAATTTATAAAACAGACTAATAAGAAACGAACAGCTTTAAAATTCGTACTAATTTGTAAGGAACAGTTTGAATTTAACCTAAAGGATGATCTAAACTCTATCGATCCATCGGCTGGTTTATCATTATTTTTTTTTTCTTCTCAAACCAGTTTACTACACAAACTCGTATAACCATGTAGCATGTATTTGATATCCCATAAAAATGGCCTAAAATTGTGATCTATAGTGGATCTTATCAGGGGCGGAGGCATTTTTAAGTGGATCTATAGTCGGAAAATCCATGGCCATCTTGTAATCATGTCCCTTAGAGAAATTATTTGTAGATGAGTTTAGGATTTAGGGTTTAGGATTCAGGATTTAGAGTTTAGGATTTAGATTTTACCGACCACAAATCTTCTTTGATGTAAGTCTGTAACCGACCACAAATCTTTCTTGTCAGAAGCCGCCTTCCACCACCATCGAAGTAATAAAGCTATATTCCTCAGGTATAAATTAGGGATTCCTAACTCTCCATAGGCAGCAGGATAGCACACTGTCTCCCAATTAATTAAGTGAACCCCTCTTCCTTGACCTTGCATTTTACCCCATAGAAAATTACGGCATAGCTGTTCAATCTTCGCAATTACCCATTTAGGCAAAAAGAACGAGGTCATAAGATAAATAGGCCGAGTTGTTAGGACTGATTTGATGAGTATCAATCTACCACCTCTGGATAACAGTTTGCATTTGTAACCCATTAATTTTGAGCAATAATAATAGATTATCAAATCCAGTGGCAATTTAATACAGATCATACAACACAGAGCACAATCAAAAGAGCATACCGAAATGAAATTATTGTATCATATATAAGTTCTCAACTTGTTCAAGCGCATGCTCATCCTTGAGTGCGGTGTTGTGAATTTATAAGGAGATTTTGGTATAAATTTCATCCACAAACTGATCGAAATCTTGAAATAACTACAGTTATTGGACGGTGCACTGAAAATGCGTTGTACTTGAACAGCACTGAAAAATAAAAAAAAATAAAAAAGGAAAACGACAAAGGCGGTCTCTAGTATTTTCTTTTGTTGAGAAAAAAGAGAGCAGAACATACCAACTTGCATTTATTTATATTTTAAGAAATAATAAAGATCTAGTCCTTAAAAGATTTCTAAGAGAAACCTGGGTACAAGTTGACAAAGAATTCAACACAGTTGAATTATAGAGGAGGAGGGTTCAAATGTTTTTATTGTTTGTGTCTCCATCATATTTCTATTTTTAAAATTTTAATAACTCAAAATTTAAAATTTCAAAGTCAAAATAAAACAGTTAGATATGATATATATGATTTTCATTACGTGCTCATAAAAAATTATCACGTTTTGATTTTGTTTTTATGCGAATCAATAAGTTGAAAAATAAACATCTATAAATTATTCACATCAGTACATTTTTACAACTCTTGATGACAAACACAACAAAATTGAAATATCATAATTTTTTACACATGCTTAGATAAAATGATGTAGATCATATCTAACGGTTTTATTTTGACTTTGAAATTTTAAATTTTGAGTTATTCAAGTTTTAAAAAAATAAAGGAATGATAGAGACAAAAAATGAAGACATTTGAAACCCTCCTCATTATAAAGTAGCAAAATAAAAATAAGGAAATTGAGAGAAAATGATAACTTCAAACTCTTCTAAAATCGCATATATTTCTTTTCTTTTTTGTTAGAACAAATGTCAAGAAAAATTCGGACATTACCAAAAATAAATTACTTAAATAAATGAAAAATATATTATAAAACAGTGAAATCCCCACTAGACTAATTTGAAACAATCACGCCTTACGATGCCATCATAAAATAACCGATCCTTCAGTATTCAGCATTGAAGTAAAAAATCAATATGCTACAAAAACAAGTACACTCTTGCAATTGGATCAATTCTCAATTGATTGTCCCGCTCGAATTCAGAACGGTGGATCTACAAGGCGAAGGAAGAAGAACAGTCTTTGAAAACAGAGATATTGATTTCTAGTACACATTAATATGCACTATGCGTAGTACTGTAGTCTTACTCAACTGAAGGATGAGGCTCCAATAAATATAATAAATAAAATCAAATATATGTATCAATTAAAATGATTAAAATGATATAAATATATTACAATTAAATTTTGAGTTTTTCAAGATTATATTTTGACACCTTCCCCGTCTTCGAATTCAGATTGTAACTCATAAGTTTGAGTTTGGATCCGAAGACAAGAGGCACTACTTATATCCGGTTAATTTGAGTAGAATATGGTTTAAAAAATATAACCGGTTAAATTATAAGTACGGTTACGAAATTAATATTTTAATATTTGATTCGGATTCAAACCGGAATCGATATTGTTGTAAATAGAATATGAGTTTGATTTAATTATCCGACCCATAACCGAACTCGACCTGATACTCATATAAATACCCGATACAATGCTAATACAATTTTTTATAATTAATTAATATAAAAACATAGATTAATAACTATGAAAAGACATCAGTCTGTAGCATTTTTAAGAAACAAATTCTAATATCATATCATACATTAATAATTAATTCCTTCATTTATTCAAAAAAATATTCAAAAATAATTAATTTCTTCATTAGTTGTAAACCAAATTCACACACTCACCTTCTCTCTGTTTTTTTTCAAAACAATAGTATAAATTTTTATTACTATGAAAAAAAAAACAGTATAATTTTTATTTTGACATTTTTTTATTTATACTATAATAATATATTACGTGAGACGTTTAAGAAATTATAATCATATTTAAGAGTAAAGTGTTTCTCTAATGCTTGTGAGTTGTGAGATGTATCGGTTCTGGATCCAAACCGGCCCCGGATCTGAACCGAATCCGATAATTCACAAAAAAGTTATGGATATCTATTCCGGAACCAAAATACTGAACCCGAAATATCTACTAATAGATGCGGTGTCCGGATTCGAATCCGATCCGATTTGAAACTAATAAGTATATGGATTAAAATTCGAACCCGAACACTTTTAGAGTACGGGTCCAACTATAAAGTGTATGTACCCTATCCGATCCAATAGCACCTCTACCAAAGACGTTCGTTTAGAATTCACACGAATATTAAATGGGCTCTTTGAATTCTACCTCGGGCTTGATTAACCCGAATTCTGAGGGACTGTCCGTATTAACCCGGCACACTCATTAATACTCACTAAATATCTTTTATGTACCATGTTAAAGAACTGTAGTGTGATCTGGTATTTACACATTCGGATAGGTTTTCTCAGGATATCAAAAGAGCTCAGTACATATGGCCATATGGGAGTTTGAATCCTTTGCTGATGAAATAAAGACACAAGGTACACAGTAGAATGTATGTTTGTATATGACTGTATGTTGTCAGTATATTTCGAAAAAAGAGAGTACCATTTACCAATGAAACAAGCAAGCTGACCCAAAGCGAGTGCACACCCTTGATTTGGAATTCGGATCCCTTGATTTGGTGCATATCATGGGAAATAAATTCTGTCACTGTTTTACATGTTATATCTGACATATGTCAAATGCATGTCAGCGGTAATATACGAGATACCCTGTCAGTTATCAACTTTTTGAACAGTAATCTACCCAGACTATTTCCTTTTCACGAACGAAGCTTAAGTTTTTGAACAGTGTCTATGCTGCCGCTCCGCAATTATTTCGTTTTGTTCTACCAATAGTATGATATAAAGCTTTAAGAGTAATACAGTTTGACATTTGGACTTTTCAAGATATTTTAATCATATTTATAAAGTACTGTTTACCAGATCAAGGTCAGGTGATTAATTGACAATTGCATTAATTGTGATAAAAATTGCGTACATTCAAGTTTTATTTACGGAATATTCGTTTTATAATTTAAAAAAATATTATTTATATTAAAAGGTTAAATTTGTATGTATGTTTTTCAACATTGATATGATATTTATTCAATGAGGAGGGATCAAGTTACAACAATTTTGAGTTATAACAAAGTTACCACAATCATTTTCTACATTTTGAAATTTCAAATCGTCGATCCAAGCTGTTCAACATGATCTCCACAATAAAATATGCTTCCAGATCAAATTTTACATTTTTTTGAATGTTTATACTATTTATTAAGTATTTTACAAAATTTAGTCAAATTCAGACCATTGAATTTTGTACCTATCTTAATAAATAGTAAAAAAATTCAAAAAATGTAAAATTTGATCTGGAAGCACATTTTATTGTGGAGATCATGTTGAACGGTTTGGATCGACGATTTGGAATTTCAAAATGTAGAAAATAATTGAGGTAACTTTGTTGTAACTCAAAATTGTTGTAACTTGATCCCTCCTCTTATTCAATTTGAGTGAATTTGAAATATTACTGGTTATCTACAAAAAGTTGTTACAACTTAATCATATATAAACTTTAAAAAGGTTTGATAAAATGCTAAGCTCTTTTTAAATTTTCCTAATTTGAGCAGTGTATTTTTCTATATATTCCAAATGGATTTACTATAAGAATCAAATATGCCATAGAACTATCCTAATTTATTTCAGTTCACCTTCTTTTTGGTACCTAATGACTTCACTATTCGGAACTGAACAAAACAGGATGGCTTAAATGAATACAAAACTGGACGGATATGTTTATGGTATAGACGCTCTTGCCGATGAAGAGATAACTGTTTAGTCTGTTACTGTTTTAAGATGATGTCAGAATATTCATAGTTTTTCTCTTTCAACAGCATGTAACATAGGGGCCAGCCTGAAATTTACAAACATATCAAAATAGTTAACTTTCAAAAAAATATTCCTTTCAAGAAAAAATATCCACACAAATTATTATATTGCAAATTGGGGAATGAATAGCAATATCTGGGAACTTTTTATGGCAATTTCAATGCAAAAGACCGTGTTGCAAATTAAAACTAGGTCGGAATTAAAATGTGATAAACTCTATTACAGTTCTTTTCTAGAGACCCATTCAATAAACCGACTTTTTTTTTAGTTACCATTGAAAAAAAAAAATACCGAGTAACAATGGATTGGAAAAAAAAAATTCAAAGTTATTCGGTATGATCTGAGTACCTCTTAAGGGGATCCGCCTCTGCTGCTTTTCCGAGAGAAGAGCAGGACCCTGCTCTTCCGATCTCAACCATTCAAAAATTTTCATTCACGTATCTCGATAAAAGAACTTTTTCATGCACAGATCTCAATGATTTTGAATGGTTGAGATCGGAAGAGCAGAGTCCTGCTCTTCTCTCGGAAGAACAGCAGAGGCGGATCCCTCTTAAGGGTGACACGCATATATTATTTGTGCACCATCTAAAAATATAGTAATATATGTGTTACTATTGGATGGTGTGCAAATAATACTTGAGTGCCACTTCTGGGTGGTACTATGATAATATCTGTGTACTATTTTTGGGTGGTACTCCGATAATATCTACGTACTAGTTAATTTTGAATTTTTTTCCAATTTTTCTGTCAACTATGACTTTTTATTTTCTAATGGTAACTAAAAAAATCGGTTCAATAAACAGTCCTGCAAAATGAAATAAGGGTGGTTTAAGATTACTTGAGCATTTTTTTTTTCATCAACATTATTTGTTTGTACCATTTCTCTTTTCGTTTTCACCTTTTACATTGGTATAACTAAAATTCCTGAAAATAGATTGAAAAAAAATATATGCATGGTGCACAGTATCCCTGATATTTATCCGAGATGTCACGAATTATTGTACAAAGTATGACACAAATGATTGTCATAGTACGAGAATGTAAAACTTGAGAGAAAAATGGCACGGGGAATTTTTCGTCTTTTGTTCAATCGTTTGACACTTGCACATAGAGTGGGAAAAATGGCACGGCGAATTCGGTTCCGTCACGGAACGGCACGGTTACAGTACGGAATAGTTTGGTGCACTACTAGAATTTTCGGTAACTGCAAGGGGAGCAAGTGTTTGTTGCAAGCGTAAGAAGGATCGTTGCAAAAGATTTTGGTTTTCTGATTAAATTAATATAACTGCAACGGGAGGCCCTTGCAAATAATCACGCTTGCAAATATGTGATGGATCCCCTTGCTAATGTCTCCTATTGGCCCTTGCAAATAATAATACCCACCCCAGACACGCCAAATATTATTTTATTGTGAATTGTGTTACTATTTGCAAGCGGCACCGTTGCAATTGTTTTTGGAGTTCTTTTTTATATTATTATATTCTAAAAGACATTATTATTTGCAAGAGGTACCGTTGCAAATGCTTTTATGATGTTGTTTATATTATTTTATTGTGAAGGTCCTAACTATTTGCATGAGCCACCGTTGCAAATGATTTTAAATTTATTTTTATATTATAAATCATAGCAACAAAAACTTTAATTATTTTTTTAGGGAAGGAAAATTATAATACAACTTTATATCATAAAAGATACACATTGATATTTTTTTACAAAGTTACAAACTCCATTAGTAATTATTAACCAAAAATAATTAGAATGAACAATCATATAAATGGTGCATGAGTGTGCTTTTTCCCATGTGCTCTCAAACTTCAAACATACAAGAAAATAAAATTGACTTAAATTCTATAGAAAGTAACATTAATTTCAAAACAGTAAAGTTTTAATGTTACTAGTATAAATTTCTAATTTCCATTTAATACTACCATATATATTTATTTCCATTTTTAGTGATAAGAAAACTATAAAGCAGAATGACTAATGCCAAAAAATAACTAAAATACCACATGCATAAAAATCCTCTTCAACATCAAGCTCCTCTAATTCTCCAATCCCAAATACATGGCCTTAAGTCATCCCAGTTGGAATACAAGAAATTGACAATGCAAAAACCTTTCATCTGCTGAGGACTAAGTTCTAACTGCTGAGGACTAGTTTATGGCAAAAACCTTTCACCTGCATATACTCCTAATCATGATTTACTCGTTATTTGAATCACAATTTACTGTATTCCATTAGACTGGTACATGTCCTTTGGTACCAATAGTAAAATATCACTTGAGGGCATTTTGATAGTCAAGTATGGGTATCCAATAGTCTTTCTTGTGTATAGATGACCTTGCTAAATTATCACGATAATCTCAGTGTCAATTGATGCGCCTTTGTCTGTCAGAGAAATATGTGTTAATCTTGATATTCATAAATAGAAGTTTTGGTATTCTGACAGCCTATTTTTTGAATTTTGCACAGGCCAATCTACAAGGCCAAAATTTGTGTTCTTGGTGTCTAAATTCTCAGGAGAGTGTTAGCTTTTACTCTAGAAAATTTCAAATTTTTCTGAGACCTCTAGCTATGTCAGATGTTTGATTTTGTGAGAGGCAGTCCGTGTACCAGCCTCGTACAGTACCATTTTTTTTTCAGAATCAGAATTCTAAAATGCTCTCAGAAATTGTACAAAAATCAGAAAAATATGAAATTTTTTTCTGTTTGTCCATGAAAATGTCCTTTATTAGCTCATAAAACAGTTTGATCAAATTCAAAGTGTAAATATGGTTCTAATTTTGGTTTGTATAGAGTGATGTTTTGGGGCTGATTGGTACCAACAGTTTGCCACTTTGTTTTCTCTTATTTGGTTGCCTGGTACATCACTTCTGGGTGTACTTGGGGATTGGTCTAGGGAATTTTAACACTGACATACACACAATTACTAACTTCAAATCCGTTTTTGGGGGTTTTAATCTTGAATTATATGCATGAGAAGAGCAAAGATCAACAATCAAGAGATCAAATATTTAGTTCCTCCTTTTTTTTTATCAAAGTCATTTTTTATGGTTTACATGGGCCTTGTTAGAACAGTACATGAGATTTTTATATTGAGGTCCTAACTTGTTTTTTATTTGTATTTTTCTATTTTAAAAAAAGGCAACATGAAAGTAAATTGAGACCATCTGTGAAAAATGTGAAAAAAAAACATATAAGAGTGCTAACATGCAAGTAAATTGAGATCATCTGTGGAAAATGTTGAACGTTTCAACTGGCACACTAATTATACAATTAATGTTATTATAAAGAATATATGACGGAAGGTAGGCTTTTTTTTAAAGTCGTGCAGCTGCACGGGTGAAGGTAGACATTTTTTATTACTAATTTCAATTTCTTTTCGGTTCGGACATTTTGTCGAACACTTTAAAGGCATGCATCCCTGTTTCGGTAATTAGAACCAAATACTTAAAATATTTTAAACACCTTTTAGATTGAGAATGCATGGGAAATAACCATTTTACAAAATTCTGGATATTGGAATACTTAGGCTTAGATTTGAGTATGAATCAGATAGTCTACCTCTCGTGAAATCTTTACATAGTCTACTTAGGCTTAGATTTGAGTATGAATGCATGGGAAATTCATTACAGAGTGTACCTTTCACGATCCGCCGCTTCTCAACCTTTGCAACCTCTCGTGAAATCTTTCCTGCCTCATTTCCAGAAAGGTCGGGTTCTTAGCCTTCTTCTCGATAATTTAAAGATGGGCCTGAAATTATTCAAATTGCTCAGTTGTTCTGTGATGTTACTAGAATTGAGACTGTAAAAATTATCAATTTACTAAAAACTTGTGCACTTATGTCATTTCATCAAACACCTTATGTGCACATAATCAAACACCGGTATACAACTAAAAAAACTAAAAAAACAACTTGGCACCGTCAGACTCGATTGTGAGTTTGATCCGTCCATTTTAACCTTGGGACTGTGGTTTCTTCAATTGCGGCGGCTGATCAGAATCTGAAGTGGCGGAGGGAAAGAGGGGAGGAGTCGAAGAGAGAGAGACAGTGAGAGAGAGGTTTTAGAGGGAAACAAAATGGTTTTAGAGGGAAACGAAATGTTTGGCGGTTTTAGAGGGAAACAAAATGGTTTCAGAGGGAAACGAAAAAGGGGGAAGGTCGTAAGAACAAAAAATCCAGCTAAGGAGATTGAATTTTCTAGAGAGGCCTCTCTGGATGCAATGGGGGAACAAAAAATATTGACAAGTCCAGATTTTAACAGAGCAGCTTTGACTTCAAGAAGTTTGTTATATATATTGGACGCTCTTTAAATTATATAGGATGTGTGCTGCATAAAATCAAAACTGCTCTACTAACAAAATCGTCCAAATGAAGATATCATAACCATTCATTGCTTATCGGACGACTCGGAGCTTGATATTTACTAATTACGTAATGCATGTATAACAAATAATATGAAAAAAATTCAAATTTTTTTTTTAAATCATACTTATAATTTTATATTTTAAATAATTTTATCATTATTTGTCTTTTCAAATTTAGAAAATATTTGCGGACCATTTATTTTTCCTTGATCATTTCAACGGTCGACCTGCGATGAAATGATTCCAAAATTTGTTTTGAAATGATCAAGGGAAAACATTAAACGTAACCAACATAAAAATTTTGAAGTTTGATTATGACTGAGTTTCGATCCGACGTGAAGTGTTTGTAGCTTTTCGATGCTTCAATTTTTGATCATTTGAATGGATGGGTAAATAAAAATAATTTTTCGTCAAACTTGAGTGCAGGAGAATAAGTATAGTGCTCTTTAATTTCAACGGTTCTGATCGACCAGCGGACGATATATTTCCGCTCGCCTTCAACGGTTCTGATCGACCAGCGGACGATATATTTCCGCTCGCCTTCACTTATTCTCCTGCACTCAAGTTTGATAAAATTTAGTTTTTATTTACCCATCCATCTAGTTGATCGAAAATTGAAGCATCGTATGGCCACAAACACTTCGTGTTGGATCGAAGCTCATACATAATAAAATTTCCAAACTTTTATGCTAATTATTTTCAATGTTCTCCCTTGATCATTTTAAAACATATTTGGAATGATTTCGTCGCAGATCAACCGTCGATTTACCGAGTGAAAATGAACGGCCCGAAAATATTTTTTAAATTTTAAAATGCATATAATGATGAAAGTCTATAAAGATGACATGTATAGGTATTATTTGGCCATATAAGATGTAAAAAAAAATTAAAAAAAATTTTGAATTTTTTTCATATGTACTGCTGTACATACATTAGGTAATTTGTAAATATCAAGCTTCTATGCCGTCCGATAAGGAAGAATGGTCCTGATTTATTTATTTGGAATAGTTGTGGGTAGGGTCCCTCACAGCTCTATGAAATTTGAGGTGATTTTATTATCAAAGCAGTTTTGATTTCATGCAGCACAAAGCCTAAATAATTTAGAGTGTCTAATATATTTAATACACTGTATGAAGGTAAAACTGCTCCGTTAGTAATTATACTTGTGAAAATTGTACTTGTGTCTAATATATTTAATACAGTATTGGAGAGGATACTTGTCCCGCATCTAGAAAGAATTTTGCCCTCTCCCCCTTTAGGTCATGATTTCCCCCTCTATTCTACTCATTTTTCATGTTCCTTCCTAATTTTTTCTATTCCCGCTCTCACCAAACCTAATCCCCTAAATGGCGATGGCGTCTCTCCTTTCAAGCACACAGATCGCCTGTCTCTTCCTTCGCCGCTACTCCACCACCTCCTCCGTCGCACCCTAAACCCTAGCCATCACCTCGTGACACTAAACCTAGAGCTAGTTGCTCCGCCACCTCCAGCCGCACGTTATTATCTCTGGCGCGATTCAGATCTAGAGGAAGGTTAGATCAATTTACTTCTTTATTGGGGAAGACTCCTCTTAGGTTACTTCTTTGTTGTGATTATCCATTAATTAGGTCAAATTTTGGGATCTGAGCTATGGTTTCTTCAATTGTGCACACCTGACAAATTTCAATGCATTGTTCACAATTATCACTTCCGAGCTCAAGTATGGTAATATGCAATTGCTCTGAGTCAATGATTCATGTGTCTTTTGTAATAAATAGATCGATACTAATTAAAAGGATGTTGTGTTGATGCTACCATTGATTTATTTGATTACAACTTAGTATTACTTTCGATCTGCATTATCTAACTAAATCTTCCTCGGTGAAATTGTAGAAATAGCTTTCATGACCTTTACGATTGCTTAAAGTGTAAAACTGCACATGCCTGAAGGTGTCTTAATTTAACATCTCAATTAGCAAATATGGGAAATATGAGAAATGCCCTTGAATAAAGCATATTTATTTACTTTATACTAGGAAGGATTATATGCAGTTTTTTCTACACGTGTTCTCTGAAATCCTGTGCAGTGCACCAAATTACCAGAAAATAGTCCAAAGGGAATCAGATAAATAATGTTAAATTTTAGAGACATGAATTTAGACTGTTGCTGCAGGCATCTCACGTGACTAAAGAGGGGTTCTGACCCACTGAACACAACAAGGTTAGTGTATTTTATATTCACTATGTGAGTTGACCTTTTTCTAAGTTATTGGCATTAGGGCTAAGTGTATTGGGGATAGTTTTTTACAAAATAACAAGCTTAAGTTTGTATGCTGAAAAGATTGTGAGTTCTTTGTTAATTCTATAGAGTTTTAAAGCTAACTTTTGGTGGGTGTAGTCTGACTTGGACCAGGGTCCACACAAGGTCAGCTTCAACATCCCCAAGGAGAAAGCACAAGAAGTGATTACACCTCTATATGCTAGCCTGACACAACGTGGTGTAAGATGAACTCCTAAATTTCTTTTGTCTTTTGTACAATGTGCATTTGTTTTGTTACTAGACTGAACCATTGAGTTCATTTATAGACAATAGAAATTGGAATAGGCACTTGCATAATCCAACATTTGTTTTTCTTTCTTAAACAGCTAGACGTAAAAATCATTTATAGCTTTGGATTAGCTCTCGATGTGTTGCCAAAAGAGGCTGGAAAAGGACAGGCACTTGCATATCTACTAAAAAAATTTTGGTCAGTTGGAAAACCACCAAAGAACACACTTGTGTGTGGTGACTCTGGAAACGATGCTGAGATGTTCACTGTTGAAGGTGTTTATGGTGTCATGGTTAGTACTGCAGATTTACTCTTTCAAGCCTTAATTTATTACCTCAGTTTCACAATTTGACCTTAATTAGTTCAAAATTAAGTGATTCTGTATATAGCATCCTTTGCCGCTGAACAGAAGGGCTTGATCAGTATAAAACCGCATGAGAAATCAGAACTTGAAGAAATTTAAAGAACAACTCACATCCAGCAGCAGGTACACCTCATAAACCTCTTATTTAGAAAGTGGATGCTATAGTGAAAACCGTAATATTTATGTTTTACTATATGATTGTGTTCTTGTGAAAATTACAGTTACTTCGTGGTGATTCAGGTCTCTTTTTGACCAACCTACCTAAAGAGAATGCTGAAAGGTAAATACTCTCTGATTTAATTTTTTAAATTTTTGTGCAAGGTGAAATTTCTTAGAAAAAAATTCCCACATAATTATTATTAAATACAGGGGATATATAATCATTATTAATATATTATAACCAAAACATTTGATTATTGCTAATGGGAAGATTATCAGTAATCGGTTGCCAATTCCTTATCTAAAACTTGATTATTAAGCTTTGAGATATTATCAATAATTGGTTGTCAATTGGTTGTTGAGATAAGCTTTGAGATATTAACCTGATTAGTAAGCTTTGAAAAAATAGCATTGTTTTGCCTCAATATTGTTCTCTCAAATACTCATTATTTAATATTTTGAATGTTTATTTCATTAGGTATCTGATTGCAAAGGCTATCTTGAACGTTCTTAAATGCTGCTGCTTATGATTGGTGCTAATGGCAAGTTTCAGAATTATGTAACTAATTTCTTGACTGTAAATTATTTTGTAAATTTTTGTTAAGGGGTGGTTGATATATTTTGGGTATATTTAGAAGTTTATTTTAGTGTTGTTGTTGTAATGTATTTTGGTACAATGTATGATAATTGTACTATGTTGATTAATGCTTATTAAATGTTATATCTATATTTCAATGTGTTTATGTAAATCTGGTTCAATGGAAATGTAATAGATTATTGGGTTGGTACTGGGTTGGTACCAGATTGGTACAGGGAGGGAGGATTGTAGAATTGGAGCATGTAAAAAGTATCAATGGTATTCTTGCAAATAATCAAGTGGGACCCACATTCATTAGTCTTGCAAATAGTTAGGTGGGGTCCACATTCATTATCCTTGCAAATAGTCAGGTGGGACCCACGTTTGCTAGCCTTGCAAATAACCATATGGGGCCCACGTTTGTTAACCTTGCAAATATTCTGATGGGGCCCACACCTGACATCCTTGCAAATACTCTTGTTGGGTTCCAACTCTGAAACTATTAGCAAGTGTACTTTTTGCAAGGGCGGTTCATGCAAAAGCCTAGAGAAAAGTATTAGCAAGTGTAGCCCTTGCTAATAAGTCTGAAATTGAGTATTTGCATTGGGGCTTTATACAACGGTAGTATTTGCAAGGGTAGCGCTTGCTAATGAGGTTTTTTGGGCTTGTAGCAAGCGTAGCGCTTGCTAATGGGGTGTTTCCTGCCGTTGCTATTACTGGAGATTCTAGTAGTGGTGGGTCACTGCCTCTCATTGATTTTCCATACCGTAATAGCTTGGTGGGTCTCGTCACGTAGAGTGAGGAGGTCGGGTTCATATGAGTCTGGATCTCCTGAAGTAACTCAATATTTGAGTTTTACTTTGAACCATCCGATCAAAATTCAGACAAATTCGGCTTAAGTTGAAATTTATGGACTCCTATAATAATTGAACGGATTCTGATCAGATGGTCCGAATTTAAACTAGTTAAGAGTTAATTTTGAGGATCCGAATTCGGTTCGTTCCCGGTACAATTAGCAATGCCAAAATTTTGCCAATGGGCCATTAAGAAAGATCAGGTACCAGCTGTGCTTGACAGCGGCCCATCAAATCTCTAGATATGGTACAATCACAATTGCCTTCTCCCTCCCTCTTTTCGCTGTACTGGGTTGGGTGACCGTGCGTTGGTACATTTCAACCTAAAAAGTACTAGAAGGCACAAACGGCATGTAAGGTAACAGCAACAAAATATATGGGGTCGGTCTGCTCTCCAATTGTACCAATTTTATCAGACTGTTTCAAATAGTTGAGATCATTTTAATTTATACCTGCATCTAACCACCTTTATTGCAATGGCACATCAAATAATTTGGGCAGTTCAAATCTGACATATGACTAACATAAAAAACTAAAGGACATGGACCCACACATGCTTTGTTCTGGATGATTGTGATCCGCTAATCCAGTGGCAATTTGTTTTTGTCACAGAATACCGGAGCACAATAGCGAGCTGTCAATTCACAAGCATCTTGTTGGCATGTAAAAGCAAATGCAAACTAACATGGCACCAACACCCATGGTGACCATGTTGTTCCCCAAAAGAAACACCAATTACTATGAAAATGTTTACTGTGCCTTCGTTAATCGAGCGGCAGATGCTGAGCATCAATTTCACTAACAATTAGCTCCAGAGGAGAGGAGTTTGGAGGGAAGAGGGACGGTATAAAAAATTAACCATCTCTATTTCTGATTTAGAGGTTACAAAATTTGAATGGTGTTTATATAGAGTTCACTTCATCTACCCTTCACTGCTGTTCTCTAATTCTCGAAATTTAATATTTTGGAACAAGTAACATGATCTGGTCACCCCTCCTCTCTTGTGGAGAAATCCGCACCCTCTGCATTAACGTACTGTTTGAGTGAATTTATGAACTGTACGATCAGAATTGGAATAATCCAGCCACGCATATAACGTCCTTTAAAGTGCAGATTTAAATCAAAAGGTTGAGATCTTAACTCAAAATTTGAGTTAATGCAGAGAATACCAATTCCACATGGAGCACATCTAAAAGAGGAATCATCCATTTTATATATATATATATTCATAGTTTTAAAAAACAAAACCTAAATTTAAAATTAATATAATAGATATCCTATGTTATTCAAGTATCATGTTAAAAGATTGTGTTTTTATTGTACATAAGATAAACTGAATTTTCAATAGTCAGAAATTAACGGTTTTTGATACACAATATAAAATAGTACTTTTAAGTTATATGAAATTTAACTAGTGAGGCTACGGTACTAATGCGTAGCACGGATCGAACCATACTACAAATTAATATTTTTGTTTTCGAACTATAAATAGTCGATCTTAACCGTTCAACATAATCTCCATATAAAAATGAACTCGTACAAATAGTTGCTCTGAACTGTTTATATTTTTTTTTTCTTAGATTTACATCTATTTTTATTTCTTATAATTAAAGGCTCGTAATGTATCTTTTTATAATTTGAGAAACTATCGATAATTTTTTGTCCGTGGCTGATCTGGGTAAAAATGAACCGATATGATCTAATACATAAATACATGAAAAAGGTATTAGATCTCTTTTCAGCATTGTCTAAGAATTGAACCGATATGACTTAATACATAAATACATGAAAAAGAGCAAAATTAAAATATTTGGTAAATTGGTAATCTAACCCTAACCGATCGGAATGAGTATTCTCTGCGGTACCTATCATGTAGAATAACTCTAAATCAAATTATTTTGATACCTATTTAATTCATAAGAAATTATCTTTAAAATTTGTATTAGATTAAAACGAATAGTGCAGATCTCATTTTACACGGTAGTTACCGCACTGGATCTGAACTCATCAAGTAGACACTGCGAATTTGATCTGTAAAGACAAATGTAGAGCGCAAGAGAGAATTCTGGCCAGCACTTAGCCTCGATTCCAACGCCATATGAGAAAACCTTCCCAATCACAACAACAAGTCAACAACAGTGGCTTCCTTTTTCTATCCGTCTTCTTTTTTATTATTTTTCCTCTCTGATTAAATCGACAAGCACAATCCCAAATATAATTTTGTAATCTGTTCAATGGCCAACTGCCCAACTATTCAGATATAAAATGAATTTAAGTATATGCAAAGTCAAATAGGCATACAAACTAAAAAAATTATAAATTTAAACTGAACAATCGATTAATGAGTCTATTTATGTTGTTATTTTTTGTTATAGTTATTAGTAGAGTGGGAAAAACGTGCCGTGCCGTGCCGTGTTCTGACTAACACGCCGTGACTTTGGTCTCGTGCCGTGCCGTGCCGTGACCAAGTTAATTTTTCACGTGCTGTGCCGTGCCGTGACTAAAATGTCAAGGGGTGGTCACGGCACGTGAATGGTCACGCCACGTGAGTCACGCCGTACCTAAACGTGCCGTGACCCGCGTGACTCGCGTGACCATTTAATCATAATTTAAGTTAATTTATTCAAGATTCACTATTAAATTAATATCTAATGGTCCTAATTACACGTGACTCGCGTGACTACGTGTTATACCGTGCCATGACTAAATTTTTCACGTGCTGTGCCGTGCCAAAGTTTCAAAAGATAGACACGGCACGCGAATGGTCACGGCACGCGAATGACACGCGTGCCGTGCCGTTCCGTGACCGAATTATTCGCGAATAATTTGCAAATTTTACGAATTTTTCCCGAATTTTTCTAAGATCTTTTATTGTTTTTTTTTTTGCTCTCTTGTAGGACTGAGATATCTGGTCCGGATAATTCCAAATTATTCTCGAATCACGAATTTTTGACTTCGTCGAACCGAATCCGAATAATTCATTTGTCAGTATGCCTTAGGAGAGGCTTAGTATTAGAACTTTATACTGTTTGTTGGATATATGTTGAACAAGAACTTCTATAATGGTCTTTTGTTTTGGTGCTGCTTTGCATAGTGATAGCACATATGTGGTGCTTTTATTTTGGGTTGCGTTTGGATGGGGCAAGAATAGCTCTATTTTTGGATTAGCTCCACTATTCTTAACCTTGGATGATCCAAACAACAATTAGAAAATTGAGTTAGCTCAAGAATAGCTCTATTCTACTAACCCATAGAAATGGTGGGTTAGCAAGAATAGAGCTAGTAGGGTTAGTGATATTAATAGAAAAAATAGTTTTCATTCCTCTCAATTAGAGTTAGTTTAAATATTAAATTAGTATTAAATAAAATATTTGATTAGTATTAAATAAATATAATATTAGATTAGATGAGTGTTAAATATTAAATTTAATATAATGTTAATTAAAATATTAGATTAGTATTAAATAAATATAATATCAAATTAGATTAATATTAAATAAAATGTTAGATTAAATATAATAAACATTAATTTAAAATTTTAATATAATATAATATTACTTTAAATGTTAAGTGTTAAATGTAATATAATATTAGTTTAAATATAACATTAGCAAATATAATATCAGATTTGATTAGATTAGTATTAAATAAAATATTATATTAAATATAATATAATATTAGTTTAAATATTAAATGTAATATAATATTACTTTAATATTAGATTAGTATTACATAAAATATTAGATTAAATATAATATGATATAATTTTAGTTTAAATATTAAATATAATATAATATTACTTTAATTAAATGTAATATAATATTACTTTAAATATTATGTGTATTAAATAAAATATTAGTTAAATATAATATAATATTAGTTTAAATATTAAATGTAATATATTATTAGTTTAAATGTTAAATGTAATATAATATTTTAGTTTAAATATTATATTAGTATTAAATAAAATATTTGATTAGTATAAATAAATATAATATTAGATTAGAATCTATTAGTATTAAATAAAATATTAGATTAGTATTGAAAAATATTAGTTTAAATGTAATATAATATTAATTTAAATATTAAATGTAAAAATATTAGATTAGTTTAATTAATATTTTATTCATTCTCCTCCATTGCTATTCCAAATATACAATTCAAACGACATTTTTACTAACCCGAATAGTCCAAGGTTAGCACTATTCTCAAACGACTTATGTTAGCATTATTCTCAACCACTAACCCAAAAATCGCTATTCTTGCACTAATCCTTGCACGATCCAAACGTACCCTTGGAGAATAGTATCCATAACATATAATATGTAATTTAATTTTTTGTTTCATTAATATGAAACGGACTTATAGCTTTTTTCAAAAAAAAAAAATTATGTTGTTATTCTGAACTCTAATCATAGGATTCTCATTTTATAACTTCAATAACTTAGTCTAATATATTTATTTTAAAATGAACAGTGAAAATAAAATTCAGATTTAATTTTTCATCCGAACCATGTCATGAGACCCAATCTCTGTCTTTCGCCTTCACATGCTGCAGCTGATTCGGATTAACAGGATCTGAACCGTCTATTCCGAATCTCCCTCTTTTTCTCCGAATCCCAACATGCATATCAGTTCAATCTTTTCCTCTGCCATTGTTCTCTGGAATCTTGTAAGCGTTGCAAATTTTCCTCGTCTTGACCGAACCAGGCCATATGCTGCACGACAAACATGGTGGGACCCACATGCCTCTTAAAAGTCCAAAACTGTTCTTATATGGCATCATCCCAGGAGTTACACACCCTGATCAAACAAGTGGAGGTTCCTCGACGAGGGAATGATTTCCTTGTAATTACTACATATTAATTTTTTTTTTCAGGGTTGGTCAATGAATTAGTCCCAGAAAAGAGGAGGGTTAAAATGCATCCTCCCTCGTATTTTCATTTTCAAAGTTCAAAGAGTCGGTTCGAACCTTCCAACGTGTTCTTCATATTAAAATATGATTGGAGACCAAATTTTACATTTTTTGAAAAATTTTTACTATTTTTTCAGAATTTTTGATTAAACTAAACAATAATAAAAAATTCAGCAAAGTGATGATTTTCAAAAATTCTGAAAAAATAGTAAAAAATTTTCAAAAAATGTAAAATTTGGTCTCCAAGCACATTTTAATATGAAGAACACATTGGAAGGTTCGAATCGACTATTTGAACTTTGAAAATGATGATATGAGAGGAGGGTGCACGTTAGGAGCACAAGAGGGAGGGTGCATTTTAACCCTCCTCCCCAGAAAAAAAGGACCGGGCAATTTGGCAAACTCCATCGCTCAAATAGTTTTTATATAGAAGTTAGTTGAGAAACAATATTTGATCTTTGTGCAAAGACAATACTCTATGCGTAAGAAGTCGGAGATTCGAAACTTATAAAAAACAATCTTTTATAGATATTAAATAGTTAAGTGGCTTGATTTTCAATCTTAACTCAAAAAAATGTTAGTTCATCATTATTAATTGTTCATTAAACATATAATATATTAAATAAATTAAAAATAATATGGTTTAATTAAGATTCGTGACAGTTTTGAGACTATTGACTATTGTTGTAAATAAAATCCAACATATTAGATTTTGACGTATATACGCCATATATTTCGATCATTAAAAGAAAATAAAATTTGATATATGTTATACCTTTTGTTTCATCGAGATGGATTTTAATCCACTATAAATCTTTCAGTCAAATTTCGAATCTGTAACTTTTCAATTGAAAGACATATCTCACTTGACTAAATGCCAATTTTCATTAATTAGAATTTGAAATTATTATTCCATAAAAGGCGGTTGAGCATTCAAACCTCTAAAACATACCAAGTTATTAACCGATTTCTAGCGTCAGATCGACCATTTGCTATTCTCATACTTAATCTTAGTTTATATAGTTATGAAAATTGTATTATATTTGATAATAATTGTTTGAACTAATTTTTTTTAATTCTTTTGTAATATATTTTTAATCTAGAATAAAGTTCAAAAAGTAGTCCTACAACAACAATCAAGTCTTTAGTCCCAAACAAGTTGGGTAGGTTAGAAATGAAACTCAATCATAATCATAAAGTCAAAGTAGATAGTAATACAATAGTAAAAAAAATAATAGTAATAGTAATACTACTAATAATAATGATAATAATAATAATACTAATACTAATACTAACTATATTATATAAACTATAGATTGTAGAAGTCAAAGTGTTGTTTTCTGGATGTGTTGTCTAAAAGTAGTCCTAACATTTCAAAATTTAGATGGACTAATTTGATCCATTAAAGGCTTGTGCTCAAATTTCCGACATTTTTATTAATATCCAAAGTTTAATACAAATTATTAATTATACCCGGAACTCAACTCAATATCGATATATACCCAAGCCGGCCATTTTCTGGCCGGCTATGTTCCTTCCCTAAGCCGGCCAGAAAATGGCCGGCCATGTACCTTTTTTTTTTTTTTTTTTAGAGAGAGACTATGAAGATCAAAATATTGAAATCTAACTCTGAAATACGATAAATTTTTGTTTAAATTATTTGTTATATTACTTCTTTGATGTATAATTAGCATATTTATACTAAAATACGATAGATTAATTGAAATTATGTTGAATAACACTAAATTATGTTAAATTACGTTAAATTACATTAAATTACGTTAAAATACGGTAAATTACGCTAAAATACGATATGAATAAGGACGATATCTTCACTGAAAAGGAGAAAAACAACGATGAAACTTCAAACGGTCATAAAACGGCGCTCGAGTGTCCGATTTCAGCAAATGAGCACTTTCCGGAAAGCACTTTTCACGATTTCAAGCTGAAGTTTTAGCTCGGATGCCCTAGGTCCAGCTCGCTCGGCTGTAACTCGATCCAGAATTAACAAGCTGAGCTCGAATCAAGCCAGCTCGTTACCACCCCTACTCAAATCATTCATAAAAAACTAGCATGTACATGACAACAAAAATAGAATGTACATGACCAATGAAACCTTTGCGGTTGTTTTGTTCCAAATGAAACGAGTGATTAACTCTATCATTTTTTTTTTCAAAAAAATAGCAAGTTGTTTAAATTACCAATATGTATGTACGTACGTACACATGTGTATATATAAAATAAAGCTAGGGTGCTATATGTAACATAGTGACATATATATTATGTTATTTTTTTTTTAAATTTATTGGATATGCTTCAACGACGAATTCAAACGGTTAAAATTAATCTACTTCATAAAAGATATATTTTTTTTGAATTCATTTAATATAAAATCAAGCGGTAAAAAAGTGAAGATTTATAAGTTAATTTTAATACATTTATTTTTTATTATTTTTTTATATGCTTGACTTTATACTAATTATTGCGAAAAGTTATAACTTTTATATGTAAACGAAGCGATCGGAAAGTAAATTAGTTTCAGCGATTTAAATTTATCGTTTGGAGTGTATTTAATAAGTTTTTTAAAAGATAGCACAATATGTAAATATGCCACGGATAGCACGGTAGCCTATCTCATATATAATGTGCATGTTTGTGTTTGTGTGTGGAAAAACGAGTACGTTTGAGTACTAACGACCGCCCGAGATATTTTCGGCTTGGGTCATCCACAAATCAGACTATGTTACGCCATTTTGTTGAAATGTCCGTTCATGTCATTTCTACATGAATTTAAATTTAAATTCATACAAATTTAACCTTAATACAGACATATATCAAATTAATATAACTTTTTGCTCCACATAAAAAAGATTGGTAGACAATTCGAAAGTGAAAATACCTCGACAGTAAAAATTCTTCCAAAAGTTTGTAAACAACTTTTTAATCAATCGAATTGTCAGCTTTGCTGACCTTAAAAAAAAAAAAAAATTCTTCCAAAAGAGTGAGTCTATGGTACTATGCATAGCACGGATTGGTCCGTACTACGGATCAATATTTTCGTTTTCAAAATTCGAACGGTCGATTCAAACCGTTCAACATGATTTCCATATGAGAATATACTTGTAGGCTAAATTTTTTATTTTTTAGAATTTTTTTACTATTTTTTAGATAGATAGAAAATAACTGCTTTTTGATGGTCCAGAATTTTCATATCAAGTGATTTCTACCTATCTTAAAATATAGTAAAAAAATTTGAAAAAATATAAAATTTAGTCTGTAAGTACATATTCATGTGGAGATTACGTTGCACGGTTCGGATCGACCATTAAGATTTTCAAAATAAAAATATGACTCCGTAGTACGGACTAATGCGTGCTATGCATAGTACCATAGACTCACCTAGAGTGGGAAAAATGGCACGGCGGAGCCGCTCCGACACGGTTACAGCACGGCACGCGTATCAGTTACATGCCGTGACTCGCATGTCCCGTGCCGTGACCATTCGCGTGCCGTGTTTAACTTTTGAAACTTTGGCACGGCACGGCACGGCACGTGAAAGATTTAGTCACGGCACGGCACGTAGTCACGCGAGTCACGTGTAATTAGGACTATTAGATATTGATTTAATGGTGAATCTTGAATAAACTAACCTAAATTATGATTAAATGGTCACGCGAGTCACGTATGGTCACGCCACGTTTAGGCACGACGTGATCATTCGCGTACCGTGACCACCCCTCGACATTTTGGTCACGGCACGGCACAGCACGTGAAAAATTAACTTGGTCACGGCATGACACGGCACGAGACCAAAATCACGGCGTGTTAGTTACGGCACGACATGTTTTTCCCACTCCAGACTCACCCCTTCCAAAAAGTAAAAAAAAAAAACATCACACGTGCACAGTGTTGATGTCAATTCATATGAAAAAAGGTTGCACGGATATTGGGGTGACCAGGGGTTGAAAAACTATTTCCCGTGCTCTCATATCAGGTTTTATTTTTCATTTTTCGTAATTAAAAAAATTAATTATAGAAAAAAATGTTGATTAATTTTTTTTACAAAAAACACTAGTACCGAATCTGATTCACTCCGCTGTACACAAGTCTACACATTTTGTAAAAGAAAGTAAAAAAAAAAAAGTGTACTGAATCAAAGTTTCAGTACACCGCCGGTTAACACTCTTTTTTTTTTTTTTCTTAAAAAATTATGCAGTATACCTTGGGAAAAAAAATAAAAAAAGGGAATACATCGATCTCTTTTTGAGATCTTCCGCAATAAGATTTCTGTTTTGGTTGTTTCGCGTGAAATGGAGGGGTACCGAATATTTAATTCAATACTTACGCTTAAAATAAAATCAACCTTTTTTCCTGTTTGATTACGAAATAGAAAAGAATTCCTCGTATTATGTGGTCGTATAGCGCAAAACTAATTTTTACAGGACCACATCTCAAATTTCGCCAAAAATGACTCTACAGTTAAACTAGACCCCTTGCGTAGCCCCTTGCACACAACACATGACTACATGACCATGGGGCTTCTTTTTGTCTATCCTCACCTCTCTTATTTATTAACCTAGTGTTATATCTGTAGTAAATGGCCTCTCTTTCTCTCTCCAGAGGATCCAAACCTAAGCAAATGGAGTATGGGAGGAGACTCTCTGAGCTTCTAATGGAGCAACAAGAGCCATTTCTATTGGATGAGTACCTAAAACAAAATGGTTACTCAAGAAGGGCACCTAAATGCCACCAAATAAGTGGGTTGTGTTGTCCTTTGAGTGTTTGCAAGAAACTTCTAAAGAAGAGGTCAAGAGGCAGCACAGGTGGTAGCTCTGCTCTGAGAACCATGTTGAACAAGATAATGTATCAAAAGGTTATAAGAAAATTGATGAATTGGGGCTGTGGCAAGAAGATGGAATTTAGAAGGCTTGACAATTCCTTTGAAGGGGATTCTATTGGAGAGGACGATGATTGGAGGAAAATGGAGGTGACCAGTAGGCAACTCAGTCCTGTCTCAGTGTTTGAGCTACACTCAGATGAGGATTCATCACCAACTCATGAATACCATAATTGTAAGTTTCTTTGTTTAAAGTTTGAATAATGACTTGTTTTTTTGTATCCTTTGCTTAATTATCAGGAGCGGAGCCTAGTGCTCCTTCTGTATTACTGAGTTGGCTAGATCCTTATTTAGATAATTGGTATCTGTACTTGTACATTTTTTTCCCTTTTTGTTTAATTTTCTTTTGGTCTTTACTTGACTTTCTAACTCGGTAGTTAAGAACCTAAAACTTGATTTTCCCCATCTTTCAATTTGTGCATTGTCTTTGGTTAAAGGAAAAATGCACATTTGGCTCTTAATTAATCTGTTAATATTTATTACTACATATTTAATTTTCTATAAGTTAATTTATCTCCTTTGTTCTTAATTTTAGTTAAAGATGAAGAAAGGCTGTCAACCTCAAGCAGAGGGTCAGAAGGAGAAGAAGAGCTTCAAATTTCTGCAATTTCTTCATTAAAAAATAATGTACTTGGGAAGGATGTTCAAGAAATGATTTGGGAACCTCAAGAGAATTTGAGATCTCAAATGAGCTTGAAACAAACAGATGAACAAGTGCTTTCATGGGAGAAGATTACAAGAGACATTAACAAAATACCCACTTTAATAGAGTATGATTTCACCAAGTCAGAGAAACAATGGTACCAACTCAAGCAAGACATGGTAGGGATTGGTAGTGAAATAGAGACATTAATTTTTGAGGAGATTAGAAAAGAGGCTGTCTTGGACTTGCTAGGGTCTCATTGCACATTATAGAAGCCAATTTTGTCTATCATTTTCTTCCTAATAATTTGTAAATTATTATTTTTTGCGTTGCAAATGGGTTCGTCATATTTATTCAGCGTAGTTTATCATCTCTGTCTTGGGCTTGGTGGTTAATTTGAAGAGTTCCCATAATGAGACATTTTTCTAGGCGACAAAGAGTTCACCCTGAATCTGTACCCAGTTCAGTATTACTGGCCAATAAACAATTTGGGGGGGGGGGGGGGGGGGGGGGGGGGTAGGGGGTAACATTATTCATCAATGAAAAAAAAAAATTGTTTCCAAAATAAACCAAATTGGGTAATCTTGATAATCAGAGAAATTTAAAAATACTTTCATCAATTATTTTAAAAAGAGTGTATAACATGTCTTTCTTACCTTCAGTCAAATATCTTTTAGCGTAATATGTATAATTCAACGAGGCGTGTTATCAAAATTCACAAAAAAAAAGGACAAATGATGCCTTCTTTGGTTCTTTGTAGGTAGATACACTCTTATAAAATTACTTAAATGGCAGGAGTTACATTACTTTTGTGGATGTTAATTATTTTTTAATAAATAAATAGCAGTAGTTGCAGTTTATTTTTTTTTATATCACATGTGTACCAATTGAAATGATTCCTGTGTAGTTGGGTTCATTAAATGAGAAATAAATCTGCTGTTATTCCAAAGAGATCACAGAACTCTGTTATTCCGATCCCAACCATTAATCTTTGTTGAGATTCGGGCACAAAAAACTTTTTTCTTGAGATTCGTGTATAAAAAACTTTGAACGGTTGAGAGAAGAATAACATGATCCTGTGATCCCTTTGGAATAACAGCAAGATGACAAATTTTGGCATATCTTGTTCATAGGACATGCAAAAAGGCATTTTTACATATTTGTAGGTACAGGCAGTAAGCATTTATAATGTAACTCCTGCCATTTAAGTAGGGAAGGAAGAAAAAAAATGGGGAGATCAGGATGGTACGAACACACAAGTAATGATTCTATTAATTATAAAAATGATTGCAAATAAAGACTTCTAAAATCTGTATACAGCATCAAACCAGCAGTTAAAGATTATTTATATTTTCAATCTAAAACATCTTTTATTTTTATTTTTTTAAACTTGGTAGTGGCAGTAGAATACTATCTACAACATATGACAATAGAATACTAAGTGATAAATAATAAATCGAAGTATTATATTGCAATAAAAGTATTGAATAAACCCGTTTTGAATTAGCCCGAAATAATAATATAATTCAAAAAATATTTGCACTTCTTGAATAATATAAAGTTAGTACTCTTTTTATAACATCCAAATTAACAAGCTTTTTTTTTTTTTCTGAAGTAGTGGGATGTAATCCGCCGATTTCATTCATCATGAAACCATACAAAACAGGACACTGGTACCAAACATCTGGTACACAGCTGACAGCACTGCCAATATGTTCAAGTACATACCAATCCATCCAAATACAAGTTTCAAAATCCAGTTAAGTCTAGCAGAATTACAAAAAAGCTAAAAGGTTTGCAAACTAAAATTCACAAGTCCACTAGCACTGTTCATGTTTGCCGACAAATTGCAGCCTCTATATCTTTACAAGTGCCATTATGAAAAACAGCCCTCTGACTACCTTGTAGACTTATAGTAAACGATAGTCAACACAAATAAAAAAGTTTTTTCTGCATTAAATCAATCAATGTTTCTTGGCATTTAGCTAGGCTGCAATTATTTGAGGGTAAAATCACTGAACAGTGATTCCTATAAACAAAAGGACATAAATTTTTTATCCTATTGAATATGGACATGGTCTAAAGAAATCTTGGCTATATATTTAGGCGGCAACAAATTAAGCCGTAGGTACTATGTTTTAATTTTGTTAAAGATATTCAATAGATTAATTGTAGGGACTGACTGCCGACAGAACCTCAACTATTATATTTTTCAATTTTATTCATCTAAATTAATCTATTATTTCTAGTATCTAATATTAATTTTAAGCGAACCTAAAATATGTAGCCAACAATTTTGCTTTGGATAGGTTTTTATTGGTGTTTCTTGAGCTGAACTCGTTCATGTCCCAAGTACAAACTAGTTGGCAGACAAAGATGCAAGTGTTGATTGGCAATATTTGTTGTATTGTATGGCAACGGCCAACGGTGATGTCTTTGACGGTACTGAAGTGGGACGAGTAAGGCTGTGATGCTTTGCATTGTACATTTGGCGTGTTTTGATACAGTAGGCATGGCATCAGGTTTGTGTCAAGATGTACGCTAGATAAAAATTAAAGCATATCCAATAATTATTGTATCGAAACACATTAAATAAGTCTGCATTGCAAATTCCAAAAATTTTATTAATACCATTTTCAAAAAATAAATAAGTAAATAAACCATAAATTTTGGAGAATTCAATATTTACCAGAGCCGCAACGACAAATGGCGGCTCTATTCTTGGGAGCTGTTATTTGTCGTTGCAGCTCTAGTAAATATCAAATTTTTCAGTTTCACTGATCTTTTGGTTTTTTTTTTTTTTTTTGGAATGATATTAATAAAAATTTCGGTTGCAAATCACCATAGCCTCACTCAAATTTTAACACTGTTTTTTCACATCCGTATGTGGTAAAAAGAATTAGGACCTTTATTTATTTTTCTATCTTACGAGTGATGTGTCTACATGCGAAAATTTTAAATTTTCGAATTAATTTAGTATAAAGTCAAGCGGTCAAAATTAGAAGGTTTATAAATTAATTTTAATGCATTTATTTTTGAACGTTTTTTTACCACTTTACTCTGTACAAAATTAATTTCAAAATTTAAAATTCTTGCATGGAGACGCATCACTCGTAAAGTAGAAGGGTTTCAACAATTCGGATTCATCGTTTGAAGCCAATCCAATAAGTTTTGAAGTTGAGTTCACAAATAGACTTGATAAACTTAATTAAAAACTCTCTAGTTCTACTCTTATAACTATCTTACATTTCACATCTGCCGAAATGAGGGAGTTACTACCATAGGTATCAATTATTTAAAAAAAAAATCATTCTGTATTGGCAAAATTTGAAACGATAATTAATTTTTTTTTTTGGTTAAAAAACGATAATTAATTGACACTTGATTGGGTAATAAGAGGCGGAAGTAGACAGAGAGAAAGATGTACTAGGCACTCCTTATAAATGAATAAAAAAATCAATTTTTTATTCTTTACATTTTTTTAATTTTTACAAAAATATACTATTTAGTTATTTACTCTCCTCGTAAAATAAAATTACCTAACACTCGGATGACATTAAAAAAACCGAGTATGGAGATCGTATACACTATAAGGTCCATGCATATAATTCAATGTACATGGAAAGGCATGTGCATATATTTTTTTTTTTGAAGAATGCATGTGCATATTAATTGCACGAAGTTAATTTTTTACATCATATCTGAAGATGGGTAGAGGGGTGGATGCATAGATACGTACTGATGTTGATACTCCAACCTCCTCTGCCGATATAACAGGACATGAAACAATATAAAGAGAGATGTATTGTTGTGTTTCTTTACCAAACAATAAATGTCATTGGCATTTAGCAATTTACTAGTTAAGAGTTAAATGACCCCCTGCCATGAAAAATAAAAATAATAAATAGCAGATAAATATACTACAATTGCGGATGGGGCTAGTATGTTTCAATCAAATGCGGGCTTCTTGTTTTGAAAGAATAAATGATGCATTCACCTACCCTAGAAAATTATTTATCGCTTTAACTTGAATTTTGAAGAAATGATGGAAACTAAAAGAAATATTCTTATACTATAACGGTTGGTTATTGTTATTTTTCTGAAGCTAAGGGTTAAAAGAAAGCATTATATTGAATCATTCACAACAATTTACTAATAACCGTAGAATTCTTTGAAATAAAAAAAACTAAATTTAGACATGTATCATTTAACATGTCTATTTAATTTAATTTAATTTATTTTGAACATTTTTTAGTCTCCGATCCAAACCCAAACTTCTAATTTGCCAATCACTTGATAAATAACTAATATATTTTAAAATTATTCGAATTTAAGATATGCTATATTGAAACTATATAAAATTATGACATCATGATTATTAGTATGAGTGAGGCTATGGTATTATGTATAGCGCGGATTGATATGTAATATGGATCAAGATCTCTGTTTTCAAAGACTAAACAACCGATCTGAACCGTTCGACATAATCTCCAGATGAAAACATAGTTGAGACTAAAATTTATATCTTGTACATTTTTTACTATTTTTTTATGTAGAAAATCACTATTTTTAAATAGTCTTGAATCTTTAAATCAATTAACTTTTTACCTATCTAAAAAAATAGTAAAAAAATTCTAAAAATATAGATTTATTGTAGATACAATCCCCAATCTGAAATACCATTTCTTCAAATAAAGAAGACTACACTAAGCTAGAAGGACGGGACCAATTCAAGAATATATATATTTTTAATTGTTCTCGCGGCGACAATATAAACGAGTTGAATTATTTTGGAAGAAATAGTTGGTCATTTAGTGAGATTAAGACAGGAATTCAATGCACACCTCGGATACTTCTTGGTTCTTTGTCCTCATGTACCATTTTGCACGTGCAATGCAAGGGACAAGCCGAAAAAAAGAAGTTAAATTAGAGTTAATCATAGTTTGCTGTATAAAGAATCTGATAATAAATTTTTTTTGCAAACACAAAATTTATGCCCTTGTTGGAAGCTGCTTTGATGCTTCTTTGCACGTGATTTTTCGAAATGATGGAAAAATTGTCTCCTCCGCGAGCCATCTTACAGTCTACAAGCGATTAATTACTGTATGTGGATAGCAACTGATATTAAAATTAGTATATTAGATTTATAAAAAATATATATTTTTCAATCTTTGATCTGCTGACAAAGATAATGCTCTCCGTTTAGAAGGTTTATCGTTGAAAGTCTCGGTAGTAAGAATGAATGTGTTAAGCGTTTATACTTGCATACCCCAGTGTACATATATTTAATTTCATTATTCTAAAGTTCTCTGTGTTAAGATCCGAAACTCTTAGAGTGCTAAAAATAAAAAATTTAGGTGTTTATTGTTGCACTATGTGATATTTAGACTCAGAATTGATGTTCTTATTATTCTTGTAATGAGAACCTCGAACTCTTTAAGTGTTAATAGAAGAAGGTATAGGTGCTTATAGTTGAACATTTGTTTAGAGCCGGAATTTTCAATTCTGAACTTTACAGAGGAACATTTTGTGAATATTTGAATTATTATTTAAAAAATATAGAGCTCCTAAACTAAATTTAACATTGTAGAGATCTTAAATTTTGTGTTTACAAAATTGGTATTCAAGCAATATGTGCCGATATTTGAATTTCCCACTACTTTAGAAACCAATTTTTAAAATATATGAGAACATTTTCTGATGAGGCTCAAAGTCATGCTGGTATTCAAATCTGTTACCTCCTTTGAAGCCCACAGCCTTTAACAAATATCATAGAACTTTTGGTCCAGAAGCCCAATCCATTAAATATGGGCTAATTCTCTTTCATAGTTCGTGTTCATTTTCGTGTTTGATAATGTTCGAATGGGCCTTGGGTTTATATACTTCCGAGATGTATTGGATCATGGAAATGTTAATTTTGCAATTGAATAACAATATAATGAGGACATCATGGAGATCAAATAACATGCTCGATTCTTACTGATAACACAACTTAAATATGTTTTTTTTTGTGCTTGTATGAGGACTCCAATGATTCAACGCTAATGCTATGTTTCCGTACGCTAAAAAAGCTTTGAACAATTTACATTAATTATATAAGATGGTTATACTTTATTAAATTGAAAGGGATATTGCAAGGGATATTAAATTAAGTTAATTTATACAAAAAAATATGTAAGATATATATACTGGGAATTTAATTCGCATAATCAATGAAAAGAATATAGGCTCGTTTGGTATAGCAAGGACAGATTATATAGAGGATAGATTTCCTGTGAAACTGAATATATTTAACTTCCTGTTTGCCCTTGGTTTAATATATCATAATATTGACATTAATTTTAATATGTATTTATTGAAACTGATGTAGGGCAATTTTTATTTATTTATATTATTAGGTGTCTGTTCTTGAGTCAGCATTTTCTATGGTTTTTCACCACAAAAGACTGTAACTGTAAACAGGACCCTACTTAGGAGGATCCTTTGATTATAATTTTAGAATAAAAAATAGGAAAATAAAAACTCAAAATTTAGTGCAGGTACTAGATGTAATTTGAAAACTTTTGAGTCTCTTTTCATGATAAAAAGAAATAAAGACTCTTCACGGAGGTTGAAAAGATTGTCCGGTTAGATAAATTTTTTTTCCTTTAATTGATGCTTGTCTTTTCATTTTCTTTCCCTTTGTGCTTCTAGAAAACACTTAAATTAGCTCTTTCAACTCACAAATTACTGACAAGAAACAGACAATTTCATAGAATTTAATCTCAAAATAACGATTCTTCCCCAAAAAGAAACCACCGTCATAATCATCATCAAAATATTAAAACACTCAAACTGTACACATTATTTCATGCTTTTATTCAAAACCAATCAAATGCTCCGGCAAACAGGATAAATCAAATACATTTTATTCGGGAAGTACAAGTATATAGAGAGCATAATTAATATCATATGGCATACATAAGCATCAAATAATCAATAAGAACCTACCACTCAAACTCGACATCGTGATTTTGCTCGGGAAGATTTGACAACTTGACCAAATTGTCCTCCCTCACACTACATGAACTCTTGCACGAAAACCCGAGACCAAACCCGAGCCGCTTTACTCTGGGCCAAGTACTATTTCTCCTCAAAGCTTTCTTCTCCACCTTCACCGGTCTCCCATCCTCCTTTACTGGTTTGGTACACTCGATGAATGCCGCAAGAAACGGGTCTTCCTCCGGTCGTGTAACACCTTTTCGATTTTGCGTCTGAGTTGGTTGAAACCGACATGGCGGGAGTGGTATGTATAGACCGTGGGCCATACTTTTCAGGTCGACATGTTGTGAACAATTAGGCGGAGGCCGTAGCTTTGTAGCTCGGTATAGCGAAACCGGTTTTTGGTTTTCTTCCATTTGCGGAGTGATCTTGGATATGCCTGGTAAGTTCTCCCAAGAGAAAGGTACCTCTTGTGGGGAACTTGAGTTTTGGTGCTTGCTCATCCCTTTTTGTCTTGTTTCAGGTGGGGTTAGGATGTAGCTATATATAATTAGGTTTTTTTAAGGGGTGAATTAGGAGTGATAGCCCGAAATCATGCACTTGATGCTTGTAACGGTTGATGGAAAGGAATCAAGAGAAACAAGTGATTATCAGGTACATTGATATATAATTTTATCTATACCCTGGAAAACTAAAAAATATTGGTACGAGTTGAACTAGAGAGCTTTTAAGGTCACCAACCTCTGGTGAGCTTACTTGAAGATCTATCCGAGGGAACGGACTCTGCTGTTTTTCTGAGAGAAAAGAAGGGTCCTGCTTTTTCTATCTCAATCATTGAAAATTGTTGAGATCGGTGCATGAAAAAGTTCTTTTATCGAGATACGTAAATGAAATTTTTTGAATAGTTGAGATCGGAAAAGCAGGATGCTACTTTTCTCTAAGAAAAGCAGTAAAGGCTTATCCCTATCGAGAACTTCAAATAAGGAATGATGCATTTACATATTAAATTTATAAATTTTTGACTTAATTTAGTATAAAATCAAGTAGTAAAAAATAATAAATTAATTTGAATATGTTAATTTTTTATTATTTATCATCCATTTGATGTTATACTAAATTAATTTCAAAATATATAAATTTGACATGTAAACACGAATAGAATTAGGGTGTTTTTAAGTTTACTATACTCTTTTATGAACTCAACTCTAAAACCTATCGGATTGATTTCAAATGACAAATCCTAACTGTTAAAACCTATCTCACTCAAAAAGTGATGTATCTACATGCGAAAATTTTAAATTTTAAAATTAAATTTGTATAGAGTCAAGAGGTCAAAAAATGAATGCATTAAAATTAATTTATAAATCTTATAATTTTGACTGCTTGACTTTATACTAACTTAATTCGAAAGTTTAAAATTTTCGCATGTACACGCATCACGTGTAAGGTAGATGGATTTCAACGGTTCGGATTCGTCATTTGAAGCCAATTAGATAGGTTTTAGAGTTGAGTTTACAAAAAAACTAGGTAAACTTAAGAACACCCGCGAAAGGAGAGGTAGCACAATTGGCTAGGAGAAAAGTCCTAGGATTGTTGGTTACCCAAAGATCGAGAGTGCGAAGGTTTTAAAAAAAAAAAAACTTAAGAACACTCTAGTTCTACTCTGTAAACACATCATTTGTTAAGTAGACCAATTTAGACAGTTTGAATTTATCGTTTGAATTCGTCGTTTGAAGTCAATCGGATAGGTTTTGTTGTTAAGCTGACAAGAACTTCGCGAGTTTAAGAACACCTTAGTTCTAATCAATATATAATTTATCTAGCTTCTTAGTTAACATGCTCACCAGTAACCATAATTACAAGATTAGTAAATTATTCGATTTTTTTGTGATGACGAACCAAACGCCGAATTATTCGGTTGATCGAACTTTGACCGAATTATTCCCAAATAATTCGCGAATTTTACAAAATTTTTCCGAATTATTCGCGAATTTTTCTCAGAACATTTTTTTTGGTTTTTTTTTTTTGCTTCCTTGTAGGACTGAGATCTCTGGTCTGGATAATTCTGAATCATTTCTGAATTATACCCGAATTTTTCCCATAACATTTTTTTTTGCTTCCTTGTAGCACGGAGATCTCTGATCCAGATAATTCCGAATCATTTCCGAATTATATCCAAATTATTTTCCAAATCACGAATTTTTGACCTCACCGAACCGGATAATTCGTTTGTCACTGTGCCACTAACAAGGCTGCTCAAGGTTTCATTATTTATGGCAATGTATAACTGATGGGGGAATCCATGCATCAATGAATTGAAGCATGTGCTATTTTATGAAAGTATGTAACAGAAGGTTTGGACTCTTATTTCTTTCTTTATATTATTGGAAAATAGTTGTACTTATTGCTGCATGAGTGGGACCTCAATGATATTTTAGGTTAAACGAAGGTAGAGAAGGAAATGAGACAACGAAATTAGGTAAATGTCTAGATAGATAGAGATGGAAATGCAAGTTGGTAAAAGGCATGGGTGCGTGTGCCAAGGAAAAACAGAAGCCTGCGTCATTGACGGTTTTTCTTTTTCTTATGCTTCAAGTAAATTTTAAAATTAAAAATGTAAATATATTTTAACTAGAAGTCTTTATTTGCTTGCTCAAAAATTCAAATTAATGACCAATTAACTATCGCGATTAATTAATTTATTTTTAAGTACAGGGCAAAATAGTTAGTAATTCAAATCATGCATTGATTTATTAAAGGATTATTGAAAGAAAGTACTGATTAAACACAGTTCGCTTGATACAATATTATTAAGGCAACTTAGGATTCAATTTTGGAGTTCAAGTGGTTTTCACAAGTGCTATTAATTATATTTTATGAAAATATTTTTCAAAAAGAGAAGCAACATAATTGTTGCATGTGTTTATTCATTAAAGAAAAAAACATGATGGGATTTGACTAGCACGTCACTACAAAAATGATACAGTATCCGTCCTCGCGGATACTCCCGTCGCTAATAGAAAAAACATTTTTTTGTCGGTATACCATCACATATAGTCACTTTTTACCCTCACGGATACTGTCCCATTCTTGTAGTGATGACCTGGTCATGTCACGCTATATACATTTTTTTTCATGTGACGTGACTTAATAGTGGAGGACAATTACGTTACGTGAATAATCATGTCATGTGTACATGTTCCCGCTGTGATAAAACATGACGTGGTTGGTCAAGTTTAATTACTTTTTCATATTTTAAGTTAATTCATAGAAAAAATAATAAAAGATATGCTAAAATAAAAATTATTGTAAAATAAATTAAAATAAAAAAATAATGTTAGAAAAATTAGTAACTTATGGTGTGGCTTGACGTGATTGGGTCAGAGCGTAACATATCAGTTTCGGTAATATATATATAAGATGGGTTATTGTGCTTTGCAAAGTAAAACCCCCTCTTTACTTCGGGCTATATTTTCATTTTTGAAAATCCAAACAACCGATCCGAACCGTTCAACATGTTCTAAATATTGAAATGTGCTTGGAGACTAAATTTTACATTTTTTGGAATTTTTTTACTATTTATTAAGCCACTTTGAAAATTGCTGATCCGGTGGTCCAGAAATTTTTACTTTTTTTACTGTTCACAGTGGATCAGCGATTTTCAAAGTGACTTAATAAATAGTAAAAAAATTCCAAAAAATGTAAAATTTAGTCTCCAAAAACATTTCAATATTTAGAACATGTTGAACGGTTCGGATCGGTTGTTTGGATTTTCAAAATGAAAATATGATCCGAAGTAAAGAGGGGATTTTACTTTGCAAAGTACAATAGCCCATATATATATATATATATATATATATATATATATATATCTATATATATATATATATATATATATATATATATATCACGCTACACACAAATTACATTACATAACCAATATATTTGACGTGATGTGCCGTAACGTAACATGACAAAATCGATAAAAATGTGACTAATTTGCTTTCGCTAGTTCATTACAACAAAATCATTACACAGTTTCAAAGTTCCACACCACATAGAGGTGCAAACGGATCGGATATGGATCGGATTGTGGTAAAATCATATCTGCATCGGCTTTTAATTTTCAAATACGGATACGGATCAGATATTAGACGGATACATACTGATACGGATCGGATATCGGATATCCGTATATATATACATAAATATTTTCATAATATATAGTAAACTATATGATATTTATCTACTATTCGGATACAGATACTTAAAATTCAAAACCATATCTGTATCTGTATCCGCACGGATATTCAGATATCAGATATCCGTATCTAATTTTTAAATACGGATGCGGATACGGTCAAATAATATCCGATCCGTTTGCACCCCTAACACCACAACGCTCTAAAGGTGCAACTGTCATACATGTCCTCCCCACAGTACTCCTTATCAGACCATGTATCGCACCTCGTTACCAACTACTACAATAAACTATTGAAAAAATGCCGTAATTTTTATTTTTAACATTTTAAAGAATTAAATTAATAAAATAACCACCGTTTCTGGTCAATTCCATATTTAACACGGCCGCAGAACACCGGAGCGGACCCATTTGGGGGCCGCCGCAGAATGCCGGAGCGGACCCCCATATGGGTCCGCAGAATGCCGGAGCGGACCCTTTTTTTTTTTTTTTTTTTTTTCTGATGAAGTTGATTATGATTTTGTTTTGGAAATTTTTATCAAAAATGTAAAGTTTGTACTGGAAGTTGTGTGTAATTACTTATGTTTGAAATGTCGTTTAATCTGAAATTGTTGTTCGTCGTTTGTTTGATCAAAAGAAACATTACAATAGAACAATGAGCCACGACACATGGAGCGCATGGAGCGCACAATGGCATGTCTATGGAAATCAGTCGGAATGGCCTCAATACGATGGCCCGGTCCTTGTTCCAGAGAAAAGAAATATTGCTGTGGGCAGAAGACAGCACGACAGAATTCCGATGTGGATGGACGTTCTACATAATAGGAGAAGAGGACACCAAGCTGGCCGAGATACACAAGAAAGACAAAACAGAGCTGCTCGAGCTGCACGAGATTGAGAGTTAATGTTGTTTTTTTTATTGTACTCGTAAAAATATTGTTTATTTTCGGTTAATTAGACGTATTTGTAATTTCCGATAACATTAACATTGTTCTATTGTAATGTTTCTTTTGATCAAACAAACGACGAACAACAATTTCAGATTAAACGATATTTCAAGCATAAGTAATTACACACAACTTCCAGTACAAACTTTACATTTTTGATAAAAATTTCCAAAACAAATTCATAATCAACTTCATCAGAAAAAAAAAAAAAAAAAAGGGGTCCGCTCCGGCATAGTGCGGACCCTGCGGACCCGGGTCCGCTCCGGCATAGTGCGGACCCTGCGGACCCGGGTCCGCTCCGGCATTCTGCGGCGGCCCCCAAATGGGTCCGCTCCGGTGTTCTGCGGCCGTGTTAAATATGGAATTGACCAAAAACGGTGGTTATTTTATTAATTTAATTCTTTAAAATGTTAAAAATAAAAATTTCGGGAAAAAATGTGCTCACTTCATAACTGTTGACACATGATATATATGTGGTCAGAGCCGGAACTAGAATTTGAGTATAGGGGCTATGTAAAGTTGGGGGTGGTGCTAATACATGTAAAAAAAACAAATTAGTAAGAAAACTAGTTGATTAACTCTCCTAAAATTTCCAAAATTTTATTTCTTCTACCGTATCTAGGTACTTGATAATAAAAAATTTAAAAGTTAGAATGGCTTAGCACCCCCAGCTAAGCCTATGTTCCGCCACTGTATGTGGTCATGGATGAAATTTACAGTGCAAGTGTGGTTAATTAATTGTACACTATTTAAATGTACAACGCCGGATGTAAAGATGAATTTTTAACTTGAAAGATACATAATTTTAAATTTATGTCAAACTTCTTGTGAATAATTGTAACATTCCAAATAAGAAGAGTTTCATTTGGCACACTCACGTACTGCTCACCTTCCTGGAAGAAACAATTAGATGGAATTAGGCAAACAGTAAAATAGAATTACTTTACTTAAAAAACTAAATAAAATAGAGGATAAAATATTTGATTAGAATAATTGAGTGGTACATTTATGTAGAAAGAAAATAATACATCTGAGGTTGTTCTAACTACAAGTCCCAGCTGACTAGTAGAGTACGTTAATTGTCTCTCTTTTTATGTGAAATGTACGAATTTATGGTTAAGTAGGATAGTATTAGAAACTCTTGCTATCTTTAGCTGTAGTCAACAAAAATTTCATTTTTTTTGTCCTGTTTCTTTCCACTTCATTTTCTTTGCAGATTACATTATTTTTTTTGTCCTGTTTCTTTCCACTTCTTTTTCTTTGCAGATTACATTATTAACCAAACCAAATTGAAGTGAATGCAGGAATAATTTTTTTCACATATAACACAGTGGTACGAAGTTAATCAAAGTCCAGTGTCCAACCTCGTTTTTGCAGATTGTCATGTGTTAGAATGCGGTTCCTTGCCCCCAACCAGTGGTGCCTTGATTTCCCAAACCTTTGAGATAGTTGTGGTTATCCTAGGTCCCGTTTTGAAGTAGGTGTATGTTGATTTTACAGTGAAGGTTCCTCCAGCCGTCCATTTCCATTTAATTTCATCTCTAATCGTCTCAGATTGACCCTCAACAGCTGGTTTTGTAGTATGTTGAGCTCACTTTGCGTCTCAATTGACAGGTTGTGCCTGAACAATTGCTCCAGGTGTTGTTCTCTTAATTACCGCGCTTTGCAGTGATATTTCCTCTTCCATAGTGAATGAGAACAAATTGGGTAGTATGGTTCTTATTCATTTCTTTATATTTTTTTAATGGTGTTTTATTTTTCAGTATGGTTCTTTTCATTTGTTTATAGTATTTCCGGTGCTTTGGGTATACTTATATGCAGTTATCTTCGGACATCCTTCTAATTAATTTGTTTCTTCTTCTTTTCATGACCATCGGCTAGTATTTTGACAAACAACTAAAATAGTAGGTATATGTCACCATAAACCGTCCTTGACTTGTACAAGAAGACTTGCATACTGCCAAATGGATAAAAACATTAGAAAAAAAGAAAAAGCAATGCAATTTGGTCATTCATGCATGGGTCTACGAGGAGATAACAATGTGAAGCTTTCTTTGAATGTTATATTAACTTCTTCCATTAGATCAAGGCGGCTCTTAGTTTTACAAAAAGATTATTCAATTCAACTTGACTGCAGCAGTCAAGCTTTAAAAAAAAAAAAAAGATTATTCAATTCATTTTGCATCTCCTATAAGTTTTTATTGTTGTCAGTAGACAATTTTAGATGAATAATAATTGCAACAATCTTTTGTACAAGTTGATCGTCATACGATTTTAGTGATGCAAAAAAAAAAAAAAATTTAGTAAGGTTGGATGTTCAAGTCATTCAATTATTTATTCACACAAAAAGTTTTATCCGAATTTTGAATATGTGACCTTCTATACAAGAAGCATGTCTTTATCATTGTATCAAAGACTAATTCTTGATTAAAGGAAAAAAAAATGATTTTTTTGCCAGTGGATTTACCTCGTTATTTTATCAGTGAAATGAAAAGAAATTTAATGACAACTAAAGGTCAAATGAATAACCCGTTCATGGTAAGATTTGTGGTTCAAACCAATTACTTCAAAAAGAAAAATCAAATAAGATTATGCGTTCTAGACTTTGTATGTTTGGATGCGAGATAGAATAGCTAGAATAGCAAATTTTAAATTAGTATATGAGAATAGAGAAAAATAGTGATTTTCGTATTAGTGTGAAAATGGTTGATACGTCCTATCTCGGGAGATGAGGCCGTATGGAAGATTGGGCTGAGTTGGATTCGCCCTGCCAAAGGATGGCAGGCCGAGGTATGGATCGAGTTAAGAACTCGGGGTGGATTGTGAGAGATTCGGACTCTGACCTGTATGATCTCTCTCTTGGTTAAAAGTTGCGTTCCCTATTTCATGGGGATCACTGCCTTATATAGTCTAGTCATAACTGCCATCTCGGGCGTTTATGGGAGAACGTGGGCAGTTATGTCGTCCGTTATTGGGACGTGGGCATTAAACCAGCCGTTTCTGGGACGTGGGCATTAAGCTAGCCGTTTCCACGGCTATCCCGTATGTCGGTTGGCCTTAACCTATATTCGGGCCATATACTTTTGAGGCCTCCGAGTTGGGCCCCGGTTTAGTGAATCTTTGGGCTTTTTCATATGACGTCGGGTTGGCCTTGTAAAGGTCCGAATCCCAGTCTTTCATGGCCCAGTTTGGAACAAGTAAAAGGGCCTGTGGAACATGGCCCTATCATTAGCCCCCGAAGTCGGAATGCATCGGCGAGATGCTTTCGACTTGAAGGTGAATAACTCGTAAAACACGGTTTCTATTACCGACATTTGTATATTAGTCGAGCTGTAATAACTCGGGTGTGGCATATGTCGGGTACATGTCTTGTTACAAGCGACAATGTGTTATCATATACCTATCTCGGTATACGTCCGACAGTTAATGTGTTAATATACTTACCATTTTTTTTTGTGACAAGTAAGATGGTGTCCGAGTTAGAATTTGACGAGGAAAATGGTATCCGAGTTAGTCAAAAATGAAAGAAGTGAAACATAGAAGTTATAAGTAATCATTGATATTTCAAGAATAGAACAAGTCTAAATATAAGAAAACATCGAAATCATACAACGCCTCGATCTAGTAAAACATCGAAATCATACAACGCCTAATTAGACTAAACATGAGACATGATATTATATAGTGCCTGGAAGAATATTTCCACCATGGGCGCTATATCTGTCATGTCACGCCTTCCATGCACCGTGATGGCCATGTTCAGCTAAAAGACGAGTGTGATGTCGCTTTTCTAAGTTGAAAATCACACTTACACCATCTCATTGTCGGTATCCTCAAAGAGGTTATCCGATATGAGCTCGGGTTCAGTGGCGATGTACAACGTTGGACCTCCGGTATTGCGTGATAAACACCCGGGACATTTCCAAAACCGGCGACGAGGGTCTGACCGACCTTGGATGTCGTAATGGGTGAAGCAACTCCACTCATGGCACCCCCGACATTTCACCATCTCGTGCTTGGCTTCTTTGTTACGGCAGATAATGCACCTACGCAACTTGGGCTCGAGATCGAATTTATAAATGTCGTTCTCGTCTTCCTTGGTGAACGAGGGTGCGTTAGCAAGGGTGAGGTCAAGAAGGTCACCGATTTGGAGGTCCTCATTCGCGAGCATCCAATCCAAATCTTTCTCGGGAAAATGTTGGAGGAGGGTCCATCTCTCAGGCCGAGATAGGGCCCGTATTGTGTCCCGAGAACGTCGAGGATTAGGGGGAGGTGTGTTGTGGCCGTGCCTTGATGGTTGGACATCGCGACTATGACCACGATCAAGGGGTGTTTTGTTTTTGGAAACAACTCTCTTGAAAGGCATCTCGGAAGTAGATGGGTGAAAAATGATAAGAGGTAAAGAGTGAAATGTGTCTTTTACCGTATGGTGACTCTGGTATTTATAGTCGTTAGGGGAAATATTGCCATAAATAAGCGTGGGCCATATTGCCTAAATAGGTAGCCGCCAACTACTAGCCATAAATGTCATTGGGCAGTGTGCCTCGTTAATGAGATGACAGGCTTTCGGCATTCCCGAGATGGTCAAATTGACTCGCATTAGACAGCATTAAGTAATAAAATGCTTATGCAAAACATATATTAATCAAAACAGCACGAGATAGAAACCTCGGCTAAATTTACTACATAGGCATATATGTAAAGTTAAAAAGTTAACATCGAATTAAAAACAAAAGGCGGGCTATTTCCGCGATATTCTATATATTGCTAAGGCTATTCATGGCGGGAGCGCTTAGCCCGGCGTTCTTGATCCGAACAACTCTTGCAGGTGAAGGATGTGAAGCGGGGATCCTCATGGTTCCGAGGTGATCGACGAGCGAGACACTTGGGATGAAAAGCTTCTTCACATCCATTACAATGGAACATGTGGCGAAAGTTTCCTCGGGTTCGGCAAACGGCACATCTATCCCAGGCTAATGGGTCGTCCTCCTCTTCCTCGGGGTCATTTGGGAGTGGCTCGATGCAGACGTCGGGGTTCTTATGTGGAGGAGATGGGTGTAAGAATGGATTGTCATCATTCTCCTTTTTAACCTCGCCAGTCATGAATTTGTTATCTGTCATCGTGTTATAAGCCGAGGTGGAAAGGATAGTCGTGAATACTGGGTGTCTCGTTAAAGGGAGACGGAAGGATTATTTATAGTATACCGGCATTAATTACGTGACGCCTCGTCTTCCGTTACCCGCCGTCAGCCATCAAATCAGTCGTCAAATCGGTCAGGGGTACGGGGTTACGGCACAATCCTTGCGTGACACCTGGCGCGCGTTAGCTCGGTAAGAGCTCGAAACGCAGGAATCGAGGCATCGCCATGATGAAACGCGACGCTTCGTGGCTTCTTTTCGAAATTCGCGCAAGTATTGAGCGGGAAAATGGAGACCCCTATATATGTACACTTCGTCCCGACCCATCATTTGTTATCGCTTCTCTTGAGTAACTCAATCTCGGAGCCACAGAACGAAAGTAATCTCGGTTATAGCAGAGGGAGTTCAGAGCTTTTAGACATCTTCAGGAGAGACGTCGGACGAAGACCGAGTTGCGAAGGAATCATACGACAAGGTAATTCTTTATTACTTCAGTAGTCGGCCTTATATTGATTAATTTTATCTGTAATTTTGTATGATCATTGCCGAGGTCAATAGTGATGTAGTGACCACATAGGCATGGTAATATTGTCAACCTTAGGATTAATGACCTAACCTTGGCAATCGATTCGTATTTGATAAGTCGGTAAATGTAATATCTTAGAAATAAAGAATAACGGTTACCTTAGCCAATCCTGTTTCTTCGTTAATTTAGACATGGCCGGAGAACAAGAAGGATCTCGGGACCAATCGTCCGGTGCTTCAGGGGAATTGTCCCCAATATCTCATCAATCCCTCCGCTCAGGTAGGGGCAAGAACCTTTTTGGTATGTCCCTCCCTCACCCCGATGTCGTGCCGGAAGGTTTTGAGGAAGAGCAGTATGGTGAAGGGAATGAGGAAAATGAAGAAGGTTCACCTCGTGGTGAACTCGTGGTGACCCAAGCGGGGACATCTCGCGGGCATTCGAAGCCTAGGAAGAAAAAAGCAAAGAAAGATGTCGTTCCCCGAGATGGTCATGGGGATGACTTGATTTTTCCGGTATCTGCCAGTATTTCTCCTAAAATGGTTGTCCGATATAAGGCTTATGCTGACGCCTTTTATGAGGAACTCGTGGATGAAGCCGATAGAGAAGAGTATACGCGACATGCGCTTAAATTGAAAGCCCCGGGTTTAAATGACCGAGCGCACGACTCGAGTCTCGGGATGTGCATATATTGGAAAATGCCGAAGTGCAGTTTCAGAATAAGGGTGTCTAAGTTTGTACGCGAGATATTACGACATCTCGATGTGGCCCCTGCACAGTTAACCGCACCCGCATGGTGTTATATCATGAGTTTTAAGTATTTGTTTGATTTTATGCCCGAGTTAGAACTATATTTCCCGAGTGTTGGGTTGTTCTTTCATTATTTCTCTGTTTTATATAATAATGAAAGTCACCTCGCAATTCGGAAGAATCCTAATGGTATTGCGCTTTTTGACAAGCTGTCAAAGGCGGATGATTGGAGTCATGGGTGGGTATATCTGGAGAATCCCACCGAGTTGCAGTGCTTCCGTGAAGTACGGAGGATCTGGCGTCCTCTAGAAAGAACAAATTTGACCCCGAGTTCAACCCCATCCTTGACTTCACGCGAATTAAAAGTTGTCCAAATTATTGACCGTTATTTCTCAAGTTAGTCTCTCTTTTTGTATTTGCACCGATATATCTTTGTATCGTACTTGTTTGTTTATCTCGAATTGTCATGAATGAATTGCTAACTGTTGTCTACTTCTTATGTCGCATGCCGTGGTTTTATGGCATTACCTTGGAAGGCTATTCGTCCGATCCCGATCTTCGCTAATCCAGAGGAAGGTTTTATTAAGAATACAGGGGTTCCGAATACAAAAGTTCGGAAGGCCCCGAAGTCAGTTCCTGCCGGTACCACAACAGTTCTCCCCAAGTCATCTTCCAAGTTTGAGGCTGCCATCAAGAGCACGAAGGACGGTGCTTCTGGTTCCTCCAAACCCGGGGGGTCTCAAAAGAGGAAGGAAGCCTCTCCGAGTTTAGCGAGGGCAGAGAAGGGAAAGGACATTGCGGTAGAGGAATCTGAGCCAAAGAAACAAAAGACTCAGTCCGAGATTGTTTTGTGGAAACCCGAGGAGGTTACAGAGGGACCTTCTCAGGCCCGAGTCGACACTGCTGAGGGGGAGTTGGAAAAAATTCTCGAAGCCGCAGCAAGCGACGTGTGGAATCCCGCAGAGGAACATAAAGAATCCCTCAAGTCGCTAATTTCTGACCAAGGGCGACGTACCGGGTTCGTGTGGGGAACCGAGATTTCTCAAGGCTTCCCGGACAGCATTTTAGCCCATCTTCCCGGGTATACACTTATGCAAGAAGAGGAAGATCATCCCGATATCCGCGCTGCGTATTCTCGGGAGACATTTAGGTTGACCGCTACACAGTATCAAAAGAAGTGGGCTGAAAGGCATCCCGAGCAGGTCGTGGACCACGTGTTGAGGTCATTGCATGATGCTGGAGTTTTCTATGGGTTCCTCAAAGATTTGCTTGATAAGAATAAGCGCGGTGCTCTTGCTATCACGGCTGATCAAGAGACGATCAACAAGGCGATTCTGGAGAGGACTATTGGTTGAAATTGGCCAAGGAGAAAGACAAGGAAAAGAAGGTAGCTACTGGCCAAGCCGCCGTGAATTTGGCAAAATATGAGCTCGCGTGCATCACGGGCAGGAAAGCTGACGCCGAGCGTCAGGAGATGGAGAAAAAAGCAAAGCGTTATAAACACAAAGCTGATAAATATAAGGGTAAGGTCGAGAAGCTTAAATCCGAGCTCGAGGTCCGGACCAAGGAGTTGGAAGAGGTGAGATCGGAAAATGCTCGTATACGAGATGAAGCGCAGAACTTGCCAAAGAGACATCTCAGCAAGTTTTTAGGCAGCAAAGCCTTCGCGCAAGCCGTCCCTTACGCGTGTAAGGATATGATGACGCATACCGTATACGAATATCTCGATGTGATGGGGGGTTTTTATCCATTTAAACCCGAGCAAGTCGGGTTTACGGCAGTTGAGCCTGAGAACCTCGTGATTCGGGATCTCTCGAGCTATGGTTGGGACGAAGAAAAGGATGTATTTTTGAATCCGGATGGTTCCTTATTCAAGGAGGAGCTCCAACTCGAGAATCACCATCCTCTGGGTATTGTTCATCCTTGGCCCAAAGACAAATGGCCTGAACATCTCGACCTTCCTGATGGTGCTCCCGTGACGGAAATTGAAAACCATTCGTCTGATACTTCGTCCGAAGGAGAAGAAGATGACACCGAAGTAAGGGATGTCGAAGAGGATACCGCGGTGGGGAATGCCGAAGAGGGTAATACCACTCATCAGTACGAGGAGCAAGAAGATGAATTGGATGCAAATCTTTTTAACGCTCCACTTGGCGGAGGAGAAGATGCTCTCGTGAGGCCGAATTACCCTCCCTCATGTAAGTAAAAGTTCTATTATTACTATCACCTAGGTGTTTCATTCATGCTTAACCTTACTACTTGTTTGGTTTTGTTTGTAGGAAGGATCATGTCGAGCCTTGGATGCAACGTCGGTAGGAGTAAGACATTTGTACCCCCGAGATGTGAGGGTTATAACAGAAACTTTTTTAATACAGTATTTGATACCCCCGGGATGTGGGGGTTTAACAGAACAGTTAGATGTAACTTGTTTCTTTTAATCGCATGTTTCTTTGCCCGAGGTTGATTTCTTTTCTTTCAACTTTATCTCGGTTGTATGCTTTGATTTTCAAGTAAAGTGTACTTGATAATATATCCTTGCCCCCCTTTTTTTTTTCTTTTTTTTTGACAGAAATGGTCAATGTGGGGGGACATGTACGTCGCGCAAACGTATGCGTTACCCCGAGGGGTTTTCGATAAATGTTCGCGACATAATAAAAGTCATGTTACTGGTTTTACAGTCGTCGTCCCTTAGGACTGCATTAATTTATGTCGCGTATCTCGGGATTTTAACCAAGACATCTTTCGTTGCCTTAGCTTTCGTTCATATATCTCGGACCCAATACACAAAACACAATTGTAAATAATATCATATATATTGATAAATGCTTAGCACCATACAAAAATTGTATCGTGGTCTAAGTGAATACATGAAAAGAAAACAAAGGCTTATCTCGCCCTGAGTATCTCGCGGCTAATAAAAAATATAAAAACGACATACATTAAGTGTAGAATTTACGGAGATGGCAAGTGTTCCATGGACGAGTTAGTATGAAACCACTCGGGTCTTCCAATTCATAAGCGCCTTTACCTCGCGGGCGAATGATCTTAAAGGGACCTTCCCATTGAGGAGCAAGTTTGCTGACATGTTTGCCAGTCGCTTCCACAGTTTTGAGTACTAGATCGCCCGGCTGGAATTCCCGGGGTACCACGTGTTTGTCAAATGCACGTTTAACCCTACGTTGATACTCCATTGTGCGGATGCGGACCTTCTCCCGACCTTCTGTGATGAGGTCGAGTTCCGCGGTGCGTGCGTCGCGGTTGTTGTTAGTGGAATATGTCAAAGTACGGAGAGATGGTTCCATCATTTCGATTGGAGTGACTACTTCCATGCCGAACACCAGAGAGTACGGAGTTTGCTGTGTGGCTTCTCTAGGTGTAGTGCGGTAGGCCCATAGAATTCCATCAAGTATGTCGGGCCAATTCTTTCTATTTTCGGCAACTTTCTTCTTGAGGCCATCCAGAATAGTGCGGTTTGTGACCTCGGCTAAACCATTGCTAGCAGGGTGGCTGACCGAGGTAAAGTTGTTATGAATGCCTAGGTTGGAGAGGAACGTCATGGTACGTGCTGCGTTGAACTGCGTACCATTGTCCGAGATGAGAGCATGTGGTATGCCAAAACGACAAATGATGTTCCGCCAGATAAACTTCGCTGCTGTTGCGGCAGTGATAGTGGATAACGCTTCGGCTTCGACCCACTTAGTAAAATACTCGACGGCTACAATAATCCAACGGCGCTGTCCAACAGCTTTGGGAAATGGCCCGACTATGTCTATTCCCCATAAGTCAAAAGGCCAGGCTCCCGAGATGGATATCTGATCGTAAGCCGGGATATTGCTCAACTTGCTGTGGTATTGGCATCGCTCGCATTTTCGGACTAGGTTTGCCGCATCATGTTGCATGGTTGGCCAGTAAAAGCCGGCTCTGAGGATTCGTTTGGCGAGAGTTTTCGCACCCTGATGGCTTCCGCAGATGCCTTCATGTACCTCAGATAGCATTTTGGAGGCCATCTCCTCATTGATGCATTTAAGCCAAGGTCGCACGTATCCCCGTTTGTAGAGTTGATTGTTGAATACAGAGTACATCGGTGTGATCCTTTTCAAACGTCGGGCTTCCAACTGATCGGTGGGAAGAACCCCGGTGTTAAGGAAATTCCACATCGGGGTGAACCAGGACTCGCTGGGTTCACCGATGGCGAGTACGGTTACGGTATCAAGGTTGATGCTGGATTCCGAAACATCCATAACAATCACGGGCCGATCTTTGTCAAGGTTGCCCGCGACGCCAAGTTTGGACAAAGTATCGGCTTGGCAGTTCTTGTTGCGCGAGACATGTTGGATATCAACCTCGTCGAAATGGCTTTTGAGCAAGTGAAACTGCTGTCGGTACTTGCGCAACTTCTCGTCCATAACTCGGCATTCATCGTTTATCTGTTTGACCGCTAACTCGGAGTCACTACGAAGATGAACCTCGCGGGCGCCCAATTCTTTAGCTAGTTTAAGGCCTGCTATCATGGCTTCATATTCCGCGGTGTTGTTTGTTACTGGGAATTGAAAATGGAGAGCATAATTCAAGGTTTCCCCGTGGGGACCTGTGAGGGATACCCCGGCTCCAGCCCCTTGTAACGAAGAGGCACCATCGACATGGATAGTCCATCGTCCTTCAGACTCGGGAGGAACGCCGGAATACTCGGCGATAAAATCAGCGAAGATTTGCGATTTCAGAGCATTTTGCGGGTGGAAGGAAACATCGAACTCAGATAACTCAAGCGCCCAAGCTAACAATCGGCCGGATGAGTCAAAATTCGAGAATGCCTTTTTGAGCGGGATTCCGGTGTATACTTTGATGGAGTGAGATTGAAAATAAGGCCGCAGTTTTCTAGCGGCGATGACGAGAGCATATACTGCCTTCTCAATCTGGGAATACCTTGTCTCAGCATCCCGAAGTACATGGGAGACAAAATATATTGGCTTCTGGTCTCGTCCTTCTTCCCGGACAAGGGCGGCACTGACTGCGTGACCCGAGGTTGCCAGGTACATTACAAGAACATCGCCCGTGGTTGGTCTGCTGAGACATGGTGGATTAACGAGATATGGTTTAATTTTCTCGAAGGCCGTTGCACACTCCTCCGTCCATTCAAACTTTGCGGATTTGCGTATGGCTTTGAAGAAAGGGAAACATACGTCCCCAGATCTCGCAATAAACCTATTGAGGGCGGCCAACTTGCCTGTGAGAGATTGCAACCCTTTGAGGTTTCGCGGTGGCTTCATATCGAGGATGGCTTGTGATTTTGAGGGATGGATCTCAATGCCTCGCATAGAAACCATGAAACCAAGGAACTTACCACCAGTCAAGCCGAAGAAACTCTTCTTTGGATTGAGTTTCATGCTGGCTGAGTTTAGTGTCGCAAAGGTTTCTCGAAGATCTCGGATATGATCGAGGTCGGACATACTCTTAACAAGTAGGTCATCGACGTATGCCTCTACGTTTCGTCCAATCTGCTCATGAAACACAGTGTTGACCATGCGCTGGAAAGTGGCTCCGACGTTGCGTAACCCGAAAGGCATGACCCGGTAGCAATATATCCCCGAGCTGGTGGTGAAGGCAGTCTTTTCCTCGTCGTCTTGGTTCATCCGAATTTGATTGTACCCGGAGAACGCATCCATGAAGCTGAGGTATGCATGTCCTGAGGTGGAGTCGACCAATTGGTCAATTTTGGGCAAAGGGAACGGATCCATGGGGCATGCCTTGTTGAGATCAGTGTAATCGATACACATACGCCAATCACCATTGGACTTCTTGACAAGCACGGGATTGGCTGTCCATTCAGGACACTCGACATTCCTGATAAAACCAGCATCCAGCAGTTTCTGTACTTCTCGTTTCACGGCTTGCTGTCTTTCATCCCCCATATTGCGCTTCCGTTGCCTAACTGGCTTTGAATCTGGCTTGATGTGCAGTCGGTGCTCAGCTATGGACCTCGGAATTCCTGGCATGTCGGCTGCAGTCCAAGCGAAAACGGATTGGTTTTCTCGGAGGTATTTGATCAGTTCTTCTTTGGCCTGCCCTTGGATTGCTTTTCCGATGTTGAGTGTTTTGCCACCACCTAAATCGAGTTGGTTGACTTCGTCTGCCGGTTCGAGGGAAGCTTTTTCTTTAGCTTTATCAACTGGATCTAATGTAAAGTTTGTGTTTGGAGGTAGAAAGTCGGTACTTGAACGCAACCGCTGTTGGTCGGTTTTTGTTTTGGACTGATCCACCTGGTGGACAGAGCCTCCTTGACCCTGAACAGACGTCATGTAGCATTCACACGCTACCTGCTGTTGGCCACTCTCTTCCCCTATCCCGTTATCAGTGTGAAACTTGATTTTGAGGTGGGAAGGGGAGATGATGGCGCCGATTTTGTTCAAGGTCCTCCTTCTCAGGATCGCATTATACGCAGAAGAAGCGTTAACGATGAGGAAATCCACCATGACTTCTACTGTTCGAGGAGATGTGCCGAATGTCACTTTGAGTGGCATCATTCCTCGAGGTTGAAGGGTATCTCCCGTGAAGCCTATCAAGGGTGAGATATGTTGTTGGAGGGAGCGAGTGTTGAGGCCCATTTGCGTGAAGGCGGATAAATATAGGATGTCTGCTGAACTTCCCGTATCGACTAATACCCTTTTAACTCGGTGTGTGTTGATCTTGAGATTCAACACCACGGGGTCATCGTGTGGGCTAAAAATCTCACCTAGGTCCTTCTCGGAGAAAGATATCACTTCCTCAGGTCGAGGTCGCTTTTTATCGGTCTCGACCTGGAGAATAGTGGGGTATGGTTTTCGATTTTCGCGAGGTAAGATTTTTCGGATGGTCCCTCGATGGCCACCACTGATCACATTGATGACAGGACTGTTCTGCCGCTCCTGGCGCCTATTCTCGGGGCCATCCCGGGTTTGGGGACCGGCTTCCCCAACTCGGGGTCCAGTATAGTCCTGTCTGTAAGGAATGGGTTTCTTAAAAATCTTACCTTTGCCATTGTACTTCCTGGAGAATTTTCTGAAGAAGTCGGGATTGATGAGCTCGACCAGCTTACCCTCTCTGGCTAGTCTCTCCAGGATGTCTTTGAGTTGAAGGCAATCCGCAGTGGAGTGTCCATTGAATCCGTGGTACTCACACGTCTTGGAGTTATCTTGTACCGTGAAGATGCCTTCAGGCAATGGCGGAGGGAGGTCGAACATGCCTTCTATGATGTTGTACATCTCATGTCGCTTCTTGGTGAGAGGTGCATATCTCACGAAGTGTTGGCGGTATCCCTCGGTGCCAGTTTTGTGTTCTTGCTCGGTCGGTCGGTTGGGTTGGTTTCTCCGAGGTTCTCTTTGGTTGCGAAACCTGTCCTGAGCTGGTTGTTTATTCGTCAAATGTCGGGGAGACCGAGACCTAGGTCTCGTGGGACTCCCGTTATCATCCTCGGCACGGATGTAACCCTCCGCGAAGGTGACAAACTCCCTTAGAGTGGTCATCTTTTTCATGTGGGCTTCATAACGCAAAGTGCCCGGACCTTCTTTGCGAAGTCCTTTTTTGATGGCAACTAGGGCGAATTCCTCGTTGAGGTTCTGAATTCGCCGAGATACTTGTATAAAGCGATTAACAAACGCACCCGTTCTTTCGCGCTGTCCTTGGACAATATCCAACAGCATCTCGCACGTCGCTGGTGGTGGTTTGATAATCGTGTACCTTTCCAAGAATAGTTTAGCGAAGTCCTCAAATTTGTTGATGGACCTCCTGGGTAATGTCATGTACCAGTCCCACGCTTCTCCAGTCAAGCAAGTGGTGAAGACTCGGCACATGATGGCATCTGTGGCTCCAAGAAGGCGGAGTCGTTCGAGGAACCCGTACACAAAGTTGTGCGGATCCTGTGTATCTCCACTACCCCGGAAGCTGGGAAGGGTTGTCGGGTACTTGAAGTCTGTCATTGATTGGCGGTAGATGTCTCTGGATAGGGGGCCATCCTCGATTCCCATAGGCCGAGAGTAGGTGCCTGTCTTTTGGGATTCGAGTTCGGCTAGTTTGGCCGCAAGTCTGGTTTGGATCAGTTCTTCGACTTGAGCCATGTTAATGCCTCGGGGAGGGGTAGGTGATCATCGATTCCTTCTTCGATCATCCCGGCGAGTCCTATCCCGACCTCGGGGTGGACTTCGTTCGCGTTCCCTGTGGGAGCGAGATTGTTCGCGGCGAGATGGTCTGGGTCCTCTTCCATGATTGGCTGATTCTTGTTCGTTATAGTGGTGGACTATAGGACCTCCAGCATTGGGCTCCCTCTCGGGATCAGGTCCCCTATTCTCGTCTTACCCTTCCGGCCGTCATCCTTCGTCGGGATGGACCCTTGTTGGCAGAGCATTATGGTCCCTGCGTTCGGATTGGACCTGTTGTTCTGGTGGGATATGTGTGTCTGTCTCCTCACCAGTTCGGACCTGCACGAATTCTCTGTCCAAATTTCGTGGTGAAACATTTGCCGGTCGGCTGTGGATACGATTTGCGGACAGAGGTCGGGGTATAGGTGCAGTGGTTGGTACGGTCTGATGTACAGGTCGCGGTGGTGCTTGCTGAGAACACGGTATTGGACCTGTCATGGGATACACCCCGTGAGTGCCTCCTGGGCCCCATTGCCCAGAGGGTGTTACGGAGGGATACTGGGGACCCGTTGGTGTGTAAGGGGTGTAAGCGGCCGCGCCGTAGTGATACAACGGCGTTTGCTGAGGGTAATATGGTATGTAGGGTATCTGGTATGTACCAGTTACCGGGGTGTGCTCGGTGTAGAGAGGTCTAGTTGTGTTTCCTTCGTTGAATGGAGGTCGATTAGCGATGTCGGGTCCCGTGTGGTGAGACTGTGCTGGTTGGGGACCAGGGGGTCGTATCATTGAGCTGCTTGGCCTTGCCCCAAGAGGCTAATTGTGGGAGATGTTTCCCGTAGGCGGGGTTACCAAAGGAGGTGGTGTGACAGCTACCCCTGGCGGGATCGTTACACCCGGTGGAAGCGGGATTGATGTGTTTGGATGCGCCATCTAATTCTTGGAGTGAGCGAGGCGTGGCCCCACGGTGGTTGATACGTCCTATCTCGGGAGATGAGGCCGTATGGAAGATTGGGCTGAGTTGGATTCGCCCTGCCAAAGGATGGCAGGCCGAGGTATGGATCGAGTTAAGAACTCGGGGTGGATTGTGAGAGATTCGGACTCTGACCTGTATGATCTCTCTCTTGGTTAAAAGTTGCGTTCCCTATTTCATGGGGATCACTGCCTTATATAGTCTAGTCATAACTGCCATCTCGGGCGTTTATGGGAAAACGTGGGCAGTTATGTCGTCCGTTATTGGGACGTGGGCATTAAACCAGCCGTTTCTGGGACGTGGGCATTAAGCTAGCCGTTTCCACGGCTATCCCGTATGTCGGTTGGCCTTAACCTATATTCGGGCCATATACTTTTGAGGCCTCCGAGTTGGGCCCCGGTTTAGTGAATCTTTGGACTTTTTCATATGACGTCGGGTTGGCCTTGTAAAGGTCCGAATCCCAGTCTTTCATGGCCCAGTTTGGAACAAGTAAAAGGGCCTGTGGAACATGGCCCTATCAATGGTGTTATTCGTATTAATAATAATGTTGTTTGGATTGTAAATTTGAAATAGTGAATAGTTGCAACCGAGAAAAAATAGTGTTAACAAGGTGCTAATTAAGAGAAAGATAGGCAAGTGGGGTCTCAAACGAATTGTCACGATGTGGAGATGGTAGAAGTGATGTCAATTTTGTCATTTCGAGACTGTGTTGGCGGAAATCCAAAAATGAAATATTTTCTCTCTCTCTTCACACTTCTGAATCGTAGTTGTTCCAACATTTACAAGGAATAGAGAATAGTAACTATTTTAGTTATTCCAAATAACAAATATATTGTTTGAATACACATTGCTATTCTCTAATAGCTCCCTATTATAGCTATTCTCCCTGATCCAAAGAGGTTGCTTACTTCTTATAGTAAGAGCTGCAATTGTATATAAGATTGCAGTGTTTTAAAGAATGACTAGTTTAAATAGTTAGTTTTCGGGTAAAGATATTAACAGCGTTATTTTAATTCTATAGTTTGTACATTGTTTGAAATCAAAATAGCGTTGCTAATATATTTATCCTAAGTTTCCAGTAGGATATTTTATACAGTTACACAATTATAGTGAGAGTTTTAGTTGTTCGTTATAAAAAAAAAATTCAGTGTTTATCGTAATTATCTTTTCAGGAAAAAGAAACATACAAAGACCGGAAATTTTTGGCAGCGGATTCAATTCTATGAGTTCATTGAGGCCTGAATTTTATCGTTTATCCCGCTATGTATTTAATGGGCCTACAATACGTATAACTAGTTAAATTTTGTTGGGCCCTAAATGCTTCCAGGCCTATATTCTAAACATATATGATTTAAGGCCTACAACGTGAGAGGATCCGTACAAACAAAGGCCTAGAAATTACTAAACTAATACAAACTCGGCCTCAAAATAATATCGTACTTTTATAATCCAACCCAAGAAATGATTTAGGGTTTCACTATAAAATCTCTCTTTCTCCCCTTTCATCCTTCCCCCAGTACCGAATTGTGTTTTGTTTAGTTGATTTTTTCTCTCTTTTGCGGCACGTACATATTTTTGTCGATCGGAGAATTGAAGGGAGTTCGTGCTAATCTGTCCGTCCGTTGCCCAATCAACGGCGCAGGCTGTACCGATCTAAACCCCCGAAAACCAGTTTTTAGGCGCTTATAGCCTTGACCCACAAATACTTGGTGAATGGGTTTGGGTTATGCTCGCCTCATACAAGCAATCCATTTTTTGCATTTTTGTTTTGTTCGATTGATGCTATGTTTTCAAATTGTTAATTTCAGAAATGAGGCTGTGACGACAAAATCTCATTTCTCGATTCTGATTTTGAGTATTTCGTATCTCGGACCCAACTTGATGACTTCATTTGTGCGTGTCTGAGCCTTGAATGATTCTTAAATTTCAGTTGTTTTGATTTGGAAATTTAAAGGAAATTGTGGATTTGAAATTGATGCAGTGATTAAAAAACATTCCTCGTACTGAATGCCTAATTGGCTTGATAGACTAACCTACCCATAGAATATGAGCATCAACTTTCACCACTAATAAGACAGTAATCAATGCTTTTTTTGTTCCAAGGAGCAGATAAAAAAGGGATTATTATTCGGTGGATGATTTCTCGCTTGAAAACATTTTTTTCATTTTATGTAATATTATTCTTATTTATTTCTTAATGGAAAAATATCAGCTACTGTTTATTACTGATAAAACAAATAATTATTTAAGCGATTTGCTCGTCCATCATCAATCTCCTGTACTATAATAATATAAAGTAATAATGTAAAAATAGTTCTAAAATGGAACTATGTCCAACTCTTTTTAACTGTAAGAACATGAGGGCCGATTTTTTTATCTATCATTTAAGAAAAAATAATTAATGTAAGACATCAAATTAACAGAATCTTATAATATAAAAAAAAAATCTAGAACAATAGCAATGTTTGTGCTATTTTTGGAGATATTTCATATTTCATATTTTATGTTATGTTTAAATTATATTTTATAATGCTGTAGATAAATAATTCGGCGCTGATGCTGTTTGCTCATTTTCGTAATTTTTTCACCATGCTGAAAATTAGAATTTTCCTTGAAAAACCTGAAGGACCTATAAAAAGAGAACAAATGACGGGAAAATAAGATATACTCTTAACATATTAAAATTAACACCCGCTTTTCATCTACAGAACTCAGAATGGTGAATTATGGTAAATTTTTGCAGATGAAAATAAGGGTTAGCTATGGACATTTGATAATAATATTGAATAAACATTAAAGTATTGATTGTAATCCCCAAACTGTTTTTTTTGTTTAAAGTTGCCCCGTCTTTTTTTTTTTTTTTTTTTTCAAACAACACCCTCCACCTCAAGTATGATATTTGAATCAATTAACCTCTTCCACTCAAGGGTACATTTGGATGAATCAAGGAACAGCAGCTATTTCTGGGTTGAGAATAGCTGCTAACCCAACATTTCATAGGAATAACGGAATTGCAGCTAACCCGAGCTATTTCTTTGTTGAGAATAGCGTTTTTTTTCACCCAAAAGTGTTGTGCTAAGAATAGCTCGCCAGGAATAGCAGTTATTCCTGGGTAGCGCTATTCATGTGTCACCCAAAATCGGTTAGCGCTATTCCTGGGTCACCCAAACGTATTGTGCAAATTAACCTATCCTCTGGTAAATCAATTTTTTTAATTTGCACAAAATCGGACCAGTCGAAAAATTCGGACCTGATCGTAAATTTGAACATATTAACAATTTGAATTCGGACCTGATAGTTTTAAAATATCTACTAATTTGTAATGAACAGTTTGAATCGAACTCAAAGTTCATATTCATGGTAGATGCTCGAGACTTAATGACTAATTTTTTTCTCTTCTGTTTTGTTCTGCAAGTGGAGATACCTCAACCAAAGAGAAGACACCGTTAGCAATTTGACTGGCGAATTAGACGGAAGGAGTTCAATTAATCAAACAATAATAGTTCAGGACGCTGTTTGAATTAAAAAAGCAGAGGTTTGTTTGAATCAAGATTCAAGAGCAATAGTTTAGAGACTATAAACATACTTCTCTTGTATAAAATAAATGGAGAACTGGTTTATGTGAGAGTTATGTTTCAGAGCATCATGGGTGTGTATAATTTGACATCTAACAGCGGATAAATCTTACCATTAAAAAATCTAAATAATCGTTTTAACGCCTTAAGAAGAAGAGCATTACATTACGCAGTACTGCAAGAAATATTGTAAAAAAAAACCTTCAAATGACAAACTAAGAAAAGATTTTAAGTCACAAAAGTTAACTCAGATAAAAGAAAAGTTCAGTGACAGATACTAAGGTTTACATACCAAGCAATACATCAATCTAACTAAGGCTCCATTCAAGACCATCAATGAAGGCATTTGAATAATAAGTCTTACTACCCTGGTCAGTGTTGTCATGGTTAGAGTTGCCTAAGATCTCACCAAGGGGGCCGCCATCTGATGTAACACCACCTACATGCAAACTGCATTCACTTTCAGGACTGCCACCTAGATCTACTTGAGTTGGGTCAGGTGATAATTGAGGTGTGATTTTTGTTAGTTCGCCTATGAAATCTTGGAGAAGATGAGGTGGTGACTCAGAGCCACTTAGGGCAATAGAAGATGAAGACATGTAGCTATTGTTCTTTAGGTAGGAGCTCCCGGAGAAGTTTAACATGGTGTTAGAAGAGACAGATCCAAACGTTGACAATTTCAAAGGGGTATTTACCGATTGATTTGTATTGGGTCTAGTATGCGAGCTTTTATCTAAGACCAATGATTTTGTGCTCGTCTTCTCTTTGCTCGGGTATGGCCTGAAAAAAACAAGTTGGGTGCAAAAAGCTTAGAGCTTAAATTAGGATGTGATATCAGGTCACACACCTGAATCAATTTACTGAACTTGTTTTTAACAAAATCTAGAACTGGTAAAATGATTTCATGCCCTTTTGAGTTATTTCTAGTGTTGTTCTGCAAGTGGAGATACCTCAACCAAAACAAGAATTCAAAAACATATATGATCCAGTAGATACGAGTATGCATCAACCAGCTCCAAAATTTGTATTGAGCATTTCAATTCAGAACAACTCGAGGCATCAATTAAGCCATCATTCCTACTATCTGTCCTTTTTTTTTTAAAATAATGGAACAATCAAGCCATCACCCAAGAAATTCATATCACCTACGGTAACAGAATATTTCTGTTTAAATCCGGACCATCCAATCAGAATCCGCACAAATATACAAACAGAAATATTCTGTTACCTCAGAGGATATGGATTCTCGCCCAAGGGGTGAAAAAACCTAAGATATAATAGCAACAATACTAGCAAACAGCTTAAACATCAGGACTGAGATCAAACAAGCACCATGACCAAAATACAGCTTCCGTGAATTCAAAGCAATATTGTTATAGATTTGCCTGAATAAATTGGTACAAAGCTAGTACATACCTGCCGAGCAGCACAGCAGAAGAACGGGAAACTGAGGTTTCAACCTTGCCTGCTCCCTCGGACTCACCGTCCAGGCTAGCAGGCACATGTTGCTTTTCCACAGGCTTTCTTGAACGGTGGCGGCTGCGCACCATGTGGCGCTCGCAGTACTTGTGCTCTGGCAACGCATTCTTTGCACACCGCCACTTCTTACCGTCTGTCCTCCGGCACCTCCCTGGCTCCAGGTCGCCGCTGCTCAAAGGGAGGCCAGCCAACTGAAGCTGTCCCCATCCCACTGTGCAATACAAAAGAATTGTTAACAGGAGGAGGTCATAAAATTTGTTTGCCTTCTGTTCATGTGAAATAAAATACAGATTGTGTGCATGTCAAAAATTGTATCCTTGTTTTATTCTTCATTTATCACACAAAATAACAAGGGAAAATGATATATTTTGGCATGTATATCTATGTAATTTCCTTGATCTGTAAGGCCAAATATCATCGTTCTTATTGACATGTGATGTTTTAACATTTCCAAGCTTATATATTAAGTTTGCCTTCAATACTGTTATACTGGCATCAATACTTTGTGGGCTGAATCATTCTTCAGCATTTCCAATTCACAAAGCACCAAAACAAGAGCAAAAAAATATTTACACTAACACTTTTGGCCAAAAAAAATGAAAACTTGAGACTGTTGGCAAATTCTTATTACAAAATACAAAGCAGTTTCAACTTTCAACCATTTGGCTGCCATTGTAACTTCTCTCTTCTTCATTTTATTTATTTTATTGAGCGAAAAGTTACAAAGCAATGTGGTTCTCCTTCCCGTTAATTGACAAATGTTTTTTTCTGAGCTAAGCCAAAATCTGCCTTCTTTCCCTTTTTCCTTCAAAAAAAAATTCTTAAAAAAAGTTGTACCTTAATAAACTTAATAAGACATTGTCTGTAGTCCATCATGGCAGGTTTAGCAGTATCACATATCTCATAAACTTTCTTTATGCAGGTATATCAAAGTCAAATGGCGATTTCTATCCTAAAAAGCTATGTTTCTATGCATTTCATGATTACCTCTGTTGTTGCCAAGATACTTTGCCATGGATGGACCCACAAAGCTTCTACAGACAGAAATGAGGAGGTTCGAAGGCACGGGTGCTTTGGCATTGATGTACTTGTAAATCAAGGCCTGATGTTCCAATTCCATCCATTGGAGGGGCGTGAATGGACCCTTTACCCTTTCTATTAACTCTTGCATTGTATTGTTTGTGTTTCCTTTGTCCCATCCTAATCCAACCAAAAGAAGAACTCAGTGAATGAAAGGGATCAGATATTTTCTGCATTTTGGACCCACCATCTTATTGCATTTATTTGCAACAAAGCTAGAGTCGAGATAAATAAGTATTGATATGTACTTGGGGTACAAACTGGGAAGAAGAGCTATCAAGTTACTTTTCCTCTTTGTTTATTAAAGAGCTTGGTTTACTATTTAGTATGAAAAGGTTCGGGGAAATTTGGTGATTCTCAGCTTCAGTTGCAATTTGATCTTCTATCAGATGTCTTACAAAAGAGCGAAAAAAGAAAATTTACTGGTTGATTATTAAGTGCCAGAAATATGAGAAGAATTTGGACTCTTCTTTGCAAATTGTTGTATTATTGTTGTCTACGCTAGAATGTATGGCATTATTTCAAAATGCAGCAAAACTATTCCTAAAATTTCTGCAAAAAAAACCCCAAAAAAAACCTGCCTTTCCAAATGCAGCAATGTTTTGTTCTTTGTTTGTTAAGATCATGCCCATTTTCTCAAGTGATTTTAAGTCGGTGACAGATCTACATATATTTGTAAAGCATAACTTTAACAAACTAATTTCATTATTTTATATGTACTTTCCTGATTTTTCCACCCCTGTTACATTACATAAAATGATTTTTTACCTGAGCTATAGAGAGAAACCTCCCTACTGTCCATTTTGGGGAATCTCAGGTCAGGCTGATTAGACCAAAGCATCTCCTTTTGCTTGTTGGATTCATTGTTTGAGCCTAAAATAGAAGAAAAGAAGAGAGGAGTTCCACCCATTAGCCCATTTTTTTCCCCTAGCTGACTAAAGTTCATCGTCTACCTCTTGCTCTTGGTTTAATTGACAAAGATCAAAGGAGGGGGGTGGAAGGTGTTTGGGGTGTAGAGCGCTACCATTGTCCGTGCGACACAGCTACTCGTTTCTGTGTGTGTGTGTGTTGTTGTGTACTTGTGTGACGAAGCCACGGAGAGCTTGTATAGATAAGGGCAAGTGAGTTGTTCGAGAGTTGGGACACTTGTCACTTGTCAGTTATATAACATGTTGATTTATGATATCCTGCGGAATGAATTTTCAGCGGCAAATAATTTTTCGTTAATTCTTCGAGAGGATAATATGATTTCCAGCACAACAAGGGTTGTTGGAGCATTAATTGCTCCATAAAGTAGTATTTAATTATAATTGAATTACACTACATGTATCTGGATATTGCATTAGGTTCCTATAATATATGTCTTCATTTTTGTTTGCTAGGCCTACGAATAAGTCATAAAAATCATATTAATTACTCTACGAATGTAGTTCATCCTTCGTTGAACACTCCCCGAGGATCTACATTTAGGCACGAATTTCAAGGCTTGAGGTCAAAGTAAATGACTAGGTCACGAGGGTCTAGTGAGTAGAGTATTGTAGTTCTGTACTAAAAATGTTCTCCTGTGATCCTGTCTATTATCTCAGAAATGGACTATGCAATATGTATGACTAGCTTGAAAAATATCACTGTACTAAAACACTGCTAAATTAAATATGCTTAAAGCATTAGACCAGTGACATAATTGACACATCATGGTATCTGGATGTTAGGTATAATTTTGCAAAAAAAAAAAAATTGAACCAAGTATATATTTTCCTTTTTATTGTAAAGGAGTAAGATAACAAACTGGTGCATTCCTAGTGTTGTCATTGAATGATCCCCACGGAAAGGGACAAAGAAAAGGGTGAGCGCATTAAAAACCGCCTCTCACTTACAACTATCTCGTGTGTGATGTGTGTGAGATTTGGGAGAGAGAATGCCATTGCCGGAGAAACAACACACATCATGTGCCGTGGCATGCTTTCAGTGAGACATGTCCCCCACCTTACTTTAAATTTCATTTATGATAGCCTCTCCGTTATTTATTAATTAGATAATAGCAAACTTGAAACAAAAAAATAACAGGGAACACCGAGAGCTCTGATGTGTTTTCTTTGTTTTTTTCGTATCAAATGTTTGCAAATCTCACCTTTGTAATTTTGCATTATACATTCTAATGATTTCTAGCTATTCTCTATCTCCTTTAGTAAATTCCATAAAATCTCAAAGAAAATTTCAACATCTGAACAATCAACACGGTGCTACTGAATTATAACAATTAAATAATATTAGAGAGACTTAAGGATTCATTTTTGTAATTTGACTTCAATTGATAATTCTTTTCGACTGGAAGCAGGGTGTCTGATCTAAAATAACTAATAATTAACAAATAATAGAGGCTCCTAAACCAGCTAATAGGTACCTAGGTTGAAGGAAAATGGAAATGCAAGGATTAACAAGAATTAGAAAAACAAAAGTCCGTAATCCATGCAATAATGTTGAAGATTCTAGTGCTAAAAGATAAAAAAAAAAATTATAAATATTAAATAAAAATTAATAGACTAGATCTTTAACTCCTATCTCAAAAAAAAAAATATCGAAGATTCTATTTTATTCTTACTTCATAATATTCATTCATTTTTTTCCTTTCAAATAATAAGATTTCAGCCTCACAACAATTCAGCCCAGAATTAATGTTATACGAACATTCCAGCCCAAAAGTAATTTAGCTTCAAAGAATTAATGTTATACGAACATTCCAGCCTCAAAGAAATATTAATTTAGCTTCCCAACATTCCAGCCCAAAAGTTATTAATTTCCTTAGTTCTTGTAAAAGTTGTACGAACATGATTGACCCGGTTCGAAGCATACTCAAGTCAAATCAAACTTGCCCCTTTTCTTTTTCATGGGCACCTCGGTCAAAGCATAGAAAACCCACCCGTTACAAGAGAGAAGAAAATTTAAAAATTATTATTGACAGCTCGCCGCACAATATTTCTTTGCCCTCCGAGAAACAAAACCAGTGCACCTTTCAGACGAAAGGAAAGATGCAAAGCAAAAAAAAATGAGATAGAAGAATTACATGAGATATCTTTTGATGTTTTCGAAAGAAATAATAAGAAGATATCTAGACCAAATATTTCACATTGCCGGAATCCAAAAAACTTTACCTTGACATCGTTTAAGAAGATGAATTTCAAGACTGTGAAGGCCACCAAATTTTGTATATGACTAAAGTAAATGAAAACAGATCTACAATTTTGATTTTTCGATTTTGCCAAATTTTACATTCATTATCACCATTGCCAATAAATCCAATGTCGATATTTGGCGGAGTAAGAATAAATTCCTAACTTTAATTGTTTTTCAATTCGACAGATTTATTTCATAAAAAAAAAATCGACACATTTTATTAGAGATCTATAAAAGTCGACATGACATATGTGCAGATCATGTGCCGTAACTATTCGCGTGACGTGACTATCTTTTAAAAATTTGACACATCACATGAAAGATCTGGTCACGGTACGTGGACACGCGAGTCACGTGTAATTAGAACTGTTAAATCTTGATCGAATGGTTAATATTGAATAAACTAACTTAAATTATAAAAAAAAAATAGTTAAACATGATCAAATGTGACAAACATGACCTGTCACGTGTGGTCACAATGTAACTAACATGCCGTGTCCATCCTCCAAATTTAATCACAGCACATCACGACATTAACTAACATGCTGTATCCATCCTCCAAATTTAATCACAGCACATCACGACATTAACTAACATGCTGTATCCATCCTCCAAATTTAATCACATCACAGCACATCATGACATAACTAACAATTTAATCACAACATAACATGGTACATATAAATATCTGAGTTGGTCACAACATAACACATCACCCAAAGTAACAACAAGATTAATCACGGCACGTAGTGAGAATCCTAGATTTCAGCATCAATTCTCACGACGGTCAAACAACAATATGTTGTCAAACATCACATAGTACAAAACAAACCATGGAAAACGATAAATATTACTAATATATTGTTGGAAGCACTTAAATCTCTTGTTATACACCTAAAAACAAATTTACTACCCACATAACCGCCGGAAATTATTTCCAACTACAACAATGAACTCGAGTCATAGTTAAAAGAAATGAACTATATTGAAGCTCACGTATATATAATCCCGTCTAGACATTACAAAAGAGAAAAAGAAATAAAAATGATACAGAAAATTAAAATAAAAAAAGGAAAAGAAAAAAGAATTTTACAAAAGAATAAGCCCTGAAACCAGCACCTAACAACCTATGCGTAAAGAACCTATCTACGCCTCCAAACAGAGTTTCTTTTCTCGACTTCTTAACAAAAGAAACCTATCGGAGGAGAGCCCATCATTTCCGTGATACAACACATATACAACAAGAATTCAGCATTCCTTCTTTCCCTTTAGTCAACTTGTTCTCCTATAAGATCGAGTCCCACCAACAAGAAAGAAATTCCCTGAAACAACAAAAAGTAAAAATGTAGCCCTTGAGCCGATAACAAGCTCCTTACCGATGCTGTCAAGAGAAGAAATGCGAGCATAAGCTCCTTCCTATACATCCTATTATGCTTTTTCTTTTTCTTGCTCTTCTTAATAACAATGTCTTTCTCATTTTCAGGAGCATTTGAAACCTTGTCATCTTTCTTGCCATTCATGAGGTTGACAAGATCACCATCAGATGAGCGGCCTGATTTTTTGGTCACAACCCACTCAAAGGAGGATGGAAGCTGGAACAGACCTGACACCATGGCGTGAAACTTTGTGACAGACATGGTGTTCTCAAAGAGGAGATAGGGGATCATGAAGGGGAAGGAGCGAGGGGCAGGGAGAATGTTTAGTAAAGACATTGTGGCCGGTACGTAGCAGACGACCCAGGCCGGTAGCTCAGCTTCTGGCACAAACATGGTCATCGGGAGGATGATGCAGAAAAGAGTGAAGGAATAAAAAGGAAGGATGAGTTTCCGGAGCAGGAAGAAGAGGAAGATAAGGTTTGCTTTTTTCCAAAGGGCAATCTGGATAAAAAAAAAAATTGAAGTATGCTTTAGATTTCAGTTTATTGGTCAGATCTTGTAGTGGTATACATACAGGTCTTGTAACTCTCCTAAGTTTGTGTTATATCTCATTTTCTATAGATAAAGTGACATTGAACCCATGACTGTACTGCAGTTGGTTCAAACCACTGGTCCAACAGTATAAACAAGAGTTACCAATTTCATTTCTCAGCATAAGGTTTTTTTTACTTTCATTGCATCAAAACAGAGACAAACTTCATAGCATGACATCTACCTTGGATCTGATAATATCGGGCAAGCAGAGCCTGAACAGCTGCATTGGACCCGAATGCCACCTGTGCTGTTGCTTCCTATAAGCCTCATATGATTCTGGCAACTCACACTGGCACTGTTCAAGAAGCAAGCAAAAAGAGAAGTATTATTCCAAAACTATGCAAGAGAACATGTGCTCAGATGCCAAAAATATGGTCCACAGACAGGAGTTGGCATTGCTCAATTATTTTCTTCAGCTTCATAACTTTTCAGCCCAAATCTGGTCTAGCCAAACATGTGATGCCCCATTAGGGGCACCAGATGACATGCTTTCATGCAGAATAGCAAAAGAAAAAAAAAATCTATGATGAGAAGCCGTTAATTTATTTATTGCTCAAATTTTATCTCTGTGATTTGAGAAACCTAACCCTCAAATGTAATAATAAGTTCTCTATCTTTAAAATCAATGGAAAAGTGATGTGCAGGATGAAAAATATTTTTCTTTGGGGCGCATCTTGTAAAATCTTACCTCAACATCATTCAAGTAGATGAACTTCCATCCTTTGAGGTGGGCACGGACAGCAATGTCCATGTCCTCGACGGTGGTGCGTTCCATCCACCCACCAGAATCCTCCAATGCCTTTATTCGCCACACCCCAGCAGTCCCATTGAATCCGAAGAAATTTATGAAAATGCCATTCACCTGCTGTTCCACCTCAAAGTGAAAGCACAAATTGATGTACTGAAGTCGGGTTAGGAGGTTCTCGTCCTTGTTCACAAATGTCCATCTCGCTTGTACCAGTGCCAGTTCCTTGTTGTCCTAAAGGGGAAAAATGGTACTTTATAAGTGATGTAAGAAAATTTCTCTGAAGTATATAACAAAAATGTGGTGTGATATATCCTTTCAAGGCTTGTACACTTGGAGTTTTTAGGTGCATTAGCAACCTTTTGTTTTGCTTGCCAATCAGCACCAAGTAACACTTGGTTTCATAGACTAAGGAATCTAGCTTGAGTGGAAATAGTGTAAATTTACTATTATTATAAACAAACAAAAGCACACCTTGAAGTACTGCACACTCTGAGCAATGGGATAAAAAAAATAGAACATTGAAACTGAATTATTAAATCCAAGCAGCGGTGCTTGTTTTTAAAAAAAAAAACATAACTACACAAATTCATAGAGAAAAAAAGAAAAAACAAACTTTGAACTTGATTTGCACATGCACTGATTTGTTTTTTTGGCAAATTTAATAGACGAGAAATTAGTTAAAAATTCCAATAAAATGAACACGTTAAAACAAATTCATATAAAAAAAGAAAAGAATTTGATCTAATGTTGCACACGCACATTTTTAAAGGTTTTAGTAACTTTTCAGCAGAGAAATTGGTTGAAAAATCCAGCAGCGATGGTGCTGAAAATAAGAGAATTGAAATCAAATATAAACTTTCAGCAATAAATATGCAATATGCATGTGAACTATCAAATTTCAACAACAATGATGTGAGGAATATTCTAACTAATATCGAAAACATCATTTAATGTTTCTCAAGAGAACAGAAAAAAAAAAATGAATATACTTTCAATTTGAACGACACATTTGCAATGCAGGGATGCTAAATTACTCGTGCCTCATGGTTGGTTGACTACTCAGCAAGCAACTACCTTAAAATGAGGCACAGTGCGCTTCAAGAAATCAGGTGTGGGTTGAAAATCAGCGTCAAAAATGGCAACAAACTCATAATCTTTCACATAGCTACACTCCATGGCTGACTTCAGGTTGCCAGCCTTGAAACCCTCTCTTATCTCTCGGTGCCGATAGACAATACGGGCCCCACTCTCCTGCCACTTGTCTACTTCTGCCTTTATTAGCTTCTGCGTAAGTGGGTCATCAGAGTCATCTAACACCTGTACCAATAAATTTGACCTTGGCCAGTCTAGATTGCACACTGCTGCTATTGATTGTTGATAAACCTACAAGGTAAAAAAGAATATAATTGAATAATAAGTATGGTGCTGAAATTGAAATATTTTTAGTTTTGTTTTTTCATATTTTATTAGGCAAATATAAACAGTAACTGAAAGAAGTAATTTTTTATTTTTGGATTTGGATAACTTGTGAATATATTTAGGATCCAACTATTGAATTTGGAAAATTTAAACAAACCATGTTGACAAAAATTGAAACTTTTGTAGCTTTATGTAGTTAGCAATAACACTTTTTGGATCTTTCTCCTTTGATTAGGTGAAGTACCTAACAACTCATGTTTGTCTTTATCAGCCACTTCTTTTCCAAATTTGAGACAGCTTGGATATTTGATTAATTCACAAAGCAACCAAACAATGCAAACTAAACAAATAAATACATCTTTAGTTGATCTATGAGGTTGGTAGATTAGATTTTCAGTTTGTTGTTCTTTATTTAGGTCAAATGTTCACTAATCTGTCCTTATCAAGCATCCTCCATCCTTGTCAAGCATACTTCTTTACCAATTAAAATTAAAAGGTCTGAACCTTTACATCCTCCAAAACAAACAAATTTAACTTTTAAAAACATAATTCTCACCTCTCTTTCGTTGCACATGGGTATCTGAACAAGAACCATTGGGAAGTGCTCACCAGCCTCTGGGTCGGATCCCTCCTTGGACCCAAAAGCCACTTTCGGCACAGGCTTCATTCGTCTGAGCTTGATCCAGAAGCAACCCAAACAGAGAATTAACCTATCAGCACTTTGTATAAGAAAGAGCACTACACAAGCATCTGACAAGAACTGAAGTGGGGGCGCAATATACTCGCCCCGGATCCGCATCCAACCCGTATAAATTGACCCAAACAAGTCATTAACATTAACTTTAAACGAAGGAATAGCCATGGTATAATCAGGGATAGTCAAATGGTATTGTTTAAAATATGCATAGAGCTCAAAGCAGAGAAGAGTTATAGAGAGGAAGAGAGAGAATTTGATGAATGTGTAGAGGCGGTGGTGGCGGGAGGAGTCAGCTCGGCCAGCGGAGACACGGCGGCGAACAGCAGAGATCAGCCCCACCGATCCCGATGCAAGAGATGCCAGACAACCAGCTGCCCGATGGGCCCGCAGAAGAAGAACCCAGGTTATTTGTTTTGCATTTTTCTTCCCTTTTCTTCTAGCATCATCTTGCGAGATGTCAGAGATTTCTGAGATGGACCAGTTATTGGGGTTCTCCATTTTAATTACGACTGGAGTGCCTCCAAATCTGATGGTGTCGTCTCTTGCAAACCAATCAGACCAACCTCCCATTAGAGGAGAAAGGGGCTTGCTCGAGATTTTGGGAAATGTTGGGGACTGAGGAAAAAAATGACAATGCAGGCACCTACATTCACACCACCACCTCAATCTCTCATTGCTGGTTCTGGTTAAGAACAGAGCAGAGAGAGAAAGAGACAATGAGGCGAAGAGACAGACGGGGACGGGGGGCAACGAAGGGAGGAATAAAAAGAACAGCTCACCACGTCTGCTAGCGAGATCTACTACCTTAAGAAGAAATGGGAGAGATTTTGAACTTTGAATTTTCTTTTTGTATAGTTTATCGGGAAACGGGGGGATTTCGTTGAATGTAACCCTTTTTTTTTTCAAAATAGGTCTCAACCACGGAGGTTGCGACGACTGGAGAAATGTGTTCTCCTGCGTTTTCACCTCCCCGTTGGATTAACCTTGTTCTCTCTCTTCAGCTATAACAATGGTGAAATTTCTCGAACCGAAATCACACGGGATTTTTTGTTGTTTGTTGCTTTTGTTGCGGCGAGAAACGAGAAAGGATGCAGAGGGGGGGGGGGGGGGGGGCAAGACTGCAAGAGTAAGAAAATCTTAACGGTGGGTCTAACGAAAGGATAATACAAGGGAATTTAATCGTCTCCAGTGAAAGAAAATGGTGGGTTCCATTTCTGCAATCAAACCTCGTTGAAGAAAGGAAAATAAAATACCAGATTGTTGGTGCGATTATTATGATTTTTCTGGGGTCTAAGATGTATTTTTCAAATAAATAACACAGGAGGTCTGAGGTGTGGTTGGCTGACTGGAGAGAAGTGAACCGGAGAGGAAACAGAGTCGTTTGATCGTACGCGTATTTGACTGTTTGTTACCGTCTTTTTTTGCCCAAATTGTTCGAAGTTCGGCTGCTTGTTACTGGACAAATATGATTATTAGATTAGATTAAGATTTATTTAGTAGAGTTGTGTGTAGGGCAGCCAAAAAAGTTCGTACTTCGTGATTCGAATTGATTTCGATTTGAAAAAAAATTCAAAATTAACTCGTTCGATTGAAGTTTAAAATTCAAAATTAACTCGTTCGATTGAAGTTCGTTCTCAAACAAATCAAACCAGTTCGGTTCAAATCTTATTCAAACTCAAATTCAAACTGGATATAGTTCGTTTAAAAGTAGTTCAAAAACTATTTAGGTTCGAATCTCAAATTAACATGTACCGTTCAAATTAGAACAATGCTAGTGGCTCGGTGCAAAATCAAAGTTTCATTTTAAATAAGTACAAATAGGTACATTATATGATCTGATAAGATCTAATGCAATGTTTTTTTTTAAGGTTACCGGCGAAATGCCGCCAACAGATATATTGATACTAAAAATGATTATTTACAAAACCAAATTAATAAAACATCAAAATCACTAAAAATACAAAGCTATTTAACTCGTAAAAATAGCCAATCCAATGCGATATTTAGTTTAAGCTATTCAATTTTCAAAAAAATAACTAAGGGCGGTACGGCTGCCAAAAAAACTTGTAATTCGTGATTCGATTGACTTCAATTCGAAAAAAAGAATTCACAATTAACTCGTTCAATTAAAATTCTTGTGAAATAAATTAAACCAGTTCGGTTCGAATCTTATTTAAACTCAAACTTAAACTAGAGTCTCTGAGTTTGATTTGATTTGATTCGTTCGCAGTAGTTCGGTGCGAACAAATGTAAGATAGGGCTGATAAACCCCGGATCTGGTGCAAGCTGGGAGGCACAGCACACCAAATTTATGGATAAACTCGGTCTATAGAAATGTGTTTGTTCGGAACAAGAATCAATTTCTGGGCCCTCGTTGATTGGAGCTCTTGTAATAATTTGACTAAAATATTTAGTATCTTTACACATTTACATTTAAACTTGGTAGCATCTACTAAGGATTTAAAAAAAAAAAAATATTTAGTATCTTTACAATACCTTCATTCAGGAAGTGGCACTAATGACAGTAAATTTTATAAAAATTGTAGTTGAGTAGTTTGAATTAAACATAATATGTTTCAAAAATTTCAATATTAAGTGATGGAAGATTCAACAATTCGTTAGTATAATCATTTATTTGACTTTTATTGATGTTAGATGCATCAAGGTTGATTTTAGAAATTACTAGTGTGATATAGCCATTGTAAAAAACCAGTAATTTATTCATGATATCTAAACTCATTTGTAATTGCTTAAACAAGCTTTTACTAATTATTGTTATTTCTGGCCAAAGTATCTAAATATGACTTCTAATCATCTTTATGGATACAAATTTTAAACATTAATTGAGATAAAGAAAAAGTACATTGACTATTTTATTAATGTTGCTTTAAATATATTCAAGGTTGAATATTCGTTAGTTGTACAAATAATTCTAAAAGCATTTTTTAAAACGACAGAATAACATTCTTCATGTTCTATTTTTTATTTTTAAAAAATATTTTGTATTGTATTTTGGGTGAAGCTTTTGTCCAAAGGGCTTTGGACAAAATCTCATCCAAAGTCAGTTGTAAATCATATGATCTGTGTTAAAATTTACACGGATAGTTTAGATTTACAGAGTCATTCAGAGTTATTAAGTTTTAAATATATTAGCACAAATATTAAAATAAATCAAACGATAAGACCCAACTTTAGATGAGATTATGTCCAAAATCCTTTGAACAAAATCTAATTCCTTGTATTTTAACAGTACGCATATTTACAATACTTGATCTACTACAAGTCTATAACCTATTACTTGTAGGATTCATATCCCTAAAGATAACATAAAATTTACTGTTTAGATCTCTATTGTCAAATCAGAATTCGTACGAATACTAGAGAGGTTCCGTGCATTCCACCTCGAATTAGATTGGTTGGAGTACTGATCGGGTGGTGCGCATATAAACCGGAGTAGTCTAGTATTCTGTTAGCTCTGAGGATATGGAGTTACATGTAGACCTGGCTTAGCTTGGAATTAGGAGAGGGGTGTGATTGGGAAAGGAGGACACGTCATGCAAGACAGGGTGGGGTCAAAAGGCATAAAGTGGAGGAGAGATTATAGACAAGCCATTGTACCTCCTTTATTAGCCTCTGGTATCTGTGCTCGCATCTTCCCCTCTGTGTCGGTGATTAAGTCCATAGCGTCTCTCTCTCTCTCTTTTCTTAAAGCAGTCCTTCCCGCCTTTTTTTATTAATACCTCCAAAAAAAAATATATATACAGAGAGTAGAACTAGGGTGCTCTTGAGTTCATCAAGCCCTTAGTGAACTCAAGTTCAAAACTCATCGGATCGGCTTCAAACAACGAATTCGACTGTTAAAACCCGTCTACCTTACGAGTGATGCGTCTACATGCAAAGATTTTAAATTTTGAAATTAATTTTGCATAGAGTCAAGTGATCAAAATTAGAAGGTTAATAAATTAATTTTAATGCATTCATTTTTTGACTTTTTTTTACCACTTGACTCTATGCAAAATTAATTTCAAAATTTAAAATCTTTGCATGTAGACGCATCACTCGTAAGGTAGACGGGTTTCAACGGTCGGATTCGTCGTTTGAAGCCGATCCGATGAGTTTTGGACTTGAGTTCACCAAGGGCTTGGTGAACTTGAGAGCACCCTAGTTCTACTCTATATATACATATATCAAATCTGCCCTCAATTTCAGATTTTTATTAAAACTATCATGACCGCTCCACAGTGGGGCGGTTCACTATTAATACCAAACTGCCTCCAGTGGGGCGGTCCGCTACCTGCACCAAACCGCTCTATATTGGAGCAGTCTGCTATAAAACTTGTATAAAAGTCACTTTTCTCTCTCCTACTCACTCACAAATTCATTCTAATTTAGCTGAAAGAGAAAGAGGAAGAAGAGAGGCGATTTCAGATAACAATAGAGGTATATTTAATTTTTTAATTAATTTTTTTACATCAAAATTTTAATTAATTTTTTAAATTAATTTTTTACATTAATTTTTAAACAGTAGCTCTCAAACCGAAAAATGTTAGTTGCACACTTGCACTGTATGTGGGCGGGAAGCTTGTCCGGGGTATGGACGGAGCACAGTACACGAAAGAGGCAGCCTATGGCTTCGCAGTGAATGAAAATACCTCATCTGTGGAACTTAAGCGAATGGTGTACGAAAAGACTGGTGTAAACCCCAACCAGTATGACGTAGACTTAATTACTTAGATTAACACAGTAACGGAGGTAGACCTTACAGTACCACAAAATCGCCTCTCTCTTCCTCTTCTTCCTCTTTCTCTTGCAGCTAAGTTAGAATAAATTGTGAGTGGGCAGGAGAGAGAAAATTGACTTTTATACAGGTTTTATAGCAGACCGCCCCAATATGGGACAGTTTGGTGCAAGCAGCGGACCACCCCACTGGGGTCGGTTTGGTATGAATAGTGAATCGTCCCACTATGGGATGGTCCGAGTAGTTTTAATAAAAATTTGAGATTGATAACAGATTTGCCATTTTTTTAGGGTATTAATAAAAAGGAGAAATTGGGTCCATGCCACCCCAAAATGGTGAATCTAGAAAAATGCCACCCCAAAATTTCTCTTTTGCTAAATGCCACTTCAAATCACATTTATTAAGAAAATTGCCACAAATACCATATTAATGTATAATTTTAAATTAACAATTTACAGATATAGTGAATTGACCGAAATAGCCTTCATCTTCAAAATTTCTTTCTCTTCTAAATCAAATGAAATGGAGTCGCCAGATACATGAGCTCGCCGCCTCTTCTAAACTGAAGCCGCCTACCACCTTCGGCCCGCCTCCTCTTCTAAACTGAAGTCGTCTACTACCCTAAACCCTCCTCTCCGATCTCCTCTCCGTTCGCCTCCACCTTCTGTCAGATGCCAGAACGAATTTGGGTATTACCGGGGTTACTTTTGACTCGGTAAAGAGTATTACCGGGGTTAATTTTGACTCGATAAAAGGAGTTGTCGCTATTTAGAGAATAGCAGGAATCTGACAAGAGGGTCCCTAATAGAGGTATGGTGGAGACGAACAGAGGTATGGTGGAGACGAAGAGAGGAGACGGGTGAGGGTTTAGACCATTTCTTTTGTATCGGATCGGACCCATTAAGAGTTACTGTGAGGACATTTTTGGAATATACGAAAATACTACTCAAAATACAACATATTCTATTTATTTTTTATTACAAATGTATAATAATTTGTTAATTGTGGCAATTTTCTTAACAAATGTGATTTGGAGTGGCATTTAGCAAAAGAGAAATTTTGGGATGGCATTTTTCTAAATTCACCATTTTGAGGTGGCATGGAACCAATTTCCCCTAATAAAAAAAGCGGCAGTCCTAAGTGTCTCTACCTTTTTTTTTAATGATTCTTTTCACATACAAATATTGCATATATATATAAAATTTCTATTCGAATTAGTTCAAAACTCTTTCAGCAAATTACGTGCATTGGAAAGGAGATCAGCGGTAAGCGTTAAAATATAAGATACTGTACAATTTTTGTATGTTTGTTGTAAATTAGAACAAGAAACAAATTGAAAGAAATTTTGAAGAGAATAAAGATGGAAGGAAACTCTAGGAGGATATTTTGCCATAAGCACTACATGTCTACATCCTTTCGGTTTCTTCACACATTAAAAAAATACTCTTTTTATTAATTCTGAAAATAAATTACTTTCATCGTGTTAGAGAAATTAAAATTACAAGAATCGAAACATTCTGAAATTAATGTACAAAAATACTAAATTATTGACATGACATATAAGTTCAAATTTTATAATTGGAAGAATGGAAATGTTTTTACGTATTTTTTTCTCAAATTCCATTCATCTTCTAATTTTTTTTGTCATCTTCTAATTTAGGACGTAACAAGGTACGGCCAAATATCTTATTTTTTTTTTTAAATCATGGGTTGGGGTCTAAGCCAAGCACACTTCCAACCTCCTATGTATAATATAAATGATTTTCTCAATCTGTGGGTTTCAAATTTATGACCTTCCACATGAGAACCGCCTTTGCTACTAAACTAAATACAAGTTCTTCAAATGTCTTTATTTTTATTTCGTTCTTTTTTTTTTTTAACTCAGAACCATAGTTTAAGATTATTTTTTGTTGAGCTGCATGAATGTATTTCTACTATTTGGGTAGAGTTATAAAAGATGCCGACATTTTTATGAATATCCATAATTAATTACAAATTATTAATTATATTCAGGTTTGCTGGGTATTTTTAAAAATGTCCAAAACAGCCAAAAAATAGCCGATCGGGATTAAAATTAGGACCGGCTATTTTTTGGCCGGTTGAGATTTTTTTTTTGTATTTCATAATCTATAAATATCCTGTTTTCTCTCTCGTCCCTCTCACAACTCACTCAAACTCCCCAGAAGAGAAAGAGAGGAAGAGAAAGAGAGAAAGAGAAGGCGATTTTTGAGGCGAATATGGCGATTGCAGATACGATTTTCAGGTATTTTTTTTATATTTTATTAGAAAATGTTTAGAATTAATATAAATTATCTAAACAAATCGTAGATCTTACCATGGACCCAAATCCAAACTTCGAAAAGGAGGAAGTGCAACCGCACGCAATGCTCGCATATCCATCGCTAAAATTTTTTAGACGGGTGAAGCCCGCTTGAAGAGACGTATATCTCGTTTTCTTCCACCCAAAGATGTTGAAGAATACATGACCACATATGATCCGACTATTAGAAATGTTCTTGACGAGAACTTCGGCGATATCGACCCTCCACCTGAATGGGAAGTGTGCCCCGCATGTCTTGTCAAGGAGATATTGCGGAGATGTTCTTTTGTCATCTCTGTGACATAGCCATTCACCCCAAATGTATCGACAAGAATGCAGATCTGGTAAACAACTATCGTTTCAAAATATGGGAGTGTGTTGCGTGCTGCTACAAGTTTTCGGAGACGACGGGAGAAAGTTCCACTACTCGTAAGCCATAGTCTTTCTCATATGAAAATATGCTTCGTAGTATTTTATGTTAGACCGAATTGTAATATTTTATGTTTGGATTTGTAGTATTTTATGTTTGAATTGTTATGTTTTATGTTGTAGACTTAGCATTTTGTTATTGTAGTTTTGTTGTTTATTTATTCAAACAAAACCAATTTATTTTAGTATAATTTAACATAATTAGCATAATTTAGTTTATTTTAGTATAATTTGCTAAATAAAAGAGATCTAAAGATATAAATACTACCATATAAATACTATAATCTAATCCACACATAAAATACCAAACAAAGAATACCAAATATAAAGACTACAAAACAATCTAACTAAAACTGTCATAACTAACTATAAATACTACAAGGCTATCCAGAGGGGGACCATCGCGATGCCGGTCGTCCCCTATTAACTCTGTCGGGTAGTCCCTCCCATACTCCCTAATCAGGTAGTCCTTGCCAGACTCCCTGATCAGGTGTAACGACATCAGCCTCTGCCTCTCTACTCAAACGTACTGTGGTATCCCAGACATTCTCATCCTCACCCCTAGTGACTGGCGGGGACGTAGAGAAGATGGACTCTGCTACCTCAGTCGCATAATCCGGCTGAGCCTGTGACCCGCTACCACTAGTCTCTCTACCGTGTGGCCTCTCTGTAGCATATCATCGTCACCCCAGTGACTGAACGGGTGAAAGGTTATCCAAATCATCCAGACTGAACGGGTGAAAGGTTATCCCCTCATCGTCCATAGGCTCAAACTCCGGAGCCTCCTGCTGGACCGGCATGTACTGCGAACCCTGCAAACATACAAATAATCTAATTTTGCTCTGAAGGAAGAAATTTATATTATCTTGACAGATAAAAAAAATATGACATACCGGAGGTAACACTGGACATCCCTGCTCGTTGTAGTAGGCATGCCAGCCAGTCATGGACAATACCCAATGATGGTAGTCTCACTGTGGTTGCTCTCGGAGGGGGGAGATGGAATCTGAGAAGCTCTAACTAACGGCTCATCATGCTTATACGGATCTATCACCCACCAGCCGATATTCTCTCCGGCGGCTCACAACATATTGATGATCTACCACTCATGCCCGACATCCTCAACTAATACGACATGCTCCTTTATTTTCATGCACCCGATAGCTCTCCAACCCCTTATTCCTAACATCTTGACGTCATGCGCGACACCTTTGAGCGCTACTAATAGCTGCAAAAATAATAATTTATTAGGTCAAAAATTTATAAACCAATCAGTTAATAAAAAATGTATAATTTTAGGTACATTACAGTGCGAGCCCAATGACGACCGTTGGGGGTGTAACCCTCATGCCCAGCATCAATCTGATCGCTGAGGTAGGCACCATAATCGCTCAGCAAATAAACCAATGCCATGCCAACCCGCAAGAACTAAGACTGATATCTTAAGCTCTGATGTCCCTGGGTCTGTGTAACCTCATCTGGCATCTGCCACATCTCCCAATCCCAGATGCTCTGCCCGCTGATAATGCTCAGCCCAGAACAGACTCCAGTCTCTGCCCGGTGCTGTGTGCTTAGTCCTGTAAGGAACATGTTAGTTGCAATACAAATGTAACAAGTAATATGGTGATATGAAATAATAGAATATATGACTTACTAATGTAGCCTTTTTATCTCAGACCTCGGTAAATAAGGATCTGGAATCAATGACACCTGCCTGAACTACCAGAGGACTCGATTTGGATAATGATGCTCCACAATCCAGAAGCAGACTAGTGGTCCTCTTTACCACCAGCTATCCCGCTGAACCAGTGTAACCTCTGGCAATCTCTGACTCTCGTACAACACATCGTACGGAGTCCAGACAACCTGCTCTAGAACTATACTCTACAGTTGTGCTCGAACCGGTACAATACCCGAGGGGCGTCCCTGGCCCTGATCAACGTAGTTGTGGGTCTCGTGTCATTTCTTGTCGTATGCAGGGCATCTATGAATATCTGGCTGTCTCCAATCCGGTTCGGGCTCATTCGATCTGGGACAGCCCACCGATAGCCGTGACCATAACCAATGCTGCAGCAACAACACTGGCCCATACATTTGCTTCGCCTCTTTCTGCATTTTCAAGAATGTTAGCTGTCAAGGTCTTTAGCTTGATTGAGAAAAAAATTAAATAAGAAAAGAGCTGGAGACTTACCTTACAAGCATGGTAAAGGCTATGGTACAGGTGGGCTAGGATAGCCCACCCCAGTTGTACCTCGACGACTTGTCAAGGTCCTCAAGTAGTGGAAGATACATCATTGGGACGGCATCGCCGCTGAAATCAGCAAACATGATAGATCCAAAGAGGTCCATTACGCATCCCCGTGTATATCTGCAATGCAAAGTAGATAATAAAAAAAACGATGTTCGAAATATCAACATTTAATAGAAAAGGTATACAAGTATTACCGTCGAATCTCCTCGGGGGTGGAATCTGCAGTCAGACCGGCGCTGAAGTGTTGTCGCAACTTGGTCATTTATAAATAGTAATTATATGTCCCACTATTCCCCCGTAACTCACTTAGATCAGCTCTCAACAATGAGTCGATGTACTCAAAAAAAACGAGTACCGTTAGATACACCATCGACGGGTGTGCCACTGATAGGCAAACCCCATAGGGCACTGACATCCTGAAGTGTCACCGTTATCTCTCCAAATGGTAAGTGAAACGTATGGGTCTCCGGACGCCATCGCTCCACTAGTCCTGCAATGAGAGATGCGTTGATGATGCCAGTCCCACTCTGCATGGTAGTAATGTTGTACAACCCCAGGTTGATGAGATACGGATCCATTTGCTCATAGTACTGCATCCGAATGCGCCGAAGCTTAACATCTAGAAGCGTCGTGTCCCGCGTTTAAAAAATTAATCCACAGTAAATACAAGAGTTAATATACCCAAATTTAAACTTTAAAATTAAACCAATAAAAGTAAAGTACCTCGCGAGAAGCTAGTGAGACTCGGTGATCGGAATGTGGCATCCATAGAAGAGGACTGAAATGCTCCGTGCTATCAGTGGGGATCGGCTCATCATCAGCAGCTGGTACCGGCTGAGGTCGAGTGCTGGGCCGTCCTCTAGCCATTCTAATTTATAACAATTAACGGTAAATAAAGTCGATTTTTATGGTAAATTATGCTAATTTTAGTTTAATATGCTAAATTATACTCAAATATAATAAATGAAACTAAAATATGATAAATTATGCTAAATTATACTAAATATACCTAATTATGCTAAAATATGTTAAAATATGCTAAAATATGCTAAATTATGGTAATTATGCTTAAATGTGCTAATTATGGTAAGTTAAGCTAATTAGTACTAAAATATACTAAATTGTGCTAAAATATGGTAAATTATGCTAATTATGCTAAATTAAAGAAAATTATGCTAAAATATGCTAAATTACAGTAAATTATGCTAAAATGTGTTAAATTATGCTAATTATGCTATATTAAAGTAAATTATGCTATTTATGCTAAATTATGCTAAATAGGCTAACATATACTAAATTATGCTTAATATGCTTAATTATGCTAAATTATCCTAAAATATGCTAAAATATGCTAAATTATGCTTATATGTGCTAATTATGCTAAATTAAGCTAATTATACTAAAATATACTAAATTAAGCTAATTAAATTAAAATATGCTATATTATGCTAAAATTTGCTAATTATGCTAAATTAAATTAAATTATGCTAAATTATGCTACATAAACTAATTAAAACTAAAATATACTAAAATTGATAAAATATACTTAATAAAACTAATTAAAACTAATTAACCCAAATTAAAACTAATTTGGAACTAAATTATACTAATTTTGGTACATTTCTAACAAATTCTATCAATTTACAACTATTTAGACTTTAAATAAATTAAAAAAGAATAAAGGGACTTACTTGCAAATGTGAGAAGAGGAGGAGAAAACTTGGAGAAAGGGAGAAAGTGAGGAGAGAGTGTAAATTTTGTGAGAATGGGGTTTTGAAAAAAAAAAGTAACCCTGCTATTCTTTTATTAACACCCGGACCGGCTATTTTTTGACCGATTGGAAAAAAAATAGAACCAGTCATTTTTGGCCGGTTTGGTATTTTTTAAAATACCCAACTAACCTGAGTATAATTAATAATTTAAAATTAATCTTGAATATTAATATAAATGTCGGTAAAAGATGGCTAGAGTTGCTGCCAAGCCCCAATTTTCAATTATAATCAATGCATTAAAGGCGAATGATTCTGTATAGATATTTAATGCTATTTTTGTACCGAATTGACTCAATAAAGTTTTCGTAAGGGTTGGAAATCAGCCTTAAAAAAGACACGTTAGTAACGTAGTTGGCGCAGAGGTCTACAATTTTGATTGAATATCCGTCAAGATTTATTAATTATTAGCATGATACTTTTGTTCAGAAAGGATATACCGGTTAACTTTTAGCGTTATAATTAAAATTAAAGTATAATATCAGAGATGTTATTAATTATAAAAAAATGTGCAGTTTGAAATAAAAAAAAATAACTGTTAAGATTTTTCATAGCAACGGCTTTTCCTGCCTTTTCTCACAGAATAATTAAATAAAGCCGGCCAAACCAGTAGAAATTATTTCCTTGTATTTTTAGTTTCTTTTGCCTCGTCTCAGTACAAAAAAAAATGACGCACCAATGTTGAGTATTTTAGATATAGGAATTTGGTACTCTTTTTGCCTTTAAAATTTATAAACTTTCGTACTCAAAGAATAGGTTAGTTGCAAGCGCACAACCTATCGATTGTAGTATTTAGGTGTCGATCCGCAGGGAGAGAGGGAAACACTAATTTTTAATAAAGAAAACTACTATTAAAAACAATAAAAGTAAAGTGGGGGTTTTGTTCTAAAATCCTAATGTTGGGTTCAATACCCGAAAGAGAGGAGTTTCGAACAATAAATGTAAATAAAATGAAGAGAAGAAAGATTGGTTTGTTTTCAAGTTTAAGGAGATCTAGGGGTATTCGGTCTACAATTCCTTGCTAATTCTATTTATTCGGTTTGTTTAAATTCATGTTTGATTTGATGAGGTTTCTAACCTATGTTAGCCTTTGGAACAAATATTAATACAAATACTTTGCGCTCTATGGATTAATGTGCCTCGAATTCTAGGGCTGTCACTAACCTAGAGGGATATTTAATCTCATGCTTCAAAGCATATATCGATATTTGTTCTAAGGTGTCCTAATTAGGATTTGCCTTCGCCTTTCGGTCCTTCACCAAAATCCTAACCTTAATTTCTATAGTTCCGGATTGGATATCAAAGTACGGTCGCTTCTAACCCAATCCTAAGGTGTGTCTTTATGGTTTCAATTAGTAGTCTCCTCATGACCAATGCCGGAATTTAATAAATTTAAAGCGGAAAGACACGATCAACGCGATTTCAAAACTACTTCAATTCAATAAACCCTAACCAGGTGAACTCAAAGGAACGAGTACTAATGAAATTCATAAAGAATAAATCACAGAAATTAACAATCAAATCCGATAACACAATCATAATGAAAACAAATATCCGAATAAGCTAGAATTAGACAAGTTCATGCATTGACCTAAACCCCTAGAAAGAGAACTACTCTCTCTTGGAGAGTTCCATAACAGAGATTGGCAAAAACAATAAGAAATAAGATAAAGAAATGATTACACCCTTTCTTAGATCTAAAACCTCAATCTTGCCGACTCCTTGGTAGAATCTTCTTCTTCTCCTTCCTTGGAAAACCTTCAAGAATTTCTGCAGGATCTCTCTCTCTATATATGTGAAAAGTGGATAAAATATTGGATATGTACAATAATGGATCCTGAGAGAGATGAAATTCTTCTCCTTTTATAGCCAAAGGCCTTGCCGAATTTAGAGGATAGAAGTGGAGTTAGTGGGTGCACTCCTCAGACTACCATGTCTATTTTTGGCCTTCTAAAACGTGTTCCTTGGAAGTCAAGAATAGAAAACCTCTTGAAAATGCGAATTTCTGGCTGTCTGCGAGTCCAGTGCGTCCGCACTGGAGTTGAGTGCGGGTGGTCTGGGTCGCACCGACTCCAAATCTCCTTTGGTTCCAAGTTTCCTTTTCTGGATTTTCTACAAAATTTCCTGAGTGCGTCCGCACTGGATCTTAGTGCGTCCGCACTGGGAGACTTTTCAGGCTGATGCGGCCATTGATGCAGCTGTACAGAATTATACATTCCGAATTTGGATTTGTTTCCTTCATGAAAGTTGTAGATCTCTTTGTCCTGGTTCCGTCAAGCTTTGAATCACCCAAATCGAAGTTCGTATGACAAAGATATGGCCAAAATACAAACTGTGTGTCGGCTGAGTGCGTCCGCACTCTGGGTCAGTGCGTCCGCACTGCGCTCGGACTTTTCTGTTTTCTGTGTCTGATGGCTGAGTGCGTCCGCACTGCGCTCGGTTTCTCCTGTTTTGCTCTGAAATTCAAACGGGCATAACTCATGATCCGTAACTCCGTTTTCAGTGTTCTACCACTTTTCGGAAAGCTTGCGAGAAGATCTACAATTTGCTCCATTTTCTGTAATTTAAATAGACTTCGGCAGTAACTTGATTCTTGGATATATTTCATTATATTCTCTACTAAAATACAAGATATTTGGTACTATTATATGATAAAAACTAGATCGAATGTGTATATAATTTAGACCTATCAACCAATTTTTTTTTGTGGCCGGAGAGTGTCAATCCTAGAGGTGTCAATGACACATTTTATCCGTTTACCCGATCCGTATCGTATCCGATAAGACGGGTACGGATAAGATTATTTTTGGTAAACTTAGCGGGTAAGAGTGTGGGTAGAGATTTTTTCATTATCTAAACGGATAAGGGTACGGATAAAGCCTAATTCGTACCGGTTACCCGATCGGGTAATTATAAAAACATTATATATATTGAGGAGGGTTCCAATGCACTCAAATTTCTATGCTCCCAATGCACCCACTTTTTTATCTCCTTTATTTCTATTCAAAGTCCAAACAGTCGATCTGAACCGCTCAACATGATCTTCATAATAAATTATGCTTGGAGACCAAATTTTATATTTTTTAGAATTTTTTTACTATTTTTTAAGATATGTACAAACCATTGTTTTAAGGAGATTCTGGACCATCCGATAAAGTGATTTTGTATCTATCTTAAAAAATAGTAAAATAATTCTAAAAAATATAAAATTTGGTCTCCAAGCATATTTTATTATGAAGGTCATGTTGATCGGTTCGGATCATCTGTTTGGACTTTGAAAATAGAAAAAATAAAGATTTGGTGCATTGGGAGCATAGAAAAGAGGGTGCATTGGAACCCTCCTCATATATATATTATATATATATATATATATTAATAAGCATTGAAAATAGTACTTTAATTAGTTTACTTGCGCTTAGCATGATCATAATTTTTTTTTCAATAAAGGACTATACATGTGTGAAATGAATGTATATGTTTTAATATTTTATTCAATAAATAATAAAAATAATTATTATATTAGTATTACCTGTTATTTTTCTTAGTATAAGGTGGCAACTTGCCGTCTTACGATTTTCATTAATTAAAAACAGTTATTTACAAGACCCAAATAAGTCATTTAGCTAATATTTCATTGTAGCTCTAAATACAAAAAGAAAAGTGAAATATCTTCTATTGTAGCTCTCTCCTCACTTTCTGCCAAGACAGCAATTGTTCTTGATCTTTGTGTAAATATTTTGTTGTTCCGCTCACGCCAGATGACCCACAATGATGCTGCCCTTGTTACATCCCACAACCTTCGCCATGCTGCATCCAACGAAGTAGCGTGCGAAATTCAAAGATCTATATGAGAGGTACGACCTCTCATGATTACCTGTTATTACCCGCTATCTCCGACAACTATTACGGATAAAGGTATAATACATGTAAGATAATTTGTAGCGGGTAAAAATAGAGTACGGATAAGGACAATTTGTAACGGATACAGATATGAAAATGCTTTTACCTGATCCTTATCGTACCCGTTGACACTCTTAGTCAATTTTTTAAATGAAATTTATACTTTTTATCAAGCTGAGATTTTTTTAGGACTAAACACTAATAATGGAATGAAACACAGGGACAGTGATGGTTAGGAAACAAGTCAACAACTTTTAGGATGGCATTGTTGGCAGATTCAAATTTTTGGATTATATTGTGTTAATAACAAGGACTCGTTGAGTCACCTTTTAGCTGTATACTTGTATAACATTCTGGCCGTTCAATCTAACAAGGACTCGTTGAGTCTCCTTTTAGTTGTACACTTGTATAACGTTCTGGACTTTTCAGTTTGAACGGCTCAATTTCAAGTTAAATTGAACGAGAATGGAGTAGGTCCTATGGACATCGGATCTACTTTTCGGTCCAAACTCCAAGACTATCTGATCCATATTAAGATCTGTGTGCACAAAATTAAAGCAGATCAGTACGGATTTAAAAATAAAGTGCATGCATCTTAATGTAGATGGGACGGTGATTTAGCCTATCAAACCAAAGTAGATCCGACAAGCATCGGAGCTACTTTTCTCTGGAATTGAACTAGTAAGGTTTACAAGTAACACCCTTTCGCTAACGGTGATCCTCTGTTAATGACAGGGCCCAGTTGCCCACTCGTCTTCATTTATGAGTGTCCCTGTTATTACGCTATATAGCAATCCTCATGTGATGTATGAGGGTGATTGAACTCTGATGTTATAATTAATGATAAGGTATTCTACGGATGTAGGGGCTCAAACGGATCGGATATTATCCGTCTGTATTCGGATTTGTATCTGATTTTTTGAATTGGAATTCGGATACGAATAGTTTGTAAATACGGATACAGATATGATTTAGCAGATATGGATGCAGATACAGTCTCAATTTCAAAAGCAGATACAGATACAGATAATTATATGTATAATTTTAGTTATTCGGATATCTATTTATGTGGATTCGGGATACATATATGGATACAAATAATTATCTTTATCAATTGATTGAAATATTATAGCATATGTTATACATAAATATCCGAAAGAACAAAATGTTCTAATTTATTTAACAGAAACTGTCAAAGTTTGTTTAGATGACACATAAAAATTATGGTATACTTCTGTCATTGCGTTTTATACCAGGAGTGGTGAATCGCCTGTTTGGATTATTTAATTTGTTGCAGGTGCGCCCTACACACTACAGTGGCCCAATTCTTGACGGGCATTGAAAGGTTCGCAACAGGCATGTCAGAAATTGTGATGTTGTGTATGAATATTTTTAATTCAGTAGTTCTATCCGAATCCATATAAATGAAAGTAATACTATTATTTAAATACAATGGAATCTTTGTACGATTGAAATCAGAAATCCATTAAAAATTCAATAAGTAAAATTGTTCTAATATACTAAATATGATTTAAGTTATTCAAATCTATATATATCAAGTACGTTTCAAAAAAAATAAACTATAGTTTGTCATATAATTAATTAAATTAAATTATTATTCTTAATCTATATATTTATAATATAGAATAATTACATTTACTCATGTTATGTATGCATATTACTATTTTAGACATTGTAACTAAAATATCCAATATGACCAAATTCAATCTAAAATATGTGACGATAATGGATATGATACGTCCCTTCCCGAGGGGGCCGGGCCGTACTTGGACTCGGTCCAGTAAGGTGCGGGCACGTCCTGTTCTCAGGAAGCAGGCCGTGCGGAGGCTGGCTACTGACAGTGGAACTCGTCCTGGTTCAAGTGAAACGGGCCAAGACGGTGGACACGCGGGGTGTCGGAGGGGTATTAACGCTCTAACCCTTTTTAATACCTCCTCAGATTGTGATAAATGCGGTCCCCCTTTCTGGGGAATTCTCTGCCTTAAATAGGGGGAGCCCTACTGTAGCGAGATCTTATCAGCATTAATGACAGGAATCCGTACAGCTGTTGAGGGAGTCCGCATAATAGTCGATAATATCCGCATAATTTGCCTTAGGCCGAACAGCGAGGCCGTGTGTCGACCTTCTTGGGCTGTTCGGTGTGTTTTGCATTGGGCCTAGTTTTACCTTGATCCCGGGCTGGCCCTACGGGAGGGTCCGGCGTTCGGGCTGCGTTTGACCTCGGGTTGGCCCCGGGAAGGGGTCCGAGCCCCAGGCTGTTCTTGACCTCGGGTTGGCCCCGGAAGGGGGTCCGAATCCCGAGTTACTTTCTATTCTCGGGCTGGCCCTGGGAGAGGGTCCGAGTCTCGAGCTGTTTTTGGGCCGGCCTGTTGTGAGTTCAACTTTGGAAGTGTTTTAGTTGGGCCAGACCTGGGCCTTTTAAGGGCCATTGGCATATGGACCTATCAGGATATAAATTCACATTTAATCTTCAAATTCTCATTAGATATGAATCTATATGTGAATCTTGTAAAGTAAGTTTTTTTGTATTTGAATAAAAGAGGGTTCAAATAGCATCATTTTTTGTGCCTCCGCCAATTTAATTTTCTAATAACAAAAATATAATAACTTATATGTCAAAATAAAATCAATAAATATGATCTATATTATTTCATCTACAAACACATAAAAAAAATAGTACTTTCGATGTGAATCAATAAGTTAAAAAATCAATGTTCATCAGTGTAATTTTTGCAAATTCTTAATAACTATTCAAATAAAGTCATAATTCTTTCATGTCCATAATGAAAATAATATAATCATATCGAACAATTTTTGCCCAAGGGCTTTGAAATAAAAAAAAAAATATCTAACAATTTTATTTTTTAAATTATTAATATTTAAAAAATTAAGACATAAGGAAGAAGGCATTCTATTCCTTATACTAATCATATCAGAATTCAATAATAATTTCGACGCCCCCATTCCAACTACTGAAACCAAAATGCCGCTGCGGTGATTAACTCTACTGTCTCGCCAATTCCTTGGCGGACTTTGGCACCGCAACTTCGTCGTGCTTTCATGTTTTCTTTTCCCTTGGGCCTTGGCGCAATCTGCGGCCGGGATCACAGTAATGTCTCCTTCCACTTAAATTAGCGCGCACAGAATTATAGTGGATTAGTGGGTACTGGGTGCCGTTAACTTTCCTATTCTTTTCTGTTAATTTATCTATTTATTTATATATTGGACGATGACAAATTGACAAGTAACAATTCCCGCAATTTCATGCTTGGGCCGGAGCTCGAGGTGAACTACTTTTTTAATAATTTCTGTTTTCTTCATTGCGGCTGCGCCTCCTCATCTCATCCAGCACACGATGTGACGATGACACGAGAAGATTATATATTTTTTCCGAGTAGAACTTGGATAGTTGGATGTTAATATAGAAATCCAAGAAATAAGGACCATTAGGTAAAGCGTCAGAAATACAATTTTGTTTTATGAAATTAATTAGTAGCATAATAAAACACGAATTAACACAAAAAAATCATTAATCATCTGCTTACCCCTTCTCTAACAATTGAGTTTTTAAATTTTAGTTTAATTATTATTTTTTGAATATTATTACATGGACAATAAATTTATTTTATAATTTATAATGATATTTTCAAAATAGAAAGTATAACAACATTTATTGCTTATAGTTTAGATAGATCATGTAAAATATAGTGCAATTTAATTAGAATTGATTAGTCATTCATTGACAATTGGAAAAATTAACGGTTTTGTTTTATCTAGCATTTCATTGATTATGGAACGATTTTTATATTGCAATTAAATTGATACAATCTGTCTAAACAATAAATAAAATGGTAGAAGAGTGATAATCGTACTCGTTATTTGCACTCCTTGTTCAATGAATGCTGATAGAACTAAATCTTTAATATTTCAAATTACTTGATGGATGAATAATCGACTCTATATTGCAGTATTGCACTATATTTTACACTATATATCTAAACTATAAAAAATACATGTTATTTTACTTTTTAGTCTGTAAATATCATTATAAATTATAAAATAAGTTTACTGTCAATATAATGTATTCCAAAAATAATAGTTAAAACTAAATTTTAAAAAATCAGCTTATTATATTGAAAAAAAACAGCTTGTGTATTAATTAAGTATAATACAGATGTAAATAAATAAACTGAAAATATGCAGTAAAGCCCCTAAAAATATGAAGTTTCCAAGGGCACCAACTGATGAGACTGCAAGCCGAGTGAGCCTATGGTGCTATGCATAGCACGGATGGCTAGTGTGCTACGGCTCAATATGGTACTTTTTAAAATCCTAACGGTTGATCCAACCGTTCAATATGATAACCATATGAATATGTACTTGCAAACTAAATTTTATATTTTTTCGAATTTTTTTTACTATTTTTTTACTATTTTTTTAGATAGGTAGAATTTTGATGGTCCAGAATTTTCAGAAAACACTGATTTTTCTACCAATCTAAAAAAATAGTAAAAAAATTCAAAAAAAATATAAAATTTAGTTTGCAAGTACATATTCATATGGTTATCACATTGAACGGTTGGATCGACCGTTAGGATTTTAATAAGTACCATATTGAGCCGTAGCACACTAGCCATCCGTGCTATGCATAGCACCAAAGGCTCACTCCTGCAAGCCAACTTCATCTTCCAAAGCTATCTCTTCTCCATTCATATGGATTGAAACTTGTCCATTCCCCATGAAAGTTACCATGGTAGTTCCTATCAGGTCCTTTAGATCAGAACAGTATTAGTGCAAGAGAAGAAGATAAATCTGATTTTTGCTGAGAAGCCAAAAAAACAGCAAGAGCTAATATTTTGAAACCTATAGTCTGGATATCATGTACAGTACCATTTTTAAAAACTACTCTATTTCTATCAAGTCATAATGTCCATAAGACTGCCTCTCTAATAATTTCAACTAATTTTGCATCTTTCAAGGATATACAGTAGTCAATCTCCCAAAGTCACCAATAGAAGAACCTTCAAAAAGAAAATAATTAAATAGTAAGGTTTTGGTGCTATGGATAACATAAAGCCTTCCGTGCTACAGCCTCAAAAACCTATCATATAAACTTCAAACTTCGATTTAAGTAGCTCAGTAAATTGATTATATAATGAACTTGTAGAATACCAACTTTTACTGTTTTTGAAACTTTTTTACTATATTTTATGATTTATGAAAGATGGCAAAAAAATAGTTTAAAAAAAAAAAATTGCTAATATTTTAGATCATTTTTTGCCATCTTTCATAAATCATAAAAAATAATAAAAAATTTTAAAAATAGTAAAAGTTGATATTTTACAAGTTCATTATATAATCAATTTACTGAACTACTTAGATCGAAATTTAAAATTTATACAATAGATTATTAAGGCCGTAGCACGGAAAACCTTATGTTATCCATAGCACCTAAGTCTTTCTCATTATTAAAAGTTGAAGTCCATCTCCAAATAAAATTAGCAACATGACAAAACACAAAGAAATGATCCACAGATTCTGACTCATCACAATACACTCTTAAATTTTAATTCTCTCTTCTTTACTGAACATGGTGAGCATTCTCAAAGTTTTTCGGAAGGTTAAACTTATTTAGGGGTACGCTAATTAATGATAGCTCGAGGCATTTTCATCTCCGTGTTTTTGACCAATCAGAACGCGCTACGTACGTTGTCTTGTAAAAGTATATTAAACGTCAATTATGCACAAACCTAAAACTATATTAAACGTCAAGAACGCACTGCGTACTTGTGCATATATACCTTAAAACACACTTGATAGAATGTCTCTGACTTACAACAGTGACACAGGAGCCTATAGGAACAATCAGAAACGTGATATATCAAGGAAAAACTGGGCCTTGAATTCAAATTATTGCATTTTTTACAAAGTAGAATTAGGGGGTCGTTAAGAACTTTGATGAATTTAAATTTGAAATCTATCGAATTTACTTCAAATAATAAATCCAACGAATTGATACCAATCAATTTCACAAATAATGTATTCACATGTAAAATTTCTAATATTTTTGAATTAATTTAGTATTAAATCAAGTGAACAAAAAGTATTTTTTAACAGTTTGAATTTGTCGTTCTAAGCCAATTCGAATTTTTTTTAAGTTTCGCTAAGAGTTAAGCCAATAATATCTTAGTTCTATATTTTTATATAGAAAAACTTGTTCAATAACATATATCTTAGTTATGCGTTAGTTGCGTACTTGCTTAGCCATGCAAAATTCCATTTCAGTGGTTGGTAAAATGTTGCTTTTGTCTTTCCTAATTTTGTGAACGTGTACTTCTTCCTAAAAAGTATAATTAATTTAGCAACTTTATCGGTATACCGTGATTGCCATGTACTTTAAACAAAGTGTCTCGTTGTCTGTTTTAAGAAACACTTAAAACGTGGGAAGCACATTTCATTGTCGGTTCATTTTCACTGGAGCGGTAAACTAAAATTTCACAAATTTAAAGGGGTCCAATGCCGACATTTTTATTAATATTCAAAGTTTAATACAAATTATTAATTATGCCCACATTCCGAAACTTTTGCTAAAAATACCCAAGCCGGCCAGAAAATGGTCGTCTTAGGTACCAGAGTAAGCCGGCCAGGGTAAACTAAAATTTCACAAATTTAAAGGGGTCCAATGCCGACATTTTTATTAATATTCAAAGTTTAATACAAATTATTAATTATGCCCACATTCCGAAACTTTTGCTAAAAATACCCAAGTCGGCCAGAAAATGGCCGGCTTAGGTACCAGAGTAAGCCGGCCATTTTCTGGCCGGCTTACTCCATTTATTTTATTTATTTATTTTTTATTTTTTAATTTTTTTTAGAGAGAGACATTATGAAGATCAAAATATTGAAATCTAACTCTGAAAATTTGAAATTTTTGTTTAAATTATTTGTTATATTACTTCTTTGAGGAGGCATCAAGTTACGACAATCATTTTTTTCATTTTCAAAGTCCAAATCATCGATCCAAACCATTCAACATGATCTCCACAATAAACTGTGCTTCCAGATCAAATTTTATATTTTTTTTAATTTGTTTACTATTTATTAAGTATTTTACAAAAAATAGTCATATTCAGATAATTTTTTTTTTTTTTAGAGAGAGACACTATGAAGATCATAATATTGAAATCTAATTCTGAAAATTTGAAATTTTTGTTTAAATTATTTGTTATATTACTTCTTTTGATGTATAATTAGCATATTTATACTAAAATACGATAGATTAATTGAAATTATGTTGAATAACACTAAATTATGTTAAATTACGCTAAATTACATTAAATTACGCTAAGATACGCTAAATTACAAATGAATAGGGACGATATATTCACTGAAAAGGCGAAAAACGACGATGAAACTTCAAACGGTCATAAAACGGCGCTCGAGTGTCCGATTTCAGCAAATGACCACTTTTCGGAAAGCTTGCGAAAATGCGCATGCGTCCGTGCTAGCAATGCCGGATTCTGAAATTCAGAATCACGAAAAAACAAAGGGAAGAGCTTCAAAACTTGAGTTGAAGTTTCCGATTAAGATTTTCATTTCTATCATTCAATCCAAGTAGCTCAGTAAATTAGTTACATAATGAACTTGTAGATTACCAATTTTTACTATTTTTGGAATTTTTTTACTATTTTTTATGATTCATGAATGATGAGCAAAATCAGTCTACTATAGCGTAATTTTGTGTAGTTTAGTATTTTTTTACCGTATTTCAACATAATTAGCAAAGTTATTGTAATTTAACGTAATTTAGTATAATTGAACATAATTTATTGTAATATAGTGTAATTCAACATAATTTCAAGTAATCTAACGTATTTTAGTATAAATATGCTAATTATACATCAAAAGAAGTAATATAACAAATAATTTAAACAAAAATTTCAAATTTTCAGAGTTAGGTTTCAATATTTTGATCTTCATAGTGTCTCTCCCTAAAAAAAAAAAAAAGAAAAAAAAAAGAGTAATTACTCTGGTACCTAAGCCGGCCATTTTCTGGCCGGCTTGGGTATTTTTAGCAAAAGTTTCGGAACGTGGGCATTATTAATAATTTGTATTAAACTTTGGATATTAATAAAAATGTCGGGGTCCAATGTTGCATGGTCTATTTAATTCGTAGCTAGGTAGATATATTTCATGCAAATTGTAATTTTACTATTGCTTTCACAGTGAAATGATAAATATTGTCAAATTATTATGTGTAATTTTTCAAAATAATTATGTGCTATACAGTTACGAATTGTGTGTTTGGATGATATCGTGAGCCGTGAGGACGTTAACGAGGTTAGCAGGTAACTCAAGAGTTAGAAATAGCTGCTAATTTAATATTTCGTTGGAATAGTGAAATAGCTGCTAACTCGGAGGAAGAGCACAGAGAGTTGTGTTCAAACACAGAATAGAGTTCCAAGTTAGCGTTATTCTCACTCATCCAAACACAAAAATTATTATATGAAGAGAGATTCAATCAAATCTTTTGAGATTTTTATTTTATTTTTTCTGCTCAATACTCAGTTAACAATCTCATACCATTTTTTACTCTTTTGATTGTATTTTATTTTAAATTTATCAATAAAATATAAAATTAAAGTTTTGACCCTATATAATTATTTTTAAAAAACAAAGAAATCGTAGGTGAAGATGATTAGGTGGCACCACCAGATGTCCATAAAACTCATCTCCGGATATAATTAAGCAATATGTTATAATGTAGACTGGTAGTGCTGTTGGGCATGCATGGTTCCCATAATATGAGAACAGACAGAGACAGAAGCAGAAATGCTTGCGACTAAAACAGACAGATTGAGACTAGCTAGCCAACATTCACCAATTTGTCCATGTTAATTTCAATAATTTTTTTAAGTGCGATATTCATCACACGATATATATAAAAAAGATATCGTGTATGTTTTCTTTTAAACTAATTTGAAGTTTCTATACAAAAAAATATGTGCGTTTCTAGCTATTTGATATTGACCGCTTGATTTAATAAAAAAGTAATGTATTTTTATTGTACACAATAGTTTTTTCTCACAATTTAATTAATAAATTTATAAGAGAGTATTTATTAAAGTTTAAACACAATTTTTTTCCATACATGATGTTACATGAGTACATGACATATTAATGCTCTAATCGTATAAAAAAGTAACTACAAAATTATTAAATGAATATGCCAAATCGGAAGGCTTGCAATTGTTTATATTAAATGTGCGTGATAATTGAATCCGCATTCATACATTAATTATTTATCATAATTGGGGTGTCTGACAAGTGTAATAGTGGTGATTTAAAATTCTTTAAGACATTCTAATGCACCAAATATAGGTGCTTTAAGATAAAGTAAAGTAAAATACCTTCATAGATGATAAAGTTAAATAATCAAATTCATTAACTTTTGATATATTTTATTCTTATGACTTCACTTACTAACATAATATATATATGAGTACAATTTGATTTTTTTTGCTTAATACTACATCTACTTACTTCATTACATCAAATATTAATATTTTAAATATTATTCAACTTTAATTTTATTTCACTTGTCAAACGCATGGAACGTCTCTGGTTTTGAATTAGGATTTAGGAGTCTCTTGAAAGTTGAATCCAAATGCAAACCCAAGTTAGTGGACAGGTTTTCATGATCCACATGCGGATCAGCCCACCCAATAAGCTACCTAAATATTTTGAAGCTCGGCCTGCGAATCCACGCTTGTAGATACAGATAATCTTTTTTTTTTTTTTTCATAAAAACTCGTGTATTGCTAAGATAGCTCTAATTGCATTTTATTATATTCTTACATACAGCTGTCACTACTGATTGATTGAATACAGAAAAGATTAAAACTTCACAAGAAGTATAGAAGAAACAAAAAAGAAAAGAAAAAAAGAAGAAGGTAACATCAAAGCAACTAGACTGAAATTAACAAGAGACCTAGCTACCACAGATAGTGATGAACCTCGTAGCTCTACGAAGAGACCTAAGTGCAAGAGACATCTGAAGATAAATAGATGTCAGAGTTAACAGAAATCTTTATTAAAAAGACAAAAGACGACTAGACTGTGCACGACGCTATTCATATACTAGGCCACTTCCTGAACTTCTCTCTTTAACATCCACACGGCTCTTGAACATCTGCCTCTTTAATATCTTTCTCATCAAAAATCTCCTCCTGTGTAAGAAAATTTGCAAAAAATAGACAAAAAGGAATCAAGAAGTTGATTTTTCATGGATGACCTCCCAAACAAGAAATATCTATATCATGTACACACAGAAAGAGAGTAACGAAAAATAGAGAACTCTATAACCAGCTGGTATGTCCATAGATTCCAGTCGAACCAGTTTTGGAATAAGGAGCAGGGAAATGCGAATATATTTGTTAGCGGGGCGTCAGTGTCTCTAGAAAACCCAATAACAGACCAAAAAAAAAAAAAACTAAAGATGTGCCGAGAAAATACCAGTATCATGCTGGCTGGTACACAAAGTGTCAAACCTTATCTCATCTGGTATACGAATCGCTAATTCAAGATTTAGTATCAAGTAAGGCCACCTTGTAATTGACGCAACCAAAATATGTTGATTGATGCCAGATATAAAAAAAAAAAAGTTTACTATTGACACGGCTATTTTGAATAACTCTTCTTCTATAGAACTATTTTGTTTTTGGTCCCAACTCAATACTAAACAAGTCCGAACTAATTGAATAGTCCCTTTAGTTTAGTGGTTAAAGGCAACGCTCTCCGTGTGAGAGATCGCATGTTTGAGATCCGAATGGAGAATCCTAATTCCACCTTAGAAAAAAAAAAAAAAAAACACAAGCAAGGTGCTGTTCTCCTGTAGACTGTATTAAGCAAGGTACTTAGTCCCCCTTTGACTATTGAGCTAGATGTTTGATTGACTTTGGGGCTTGAGGGGGCTAATATGCCAAAAGCCCAAAACCACTATGCTCAACAATTTTGGGCCTTGATTTGCTCTGTAATGATGGAGCGAGTATTCCATTTGGAATGCAACACAATGTTTTGTGGAAGCATTAAGCCTTTGGCATAGGAAATTAGGTGTCAAGAGATCATGGGCTAGAATATCTTTAGTTGATATAAATATGGAAATAAAAATTGAGCCCTGTAACCGCACACATATGGCTGTGCTACGGTTGCCCAAAATCAATTTTGTCACAATCTTTACTTTTCTAAATAAGTTTATAAAATTAAAGGAATCAATCTGCATATCTTTCTTTAAGTTATAAATAGTACTACACATGAAAAATCAATTTCATCTTCCAAAAAAAAAGCCGAACAAAAGAATTTCTTAACAAAAAAAATTCTACTTCCAAAAAAAAAAAAGGTGAACAAAAACATTTTGTAACAAAAAAGGTTCTACTTCCAACTTTTCTGTTACTTGCCTTTAACAATGACAACTTGGAAATGGACTTATAACACTTCCTTGTAGAAATGGACTCTTTCCATTTAATCTTTGAATAAAAATAAAGTAAAAGAAATTAAATTAACCTGAATTATTTCTTCAATGACATCCTCCATGGTGATGATGCCAATGGCCTCCTTGTGCTCTTCAATCAGTACAGGCAACGGCATATCATGCAGCTGCAGCACCTCTGTTTTGGCACCGGTCAACTTCTTGGTCCTACTAGCCGTTCGGTTATGCCTGTATGAGTTGGGGAAACTCTTGCATCTCTGCATCGTCTTTATACTTCTGGTTGAGTTTTTGCTTAGCTTCTCTCCCTCAATTTCAATCTTTATTTCTTTTGTAGTGGTATTACGGATCAGAATGATGAATATTAATTATTATTTATCTAGATCTTTGGAAAATTGATAGTTGCACCTTGGGGTTTAATTTCTACTTATTATGTGAGATTCTAAACTGCACAATTTTTTGTTTAAATCTTACCACCAGTAGCTCCTTTTGCAGTGTTGTTTTGTCTCATTACAACTGCCATGTGGCTGTGCCCCTTTTGAAACTCATTCAGTATAGCATACAACCCCATGTCTTCTGGAAACCTATCGATTTCATTTCAAATATATAGATTACAATGGTGCTGTATTATCAATTTTTGCATCTTGTTATTTTCCAATTATATAAAAATAAGTTTGTTTACGTTGTTGAAGTAAAATCTACTTGTAGAATTATATAATTAACTAAATCATTAGCTCTAGTTCAAAGATCGATATCTTCATGAGAGGAAGAATAAATAAAATAAATGTCTTGCTAACCGAAGGATCTTTCGAATAGTAACGTTCCTCACAGGAACCTCATCATCAGGGTTTATTGATAATAGGTTCTTCACCTGAAATTTTAAACTACCGCATGACTAATTATTACAAACAAATTAAAATTGAAACAAAATTAAGTTGATACAAATAATTATTTAAGAATCAATATGCATACCAGAACTAATCCTATGATGTTTGTCTTTTCCTTGCAATAAACGGGGACTCTGCTATGACCTTTATCCAGTATCTCTTGCATCAGCTTTCTGCGTTATAAAATATAAGAAAAGATCACGCATTATTATAAGCAAGAAAGAAATGTGCAATTATGCTCCTGTTGCTTATTATGACAAAGAAATATGCAATTATCACACATTGATCGTGTTCCTAAAGAAAACTCAACATTGATCGACTCTCCTTGTCCAACTATGCAACATAAAAAGCAATACAACAAGATGGAGACTAACCTATCAAGCTTTGCATTGATGTCAATTGCAAATGTGTTAGATAGAAGTGTCATGGCATCCTTAGCTTTCTTCTTTATTAATTCAAGCGCCCCATTAATTATCATTGTTTCGTCAAGAGTTAGTTCTCCTCCTCTACCAGCCTAACAATTATAAAGAACAAAATTATTTGCCATGTAGAGCTGATACTCACAAGACAGTTTTAGGCATTCTGCCAGTTTGAATAAAAAGTTAAACTTTTGTTTAATCTATGAATTCATTTTGCAGTTTAGTTAAACAATGTGTCAGTAATTGTTAAATACTTATAAGCTAAGTAAGGATGGTTGATGCTTAAATAATGCTTCAATCCATCTATGAGAGTTAAATTAAGAAATTGAGGCCAAGGCTAGATATGGTCAGATAAAGGCTTAATTGTATAATTGGTTGCATTGGCCCCATATTACCATACTGGTATGCAACCCCGAATGGAAATCATATGATAGTAACAAAATTAAACTCTTTAACCTCATTTCCATGAAGCTTAACAAGCGTTTGAAGCTCTGCTCTGCGAAATAGAAGCACACGATCACGTCCCAGCGCGTAATCCAAGAACTGAGAGCAACTAATTAAATTTGTTAGTAAAACAAAAATTGCATACCTAAGAGAAGTATGCATTTAAGCATGTCAACAAAAATAATAAAAATTTAAGACCTTGCTAATAGGTAAAGCCACAGGATACCAAACAACGACAAGGATACGAACAAATGGCACCACCGCTGCCCCAATCGCTAGCCCGTACCTTGTGCACACCGCCTGCGGTATGATCTTTGGTACAAGAAAAACAAATGTAAAAGGTAATCAGCATAAACATATAGATTCTCGCCATTTTAACAAGTAATGAATTTGGTTTGTGACAATTTGTTATCACCTCACCGAACACAAGTATTAATGTTACGGATATTAGTACTGCGCCCCATGCTTCAACCAGACCATCGAGGAAAATAGGAAGCGCCTGGAACCATATCACAGAGAGAAAGTCTGTATTAATATACCATTTGCATAGATATTTGCATATATATGCTGTACCATTTATATATGTAGTTCTTGTATAAGGGCAATTTCACTTTCAATGTCTGCAATCTTCATAGTTATAAATAAATAGATTTTGGGTTAGATTTCCTAGCTTTGGTTGCTTTTATCTCTACACAAATGAAATTAAGGGAGGAGGGGTGGTATTGGTTCGTATAATGAAGAGGTGGCATGCAATTTATATTTCCCATGTTAAAGATGCATATCAACTAGATACTGTTTTAGGGAGTAGAACTAGGGTGCTCCTAAGCTCACCAAGTCCTTCGTGAGCGCGACTCTAAAACCTATCAAATTGACTTCAAACGACATTTCCAAACCGTTAGATGTTCAATCTATATTAAAATGTGCTTGGAGACCAAATTTTACATTTTTTGAAATTTTTTTACTATTTATTAAGATGGTTTGAAAATCGCTGTTTTTATTAAAATTCTGCACCATTGGAAAACAGCGATTTTCAAACCATCTTAATAAATAGTAAAAAAATTCCAAAAAATGTAAAATTTGGTCTACAAGCACATTTTAATATAGATTGAACATCTAACGGTTTGGAAATGTCGTTTGAAGTCAATTTGATAGGTTTTAGAGTCGCGCTCACGGAAGGGCTTGGTGAGATTAGGAGCACCCTAGTTCTACTCCTGTTTTAGGTGGGCTACGGTGTTTTCGGAAAACACATGTTTTACTCCCCACTCAAATATATTTTTTTCAAAGTCTAAATCAATCCAAACTATTCAACATGATCTCTGTTTATAAAATGTGCTTGGAGGCCAAATTTTACATTTTTTTTATAAATTTATTATTTTTTAAATTTTTTGAAATTTTTTTTTTTTTTCAAAAAATTCTGAACTATAAAAAAACAGTGATTTTCTACCTATCTAAAAAAATAGTAAACATATATAAAAAAATGTAAAATTTTGTGTTGAACGGTTCAGATTAACTTTTTAAACCTTGAAATCACAAAATAAAAGCAGAAATAAAACAAGGCCGATCTCAAAACACCGTAGTCCAACTCTTGTTTTACAAGGTTTTACATGGTATTTTGATGTGTCATTGTGGCGTACATGACACTGACCCTTGTTATGCAATAGGCATGGGCCAGCAGCTGGCCTATTTTGCAGAATCATTTTGATGTATATCTAAAAGGTGGTTCGACAGCAAATAAGAGCAGTATATGCTTATTACCTCCATAGCAATGGCATTGCAAATAAGAAGAGTACATAGTATCTGATGATGGTGTTTCATAATTGGCAATATTTTCGCTGCCAATGTAAAGAAGAAATAAATAAACAAAAAAATTCCTATGTTAATAGAAAGTACTCCAGGAACAAAGTTAATCAGATTAACACAAAGCTTACTGTTTTTTTCTTTTGTATCTTCACAGCCTTATTAGTCACACACTGGTTCCACATAGGCTTTTTATTACAGATAAAATGAACTTGGGGTGTAGACTAACGAATTCATATCACCTAGAGTAACAAAATTAATATTATGTTTAGATCCGGACTGTTCAATCAGAATTTGCACGAATATTAAATATGCCCCATACATTTGACCTCAGACCATATTGATTCGGTCCGGATCTAAACAGACACAGCATAAGCATTTAACACCTAGTGTTGAACAGTCTCAGCACTTGCAACTTGTGTCAAATGTGTCAAATGCTGACACTGTTTAACACTTGGTCGATCTATGCCTTGGCCTGTTGACCACTAGTGGATCAGTTAGGAGTCCGCATGGTCTGCATTAACTCGAAAGAGTACCTTTTGATGAGTTAATGTATTTTGGCCGTCTGATTTTAAACGGAGCAAATTCATGCGGATCTAATTCATACGGATTTTAAAGTGCATCGGACATTATTAACTCAAAAGATTATTTTTTGAGTTAATGCAGAGGATACAAATTCATCAGTTACAGGTGTTCAATGATCAGTTCCTTATCCTCTGTTATGTTTAGCTCTGAACTCAGCGGAGCGAGTCGCTGACAGTGGGCACCATCACTATCTAATAAGCCGCGCACAACCTGGGGTTTCAAGTTTCAACGACTCGCTACACAATCCGTAACAGGGATCAAAATTCTGTAATGTGCTTGGTTAACCATATTCCCATCTCCAAACAGGGGAGCGACTCCACGAAAAAGAACGCTTCTTTTCATGGGTATGATATGAGCAACAAAAATAAGACAAAATGAATGAAAAATCAATATCTAACCAGCGTTCTTCCGGATATGAGGCTGTCCCGCCTTGGCGAGAACCTCTAGATCGACGAGACTAAGCGACATAAGCCCCAGCGTTAGACCGGACATTAGCCCAGCGAATAGCACCAGTAAAATTACCATAGCGATGTGCACAAAGAATCCAGTTCCGCAACAGTGGTACTCCACCCCCATATGCTCTCTCTCTCTCTGTTTTTTTTAAAGTTTGACAGTGGCTGTGAAGAATCTCTCTTTATCAGTACGTAGTTTAGTCTGTTTAGAAGAAAGAAAAGTAACATCTCCGATCGACCTCGAACTAACCAATATTTATTAGGGGTATACTTCGCATGAGAGCTCCGTAAAATATGACTTTCGCTTTATTTAGCTCGTGCAATCGATATACTCAATTTGTCTCGAGGTCACTTCTCCGTTATTTTCTAAACGAAGATTCACTAATTAAAGAATGAAATGGAGGTGTACGCGCATTGGCCATCTTTTCTGATTTTCCTCGACATGAATGTATTTGTGTGTATATCCGTTCCGAAGAAAATGGAGAGGAGTGAAGTAACAACAAGTTCCGAGAAGGGATGGTGTGTGGTTGCCACGGGGCACTCATCAGGCCGTTTGATAGGATTCAACTGGGGGCCAACAGCTCCATTGTATGATACATGTTTGTTTCGTCCTGAGTCTGACAGCTCACGTGTGAAGAAAGAAGCGCAACTAGGGAAGTAAGGATTTTGGTGTTGTGACTTGTGGTGGATCAATTCTCACCTACCAAAGAAACCACCTTTTCGGGAATCTTAATTGTTATATAGCTCTATCATATTCATATGTCGTAAAAATTAAGTCTTTTGTTCTATAATATTGACTATAACTATGTAACATGTACCATGTATGTATGTTCAGTTCACGCTAATAAGGAATGTTTTCATTCTAGCACATGACATATTGTTTCGTTTCGTAGATATCTCTACTAGAGATCCCATAAAGCCCAAAATATTTTGTCTAAAGCAGCAGTTTTGTAGGTAACGTTTGACAGCTGACTATTGGGATCAGCTTCTTCTCACATTATTTGACATTTAATTTGGAAAATAATTTGATTCGTTAGGAGAATACTTCGGATAGAATTAAATGCAAGTAGAAAACATAATTTTTTTTTTAAAGAAATTAAGTAGATAAATGATGTGATTTAACTCTAACACAAACCCATATTAGTATATCTTTAGTTAAGAGGCCTAATTTTGATATTGGGGATGCAACAGTACGAAGTTTGGGCTTATTGATAAATACGGATCTTGGCCCGGCCCATAATTACTCGGTTCAGGTTCAGATGTGTATCCTATATGCTTTTTTTGTCATTGAGATCTGGCCCATAATAACTCGGTTCAGATCCAAATGGATTTCAGATGCTTTTTTGTCATTTGCCAATGAAAAAAATGCGAGTGAGCCTATGGCCCATCCGTGCTATGGCTCAAAATTTGATTTTTCAAAATTCTAACGGTCGATCCAACCGTTCAATGTGATAACCATATGAATATGTACTTGCAAACTAAATTTTATATTTTTTCGAATTTTTTTACTATTTTTTTAGATAGGTAGAATTTTAATGGTCCAGAATTTTCAGAAAACACTGATTTTTCTACCTATCTAAAAAAATAGTAAAAAAATTCAAAAAAATATAAAATTTAGTTTGCAAGTACATATTCATATGGTTATCACATTGAACGGTTGGATCGACCATTAGAATTTTAAATAGTCAAATTTTGAGCCGTAGCACGGACCCATCCGTGCTATGCATAGCACCATAGCCTCACTCAAAAAATGCTTCCGAATTAAGCTCGGAAACGCTTTATTTCAGACCTTGATTTATGGTTTTGTTTCGTCCCTTTCATGATATGCTTTTGGAATCAAAAAAATGATATGCTTTTGTTTTTGTCATCTTCGTCATTATCTTCGTCATTATCGTTGTAATCTTCGTCATTATCCTAAAAATGATATGCTTTTTGGGAATAAAAAAAAATGATATGCTTTTGTTTTTGTCAACTAGCGTTCGTGTTTTTGGCACGTGTTGAGTTAACTACCGCCTAGTGGTTGTGTCTTGGACATGTGTCGTGTGTGGAGTGAAACTGGGAAAACAGCGACATTTTCTGGAGACTTGTAGCATTTGAAGTCCTATTGCCTTTCTTAATCATGGTAAGGTTGTTTAGTCGGTACATTAAATGTCGGTACAAGATCATACGCGTTTGCTTTACAATTTCCTTTATTATTATCGTTGTAATCTTCGTCATTATCATTATCATTATCATTATTATTGTTGTTATTATTATTGTTATTTATCGGTATTATTAATAATATTAAATTATCTTAATAATTATTCAATCCACCATCCACTATTATGATTATTAATATTTACACTCTTTCGACAGTACATAATTTATCTTTTTTATCCTAATATATTATTTGTCTCATTATTTTATTTTTGTTATTTAAATAATATTATTCTAATTTATTGTAAGCCTTAACAATAAATATCTTCTTGGAAATTATCGACTCAAAATAATGGAATTTTATTAATTAAAATTCTAAAAACTCGAATCAAATAAATCATAACCTATTATTAAATCAAGAGTAGATAGGGCGTTCTTAAGTTCACCCAGCCACTTTGTGAACTCAACTCTAAAACCAATTAGATTGGTTTCAAACAACGAATCCAAACCATTGAAATCTATCTAACTTGTGTCTATCTCACGAGTGATGAGTCTACATGCAAAAAATTTAAATTTTCGAACTAATTTTATATAGAGTCAAGTGGTAAAAAACGTTCAAAAAATGAATGCATTAAAATTAATTTATAAACCTTTTAATTTTGACTAAATTAATTCAGAAGTATAAAAGTTTTATATCATTACTCGTAAGATAGATGGATTTTCATCATTTGAATTCGTCGTTTAAAGCCAATCCAATAGATTTTAGAAATGAGTTTACAAAGGAAATTTAGTGAAAAAACATCCTAGTTCTACTCTTAAATCAAATTCAAGAGAAATCTGTGTTAATAGTGACTGCGCAATAAAAAATTTCAATTGCTCTAAAAATAGAATATCGTCATCACGAATTGATAGATTAACCGCTTATTCACGTTTAAATTTCTCAAATAAATATAGTAACAACTTAAGTTTCAAGTTTCAAGAACCAGCTTCTGATGACAATGTCTCTTGTGTAGGAGATTGCGTATTCAAAACTCAAATGAATTTTTTTTTTATTAATATTAAATAGTTGAGTGATCGGATTTGCAATCTTTACTAAAAAAATTCTAATGGCATTTACTCATTTCTAGTGGCAAGATGAGCATATCAACCACGCCAGATATGCATTAACAGCTTGACAACTGACCTTTGTCACGTAATCTCGAACAAAATAAATCTCTATCGCAGAATTACAAATCAAAGATTCATTCTACTGCGGAAAAATTAAATGGTAAAATTGCATCTATTGAAACAGTATATCGGGGCCTTTAGCGGTTTAGCCTTTGAATAGGCAAAAGTTTTGTAAGTTGTAGTATATCTAATTGTTGGTATGCTCATTAAAATATCAAAATTTTCTATTTTTTCAACAAAACAACCAGATATCTAGATTAAAAACTAGAATTCTTTCTTATATCTCTATTTATTCATTATGAGAGTTATGTTTTTATCTTTGTCCTACAAAAAGAAAGAAAGAAATAATCTTGTAAATTGAGATATAGACTATTTGGATTGAACAATCTCCAAAATATGCACAAAAATTTCGATAGAAAATCGCATAATATAATAATTCAATTCATGCATTAATTGGATAAATTTCACACAAAAATGGAATTATCCATGGAAGCATTAATTGCATCATTTTTTATAATCCAACGAAAAATGTAAACCATTGGATTGTACAAATTATCTAGAAGAAAATAATCAAATGGACAAAAATACACGGTACATGGCATAGTTAAGAATCTCAAAAACCTAATTCTAATTATAAGTTTACCTTTTATGAAAAGTTAAAAGGACTAATTTACCCTTCTCTCGTGCTTAGGTGAAAATTTTGCTTGTTTGATTTAATTTCGCTTCATCTCTCAGAGATTCAAAAAAATTGTTCTGTATTTTTGTTGATTTTATGACTCCTTGTCTGTTTTCAACTTTTCTACTGGTTTTTTAAACCGGACGGAAACGAGAGTCTATCCATGTTGCAAATTTAGTTAAATTTAATGGAAATTGTGAAATTCAGATTCTTTTCAGAATTAATTCAGCTTTCAAATCTATTGACTGAAGTATATTTTCTTATGATGCATTTTTCATCACTGTGACCAAATTAAGTGAAATATTAGGGAAACTTTTCAATATTACGAAATTTTTTATTCGGGTCAATTTTACCCACACCCGAATGGTATGGTCATGTTCCGGTCCTTATGATGTGGCATTCTGACCTGTGGTGCTGTTATTCAGTTATTGTCATTCTCATTTATTTTTTCTAAATATTGATAACTATATTAATTTTCCATTTTATATCTGTATTTGACCAAATCTATATCTATTGATTAGCAACTTGGTTCGACTGCCAGAGTAAGATTTTCTATATTTTTTGGATATACCAACTGAAGCTGGTGTCAGTTTTTAATTATGCGCAACATATGCAACATGCTATTTCATTCAATTAACAAAATTATATCTAGTTCGTTTACTTAATATTATAACCATCATTGGCCATATTCTATGAAATAAATATAACGGGGGGTATAGGCCGAAAATTTTATTAATATTAAAAAAAAAATTTAACATTCTGCATTCAAACTCGGAAAAATTCCAATTCTGTCCAATTCGGAAAATAATTCTCTGGATCCAGGCTTACTTTTCGGAGAATTATTCTCCGGGTCCAAAGGTTCACTTTTCGGAAAATTATTCTCCAGATTTGGAGTTTTGGAAAATTATTTTTCGGATTTGAGTTTTTTTTAATTAAACAGAAAATGTTATGATTTATTTATTTTTTGTATTGAAATATTAAAAATATTTTATATATTTCTTTGAAAATAGATGGAATACTATATAATTTGACTTATTAGAAAGACTGCGACAAATAACCTTGATTTTTTGCGGCTGTAAGAAAAATTAAAATACTTCTTTGTGTATATAGAAAAAAATAAAAATATTTTGAATCTGAGTTATTGATCTCGGTGCAAAAGTCACTTATGGGTAAATATAGAAAATATCATGGTCTTTCTATTTTAGAAAAAATAAGAATTTGCTCAAATGATTTCACATCAATTTTTTTTCAAAATAGATACAATATCTTAGAATTTAAATGTACCACAATATTTTCTTTATTTACTCATAAGTAATTTTTGAATCGGGATCAATAACTCAGATCCAAAATATTTTTATTTTTTTCTATATACACAAAGAAATATTTTAATTTTTCTTACAGTCGCAAAAAATCCAGCCTGAATATTGATCCGGGTTATTTGTCGCAGCCTTTCTAATAAATCCAAATATATAGTATTTCATCTATTTTCAAAAAAAAAATATAAAATATTTTTAATATTTCAATATAAAAATAAATAAATCATAATATTTTCTGTTTAATTAAAAAAAACTCAAATCCGGAGAATAATTCTCCAGAAAGTTAACCTTTAAATCTGGAGAATTATTCTCTGGAAAGTAAGCCCGAATCCGGAGAATTATTCTCCGGATTGAGCAGAATCGGAAATAATTCAAAAACAGGAGTAGATTGTTAAATTTTGAATTTTTTTTTAATATTAATAAAAGTTTCAGAGGTATAGGGGTGTACCGGTCTTTTACAATCTTCTTCATTCTAAAACATATTTTTCGTTTGCATTGATCTAAATTTCTTGATATTTGCTTCTTACCAAACAAATGCTCGTTAGCCGAGATTAAGACTTTAGTGGTCTTTCATTGTGGACTAAGTGGAATTAAAGTTTTAGATTTTATTTATTTTGTCAAATGTGATTTAATTGAGCCGAACTAAGATAAAATAAGCTGACTTTCAGACTAGCATAAACTGACATAAACTATTTAGATGCCTTAAGTTTAGTCCACAGTTGAAACTCACTGTCAATCTATCAAAGAGTAGGAACGCTTATTAATTTTTGTTTATCTTGCTTCTCTCATTTTTATTTTTTCTGTACTGATTGACTAGGCTTGAGTATTGCCAATATTAATTATATTATATGCTAGGTTAAATATTTATTAATATATATCAAATGAATGAAGCAACTGAAAAGATAAAATTTTAATTTTACAATTTTTTTGCTTTATGTAAACTACAAATTCTAACTATTTCTCTGCTGAATGATAATGTAGCTATAAAAAAAGCACAATACAATCAATTAAATGTATAAACATATTGCAATATATCTTTCATTCTCTACACGAGGCAGTTTTTTATAACATGGATGAATCTTCAAACTTGAGAAAAAAAATAATTGATTGGCTAAGCTCTTAATTATTTCCATAAATCTAGTTAAAAATATATACATTTTGTTGCTTCTCTTAAAATATATTCTCCACACACAGTCTGACTTTAATGTGTTGCTTCTCATAATTTTCATCATCTTTAAATTGATTTCATAAAATGACAGTACATGTAAATTAATTAAAAAAAATCAATCCACAAAAAATCTTTATTCTATCACAGTTACCAAAATATGATATAGTTATCAAAGTATGCTTTAAGCCATTAAACTCATATCAAATAAGAAAAAAACTTAAGTCGTGTTATAATTTTAGGTACGTTTGGATCGTGCAAGGATTAGTGTAAGAATAGTGATTTTTGGGTTAGTGGTTGAGAATAGTGCTAACCCGAGTAAAAATAGTACTAACTCATGACTATTCGGATTAGTAAAATTGTTGTTCGGAATTAATGTATATTTAAAATAGTAATGGAGGAAATGAATAAAATAATAATTATACTAATTTAATATTAAACTATTATTATATTACATTTAATATTTAAACTAATACTACATTACATTTAAACTAATATTATATTACATTTAATATTTAATACTAATCTAATCTAATATAATATTATAAAAATGATGTGCATAATATCACTAATACCACTAGCTTTACTCTTGTTAACCCACCATTTTATGGGTTAAAGTACAATAATGCTATTCTTGAGCTAATCTAATTTTTTAATATGTATTTGGATCATCTTTGAGAATAGTGAAGCTATTCTTATGGCTATGTTTGGATGCACTAAGAATAGCACTATTCTTAGAATAGCATTGCTATTCGGAACAAGGACAATCCAAACGAGAAATAGAGCTATTCGGAATAGAGAGAATAAGACTATTCTCTATTCTTACAAAAACATGGTATAGCATTTGTTGCTTTCAATATTAATACTAATATAATATTTAAACAAATATTATATTACATTTAATATTTAAATTAATATTATATTGTATTATATTTAATCTAATATTATATTATATTTAATCTAATATTTTATTTAATAGTAATCTAATATTTAAAATAATATTATATTACATTTAATATTTAAATTAATATTATATTATATTATATTTAATCTAATATTTTATTTAATACTAATCTAATATTTAAAATATTATATTACATTTAATAATTAAATTAATATTATATTGTATTATATTTAAACTAATATTATATTACATTTAATCTAATATTTTATTTAATCCTAATCTAATATTTAAAATAATATTATATTACCTTTAATATTTAAACTAATATTATATTACATTTAATCTAATATTTTATTTAATACTAATCTAATATTTAAAATAATATTATATTACATTTAATAATTAAATTAATATTATATTGTATTATATTTAAACTAATATTATATTACATTTAATCTAATATTTTATTTAATACTAATCTAATATTTAAAATAATATTATATTACATTTAATATTTAAACTAATATTATATTACATTTAATCTAATATTTTATTTAATACTAAGATAATAGTTAAAATAATATTATATTACATTTAATATTTAAACTAATATTATATTACATTTAATCTAATATTTTATTTAATACTAATCTAATATTTAAATTAATATTATATTACATTTAACATTTAACCTAATATTATATTATATTTAATACTAATCTAATATTTAAAATAATATTATATTACATTTAATATTTAAATTAATATTATATTGTATTATATTTAAGAGGAGGGTTCCACTGCACCCTCTTTTGGTGCACCTAACGTGCACCCAAAACTCATATGGTGCATTTTCAAAGTTCAAATAATCGATTCGAACCTTCCAACGTGTTCTTCATATTAAAATGTGCTTGGAGACCAAATTTTACATTTTTTTTTACTATTTTTTCAGAATTTTTGAAAATCATCACTTTGCTGAATTTCAAATTATTGTTTAGTTTAATCAAAAATTCTGAAAAAATAGTAAAAAATTTCCAAAAAATGTAAAATTTGGTCTCCAAGCACATTTTAATATGAAGAACACGTCGGAAGGTTCGAATCGACTATTTGAACTTTGAAAATGCACCATATGAGTTTTGGGTGCACGTTAGGTGCACCAAAAGAGGGTGCAGTGGAACCCTCCTCTATATTTAATCTAACACATAAATTATTACTTTATTCATTCCCTCCAAATTCTATTCGAAATATGCAATCCAAACAACTTTTTCACTATTCCGAATAGCTTGAGTTAGCACTGTTCTTAAACAGTAGCTATTCTTATTTACTATTTTAAACGATAGCTATTCTATATATTCTACAGTTCATTCAAACGTACCCAAATTAGCTCGATTCTTACTCCAACCAAATTAGACATCAACAAAAGAAATAACCAGCTTAGACTTTCTCAACTTTAATCCACAATCAAACACCACCTTAAGCCTAAGCTTGAACCTCTTAATTCATATCGCCGAACAAAGTCCATTAGGAGCTGTGGAAGAGAGAGATTGGCATTTTCTTTCATCCTTAACTGTATTGAATAAAGCAAGTGATATTTCTTTGAATACGTACTAGTATAGTTGCGAACAATTCACAAATTATCTGTCTTCACATTTTCAGAATAAATAAACAATTAAAAGCATTTTTCATTTATTTTTGAATTATTGGAATATTTTCTCTAAACTTAAGAAATTTTAATACATTTATTCACATGATAAGTAAATACATTATGTCACGACCCCGTCCCCGGGCCGGGACACACGACAAGAGAGGCACCCTCGCATCCATCCTTCGTCCCGTCAACCTACGTCGCAAACAAAAATACAAGAAAACAATACAGAATCAGCTACAAAGCTCAATAACCGGTTATTTAACGACGCACTTTTCTATAATTGACTTAATTAAACAACCATTTCAAACAGACTGGATTAATCCACACAAATTCACATCGAATTAAGTCTGCATATTTAACGATGATAGCACATGGGTCTAGGTTATCAGTAAAACAAGTCACACAATATACACACATTTGGAATGTCTATCACAGACAATTTCCACATTCACAGTACACATAATCTCATCAGTTTATAATCAAATTCGAATCTCAGACCCGCTATCCCATTAAAATATGCTTCATAATCCAATATCCAATTTAACCAAACAAAACGAAAACACAGATTATAGAGAAGTCCGGTGCCTTATGGCAATCAATCCAGAGAATCCAAATCGAATTGAAACAACTGTTCAAAATCAACGCGACATAGTCAGAATTTCAAATCAGACATGTAATCGAATAATAATTTATAATCAAAATCTTTATCAAAAATTTCTTCCCATTTTCTCTTTTATTTTCCTTTTTTTTTTCCTCTGTTTCTCGGTTTTTTTTAGTTTTCTCTACTGAATCAACTGGGAGAGAGAAAGAGGGATTTTATTTACGGGAGGGGGTGGGGTACATTTGTGTACATGGTGGCCGTGTGGCATTAGTGCCACCTCATTCTTCATTTGTTTTTTTTTAAGGTTAAGTTTTTTTTTTTACATATGTAACCTATAGATTTTAAATATTATAACAATGTCCAAAATAATTAAAATATAAATATATTACCGGGGTGTTACACATTATTTCTAAATTATATTCATATTGAATTGTAAATGTCAGACCTTGCTGAATTATTTTTTAATTTCAAATTTCTCACTATATATGCTACCTGCTGGAGGTACGAGACTACGAGTGGTAAAGTTTTAAATCTCGCCTTATTATCGTTTAATTACAATTTTTTTTGTAATCCTATTGCAGTGCACAAGTTACGGGACAACACAGTTGCACAAGTTATAAAATATTATTTATTGAAAAGGAAGCTAATACTAATTTCAAAAAAAAGAAAAGGAAGCAAATACGACCTTGCTGTGGCCGGAGGGTCGACTCCGTTCCAGTCCACCTGTCGAGGAATTTTTCTCTGCTGCTTTTGAAGCCTAGTTTAGAGGACCGTGCCATCAATTTTCTCCGTCCGATTTGATTTAACGCGTGGCTCGTACGGTTTTGATTGGACAGATTTTATTGAATAATAGGAATTGCTATCTTCTAAATAACAGCGGATCCGGGCACTTCTGTCGCGTCACCGTCCCTCGCTTGAGTAGCTTCCCCGTCAACATTCAATACAACTTTTCTATGGAAGACACAATATAAATAACCGTGTAATAGTTTATCTACTGGGACGGTGGGACCCAGGTAAAGGTTTATTGCCCCATCTGAAGCAATCTTGTTTCGTAATCCAGATTTAAAGTGAATTGTTGCATAATTCTCTACAGATCTGATCTGCCTCAAGAAACCCCGACTTTCCCCACTCCTCGACAGCTGCCGTCTCTAGTCCCAATAGATAAATGACACATGTACTTTTCGGAACCAACTCCGCTGCTCGCCAAATAGGCGAGCAGGACCCTGCTATTCTAAATCGAACCGTTCATCTGTGTTGAGATCCGTGCTTAAAAAAATTTCAACGGTCTGATTTTGAAAAGCAGGGTCCTGCTCGCCTATTTGGCGAGCAGCGGAGTCGGATCCGTAATTTTCAATCTCGCGCTTCCCTCTTGTGCCTGTAAAAGTGTAAAGTCTCTTCTCCATCAATTAATGATATTTTGTACTCTTTATTTACGCATTTCTCTTGCTATTTTAGATTTTGCTTGTTTCTCTTGCAACTCGCGAGACTCCTCTCTGTCCCACTTATTCGAGCCCACAATCTGTCCTGCATTTTCTCAATTTCTCACCAAACTATAGGGCCCCGGCGCCCCGCTGTCGGTTACTCGGCTTTTCCCCATATCGACCAACCTTCTACAACTTTGGTTCTCTTTTTCATATAGACTGATTCGGGCTTGTTGCGCTCAATATCGGTTCACTTTTGAGATATTTGGAGAAAGGTATGTTCTTCTGCCGAGGCATCAGATTCCTTCTCTATGGTTTCCTCTCTCTGGTAAGATTAGTATTTTGTTAAATATCTCGCCTTTTATAAGTTAAATTGGAGCATCGATGGCTCTCATGTATACCTTTAAATGATGTTTTTTGGATTTTTTTTCCTTTTTGGGATAAACTTGGTTTTTCGCTGTTGCTAGCAGTAAGCTTGGATCATACACAAATGATAAGTGCAGTATAATTATGAAACAATGCTTATTAAGGTCAATATACTTTATCTCACTGGTTAACGTGATTAATAGCGCATCCTTTTTGTTATATCTTTTTATGAAGATGGGGAAATTGAAAGGGAGGTGAAAATCTCTTTTATACATTTATGCTCAATTTTCCTTGCATATTTGCCTAATGTTTGTATTTCGAAACCATTTAGAATTCGTTAATTTTGTAGCCCCATGTTCTGACTGGGCAATTACTCCGTTAATTATTTAAGATTTAAAAAAATGCAATTAAACTTGCTGCTAAATCGTTTAACTATTTTGTTTACCCCCTCACATTAAAATCCTCTAAAGACACATCCCATTGTGCGTTTAAAAAGCGTTTAAACTGTTAAATGACATACCACGTATTGGTTCTGTGCCATTGAAACTATTATGGCAAGTTTATATTTCTGATTGTGGTCACAATAATGGCAATTAGGATTCTTATCTCTTGAGATTGATGTAACATTAATTAGAAGGATATGGCCTGATCTCCCCCATATTATCTTAATTTTTACACAGAAGAGGCCATCAGCATAACATACAAACAAATCAAGACAAAAAAGAAGAAGAAAGAGAATGAAACTCTTAGCTCTGCTGACTTCAGCTGGAATCAACATTGGTGTATGTGTTCTTCTACTGTCCCTTTACTCGATTTTGAGAAAACAGCCAGGGAATGTGAATGTCTATTTTGGCCGGCGAATTGCCGAGGAGCACAAAAGGCTCCGGGATGCTTTTGTACTGGAGAGGATTGTTCCTTCCCCCAGCTGGATTCTGAAGGCCCTGCAGTATACCGAGGAGGAGATCCTCGCCGCTGCTGGATTGGATGCTGTTGTCTTTATGAGAATAGTCATTTTTAGGTACCTTCTATTATTTTTTTATGTTACTTTGAGCTTCATTCAAAGTTTTGTTTCCAGTGTGCTTGTAAGTTGTTAGGTTTATGAACTGAATGGCTTATGATGGTACCAAGTATCTCAAAAGATACCCTTACTGAGAATACAAGGGACGAGTTCATGCATACAGCTTTAACAATGTCAAATTGTCACACTAATGTGTAAAACAAGATTAGCTACTTGTCCAGTGGACTAGAGACATGGTTAGGCCAAATTTTTACTATCTTACAGAAAAATCCAACACATCATGAATACATTGTTACAATTTCACAGAAAATATATCAAACATAGTACTTTTTTTTCCCGCTGACTGATCACGTTGTTAGGCCAAATTCTAATTAAACAGAAACTTTCAAAATATATTGAAGGCAAGAACTAGGACCATGTTTCCTGGAAATTTTAGGTTGCTTTCTCGGCAATTTGGTATATAAATGTACCATGTTTTGAGTTTTTTGTTGTTGTCCTGGATGTGGCTCATAGGAGTAACAGGCTTTTAGAGAGGCATGTGTTCTATTTAATTTTCAGATTACACCTGAAATAGTTCAAATAAAAAGAGCTGGCTAGCCTGTAAATTGAATACCATGGAGTGTGCTAATGGTTTGGTACTTGTAAAAACAATATGAATAGGTAGAAGATTTATATGGTTTTCTGGTGAAGAAGCATACACAAGCTGAAAAGGTATAAAATATAAGATTTTAGGGAGGAACTTTTGTTTATTGGATGAAGCAGCATAGTTATTCTTTATCATGTTTTAGGGGTTTGTGAGATATTTCTTATTTTGTGAAATCCCCTTCTTTATTTTGTTTTGCACTGCATTCATTATCTCTGGAACTTTTTTTTTGTTTGAACAGTATACGCATATTCTCAATAGCAGCTGTTGTGTGTTTATGTTTGATACTGCCATTGAATTACTTTGGACAAGAAATGGATCACATAAAGATTCCCTCGGAATCTCTTGATATTTTCACCATCGGAAATGTTGTCGAAAAAAATAAATGGTACGTCTATCTCATATCTTGGTATTACTTTTATAATTTACTGCAATTTGAGGTTAAGTGTGTTATACCGAGGATAGTTCAGATTAATTGTACTTAAAGTTTTGTCAGTATAAGGCTTTATTGTACAATTATGGATTGTACAATTGGGTTGATTCGCAAAACTACCCTCCTGCTTTTTTCAATTATTCTTACTTTTCACTTGTTTCTACATTGATTCACAATTGAGAAAAACGAGTTTAATTGGGGGTTAAATTAAGCAATTGTAACTCTGTCGCACTAACTATAATGATTTGAGGCAGGTTGGGTTATTTACACTTTGGGGATTTAAAGCCTTACAATCAAGGCCTTGTTCAACTTTGAATTAAGTTGAGGATCTGTTGCATAATCACAATGGAGGATATTTGTCATGAATTTATTATGTTGATTTTCTATATTTCAGGCTCTGGGTGCATTGTGTAGCTCTCTGCATAATATCCTGCTCAGCTTGTGTTCTTCTGTACTTTGTAAGATAAAATATAATCACGTTTATCATTTCTAATGTTCTCTATGGACTTTATTTTTGCATGGTCATACTTATTTGCAATCAATTCTCAGTACTTGTTGCATGTGATACACAATTTTTGCATTACATGAAAATAAACCCAACTTTGAAACAAATGTCAACTCAAATGAAATATGACCAAATTGTCCTTAAAATCGAGAAAATGTTCTGTGACCATTAATAAAGTATGCTAAAATATTTGCTTTAGCATATATACCGACTCTTATGAAAGCACAATGATGAGGTGATATTTTAGTAGGCGAAAGAAATTTGTATTGGTTGGAAGTGTCAGATATACTTGGTGCAATTTTGTATCCGTAAATACTAGCTTTGCAGAAAACCTTTTCTTTTTCAACTTTACTAGTTGGAGATTGAGATTGTAATATACTATGTTGTTTGTTAGGAGTACAAGAGGGCGGCTAAGATGAGGCTGGTTTACTTAACCCGATCTGCACCAAATCCTAGCCACTTCACTATTTTGGTCCGAGGCATTCCTAAGTCGACTGAAGAATCTTATAATGATACTGTCACAAATTTCTTCACAAAATACCATGCTTCTAGTTATTTGTCCCACCAGATAGTTTATAAAGCTGGCAAAGTTCAGAAAATGTTGGTAAGATTTGAACTGTAGTTTTCATTTTAGATAAGATGGTACATCTATTTGGAAATAGTTATGACATGTCAGTTTCAGTGAAGAATATTGTTGGTATTAGTATGGTGATTTCATTTGGCTTCAATTAAGCCATCTGTTCTGATTGTCTTAATGAATTCTCATTTTAACCAACCTTTTCTCAATGCACTCCTAACAAACCTTGGACTTCATATTTTTCATTCAGTTACCCTATTATCTTTCAATGGACATTCATCCTCAAACACAGAAAGAAGAAAAAAGAGGGGGCTGTAAGGAGGCCGGACTTTTGTGTTAACCCTTTGGTGTATTGTTGAATTATGTGTAGTAGTTATCTGCTTTTTTTTTCCTTCTTTAATTCAGTATGGAGTTCGATTTTGAAATCAATATTTTTCAGACTGGTGCTAAAATGGCATTCGAAAAGTTTATGCATGTGAAGCATACAGTAATTGAGAAGAAATCCAAGATTGGCATGTATAGATGTGGGCTTTGTGGGTGTTCGTCAAATTCTTTCCAGTTAGTTCGTACTGATTTTGATCAGAATGGGAAGAAGATTGATATTAGCAGTTCAGATACTAGCATTAGAGAGCATGAGGTATGGAAGCAATTACAGATACTATTGTTACTGACTAATGACTATTTATTATTTTTCATTTCCAATATTTCTATTGATCTATCAGTTGATCGTTTGATGATAAGTTGTACACTTGAGGGGTTATTGAGGTAATAGGCGGAAGTTGGAGTTTATTGGAAATTCATTATACAATATGAACTTAATTGAGTTAATCTTGAGCATGATTGCGATTTAAAGAACTCACATTTTGACTTCCCTCTAGCTGATCACACATTTCCTGTCATAGGAATGTGGTGCTGCTTTTGTCTTTTTTAAAACACGATATGGCGCACTTGTTGCATCGGAGATTCTTCAAACTTGGAACCCAATGCTCTGGGTTACGGAGCTGGCTCCAGCACCAGATGATGTGTACTGGTCAAACCTCTGGGTCCCATATCGCTTGCTGTGGATGCGGCGCATTGCCACTCTTCTCTTAACCATTGTTTATATGTTTGTGTTTCTCATCCCAGTCACATTTGTGCAAGGGTTGACTCAGCTTGACCAGTTGCAGCAGCGGTTTCCTTTTTTAAAAGGTATCTTGAAGAAGTAAGTCTCTCTGCCCCCCTTCCTTCCCCCTTAAAAATTAAATAATAAAAAAAAGAAAATTCGCTAAAAGTAGGTAGTCTATTGTCAGATTCTAGTGTCCTCTTTGTTAGTCCCTGCTTGTATAATAGCAAGGACATCTAAATTTCTGAAGAGAAATTTGTATTTCGACTTGTTTTCCATTCATTACAACTAGGATTTTTTTTGCATCTTCTGATATATATAATATGTGTGGTGCTGTCCTTTTGCCTTTTGCTATTATTTTTTTTCCAATCTGCTTCTTTTTGTTCTACTAATCTGCTGGCATTTTTTTTACCTGGTATTCTACTAAAATGATACTAAGATATTAAAATCTGGGGTGCACTATCTTTGCATGCTGTCACAACACCTATTATTTCTTCTGTGCAGTAAATTTGTAATCCAGATTGTGACGGGATATTTGCCTAGCGTCATACTACAGCTGTCTCTATACACTGTACCTCCGATGATGATGCTGTTCTCAACTATGGAAGGTCCTACGTCGCGTAGTGGGAGGAAGAAGAGTGCAAGTTGGAAGGTGCTATACTTCACCATCTGGAATGTGTTCTTTGTTAATGTTCTCTCAGGCTCTGTTATTAGCCAGATCAATGCCTTATCGATCCCCAAGGACATCCCAACTCAGCTTGCCAAAGCTGTGCCAAGGCAGGTCAGTTATTCCATTTCTTTGTTTTGTTTTACCTTTGTTGTTTATTCTGGTTTTTTTGGTAGCATGTGTACCTGGTTTTGTGCAGGCTCAGATCTAGTTTATACATCGTAGAGCTTGTATTGTAATAACTAGTTTTTCTTTATATGATATCCAAGGGTTTCTGTTAGAAAGGAATATGGATTTAATACCTGAAGGGTTTTCATGGAAATCAGTGTCATTTGTAGTCTCTATAATTAGTTTCTGTCATCAAGGTTTATCTTTCTTTGCAAACGGTATATATCTGACAGTAACTATAGTAGTGTTGTTTCAAACTTATCAAGATGTTGTCAATTCTAAATATGAGCAAGAAAAAAAGAAGCCTGATTCATCTTCTTGTGATTGTAGGCGACCTTTTTCATTACATATGTACTGACATCAGGTTGGGCAAGTCTGTCGTCAGAACTAATGCAACTGTTTGGCTTGATTTGGAACCTCATAAGGAAATACATACTTGGCAGGGAGGAAGACCCAATGGCCGTTCCTTCATTTCCTTACCACACTGAAGTACCTAAACTTCTTCTTATTGGACTTCTTGGCTTCACCTGCTCAATTTTGGCTCCTCTTATTCTACCCTTCTTGCTCATCTACTTCTTTCTTGGCTATGTTGTTTACCGCAACCAGGTAGAAATAAAAACTCGTGAAACTGCTCTGCTTTTTACTATGTCAGGAAAAAAAAATGAACTAATCAATTTTTTTTTTATCATTCAGCACTTTTCAAGTATGTGTTTGCTATTTAGCCTCTAAACTCCAAAAGTTTCCTCCGATAAGAGAATCAGACAGATATATCAGTCAACAGACAATGCTTACTTGAATTTGAGGAACCATAATGCAAAGCATCCAAAACTTAGGAAACCATTGTGATAGACTGGTTGTAGCTTGAGAACCTCAAATTTGATCTTAACATTTCTGGGTGGATGTTTCCTGCCTATAAAAATGCAAGAATAGATAAATAAATGGGGAATGCTTTAACATTTTAGAACCATTTGTACCAATTTTCTGCCACTTCAATGATAAAATTTCCAAAATGAAAAAAAGAATGTGTTACAATTTCAAAGGTATAACATGATTCTGAAAAGCAGATGATGAACGTGTATTGCTCAAGGTATGAAACGGGGGGGCTGATGTGGCCGATTGTGCACAACACGACAATTTTCTCCCTCGTGCTGACTCAGCTTATCTGCCTTGGTGTCTTCTCTCTCAAGAAATCTCCTGTAGCTGCAGGATTCACAATCCCTCTCATATTGCTTACTTTGTTGTTTAATGAATACTGTAGAAAGAGGTTCTACCCTTTGTTCAAGAGCTTCTCTGCACAGGTTATTACTTTATTTACATTTAACTACAACTAACAGTTTTGTGCAACCAAGTAATCAGACCAGATATAAAGACATTTGTCTTTGTTCACAATGGTCAATGATCCATAGTTTAATTGGTTGTGTTACTTGATTGCACATAACCATGATTGCATATGGCAATTTCCATTGCTCTTACTACTATTTTTGAAGAGAATATAAATTTTTGTGACTGCTAAGCCAAGAGTAACAAGGATTTCTCAAGGTTTTTGTTAATAGAATCCAATAGAAGAAGATATGGTTAGTAAATAAGGAAATAATGAAAATTTGAATATAACATCATGTAAGCAGGATAAGTACTGCAAGCGCATAAGAAAATTCCCTACATCCCCTTTCAAAACATGGAAAGTTCAAATTACGCACCTTGTTTATTTTTTGTAAGAAAATGCAAGCTTTACCCGTCCCCTTATGGCTATCGTAGTGAGGGTGTAATGTGCTCATATTTTAATTTTTGTGAAAGAGTAGCACCTAGTAGTATGAAAGAAAGTAGGAGCTATTTCTTACATTTCAGGAGGATATTTGGTACATACTGGACAGTTTTTGACATTTATGCTCTCCCTTTATTTACTTTGTAAGACATTTTTGTTTTAATTGATCTAGGATATAATCAACATGGACAGAGAAGATGAGCAGTCGGGTAGATTAGAGGAAATACATGAGCAGCTGCACACGGCATATAGTCAATTCACACATGACACAAGTGTAAAAATACATCATGAATCTTCAGATGTAGAAGACCAAGCTAGCTCAAGTTGTAAGTCAAATGGTCTTGGAAAGGAATTGTCTCACCCCACACTCAAAGGCCTTCCTACCGCTCGGCTACAAAAGGCCGTCAGAACTGTCTGCCTTATTGTTAATTTACAAAAGAAAGCCTCATCTGTGTAGGAATCTAGTAGAGGTATAGAATTTGAGATTTTGTCCATGTCGAGTGAGAAAAGAGTGTACTTGTATAGTTGATATAGAGAAGTTATTGCTTCAATCCATTGGAAAACTTATATTAGATTGATTGATCATAGTGGCGATCCTTTTTACAGAAAGTTTTTTTTTTTTTTGTCAAGGGGAGTATTCTGGATTTGTTTTGTTTTTCTTTATTTCCTTTATTTGGCCTGCATTATTATGAGTAAAAGAGAAAATTAATTTTACTCAAAAGTTTGTACAAATAGTAATATATGCCTATAATGCTATTTGTATGCTAGATTGTAAAACATTATCATGCCACTCTTTCTTGCGAGCAGGTAAGACCGTAAGAAAGATTATAGCATTTTTTTTGTTTTTTCTGTTTTAACCTTCTAATATTCTACATCTTTATTATAGGAAAAATACGTTATAGAGTCATGTTTATTTCATTTTAAATAAAAGCGGCCTTTGACACTTTTCATATATGAGGAAGTTTGTCATAATAGTGTTAACCTATGATCTCATCAGCATATATCTTCTGCACTACGAGTCAATAAACTTATCAATTTATGCTTATTAAACCATATATATACACTTTTTCCAGTGTGAGCTGCCATATTTGGAGGAGCTCGAATTTATTTCTGATAGATAGGGGCTTTCTACTGGTATATATGGATTTTATCCGTGTCTGTCATTGTTTGCTCTATTGTTTTTTGTTATTTATTTTTGACAAAAATGGTACAGTGACAGCGAGAAGAGATGAACTACTGGTCATTCCGCGTAAAATTACCCCTTTATAAAGTAATGATTTGGTTACTGAGAACCCTGACAAAGAGCAGAGGTTAATTCTCCTAATTGTTTTTTCTTCATTTGCTTTTTGACAACTCATTCAGTGCCATTTCGATTGGCTTCCTTTTGTTTTGTAACGGCTACAGGAATCCATCTAAATTGTCAATCATACTCACAAGTTGATTAAATACATAGTTGTTTTGTTTGAAATAAGGAACCTTTCATAAATTAAAAAGAGAGATCTGTTAATAATCGTGAAAATATGTTCCAATTTTCCGTGGTAATTATTGTTTAAATTTCTCCTCGTCATATCAGCTGAAATATAATTCAAGAATGTAATACTAACAAAACATTCAAAGTCAAAGCTAACCACGAACTGACTGCGCTGGATTCGGTAGGAGGAGGTTTTTCAATTAATGGAGTTTGGTTTGATGCCTGATTCAATTAGTTCGATTTGCATTTTAAATTTGCGTGGAGGAAGATTTTCAATTAATGGACATCGGATCGAGTTTGATTTGATGCCTAATCCGATCAGTTCGATTTGCATTTTAAATTTGCGTGGATGGGAGGTTCTTCACGAATCTAAACGATATACTCCATATGAATCTAAATGCGAAACAAATCGATAGGATGGGGATAATCAGTTTTTGTTTTTGGTCTAGTGACAAATACAATGCTCTCCGTGTGGAAGGTCGCATGTTTGAAATCCGAAAGGAATAATTATTTGTAGATATTATAGTTGGATGACTCGACCTCCAACCTTTACTAAACAAAATGAATAGGATAGGAAACCGAAACAAATTCGATCTAATGTTCACTGGAACCACCCCTCTATTAATCCATTTGTTTGTTTACATGAGCAATTTGTCTGCAATATAGAAATTCTAGCATCTAATTGATAAAATTCTTGCTATTTAATCTGGAAAAACTTTATTACACAAATTAGAAGGTATTTTTCAAGCATGTCATTGGTAAGGAGAATCAACATCTCTGTGGCTCATGAGTCTCGATTTTATTTTATACTTGCGTGCGGATCGGACAAGTTATGTTTCCTTTTATTCCAATAAACTTAGCTTTATTAGCTCAGTTCATTAACTGAATGTTTTTTGTTTCTTTTAAATGCAGTCTGATGTTATGAATTTCTTAATTTTAAATTTATTTTGTGTGAAGTTTAATTTATTCCAAATTTGTTGATTTTGAAATATGTCCTGGGTAAACAATCATATATATATGATAATTTGTCAATTTTAAATTAGCTCACTTTGTACGAGATCAAGGAGTCAAACAATTTTTTTTTTTTTTTTTACATTGCCTTGATCTTGTAAAAGAGTGCTATTAAAAATATATAAATTTAAATTTGCATGTATTATGTCCTCGGTTCAATTGTTTAAATTTGTATAATGCTTGTATTAAATCGAGATTGTTTCAATATATTCTACCAATAATTTATGGCACTGGAATCCTCTCGTTCACTTAAATTAGAAACAAAATAAATCCCAACTATTTCCTAAAGAATTTTTCATGTATTATTTTTTTAGAGAGTCACCTGACAATAGTTATTTTGATAGTTCTAACATGAATTTAAAAAGAAATATTCAAATAAAAAATAAAAATTTAACATTGAAAAGTAAATTTATAAGTATACATATGGATAATCTCATAATCAAATTCCTGCAATTTGAATATTGTTTGATGATTCGTACCGCTAAATTCAAACCGTTGAAGTTAATTTTGAGTCACTTAATTGATGTATGGTGAAATATATACCAGGTCTCATAATATTTAATAGACATGAAATGTGAATAATATAGATCATGTCTATAATACTGAATTTAATTTTTAAATATTTTCAAGATTGTCAATAAAAAATTACTAAGTGATATCGATGCTCCCTCTTTTCAAAAAAAAAAAATAGTTAATTTTTTTTTATCTTAATATATTAACAAACATATATAAAAGGATCTCTTGCATGACAGAGTATTAACATTGGAGTAACATACTTAAAGATTACAATTGCAAATTAGAAGTTTTTACGAAGCCTAAACAGCCTTTAAAGTTTAAACGGCACATGCACTGAACTCTACCATTCATTTTTAATGTATAGGAAAACATAATAAGGGTGGATTCCAAGGGAGCGAGTCGGGTTGGAATAAGATAATAAAAAAAAAAGAGAGCTAATGTTCAAGGAGGATGCTAATTAAAAGGTGGTGTGTATATAACCTCTATCAGCTGAATCTCACCAAAAAAAAAAAAAAAAAAAGGGTTGTGTACATATAGCTACGACAAAAATGAGTGTACTGCCTCATGCATATCCGACATTTTTATTAATATACAAAGTTTAATACAAATTATTAATTATACCCAGAACTCAACTCAATATCGAAATATACCCAAGCCGGCCATTTTCTGCCGGCTATGTTCCCTCCCTAAGCCGGCCATAAAATGGCCGGCTATGTACCTTTTTTTTTATTTTTTTTTATTTTTAAGAGACACTATGAAGATCAAAATATTGAAATCTAACTCTGAAAATTTGAAATTTTTGTTTAAATTATTTGTTATATTACTTCTATGAGGAGGGATCAAATTACAATAATTATTTTTTTTATTTTCAAAGTCCAAATCGTCAATCCAAACTGTTCAACATGATTTCCACAATAAACTGTGCTTGCAGATCAAATTTTACATTTTTTGAATTTGTTTACTATTTATTAAGTATTTTACAAAAAATAGTCATATTCAGACCATTGAATTTTGTACCCATCTTAATAAATAGTAAAAAAATTCAAAAAAATGTAAAATTTGATCTGCAAGCACATTTTATTTAGATAATCATGTTGAAAGGTTTGGATCAACGATTTGGACTTTGAAAATGAAAAAAATGGTTGTTGTAACTTGATCCCTCCTCTACTTCTTTTGATGTACAATTAGCATATTTATACTAAAATACGCTAGAATACTTGAAATTATGTTGAATTACACTATATTACAATAAATTATGTTCAATTATACTAAATTACGTTAAATTACAATAACTTCGCTAATTATGCTGAAATACAGTAAAAAAAACACTAAACTACACAAAATTACGCTATAGTAGACTGATTTTGCTCATCTTTCATGAATCATAAAAAATAGTAAAAAAATTCCAAAAATAGTAAAAATTGGTAATCTGCAAGTTCATTATGTAACTAATTTACTGAGCTACTTGGATTGAATGATAGAAATGAAAATCTTAATCGGAAACTTCAACTCAAGTTTTGAGGCTCTTCCCTTTGTTTTTTGGCGATTCTGAATTTCGTAATTCAGCATAGCAAGCACGGACGCATGCGCATTTTCGCAAGCTTTCCGAAAAGTGGTCATTTGCTGAAATTGGACACTCGAGCGCTGTTTTATGACCGTTTGAAGTTTCATCGTTGGTTTTCTCCTTTTCAGTGAAGATATCTTCCCTATTCATATCGTATTTTAGCGTAATTTACCGTATTTTAACGTAATTTAATGTAATTTAACGTAATTTAACATAATTTAGTGTTATCCAACATAATTTCAATTAATCTATCGTATTTTAGTATAAATATGCTAATTATACATCAAAGAAGTAATATAACAAATAATTTAAACAAAAATTTCAAATTTTCAGAGTTAGATTTCAATATTTTGATCTTCATAGTGTCTCTTAAAAATAAAAAAAAATAAAAAAAAAGGTACATAGCCGGCCAGAAAATGGCCGGCTTGGGTATATTTCGATATTGAGTTGAGTTCTGGGTATAATTAATAATTTGTATTAAACTTTGGATATTAATAAAAATGTCGGCATGCATATTATATACCTCCCTCTCGTGATTGTCAATATCGTAAAATTAAAATATTGAGCGGTATACTCTGAGATATGTTAGCTGCAGGCCGGCTAGCTGATGGATGGTGTTGCCATTAATTAATATATAATAGAGCATTATTGTCATTTTGCTGGTTCCAAAGTCCAAACCTCCAAATCATGCATCTAGAGTCTTTCCTTCTATATTTTCTCATTTTAAATACACAAACTCAAAACATTAACTCTAGAGAACCAACTTTTGCTCTATGGGTGGAGGATCTTTATTATGGATATTAAGTTGGAGGAAGGTTAATCTCCATTTTTACTCCAAAATAATAATAATAATAATAACTATATGTTAGACACGTACAAATTACAAAAATTAATAACAAATTATTTGAACCCTCTTCATTAAAAATATATTTATATATAAAAAAAAAATGTAGAACAGCTTTTGTTATATTCGCAACTATTATCTATTCCACGTTAGGTTTCTAGAGGAGTCCCATTAATTATTATAGTTAATTATAAGTGACAGAGTTTATTAAAAAAGAAAAAAGGTTGGGTAACAGCATGTGCAACTAAATTTTGACAGCTTTGACGTTTTGCTAGGGGCTCTTAGTTGCTAAACCCTAGTTGATGAGGTATATTCTCCTTTGCTTTACGCTTAATGATCCTATTTGTTGCTCTATGTAAGTTACTTTGATTTGAAAGTATGGAGAGCTGTTGAGGAAAGATAAAAGATTTTCTGTGGCGCATAGATATATATAAAAAGTAAAGTGACTCGTAATTTTTATGGAATGGTAAAATTAATGGTGAACATCTTTTACTTGTCAACATTAATATCAGTCGTATATTTTAAATATTATCTTTTAGTGAGGAATTATAGATGCAATTTTATTAGCACCTGTAACTGTTACCAGTCCCCAAAATAAAATTAATACAACTGATTGGGAGTCATATACTCCAGGTTTTGTCATTACTCATTACTAATTGTTGTTACCATGAGTTTCATGAGAGGCAATTGACTCTATGGCCTCAGGTGATTTTTCTCCATTTTGTTTTGCGTGCTAGAGTAACAACTGGCCCCGGTTCAGGACAATCATTTTAGGTAGAAACAGTAACACCTCCGAGACTTTTTTCCAATCCAAACACGTGAAAATCGCACTGAACAGAAATTCAGAGGGCAGTCCGAAGTCCGAACTCTACAGAGGAATCAAAGATGTGAATTTGTAAAATGAAAAGATGAGAACATTTGAACCGTTATATAAATTTTTCAGGAGTAATTAACGGTCTGGATGCTGTTCTGTATTACAGCGAATGGGAAGTCCATCAGAAAATCGAATTACGTAAGGCATCTGACAGAGTCTGATTAGATCCAAATCGTTCAATGTAAGTTTGCACGAATCTTAAAGTGAGACTCATATTTCAAATAGACTCGGAATTCTTATGATTCGGCTCGTACTCATTCTATCTCCTGCAGTGTGGATACTTACTAGTCTATCGGAGGGCTGATGGAGGGGTTGGCGCTGAATCAGTTTAGAAGATCCCTCAAACAACTTTAATTCAAATATTCATTTGTTATTACAAGGAGACATGAAAATTTTCAAGAATTTCATTAGAGAGACAAAATAAATTAGGAGTATTAGAGTGTAAAATAAAGAACAAAAAATATGATATTTCTTTTGTATGCCGAATCTTATTATTTTAAAGAATGTTTTGGATTAACATTTTTTTTAAGTGTTGGGAGATGACGCTTTGATTAATAGTAGCAAAAGTACTGATTCTTAATTAGATTTCAAGTGTATATATATACACCCACTATATTAATGGTAAACACAAATCAGAAATTTGATCAACTTATGTTTTGCCTTCAATTCATCTTGCTATAGTTCCAACATTCATTAATCTTTTATCGTCTTGTCTCCATAACTACAAAATATATATATAAAGTTTACGGTATTTCGGGATTAAACTTCATTCATTGATAGTCTGTCTACATATATAACTCAATCTTACACTTTAGTCCCTATAACTATTATATTCACACTTTTACCTAAATACCCTTATATTACAATACAATATTCAACACTCCCCCTCAAGATGATGCATAGATATTGATCATGTTCATCTTGCCTATTACATTGGAGAAGTCTGTGACACTCAACCCTTTTGTGAAGACATCAGCAATTTGCTCCTTGGTACGAACGAAAGGCATATATATAATGCTCTCGTCAAGTTTATCCTTGATAAAGTGTCGATCAATCTCCACATGTTTGGTTCTATCATGTTGTACTGGGTTGTTTGATATGTTTATAGCCGCCTTGTTGTCACAGTACAACATTATGGGTTTGTTCTCCAACAACCCCAATTCCGATAGCAATCTTCGTAACCACAACCCTTCACTCACACCTTGGGCCATGGCTCTATACTCAGCCTCTGCACTAGACCTTGCTACTACATTCTGCTTCTTGCTTCGCCAGGAAACCAGATTACCCCCAACAAACGAACAGTAGCCTGAAGTTGACTTTCTATCATCAAGACACCCTGCCCAATCGGCATCTGTATAGACTTCAATCCTAGTGTGCCCATTTTTACTCAGGAGCACACCTTTTCCTGGACAACTCTTGAGATACCTCAGAATCTGATACACGGCCTCTTCATGTGGAATTCTAGGATCGTGCATATACCTGCTCACTACGCTCACAGCGTATGCAATGTCAGGTCGAGTATGTGCTAAGTAGATTAGTCTGCCTACTAGGCGCTGATACTGTCCTCTATCTACTTGATCACCTATTCCTCCCTTCAGCTTATTATTAGGGTCTATGGGTGTATTGACAGGTCGACACCCAAGCATTCCCGTGTCTCTCAGTAGATCTAGGACATACTTTTGCTGTGAAAGAACTACCCCTTTTTTTGAGCGAGCAACCTCAATGCCTAGAAAGTAGCGCAATTCACCCAGGTCTTTCATTTCAAACTCTGTGGCTAAGCTGGCCTTAAGCCTCTTCATCTCAACAGGATCATTATCTGTTAACACTATATCATCCACATACACCACCAGAATGCAGATTTTCTCTCATTTCCTTTGGATGAACATAGTGTGATCGGCACTACTTTGCTGATAGCCTAGTTTTTTCATTGCCATAGAAAACCTGTCAAACCAGGCTCGTGGTGACTGCTTTAACCCGTACAGGGAGCGCTTCAGGTGACACACTTTACCCTTCAGTTGTTCATTTTCAAACCCAGGTGGGATCTCCATATATACCTCTTCCTTTAGGTCCCCATGAAGAAAGGCATTTTTAACATCTAGCTGGCACAAATCCCACCCAAAGTTTACCGCACACGAGATGAGAGTTCTGACAGTATTTATTTTCGCCACTGGAGCAAAGGTCTCCTCATAGTCCACACCATACGTTTGTGTGTAGCCCTTGGCCACCAATCTGGCTTTGAATCTGTCCACCTTTCCCTCTGGAGTATATTTTGTCGAGTATACCCACTTGCATCCTACAGTGCTTTTGTTGGACGGTCTAGGGACCATATCCCAAGTGTCATTCTTGACTAATGCTCTCATCTCCTCGAACATTGCCTTCTTCCACTTTGGGTCCTGCATTGCTTTCCTCCAATCACATGGAACAGAGTTAGAGTGTAAGGAGGTTACAAAAGCTTTGTAAGTAGAGGAAAGTGTCTCAAATGAGACATAGTGAGAGATAGGATGCGAGGTTGAGACATCTTCCCCTTGCTTCAAGACAGTTGACCGGACTCCTTTGCGCAAGGCAATAGGAAGGTCGAGATCAGAGAAAAAAGGAGTACCTGAGGGTAACTCTGAGTTACTTGAAGGCTGTGGTGTGAGCGAGCCGTCGACAGGAGCAAGTAATTGGTATTGATCTTGGACCGGAGGTTGCTCAACATTCTCATGGCGAGGTTTTCGAGTGTAAACCTTGTTGATCTGCCTATTAGGAGGTGGTAGGCTTTGGTTAATGCTTGAATCCAGATCTATCTCTGTAGTTGGACTTACGGGCATACTGTTGTCAGATTCCTTACTCTCCCCCTCTCGACCAACTCGGTCCGAGGGATAGGTGACAACCACCTCAAGAAGATCATGAAATATAACTGGAGATGCATTGGACTGTGTATCGGAAAGAATAAAATAGGGTTCTGTTTCTCGGAATGTCACATCCAAGCTTTCCAGCATCCTTTTTTTCACAGGGTCATAACATCTATACCCCTTTTTCCCACTGGAGTACCCAACAAACACACATTTGTGGGCCTTCGCATCGAGTTTGCTAATACCTGGACTTGTGTTATGAACAAAACACACACAACCAAACTTTTTGGGAGATACCTTGAATGAGGTGGTCCCTGTGAGCATTTCGAGTGGTGTACTGAAGTCCACCGCTCTCAAAGGCATTCTGTTGATCAAATACGTAGCAGTCTGCGCTGCTTCTCCCCAAAGGTACCTCGGAACGTTCATGGCAAAGAGGAGGCACCTCGTCACTTCCAGGATGTGCCTGTTCTTTCTTTCTGCAACATCATTTTGTTCAGGGGTATTCACACATGTAGTTTGATGTACAATACCATTACCTCGTAAGAAGTCTTGCATTGCCCTGTTGGTGTATTCTGTGCCATTATCTGAGCGTAACACCTTCACTTTCTTCTCAAATTGGGTTTCCACCATCTTGTGAAAAGTCTTGAAGCACTCCAAAACTCCCTCTTTACTCTTCAACAGGTACAGCCAAGTCATCCGGCTATAACAATCAATAAAGGTGACAAACCACCTTGAACCAGATAGAGCAGTAACTCTCGAGGGCCCCCAAACATCAGAATGAACAATATCAAAGCAAGAAACACTTCTATTACCAAAAGAGGGATACATTGTTCTGGTGTGCTTAGCAAACTCACAAGCATCACATACTAGTTTAGTCTTGCTACACTTAGAATACAACTTGGGATACAACCTTCCAAGCACAGTAAAAGATATATGCCCTAAACGGCTATGTAACAAAAACATCTCCAACTCTGGAGTCTCTGCCAAACAGGCTCTCGGGTCCAAAACCTCCCCTCCTTGCTTAAGTCGGTACAAGCCTTCACTCCTCTTGCCAATACCAATCACTCTTCCTGTCTTCAGCTCCTGCAACACAACATGAGTAGGAGACAGAGAAACAACACAGTTAAGATCGTCTACCAATTGACTAACTGATAGGAGGTTATTGGTGAATTTAGGAACATGGAAGACTGATGATAGCTGGAGGTCTGGAGTACATGTTACATCCCCAACTCCTGCTATTGAACAAAGCGAGCCATCGACTGTTTGTACTTTTTCTCTCCCAGACATAGGCTTATAGGTTTTGAACAGTGTAGGGTCAGGGGTCATATGTTTAGATGCCCCAGAGTCTACAATCCAGGACTGATCAGGGCTAGACTCAGCTATTAGGGCTTTTATAATAGTGCCAACAGGTCTAACTACAGTGGTAAGAAGAGAGGAAGGAATGTAACCGTCAGCCCCAGATGGAGCAGCAATAGATGAGGCACTGCTAGCTGAGGTAGTGGACAAGAGACGAGCTGCAAGCTGAGTCACCAGTTGAGTCAACCTATCATCAGTGCCTGAACTTGGTGTACTAGTGTTGTCAGCCACATGCGCCTTTTGGTATCCTCCACCACGTCCTAGTCCACGACCTCTACCTTGTCCTCTGCCACGTCCACCATCACGACCTCGACCTCTAGCTGGTCTTCCATGTAAGTCCCAGCAAGTCTCCCGAGTGTGATTTTTCCTATGGCAGTAATCACAGACTTTGTCACCCTGGGAGGACACTGAGTGTGGCTGGATGAACATAGCTGAGCCCTCCTGTACTGGCAAGGATATCATTGCCTTCCTCCTGCTTTCCTCTTGAACCGCTACTGCAAAGGCATCACGAAGAGCAGGTAGCGGATTCCTCTGCCAGAGACTCTGTCGAATCTGCTCGAACTCAACGTTGAGGCCAGCAAGGAAGCGAAAGGTCCTTCTTTTCTCCAACCAGTTTGTGAAGGCTAGTGCATCTACCGAGCATGTCATAGCTAAAGGATCAAAGAAATCCATTTGCTCCCACATATTGTTCAACTCTGAGAAATACTCAGTCACACTCATTTCTCCCTGTACTAGACTGTCTGACTTAGACTGGAGGTGATAGATCTGCCCATGGTTACCCTTTTGAGAGTACATCTCGGCTGCCCGATCCCACACTTGTCGAGCAGTGTTCAGCATCATAAACTGACTTTGCAGTCTAACCTCCATCGAATTGACCAACCATGACATAACTTGCCCATCGTCTGCCTCCCACTTCTGAAACTCAGCTTTCTCCTCTATCTTTCCCTCTTTCTTCTCAGATTCTGAAAGTTCTGGTCTCTTTACCGTACCGGTAACATACCCGGTTAGTCTATGACCTTTCAAGTGCATAAGCATTTGCCTTGACCACAATAGATAGTTCTCAGCCCCATTCAATCTCACTGAGATGACCTGAGATGATTTAGAGTAGTTCCTGTCTTCTGCCATTTTCCCCCTTTTTTTTTTTTTTTTTTTTTAAGATTTAAGATTTAAGAGAAGGAGAAAGGGTCGCGCTGGACTTGCGGTAACAGAATGGCAACAAGCGAGGAGTCGCGACAGCAAAGAAGAAAGCGGCAAGAGTAACCTGATTTTGAGCGGATCTTGTTGCAACAGCGAAGGCAGAAGCGAATCTTGTAGGCGAAGGCAGAAGCGGCAAGAAGAAAGCGACAACAACCAGAGTCAAGCGCTGGACTCGCGGCAACCACCGAGAGAAGAAAGCGCTGGACTCGCGCTGGACTCGCGGCAACCACCGACGGTCGACTCACGCTGGCGGACTTGCTCTGGGCGGCGAACTGCGTACGCTCACGCGACACACGCAGCGGAGAGAAACCCTAAGCTCTGATACCATAAAGTTTACGGTATTTCGGGATTAAACTTCATTCATTGATAGTCTGTCTACATATATAACTCAATCTTACACTTTAGTCCCTATAACTATTATATTCACACTTTTACCTAAATACCCTTATATTACAATACAATATTCAACAATATATTTTTCAAAAGAAGCTGCAAACCCGTTCCATTGAATGGAACTGATAATTACAAAAATTAGTTAGCCATAGTATAGTTCGCTGGACTGATCAACACCTTTACTGGTGTCAATATCATCAAACAACAAAATAACAGGAAAACAATGTATCAAGCTTTAGACACAATTAAATTCCAAAAGTAAATTAAGGTAGCAATAACTAAGCCACATAGTAAAGAACTCAGAATATAAACAAAACACAAAAATTCTGTCTTCTGGTACTCCACTGATTACTAGTTCTGCTCAGTTGGCTTGTACACCACCATTTCGAATGATGCTGGCATGTAGTGAGTCAAAGGAATAGCATCTTCTATCACTGACATCCATCATTCAGCTGCCACTATGGCTTTCTTGTTGTGATTAATGACCAATAAGGGTGTTCATCGGTTCGGTTCGGTAACTGAACCGAACTAGGCAAACCAAAAGTAATAATTCGATTTCTAAAATAGAACCGAACCAAACCGAACCAAAGTTTTATTTTGGTTTGTTCGGTTTGTTCGGTTCAAATCAAAATATATTAATTTTTTTATTTAAAGCAATTGATTTATAATAAACTGAAGTATATTAAGAAATAAATAGGAGTATTAAGAAATAAACCAGAATATTAAGAAATAAACTGAAGTATTTAAAGAAATTGATTAAGAATAAACCGGGGTGGTCCGGACCAAATTCATAATATATAAAAGTTCGGCCGGTTCGATTATTTCGGTTTTGAAAATTTTCAAACCGAACCGAACCGAAATTATAATTCAGTTTTAAAAACAAACCGAAATTAACAACACTGTCAGTGACATATTTTTTATTAAAAGAATCATCACTAATAGATTCATATTTTTTACAAATTTGTCACCATCGATATATCGCCAGTAATGATATATGTCTTCTGTACGTACTAGAACTAGAACTGTAGGACCTATATATATATATATAGAGAGAGTAGAACTAGGGTGCTCTCGAGTTCACCAAGTCCTTGGTGAACTCAAGTCCAAAACTCATCGGGTCGGCTTCAAACGACGAATCCGACCGTTGAAACCCGTCTACCTTACGAGTGATGCGTCTACATGTAAAAATTTTAAATTTTGAAATTAATTTTGCATAGAGTCAAGTGGTCAAAATTAGAAGGTTAATAAATTAATTTTAATGCATTCATTTTTTGAAGTTTTTTGTACACTTGACTCTATACAAAATTAATTTTAAAATTTAAAATTTTTGCATGTAAACGCATCACTCGTAAGGTAGACGGGTTTCAACGGTCGGATTCGTCGTTTGAAGCCGATCCAATGAGTTTTGGACTTGAGTTCACCAAGGACTTGGTGAACTCGAGAGCACCCTAGTTCTACTCTCTCTCTCTCTCTCTATATATATATATATATATATATATATATATGGAGTCCTTATTGCTAGTTTATCTATATATATTATATACAGGAGATATATAATAGAAATATAAAATTTGTACTGCATGCTGACTTTATTAAACTAATAGTTGGTAAACTAAAGCGCGAGAGGTCAATTTGTAGGTGGAGGAAAAGATTAATAATAGAGGACCTCAAAATAAAAAATATCTTGCGTTTGAAACAGTAGTCATTAGTCAATCAATTATTAGGATTTGATTTCCCAACTAACGACCTAGCTAGTTTACAAGTCAACCACGCAACGAAACATTGGACCTTAGTTGGAAGGTAATTACTATTTAAAAATCATATGTTCGTTACCTTTTGGACCATTGAACATTAATTTGCAACCTTTACAAATTTATTTTCTTTCTCGAATCTCTAACCGGTGCAACTTATATAGGTGCGCTCCTATTATTATTAACTAAAATAAGTCCTTAATCGAAATTTGGTAAATTTTGATCCAAAATTACACTTGTCAATCCATCACAAAGATTCATAATTGTTGCGCGCAACTCTCTGTAGTTTGTAGATATATATATATAGACGGTTGAGTGTTAAATTGATAACGGTTATAAATCGTCATTTGTATGCGTTGTTGACCATTATACGTACTCTCTATATATTATTAATTCATGCGCATGAGAAATATTTTTCTTATTTGATAATAGTCAATGCGGCCATTAATTAATAATTATATCTTATAATAACTACACTATTTTGTCATCACACAATTTGGCATCTGAAAAGAAAGATGAGCATGAATTTAACCCTACAAACAAAAAACAATAGAACAAATGACCAACAAAATATTCACACAGTACTGAAAATACCTAAATAATGAGTAATCTTTTTCTCTTTTCTTTCCTTTTTTCTCTTTTCTTATCCTTCTCAATAATATACGAGAACATGATACATGTGTATCTAGGGGCGGAACATAGTGGTGGGGAAAGGGTGCTAAGCACCACCTATAGTTTGAAAATTTGTAGTTTGATTCATTAAATTTTGTAATTTTTCTATGTATTAATATCTTTTAGCCTCCTTTATAAAATGAAATTACACTATATTTGATTCTTCAGCCCCAATATCTATTTGTATCAACGATTTTCTCAACAAAAATCAGTGTAATATTCATACAATTGATATACGAGTACAAAGGCTAGACCTCCACTCCATTAAAGAATAACTACACTCTTTTCAATTTTCTATGCAAAGGCTTATTTCAACTTGTAATATTCCCAAGTCACCAGATTCACAATAACAGTTGTGTGAACCATCATAAGTGAAAAATAATTATTATGAGCTCTATAAACTGTTATAACGGTTGAATAACCGTCATGATCTTGTATATAATTTTTTTCAATGTCAAAATATCCTGATGTTTATGTATAAGAAAATTCATTAAATTAGCCTTAAATAGGGGCAGAGGGCTATATAAATAAAAGGGTAATAATTAGGACATCTTATAAATTAATTTTTTTCATTTTTATCCTTTAAAAATTCTAATTTTTACAAAAGTTAATACTATTAGTCCTCATGATAAAACAAAGTTACATGACGCTAACTTATCAGCCCCCCTTCATCTTAATTTTATGGTTCCGCTCCTGTTTTGCAAGAAGTTGAGTCCTCCACTGTTTATATATACCAAGTCTACAGTCTAATTATTCCTCAAAAAAAAAAAAAAAAAGTCTACAGTCTAATTAGAACGTTAGGACATGTTTTTCATGTCTGATGGAATACCACATATTGGATATACTGTTCTTTTAACATTTTAACAATTCGTATATACTTATATACATTAATTTACGAGGTATATAGAACAGAAAAAATATTCTTTGAAACACAGGTCATGGGAAAGAAGAAGCTAAAAGCATCTAGGTAGCAACAATGTCAAAGGCATTAATCTACCAACCAATAGTTCAACAAACTTTATGACTCGATCCATGTTATTTTCTCATCATGCACCCGAAAAAGTAACTATACTTTTTCTCTCTTCAGTCTTTACCTATTATTACTATTATTACTATTATTACTATTATTACTATTATTATTATTATCATTATCATAATTATCATCATTATCATCATCATTATCATTATTATTATAATTATAATAATAATTATTATTATTTTACACTTTTCATCAAGCTATATCCTTTTCCATGGGATGATAGATCTACGAAGCAGGATTTTAATATCATCTTCTAGAATTAGTCAAGAGTAGAATATCTCCCGAAACTTGATGACATTTTCTTAGAAACATGAATTATATCTTGTACACCCATTACCTTTCCGTAAAATGAACAAGTCCCCAAAATCTTATATACCAGACACTTCAAATAAATACCTAATTAAAGTTGCAACGTAGTGAAGACTTGACTTGTTTATCGCATGCATGACATGTTTATTCACATGACGTGTCTCTGTGACACATCACGAAAACTTGGTCACGTCCTCTGTCCTGTTTTCTAATGTTGTTTGTTAATTTAATTTATTTTGTAATTTTTGCATACTTTTTAGTAAAAAGTTCTGATTTTTTCAATGAACTAACATTAAAAAAAAATAATTAGTCATATCATACGTAGTCACATGTAACAACATTCGCATAATGCGGCTATTTTCAATATTTTAATCAAATGATATAATATCACGTAATTTTTTTTATTATATGACATAATATGACGTGACTAAATTTTTTTTTATAATGTGACATTAATGTAACTAAATCACAACATATTAACTACATCATGTCATGTCATACACATATAACATCTTTCCTTTATTGCTGCAGCTTCAATGCATCAATTTGTCAATGTTATAAAATTGGATTCGTTCTCGAGCATTCTAGAAGAAAAATCGGATAAAATTTGTATGAAGCTTTTGAAAAGTCCAAACTGAGCTGCATTCTAAGATCTCAATCATCACACAGGAGAACACCTCAACATGGTTGTTCGCACTATCATGCACAGCAACTTTTTCTGACCCAAAGAGAGAAAGTCTTGATGCTACGTGCTTTTTTTGAAAGTGGAGAGCTAAAAATCGGCCAAGGCCTTAATTATCTTGGACTTACTAACTAATTACAGAAGCCTGTCACATGTAAAACAAGTGTTAAATATCATAATTATAATAAATATAAGTTGTGTACGAATTAATAATTGTTTTGGTGAAGATATATATACATATATATATATATATATATATATATATATATATATATATATATATATAAGCGTGTCACATTTGAAAAGAATTTTGATTAATTTGTAGAATCAGTATATGAGAAACTTTTACCTTATCAATCAATAGATAGCGGTGTTGTAAATAACAGTACGTGGTTGTCGGACAGACAAGGTACCGCCAAGCGATTAATAAAAAATAATCGGAAATAATCAGGAATAATCAGCTAATTAGTAGAGAAATTCCGTGACGGTTTGGTTGCCGCCAACGACTAATCGGCCGATTAATCGGCCTAAACAATCATTTTTTACTGATAGATAGTAGTAATAATAAAAATAAAAAAAAGATTCTAAATCCATATTTATTTGGATGATAAATACAAAACGAAAGACAAAATTCAGTCTAATATAATTATTAAGAATGAGATCTTGCTTGTTTTCTGTCTCCTTTTAACACGAGAAAGGAAAGAAAAATGGATGAATTTTGGGACTCTCTCTCTCTCTCACACACACACACACACACACACAAAGCGACTGAAACCAACAAATCATTTTGCAAAAACCAATCCACTATCCATGCCGCATGTTGTGCTTGATTATTAGTTAATACAAATCGAAGGAATATGATAAACACAACAAACATAAATTAATTTACAGCAGTCAATTAAGGTACAAACAATTCTCTCTTTCATTGCATGCCAAGGTGTACTTGTTCATCCACCGGACCGCATATTTCTTGAAAACTTGGAGCCATGCTAGGATAGATCAGTTCACTAACCTCATTACTCCAATTGGGGATAATTTCTCCATATAAACCATCCAAGCCCTCTAACTTAACTTGGTTGAAATTGAATATTTCATCTAGCTCCGATGGATAAGCTACTACCGACCCGATCAAACTGCTTGCCACTGACATTTGATTGGATGCAATTTTGTGGTATTTCGTGTTGATCTCGGACCAACTTGTGGTGCTGCTCTGGCTCGAGCTTCCTTCAGTCGCAATAGAAACGTGAGAAAGGTTGTAGTTCGCATAGTTATCTTCTTGCTTTACATTGCGCATCTGATGTGGCAATTGTTTGCCGAGTAGCTTCTTCTTTAGCCTAGTGTTCCAGTAGTTCTTTATATCATTGTCAGTTCGACCTGGAAGTTGTGCTGCTATGATAGACCACCTGTGTATATATATATACATTTTTGGAATGAATGATCACAATTATATGAATCTATGAAGCATAGGAGATAAAAAGATATATAATTATATAGCAATATCGCAAACAAATTAATATAAAGAAAAGCAATTGACTAACCTACTGCCGATGCTAATGTATAGGCTTAGAATGATTCTATCTTCTTCTTCAGAGAAACCACCATGCTTTATGTTTGGTCGAAGATAATTCAACCAGCGGAGACGACAACTCTTGCCACATCTCTTAAGTCCTGATAAATCAGATTGCAATTTGCAATGAATACTCAACATAATTAAAAATGTGTATTTAGGAGGTAGATTGTTTAATCAGTTGAAAGCTAGTCGACATGCTTGTTTCTGGTGCATTTTCCCCCAATTCTGCTACTTCATCATTTTTTTTTCATCTAGCTTAAATCAACCCTTCGTCAGTTTCTCAGAAAATATGGAAAGAAAGAAATAACTAGTGACTAAATTAATAGTACCACACATATATATGTACCTATCTTCTGAGGGAGTGCAATCCAATTGCCCCCGGTACCATGTTGTTCGATATAAGATTTGAGCTTTACATCCTCTTCAGGAGACCATGGTCCTCTCTTGACATTAGCTTTGTCACAACAAGGGGCTCTTCCCATGTTTGACGGAGGATAGAGTATTAATTTGACTTGAAGAGAAAGGGTTTAAGAGAGGAAGCTGAGAATAAATAAGGAGGAAGAGAAGAAGAAGACGTTTGTCTATATATTTAAGTTTATTGTTCTTTTCCTAAAATAAAAATTATTTGTCTAGTTGTCTCTCTTGGACTAGAGTAGAAATTCTACCATAGAGCCATCACCACCAAGGGCCCTACCACAGTTATATGTTTGCTCCTGTTGCTTGTTATGACAATAATTTATTTTTGGTGTTAAAATAATTACAGGAATCGAGTATTTGAGTAGACTTGAGGTTGAGGGTGGTTTAATTAGATAATTGCAACTTGAGATATTCAAAATCAACTCAGGACGATATGTACCATGATCAGCCAAAATAGTTGGTGAGAAGCAGTATTTTTTAAATAAATTGTACTAGTGCATTGCCACAAATCATATATGCTATACTTCCGATCGAGCAATCAGTATCGATCCCATTTGTTTTACTGAAGAACATAATGTACTGTACGTAATAATAAAGCGTATTTTAATACGTACAATATACGTACATTTGCTAAGATAGATTCACTTTTGGTGCAGATCAATGACATATTGGATTTAGATCGAGGCTTGATATCGTTGGCTAGTGGCTACATCACAATCCTTTACCAGAAATTAGAACACAAGTAGTTGTTGACATTAAGAGCTCCCTAATTATATTCAGGAGAACAGAGTGCAGCTTATAATAAATTAAATAGTACATGCAGCCAGATCGGAGTCACGGCTTGATGTTTAAATTATGGCATTAATAGCGGTCAATTACTTACAATCTATCGGTACTGATGATTATGAAATGATTGTGAACAATCAAGTTACTTACAAACTGGATTAATTAATGAACAATCAAGTTACTGTGCTAGTCGCTACTAGCTACGCTAATTAAGTGCTTTTTGTGTAACTATCTTAATGATGAATGAATTTCTATTTTCTTTTAGTATTTTAAATTAGAATGTGCGTGGTTTGAGAGATCCAAATTAAACAAGTATATATCCTCTTATTAAAGAATTGGTTCATGATAACAATCCCGATCTAATTTGTTTTCAAGAGACCAAATTAAATTATTGTGACATTTTTGGAGTGAGGCAAGTGTGCTCCTACAAATTTAAAAACTTTTTTACTTTGAATGCGGAAGGAACAAGGAGGAAGTATTACATTTTTTTTTTGCCACACATAATCCGTTAACAAACATAAATTGTTTCACCTACAAAATACTTCAAAGTAATAAATGATCGATTTTCCAGCAGGTAGAGGATGCAACAAATGTAGTTTATGTAAGTAATAATAGAAACTGTTGCAACGATATATATGCAACAATATTAAAACTTCAAGTTACATAATTAATTTTCCACTATAATTCATAAATATTATATATATATTCATCTAAATTTGAAGAACTCTCATAATAATCCAATTCTGAGTATACACGCATGTTGTCATCCGTGTGGAAAAATTAAAATATTTATTTGTGTGTTACTGGAAAAATAAAAATCTTTTGGATCTAAGTTATTGATCAGGTTCCAAAGTCATTTCTGGATAAATAATGAAATTATCGTGGTCCTTCTAGTACATTCAAATTCTAAAGTACTCCATTTATTTTTCTAGAAGCTACTTTATATTTTTAATATTTTAATATTTTTTTAAAATCACTTCTATAGAAATAGGAGTACCTTAGAATTTGAATGTACTAGAATGACCATGATAATTTTTTTATTTACTAGAAGGGCCACGATAATTTTTCAATTCTATAGTATTCCATCTATTTTCAACAAAATATTTTTAATATTTTTAATATTTCAATAGAAAAAATAAAAAAATTATAACATCTTCTTCTTAATTAAAATATACAAATTAGAAATGAAACATTTATTGTTAGGCTCTGTACCAGAATGTCAAATAAAAATAAATTATAGAACCGTCAGGATTCTTGGTGTTCCTTTTTCTTTCAGGACCGTTAGGAATCCTGGCGGTTTTGAAAGAAAAAGGAAAGTCAAGAATCTCGACGGTTTGAGCAATTTTAAAAATTCTCAAAATCTTGGAATTTTTGTAATTTTTTATTTATTTATGGATATTAATAAAAAAATCAAAAGATCGTATGTTCAAAATCTGATTGGAAAAATTCTTTGTAAATATTATATAGTTTAGTGGCTTGACCTCTACCTTTACTCAAATACACACGCAAATGCACATATTCATATACGTCTAAAAAGTTTTTTTTTTTTAACAATTAAGATATTTTTGGTTTACAGTGAGCATGTTTTGGCAGATTTTTTTTAAAAACCATAATTAAAATAATTAAATTTAAATAAACAACATGATTGCGCCCAGATTTACAAAAACCATCAATACCGAAATGTCAATTCGGTCCGAACGCATTTTTTTCCTCCGGACCGAATTGGCAATTCGGTCCAGCTCAATTTCACAATAAAACTGTGTTGCCTTTCGTGTGGAGGCTTTTTTTAGCCTGGACCGAATTGGCAATTCGGTCCAGGGTTTTTTTTTTTAGAGACATTAAGGAGAGCAAAAAATAAAAAAAATCTAATACTGAAAATTTAAATTTTTTGTTTAAATTATTTATTAGATTGCTTCTTTTGATTTATAATTAGCATATTTATACTAAAACACACTAAATTACTTGAAATTGTGTTGAATTACACTATATTACGATACATTATGTTGAATTACACTAATTATGCTAAATTACAATAACTTCGCTAATTATGTTGAAATACGGTAAATTACGCTAAAGTAGACCGATTCTGTGCCATCTTTCATGAATCATACAAAATAGTAAAAATATTCCAAAAATAGTAAAAATTGATATTCTACAAGTTCATTATGTAACTAATTTACTGAGCTACTTGGATTGAATAATAGAAATAAAAATCTTAATCGGAAACTTCAACTCAAGTTTTGAGGCTCTTCCCTTTGTTTTTTGGTGATTCTGAATTTTGGAATCCGGCATTGCCGGCACAGACGCATGCGTATTTTCGCAAGCTTTTCGAAAAGTGGTCATTTGCTCAAATCGGACACTCGAGCGCCGTTTTATGACCGTTTGAAGTTTCGCCATTGTTTTTCGCCTTTTCAGTAAAGATATCATCCATATTCATATGTAATTTACCGTAATTTACCGTATTTTAAAGTAATTTGACATAATTTAGCCTAATTTAATGTAATATAGTGTAATTCAGCATAATTTCAAGTAATTTAGCGTATTTTAGTATGAGGAGGGACAAGTTACAACAAATTTGAGTTACAACAACCATTTTTTCATTTTCAAAGTCCAAATCGTCGATCCAAACCGTTCAACATGATTATCTAAATAAAATGTGATTGCAGATCAAATTTTACATTTTTTTGAATTTTTTACTATTTATTAAGATGGGTACAAAATTCAATGGTCTGAATATGACTATTTTTTGTAAAATACTTAATAAATAGTAAAAAAATTCATAAAAATGTAAAATTCGATCTGCAAGCACATTTTATTGTGGAGATCATGTTGAATGGTTTGGATCGACGATTTGGACTTTGAAAATGAAAAAAATGGTTGTTGTAACTCAAATTTGTTGTAACTTGATCCCTCCTCTTTTAGTATGAATATGCTAATTATATGTCAAAATAAGTAATCTATCAAATAATTTAAAAAAAAAATTCAAATTTTAATTTCTTTATTTTGCTCGTCTCTACAACAAAAAAAAAAAACCTGGACCGAATTGTCAATTCGGTCCAGGCTAAAAAAACCTCTGGACCGAATTGCCAGTTCGGTCTGGTCTGTTTTTTGATTTTCTGTGGCGTTCTTTCTACAACCCGGTAAAAACAGCCAGACCGAAATGCCAATTCGGTCCGGAGGAAAAAATGCGATCAGACCGAATTGGCATTTCGGTATTGATGGTTTTTGTAAATCTGGGCACAATCATGTTGTTTATTTAAATTTAATTATTTTAATTATGGTTTTAAAAAAAAATCCTGTTTTGGCTTGTGATGTGCTCAATTATTATCAGCTCTAGCTTGCCCAAAAAAAAAAAAACTTACAAAGTTGTAAGATCATGGAAGAACTGAAATAAACAATCGATCAGGAGAGCGATCAACTATCAATCTGACATGTATGTTTAAACTAGTAGAAAGGAATCGAAGGATGTGAAGTTCCAAACCCCATTAAACCAAGCAAAGGCCCCACATCATTAAATGACTCTTGTTGTGGTCTCGGAAAATGCCTTGTTCCGTTTATGTTGAGTGCATCCATGGTTATAAAATTATATTGGTACCATTCATCAACAGTGCAAATAGTTGTCAGGTAACAGTTGATTTATCTTCCAATTTATGATTCAAGGTAAAGCAAGTACAGGGCTAAGAGGAGTTCAATCATTAAATGTAGTGTCAATTTCTGACTGTATCTAGTTTTTTTTTTTTTAAAATATGTTGTATAGATATAAACATTTAGTTTATTTCTTCAAACACCAAGTTTTTTTTTTTACCAAATGTTCATTAAAAATGTGACCGTATAATTGTATATTTTTAACAAAAAGTAATGTTCTTATCAGCGAAAATGTACAACTTCTCAACATGCCCAATGAGGCTCGGAAAAACGATTTGTCTCAACTAATTCGTCTTCGAACGCCTTCAATACCCCCCTCCAATACTTGCGATCATTTTGAAAGTCTCTTATTCAAAACCTGACATGAATTTTTTTTTATTCACTCGGCTCCTTATTTATGGAAGATTGACTGATGTATTCTCACCTTATTTTTTATCGAAATCCCACCAAACGATGGTTATTTGGTTTTTTTTTTTTTTAAATGTTATAAATAAAAATTTCGGAAGAAGAAATAAGCATAGTGTCATGTTATAATAATAAAACTAAATTAAATTAAGTTTATTTGATATTTATTTGATAAGTTTCATTAGTTATATAAATCATTTTTAATAAATTATGAATATATACACATAATTTTAATGAAAACGATTAATCGGCTACATAATTTCGATAATCGGCTGCATACCGATTAATCGCTTGGCAGTACCCGTCCGTCCGACGAGCGCATACCGTTATTTACAACACTGCTTAAGACTACGTGGATGTATATTGTGTATAAAACTATAATAATTTCTGAGATTTTGGGGGCTTTGTGGTGAAATTGTACTATTATTAGTACATGTTTTTGTAAGCTGGCATTGTTTGTCTTGTTTGTCTGTAATTTTTTTAAATATGGGTTGGGGTCAAGCCACTTAACACATTTTAAACACCTATGTATTAATATATTGGATTTCTCCACTTTATGGGTTTCGAACTCATGACCTTTCACATAGAATTCACATCACCCCTGGTACCGTAATAGGGAATCTTTTACAATTACTTGATCTGGACCGTTTTTTTAACTTGGCACGAATCTCAAAGCCCAATAATTCTGCCCCCTCCGTCAGCCCGAATCCCAAACCGGCTGGGAGTTAATCTCAAACCGTAAAATGAAGGGAATACTTTACGGTACCGGAAATGATATTTACCCCTTAGAGTGAGGCTATGGTGCTATGCATAGCACGGATGGCTAGTGTACTACGGCTCAATATGGTACTTTTTAAAATCATAACAGTCGATCCGAACCGTTCAATGTGATATCCATATGAATATGTACTTGCAAACTAAATTTTATATTTTTTTGAATTTTTTTACTATTTTTTTGGATAGGTAGAAAAATCAGTGTTTTCTGAAAATTCTGGACCATCAAAATTCTACCTATCTAAAAAAATAGTAAAAAAATTCGAAAAAATATAAAATTTAGTTTGCAAGTACATATTCATATGGTTATCACATTGAACGGTTCGGATCGACCGTTAGGATTTTAAAAAGTACCATATTGAGCCGTAGTACACTAGCCATCCGTGCTATGCATAGCACCATAGCCTCACTCTTACCCCTTATACATAAGAACCATGTGTCTTTATCACTAGACGAAAAGCAAGTTTTTGTTTGTCTGTAATTGATGTGATACTTTTCTCTTTAAAAAATATTTGGCAATAAAAAGAAGTACTAGTCTTTTAAGCTACAAACTCGTACCGGCCAACTTGTAAATTCTTATTGGGTCGAAAAAAGCAAAAAAAAAAAACACGTGGGGACAATTTTGTCAAAGGTTGGCTCCTCTAGACTATATGTACCTATTTACCTGACTTTGGAAATTACTCCGTTACACAAATAATATTTCCGCGATATAAAATTTTCCTTTAACCTATGAGCCCGAAATTTTTATTTATACCATATTCTAAAAAAAAAATAAACCAAAAAATCATGATTTTGAGAAAATTAAATAAAATATGTTAGAAAGAAAATTAAATAAAATAGATAAAATATATTATAATTTAGATGTACTAGAAGGACTCCGAAATATTTTTCAGATAGGATTTTTCCCAAAAAATTAAACTATTTCTTAGTGTGTTACTGGAAAAAAATAAAAATACTTTGTATCTGAATTATTGATCCCGGTTCAAAAGTCACTTCTAGTAAATATATAAATTATTGTATTCTTTCTATTTTTGAACATTATTAAACAATTATTGTAACTCAAACTTTGATCAGATTCTTTTGATTTATAATAATTTTTAGAAATAGAAAGAATAATTAATAATATAAATATATTAGAGAGAACATTAAATAAAATAGATAAAATATCTTATAATTTAGATGTACTAGAAGGACTCCGAAACATTTTTCAGGCGGGATTTTATCCGGTTGTAAAAAAAATTAAACTATTTCTTGGTGTGTTACTGGAAAAAAATAAAAATATTTTGTATATGAATTATTGATCACGTTCAAAAATCACTTCTAGTAAATATAGAAATTATTGTATTCTTTCTATCTTTGAAAATTATTAAACAAGTATTATATATCAAAGGAATTTGAGGTTTTTTTTTGTTTTGTCAGGTCTGCTGGGCCATTTGGCGGCCCCACGTTTTTGGAGTTGCAGAATGGTTTGGCAGTCTTGGTGTTATTGGCAATCTCTTAAAATCAGAGTATTTTGATTTTTTTTTTATTGTTATAATATAAATAAAAATTTTGGCTTTTCCCCGACTCATTGACAGGGACGGATTTTCTTGTAGCATATGGGTATTAATTAAACTTTTTTTTTATTAAATATGGTTATTCTTCTTTTCTTAATGCAAATTATACACGGAATCAAAATTGACCAGCAAAAATTTTATGACAATTATTTACTATAATCCTCATATTTGAAAAATAATAGATTTAAGTTGAAATTATATATTGTATAAAATTTGAAAATTTATATATACATTCGTCATGCTCACTAATTCACATATGTTGACAAGTGGGAGTAGAACTAGGGTGTTCTTAAGTTCACCAAGTCTCTTGGTGAACTCAAGTCTAAAACTCATCGGATCGGCTTCAAACGACGAATCCGAACTGTTGAAACCCGCCTACCTTACGAGTGATGCATCTACATGTAAAAAATTTATACTTTCGAATTAATTTAGGATAAAGTCAAGCGGTCAAAATTAGAAGGTTAATAAATTAATTTCAATGCATTCATTTTTGACGTTTGTTTACCACTTGACTCTATGCAAAATTAATTTTCAAATTTAAAATTTTTGCATGTAGACACATCACTCGTAAGGTAGACGGGTTTCAACAGTTCGGATTCGTCGTTTGAAGCCGATCCGATGGGTTTTAGACTTGAGTTCACCAAGAGCTTGGTGAACTCAAGAGCACCCTAGTTCTACCCTGACAAGTGATATAAACAGTGGTCACACTTGCAAGCATTGAAGGATTTATATATATTGAATGAGAGTTAATTGATCTCTATTTTTGTAATTCTTTTGTATTTATGCATAATTTTCTATATAATTTATAATAAAATGCTATGGCACCGTAGAATTGACCCTTATTCTCAACTAAAAAAATATATAATTAATTCTTATTGTGTGTTTGACTCTCATTATTTGAAAGTCTGACTTTGCTCCTGCTCTCAAGGAAGTAATAACCTACAACTTGCATAGATATAATAACCCGCTGCAAGTAAATAATTTTTTTTGTATTTTCGTAAGGTATCTTTTTTTATCAAACTTAATCCAAAACATAATAAACAGTGCCATAACATGTCATAAAATTAATAAACAATCAGTAACACAGAAAGGACACTCACAATGAGTTTAGAGGAAATAAAAAGAGAAATTTTCACAACAGCAGCGGAGAAAGAAGAGAGAGCCGAAAGATACATGAATGAAGAAGTGGAATTCACATCACCTTAGGTTACCTGACTCAAGTAAATTATGATCGTACGGTTCTTTTAACATGGCACGAATCTCAAAACAGGCCCCCTAAGTCTCCATAAGTACCGGATTGAGTTTGGCTTAGATAGAATTAATCTGAGCCGTCCGTTTCAATTTGTTTGAGTCAGGTACCTGGGAGGATACGGATCCCGGACCTCACATATTAGGTCCAATTAATTAAAATATTTTATTTATTCTCGGGCAGTGTATTAATTTCTTATTTTCTGATTTCGGAGGTTTCTGAATATATTAGAGATTTCATTATTATTATATGCATTTTATTCCTAGTCAGACAAATTTTCAGATCTTCTGATAAAAAAAAATCACAGCTCATAAGCATAATTTAGATTTAATTTAGTGTTTTTTATTTTTAACTTTGACTCTCAGATTAGTTTAAAATTAATCAAAATATGTCAAACTACATTTCAGATGATCTAATCCATCATATTTGACTTCAAATTAGTTTAATTATTTTATTAATCTGTTCAGATCTTTTGTTTTTTCAAACTACTTGCAAGATTGAAAATCCGTGAAGAACAATAAACAATCGATGAGGAGAGTGATCAACTATCAATCTGACTCTGACATGGTGACATGGATGTTTAAACTACTAAAAAGTAAAAAGGGTTCGAAGAATTTGAAGTTAAAAACCCCATAAAACAAAGCAAGGACCCCACATCATTAATGACTCTTGTGGTCTCGGAAATTTCTTAATTTATTTCCTTTATGTTTTTTGAAAATTTTCGCAGAAGCTGCGAAGACGTGATATGTTTCATTTATGTTGAGTGTGTTCTTTAAACATCGATGGTGATAAAATTATATTGGTACCATTCGTCAATAGTGCAAATAATTGTTATGGGGCTGTTGTAGGGGTGTAAACGGAGCGGATTCAGAGCGGATAATGCTAATTCTAAATCTGTATCCGTCTTTCAATGAGCGGATACGGATATGGATAGTAAACGGATATCAAAATTTAAAATTATATCCGCCTTAAACGGATACGGAGTGGATAATTTACGGATACGGATTCGAATACGAATATAGAACGGATAATTGTCGGATATTCATGAGTTATATGAACTTTAAGATATAATTAATAATTAATAAAATTTAAATATGAAAATAAATGAATAATTGTAAGTTGATGGAGATATTAATATTGAAAAGATGGGATATATAAGATATTCATTCCATTGATATAATATATAAACAAGATAGTGTGGTGCAGTGGTTTGTAGCTTGGTTGCTTAGAATCTCACCTCACATGACATGGGTTCAAATCCCCTTGAAGGCAAAATAATTTCTTTTAATTAGTGGGTCCGAAAAAATTTATTGGGTTCCGGATAATCCGGATATCCGCTCCGTTTAGGTTTTACTATCCGTATCCGCATCTTCTGTGAATAATTGATAATTATCCGTATCCATATCCGCAATATCCGTATCCGTTTAGATCCGGATACGGATAATATGCGGATTCGGAGCGGATATCCGGACGGATATCCGCATCCGTTTACATACCTAGGCTGTTGACAAACTGTTTTGTTGTAATAAATAGATATATTTTTCTTACACCCACTTTTATGATCCAAAGTAATTAAATTAAGCAAGTGGAGTGCGAATTCAATCATTAAAAATGTCTGTGCTTTTATCATGTAATCTAATATATTTAGTTAATTATTTTAACATTAAGTTAGTAGTTTGAACAAATGTTTCCTGTTAATGTATTTCTACAATTTAGTGTTTTTAATATTAAATTAATTATTTTTAAAAATTGTTGCTAACAAAAAAATGGAGAAATTTTATGTATACCCTTTAAAAGTTCAAAATTACATATTTTGTCCCCTCTAAAATTCATAATATCGTATTTAACTTTCTAATTTTAAAAATTCACACATTTACTCAATTTATTACCTTTTCTATTATAATTCATTAAAATTAATAAAATAACCATTTTACTGTTTATTAAATAATTTCGGGTGCTTCTTTACCTGATTTGGGGAAGTACTTCGTTACACAATTAATTATTCCACCATTATAATATATATCATCACGCCTCTAACCTATGAACTTTTCGACGACTCATCGACGGGCAGATTTGATGATAACATACGGGCATCAATTAACCTTCATTTTCTTAAAAAAAAATATGATATTTTTTCTTTTCTTAATGCAAATTCTTACATGGAATTAAAATTGACCTCCAAATTTTTATTTTAAAGTTAGATACCTTTTAACAATTTTAGTGATAAAAAAATATATTACAACAAGTCAAATGACCCTCCTCCTATTTAGAATTAAACTCATCTATTCTCATGAAAATACATAAACTATTACAATCAACTAATTCTACTTATCTACACTCTTAATCACCTTATTACCTCTTTCTTCATTTCTCTCCACGACCGAGTCAGCTTCGTCCGATAGCCGTCGTGCTTCAACGGCCGAATTTGCTCACCACTGCGTTTCGAACGAGATAAAGGTAAAGACTCTACGCTTCAAGCTCCGACGATATTGCGTTCTCGGCTCTGGTCGGCACATCTCGATTTGACACCCTCCCCTCTCTCTCATTCTCCTCTCCGCACAAGGAGATAGAGACGAGAGAGAGGGTATCGCTATACGGAAAGTGAAAACTAGAATGGATAACAGAAGTGAAATGAAAAAATGTGAAAGACAGAGAACAGAACGGCAACGGCTAGGTTTTCTTTTCTTGTTTTCTCTCTCTTCGCTTTCGCTTTGGGAAAAGAGCAAAATCCCCACCACCTCCAAAATATTTACAAATACTATTTACTTTGATCTACATACTTTGGAAAATAATAGATTCAAGTTGAAATTATAGTATCAATTTTGCAAATTTATTTACTGATTAACATATATGGACAAAGTTAATCATTGTGATTGGTGATATAAATACTTGTCACATTCCAACATACAGGATGATAACAATATATCCACTGCAGTATGCAAATACATAATTTGTCATGTACATTACAAACAATGTTTGTCATGATTAACTGTAATAGTAATTCAGAGTATCAGATAATGTCAATTCAAGTTCTAATTTTAATGTTAATAGAGAAACATTTTAGATTTGATATTGAAGTTTGACTTTTTTGTGTTTTGGGGTCTTTTAATTAATTGGATTGTACCACCTATGAAATATAAAAAGAAAATCACATATTATATCTACTGTGAACCGATGGCTTCCGTTAATTATTCGGTGTTTCAATCAAGTTTGACAATGCCTAGCGATATTAATCCACTATCCGTTATTAAACTTTGATAATGACATTATTGTTTCATCATCCATTTTCTATTTTGAGATTGCACATCTCACATGTTTACGAGATGATATATCATTAGAGTAGGGTTAAAATACCTATTAATTTTGTGCTCTAACTATACTCTACATTTTTATTTCTGTTTTTAAAGTTCAAATAGTCAATCCGAACTACTCAACATTAATTTCATATTAAAATGTACTTAGAGACCAAATTTTATATTGTTTCAAAGTTTTTTACTATTTTTTTAGATCGGTACCAAATCATCGAGACCATCCAAAAACAGTGATTTTGTACATTTCTAAAAATATAGTAAAAAAATTCTAAAAAATATAAAATTTGTTCTATAAGTACATTTTAATATAGATATCATGTTGAGCTGTTTAAATTGCCTGTTTGAACTTTAAAAACAGAGATAGAGATAAGAAATATGATTGAAGTACCAAACCAATAATTTATTTTAGCCCTACTCATATCTAGGGCTGCAAACGAACCGAACCGAATCGAACTTACCCCCAGTTTGAGTTTGGTTTGAATTAATTTCGAACGAACTGAATTTCGAATCGAACTGAATTTCGAATCGAATTTTTTACGAACTCAATTTCGAACTTCTTCGAACTTTGTTACGATTTACGAATATCCAAAATTTTCCAAATAGCCAACAAAGTTTTCAAATATCCAAAGTATCAAAGTACAACAGAGGGAAAGTCGCAACCAACAGCGGTTGATCTTTCACTTGGTCCGACCTTATTTCTAAGGTATCGCAACCTCTAGAGTTTGGTATCGCAATTCGCAGCCAAGAGAGAGGAACTCTAGGGTTTGGTACTTTGGTATCCCAAGTTTGAAACCAACAAAGAGAAAGTCGGCTAGGGACTTGGCTACAGCGATTATGGCTAGTTTTGTTTAATATTTCTATTTGAGTTTTGCTGTTGAATTTTTCTATTTGGGTTTGTAGTTGGACTGGGCTTTTTGTTTTAAGAAATAATTTTCAAAAGTCAGAATTGAGGGCAGCCTTATATTTTCATCAGCGAACATAAGTTATCAGCGGAAATTAACGGTTCACATTTGAGTTAATTTCGAACTAAATTTGGTTTGCGAACCTATTTCGAACGAACTAGGTCCAGTTTGAGTTTGGTTTGAATTAATTTCGAACTAAGTTTGGTTTGAATTAATTTCGAACGAACTCAATTTCGAATCGAACTTTTTTCGAACTTTTTTGAATCAAACTCGAATCGAATTACGAACTACGAATTTTTTGTGCAGCCCTACTCATATCATTAATATCTGAAATAACAAGGTATAAATAAAGCCATGCAGTCCTAACAAATTTCTTTCTTCTCTGTCTGGATGAACGGTAATAAATTATCAATCAATCAATCAATCATAGTATCTCCAGTATATATAAATGCTGTACTCCAAACTAAAGTGATTGCATGTATGTATCCAATCGGCAGACATTATAGTTAAAGTGGTTGTACCAAGTACCAACCCCAACTAAGCCCAAGGTTGTCAATATATGGACCACACTTTCTTAGTACCCCCACACAACTTAGCTAGCTCAGGTACGCCGTACGCATGACTCGCACCACTTATAAAAAATCTCTGTTTCTCTCTCTTGGTTTCGTGTGTGCAATTGCAAGTGTGACATAGGACTCCTTTACTTTCCGACATACGCAACGCAAGGTCACTAGTCGGCATCAAAAACCTGTAACTCTCTATTATCCAATACTTATTTAACATCAAATCCGATGGACATCGGACCGATTCAATTCGTATCGAAAAAGTTTGTACACTTGATCCGCACGAATTTAATATTATCTGCACGGATCTTAATGTAATCGAACAACTCCAACCGGTTTGTGCTGCTCCTGATCAGTGTTGTAAATAACGCGGTATGCGGCCATCGGACGGACAGGGTACCGCCAATCGATTAATCGGGAATAATCGAGAATAATCGGCCATAATCTGAAAAAATTGGCCGATTAATCAGAAAAATTCATAACGGTTTAGTCACCGCCAAAAACTAATCGGCCGATTAATCGACCTAAATGAATATTTTTTACAACACTGCCCCTGATTCCAAAATAACCTTAGAGAGTGCTCGCTTCTATCTTATGGTCTCTTTTGTTGAGTAGAACTAGGGTGCTCTCGAGTTCACCAAGTCCTTGGTGAACTCATGTCCAAAACTCATCGGATCGGCTTCAAACGACGAATCTGACCGTTGAAACCCGTCTACCTTACGAGTGATGCGTCTACATGCAAAAAATTTAAATTTTGAAATTAATTTTGCATAGAGTCAAGTGGTCAAAAAACGTCAAAAAATGAATGCATTAAAATTAATTTATTAACCTACTAATTTTGACCACTTGACTCTATCCAAAATTAATTTCAAAATTTAAAATTATTGCATGTAGACGCATCACTCATAAGGTAGACTGGTTTCAACGGTCGTATTTGTCGTTTGAAGCCGATCTGATGAGTTTTGGACTTGACTTCACCAAGGACTTGGTGAACTCGAGAGCACCCTAGTTCTACTCTTTTGTTTATATTAGAAAAAAGTGTCGGCTATCATTACTTTACAAGAAATTCAACAAATAATAGCAATATAAATAATGACATACTGTCAACAGATCAAAAAGATAAAAATGTCAACTGCCACCCCTAATGGACCCTATAATCCCCCGTACCACATATTCAACATTAAGTTCATATTTTGCTTTAAAAGGACCCCCACCCCCCCTAAAAAGGGATAGAAAAGTTGAAATTAAATAAAGTTGGTAGGCGGCTTAAGGTAAAGTCAAGGCTGTCTTTTCTTTATATTTTTCCTCTATCCGTAGAGGTGATGCTGATTGATCCAACGGCATAATGTCCGACCAGGTCCTTGCATGAAAGGTCCCTTAACCCCTATGTCATTTCAACTAAGTGTGAAATGAGCTGTTCAGATCGGATTTTTGCTGGATTTGCGTCTAGAGAGGTGTTGCTGCTCCGGTAAAGATATCTTGTTGATTAGATAGATGGTTGTGGATTGGAGCAACCTAGGCAATCAGATCATTTTCTATTTCGAGTTACATTGATCGTTTGGGTTTCAACATGTCAGATTGCATCTGGGTTCGATGAAGTATGAATTTTCATTTTTCATGCCAAAATAAAATAACATATTCTATTATTTTTTACTTTTGAATTAATTGAATTGTGAGTCAGGTTGAAAAGGTTATAACGTCTTGTCGGTATTCTGGGCTTTATAGTAAAGTGAAATTATTTAATATTTAAATATATATCTACTACGTCATAAAATGTTGGATAAATTTTGTTCGGAGGTTGATCAACTCTGCCATGAACATTTTTTTGTTGTTGGATGGGGGCTTGTAAAGGGATATGAAAATGTGAAAATGAAGTGTCCGTGCAAAAGAAGAAGATTAGAAGAGCCCATAATTAATTTGAGGAAATTTCAGGTCCGAACATAATTTAAAATTTTGAACAAAAATTAGTTTAAAAACGTGATCATAGTTTGCGTTAAGAAACCAATGTTCGCCCCCCTTTCTATTTCTTTGTATCTGTTAGTAGTAAAGATTTTTAGATTTGGGCTGAGATGTCACTAAGTGGTTTTTGACACCCACAATATTTTTTATGGGCGTTTGGGCTTATATTTATCCATAGTTCCATGATTTCAGCCCAAAAGCTACACTGATGCCAAAAGGAATATAAACAACATTACAGTAGGGTATTATTGCCTATATAGATTTGTAAAAGAAAATCACGTCTTCTTCTCGCTCTCTATATTTTCTCTTTATTACATTTCTAGAAACAGATGTGTCCATTCTCCTGATAAAATAATACGGCATTCCAATAATAGACACATGAGTAATGGTATGGGCTATGCATCACTCCACCAACCATAAACAACTGTCGCTATCCTATCTAAAGCAAAATCCCTTCAAAAACATCTAAGCACTTGTAAATTTTCTTTTTTTGGTTCGGTACCACTTGTCAATTTGTCAGATGTCTAATCCGCCATGTAACTAATTGTATAACAAGTCTGTTTTTGGAGGTAATAATTCCTAGTTTCATCATTAAAGAGAACCTTGCTTATGCACTTTGATTTAATTTTGTTGTGTATATGAACCTCATGGAAACAATGATCCATTCCAATAATTGAAGTTTCAGATAATCCCATCTCCTTCAAAACTATTATTGTCCTTCACATCCCCTTTAAATACTCCTCTAATCCTTCAAACAAAGACAAGTAAAAACACACAGACACACACACACACACACATCACCACGAGAGAGATGGCTATCACCAAGTCTAACGTAGCCTTCTCTCTCGTTATCATCTCTCTCATCACAGCCACCGTTGCTCACAACTCCGTCGGAGAAATTCTCAAGGCGCACAATGATGAGCGCACGCATCACAGGTTGAAGCCTCTAAAATGGAGCCTACTCTTAGAGGCCTACGCGAATGCATATGCGTTCAAGAGAAAGTTCGACTGTAAATTGCAGCACTCGGAAGGCCCCTATGGTGAGAACCTTTTCTGGGGCTCGCCTTATGGCTACTATAACTACACCTATGCCGTGAACGACTGGATCTCAGAGAAGCAATACTACGACTATAATACCGACACTTGCCAACCAGACCAGATGTGTGGACACTACACGCAGGTTGTCTGGGCCAAGACGGAGAAAGTAGGATGTGCACAGGTGAAATGCCTGAATGGTGATCAGTTCCTGGCATGCAGCTATTCACCCCCGGGCAACATCATTGGTGAGAAGCCATACTAATATACGATGGAGGATTATAATTTGGAGAATTCTTTTGTTTTCTGTGTCTTACTCGGGTAATGGGTGGCCTATTGTATTAATGGGTGTGTGACTGTGTATATGTACCAAAATATGTTTTAATCAAAATTAAAGTTTAATTTCAAACTAAGACCGTAACCCCGCACGTTGTTACTGGTATTTTCTTGAATGGCCATCTGTGCACATGCTCATATTTGTGAATACTAGCAACTTTCTAATGAAAGAATGATATTGTCGGATTTTGGAGGCAGATGAATTAATTAGTGTGTTTTTTTGTAAAAAAAAATGCGTGTTTTTCCCATCTAGGGTCCACTTTTTATGGGCTGCATAATATTTCAAAGGGTTGTCAATCAATATTAACTTGAAAAAACTTGGAATCAGTATTATATTCTGCTTGCACAGAACCTAAAGATATTAACTTGTTGAATTCCTGTGTACGCAAAAAAATAATTGAAAGAACTATAAAATGAATCATTACTGCATAGAATATATGTTAAAAATAATGAAGAAGTCAAGGATCGATCTCAGTCATCCATCATTGATCGAATGACTTAGATTAAATCAAGCATAGCATAGGATCTTAGTTTATTTATGAAAAGCAACAATAGGTGTCAATTGAGCAACAAATAGGCACAGTACCAACGGTACAAAAAACTAGCCGTTAGACTTTGTAATATAAATAGGACTAATAGTTTGTAAAGAGATATACATCAATACATAAATGCATTTTTACCATAAACCATTCTCTTTGTCTCATCTCTATTTTCCTCTAAAAATCAACATGGTATCAGAGCGGGATTAAAGTCCTGACTCAATTCCGCAATCAATAAGACTGCAGCTAACAAAGACTACAACACCACCAAAAGGTCACAAAAGTTCAGATTTGAATAGAAAACCACAAATTAAAAATCCACAAAAGAAAAATGGAAAAGGAAAATGGTTTGGTGCAGCAGCCAAAACCAAACCTGCTCTAACCGAGCTGAAGAAGGCTTTCAACCACAAAATCAAAGAAATCAAGAAAAGAAAGAAGGGTTGACCTCAAGACTTCAAACCTTAGCCTCGCCTCTAGATGGGAGAAGCCCAGTGACAGAGAGCAAGAGCCAGAGAAGAAAGGTGAAGTGCAAACGAGGGGAGAAAATTCAAACCTGAAACACAACACCAATCTAGTACAAGGGGCAAGAAAAGGGGTCTCGACCCTCAATCACTTGACAAGAGCAAGGTAAAACGAAAAAGGAAGGCAAAAAAAAAAAGGGCAAATCAGTAGTATCTGCTGCAGAACCCTTTTCTGTTCTAACCAACAAAATCAGCAAAATATCATAAAAAGAGAAAAAAAAAACCAGTCAAGTACCATCCAAACTAGCAAAGCTAGTCGGTATTTGAGAACCCCAAGAGCCGTAAAGTCCATCCAAACAAGCAACACCGAAAGGGAGGATTTTGTTTTCCCTGTTGAAGAGGAGCTAGGTTTTTTGTAAATTAAATATGAATTTTAATTGGTAAATAAATCTATCATTTCCTGTAAAGTTATATCTCATTGATATCTTCGGCATTTCATCCATCAGTAATGGAAATGTAGTAATAAAATTTGCAAATAACTCACAAATCGTTCCTGAACAAATTCCTATTCTGTAATTATCTGAAAATTATGATGAATTATTGGAAAATTTATAAATTATTATATTCCCTATTTACTCATATTATTTTGTTACTTATCCAAAAACATCAAAACCGGATAATGAGTTTTATTTCACCAAATTATTATCCAATTTCGAACTAATCAATATGAATGGAAATACTATTAATCGGCGTCCCATGGAAAGCAATGCCAAGTGATTTTTTAAGTAATGCTATAATTCATCATCTACTGTGCTGAATTGTATGTATCCTTGTTATGACATTAATTTCGCATATAATCTTAGCGGGCCTAATTTAGAACTGTATGCGTCGTTGTTAATACCGCATTAATTTCAAATGTATCTTAACGGGACTAATAAATCACCTAACTGAAGTCTCAATATTAATGGGCTTCATTAAAATGTCTCCCGGCCCATTCGACGACTCCACTCGCTCATAAACCCAGAAGGGGTGATCCAGGATTCCAGTTGCAGACTTGGGAGGGGAAAAAAAGGGGGTAAAACCGTAAAAGATATTTTTTGAGGAACAATGGGAGTCAAGCCCACATTTAACCCAGAAAGGCTTGGGTCCGATGGATTTCGGAACCGTCCGATCCACTTTAAGATTCGTGCGCACGAATTTTAAAACAAACGCGAAAGTTGCGGGCGTGAAACCTAAAACAGATCGGACGGTGAACGAACCCGTCGAACTCACTTTTTTGGGTCCGATGCCCATCGGACCCAAATTTCTCCCCATTTAACCTCACTGAAACTGTTACACAAGTTTTGTAACAGAAAACAAAGAAAATGATAACAAAAGGAGTAAAATAAAAATAAAAAATAAAACAAAAGGAGTAAAATACGATGAAAGAAAATTGAAGTTTAAAATAGTTCAATTCAGTTGCCGGCCTGATTGCTTGAGTGTCTGTGCTAAAAGTGTAACTCGTGCCAGTGGTACCAGAAACCGTCCCAGCGACTAATCTGACTGCCAGTAACCTTGATCTTTCATGTAAATCTTTCCTGGTTTGCCACTTCCTCTTGCAGTTCGCTCAATTCTTTGGAATTTTCTGTGAATGTTCTAGAGCATGAGCATCGCTCTCTCAATTCTTTGGTTGATCTGTGTTTGTCTTGAATTGCCTCATTAAGTATCAACTCCGTTGGCTTCATTGCAATTTGCATCCCCTGCAACTGTCTTAACAAAGTAGATGTTCTTTGATACAAAGCTAATGCAAAAGGACATTATTGAATAGGTGATTGACAGATTCAGAGTTAGCCTTTGCAAAGGGCAAAGCTGGAAATATATCTGCTGTTATTCCAAAGGGATAACAGGATCCTGTTATTCCGATCCCAGCCGTTGATCTTTGTCGAGATTTAGGCACAAAAAACATTTTTCCTTGAGATTCACGCATGAAAAAATTTGAACGATTGGGATAGAAATAACAGGGTCCTGTGATTCCTTTGAAATAACAACATATTTATATCCGGGCAAACCTACTGATGATTTGCCAACCTCTCAGAAGTAAGTTATCAATTGTCAGGAACTTATTCATAGTCATCATTCATCAACCAATCGAAAACTTGCATTCTTGGAGGCACTTTGATGGACCATATTTTTCCAGTTTGTGTGATAATTGCAGGACTGACCTTCATTACCATGTAGGCACTGTGCACCGTAAAGTTCTTTGAGAATTCGAAGGGGTAAAGGATATTAACGGTACTGTTGTGGCTTCATGTAATATAAAGATAATGAAGTTCAAATGAAAAAAAAAAATAACTTGTGTTGTATGAAGCTAAAACAATGTTGTCAGTATCTTTACTAAAAAAAATATTTTAAAGGGAATCAATGCCAGTGATATTTTTTTTTTTTGGACCGTCAAAAACAACCCGCAACTACATCTGAAATGCCTAGCAGAATCTTCCTGAACTTCAGTTCAATATAAAAAAAAAAGAGAGTTGAAATGCAAATAACCCACAATATGTCAAAATAATTAGTTTTAAGTAGTTTCCTTGTTTTAGCTAAAACATTACAGACCATACCAGTATCCATTCTACATTATATCAAAAGACCACAGATAAATATATGCTCATAAGAACATAAGGTTGAACAGAGATGAGTAAAAAAGATAAGGTTTTTAGGTAAAATATAACAGCTATTAGCCTATTACACATCCAAATTTCCTGTAAGGAATAACATTTCACTTCCATACCCATGCTCTTCTTCTAATTCCAATTTGAACCCTTGAAAAACATCTTCCTCCTCTAAGACTTCTTCCATTATCTGTACTGGTAGATTTACAACATTAATGGATAATATAAGCTGTAACTTAAGAAATGGATCATTCTTTATAGATAACACCAAAAAGAAGCTAAATTTATAATTGAAATACTCAAACTTCTAACAGCTTACATTCCCCATTTAAAAAAATTAAAATTATTTTGTTCTAATTAAAGTATCCAAATCACAGTTCCTCTAACCAATTCTATCATTTTTCTTATCTTTTACGGAAATCAATTTGTACCAAATCTAGGCAGACTACTGCCAAAATATTTGTACAAATCTGCGTCGATGAATACAACAAACACATCAAATAACAAATAAAAAAAGATCCAAATAAAGGAAAGAGAAACCAGAAAAAGAAGAGGTCGCTATCACAAAATGACAAGAATTAATTCAGCCCAACAGCACAAATTCCCACACAATTCAAAAGGGGCGAAATAAAAACAAAACAAAACAAAAAATTGAATAAAATCTGCCAGTGCAAAATAATAAACATTCAAACAAATCTGCTATTCATATGACAGTGCAAGTACTAGTCTCCGGCTTGCCGTCGCCGCTGCCGCTGCCGCCCTCTCCCAATTCCTTCTTTTCGGTCGAGACGCCGGGCCAATCCTTGCACATGCAGTGTTGTCCTTCTGGGATCTGCTTGTGGACAGACGCCACGTGGCGACCGCAACCTTGCCATGTTGTCTTACTGCACTTCTCGCACTTCGTTTGGTAACACATGATGGTTTTTATCTTTATTTAGGGGCTTCGAGGTAATTGTGCTTTCTCTTTTCTTCTTTGAAGGTGAGCTTGGGGGTATCGCTAGATTTTGTATTTCTATTTTGATGCGGGACCGGGACGCATATATAGGCCCTTGATTGTTTATCTATTTGTAAGGCTAGAATATTTGTTTTCTTTTTTTCTTCTCCTAGAAAAAGAATACTAGATCATGGTATTAGGGGTGTAAACGGAGCGAATTCAGAGCGGATAATGCTCATATTATATTTACATTTCAGTGAGTGAATACGAATACGGATATGGATAGGAAACGGATGTCAAAATATAAAATTAAATTCATCTTAAACAGATATGGATACAGAGCGGATAATCTACAACTACGAATTCGAATACGGATACATAATGAATAATTGTCGGATAATTAAGTTATATGAACTTTAATATACAAGTAAAAATATGAGGAATACAAAAATAATATAAAGATACAAGACTCGTTATATTAGAAAATAATATAGAGGAAATGTGATGAAAATAAAAAACAAATCAGAAATATTTAAAAAAAAAAAAAAAGACCGGAGCTGAATGGAGAAGAGAAGAAATGGGGTAAAGAAAAAAAGAAAAGAAAACTAGTGTCTGATTAAGGGAACCAATTTGGATCCGATGCCCATCAGACTCAAAGTGAGTTCGATGGGTTTGATGACCGTCCGATCTGCTTCAAGATTCGCGCTAGCAACATCCGCATCTGCTTTAAAATTCCTGCACACGAATTTTAAAGTGAATCGGACAGTCCCTAAACCCATCGGGTCCAAATTTGAGTCCGATGGACATCGGACCCAAGCTGTTCTCCTGATTAAGAAATTAAGACGCTCCAATGAAACAAAAGTGTGTTATAGACAGTGGCTATCTTCTTTATTGCTTAACAATCATATCCTGGGCTCGATAAACGCCAACCGGAATTTTTGAATAATTTCAAATAAAGTAGCGCAGCGGCCAACGAGTTGTCCGGATCCTATATCGTAGGACAGTCCCACATTTGTTATCTATAAAGAATTTTGAAGCACTTATCCGAATCCGTGAATTATCCGCTCTGGATAAAATGAATACGGATCATAAGCGGATTCGGACCGGATAATCCGGATCCGTTTACACCCCTATTTAATGGTATTCATGGACTCATGGTTTCGGTAATTCGGTCTGAGGAAGCAATTGACACAGATTCCGTAGTTTGTTATTTAATAAAAGCTTTGAAGAAATTATCTATCTTATCATCTGATTTCTGATTATTAAATTTTATAGAATCAAAGAATTAATTACAAAAAAAAATCGAGTACATATATCTCATTCTAAGGAAAGGATAAAATTTCTATTTATGCCTCACTACTCAACAATCACACCTCCATGTACTAACACATTGCTCCGTCTAAATATTGAGTTAGGAAAACAAGAGAGAGATTTGAAAATATCTAAGTGAATTCTTTTAAAGAAGGATGGTTGCCGATTGTTAAACATTTGATTCCAATTTTATTTTATCTTATTAAAATGAATTTATTTTGTGTCAAATTTCATTCTGATCAGAATGTAATATTCGAAACTAAAAACTCTACGTGATCAGAGGCGGAGCCAGACTTTCGAACAATGGGGGTCAAACACATATATGATCAATTATATAATATTTTTTGAAATATGAAGGTCAATTATATAAAAAATTTATGCGGAGAATGGAGGTTAATTTTACTGTACCATGACATTTCTTGCTAAATTATAAAGAAAATTAAACATAAATACAAAAAAAAATTAAATGGAGATCAATTGACCCATTAGATCTTCTTAGATCCGCCATTGTACGTGACAAATCTTAAATTAGTATTTTAACCTCCAACACATACACAACATAACCAATAAGTTTGTCATTGCATAATTATTTCAAAAATTGAAATATTTAATTTCAAATAATATGTTTTGAGATAAAGAGGAAGTCAAAAAAATCTAATATTTAAATATTTAAAAGAAGTTATTTATTCAGATTTCAAATCTACAATCTTCTTCATAAAATTCAAATAAAATTATGACAAAAGAGGGCAAAAAGGAAATAAGCTCCTATTTTTATTCTAATCTTTAGTTGTTTCTCCTGCAGACATGCGCACAAAATAATTGACCATGACTTTGTGTATTAATCAACTCTATATAATCTTATTAAAACATTATAAAACATATAAGATTTATAAATTCACACACTATAAATTTCTTCATAAATTCTTCCATACGCAATAATACGCATTTCATTATCACATAAGACATACTCGGTTAATAAAAATATGCATTAAGCTATTACAAAGTATGTGCTTGTCCGTTTTAATTTAGACACAACACAATGATTAACAGTTGTCACATTTGTTTTTTTACTTCAAAATGAAATTCCTCCGTTATCAAACAACTGTCTTGAACTTTCGGACTTATTATATGACCCTTCAAATACATATCTGATATTATAGAATACACATTTTATTATTTAAATTTTCGCATTTACTGTTACAAATATTTCTAAAATATACACTTAGTTAACACATAATGCATACTTGGTTATTGTATGGTGCACACTAAATTATTCCAGAGTACACACATGCATGTTCAGTAATTTGGAAAAAAAAAATCATGAAAAAATAATTATAAAGTATTTTGAGATGAGGATTTGGAGATAAATATATTTTCCTAAATAATAATTCAATATATAACTCTTTTATATAAATAAACGTTCAAGAGATATAACTTTCCAAACAACAGATTTCGATCTCACGCTGACCTCAGCAAGTAGGTATTTCTTTATCATGTTAACTCCTAGCTAATTTTTTTTTTTTTTTTATGAAAGTGTGCGCATATAGAGCAGGAAAAATGGCACGGCGGAGCTGGCTCCTTCATGGAACGGCACGGTTACGATACGGAACGGCACGGCACGCGTGTCAGTTACGTGCCGTGACTCGCGTGTCGCGTGCCGTGCCTATCTTTTGAAACTTTGGCACATCACGGCACGGCACGTGAAAGATTTAGTCATGGCACGTAGTCACGCGAGTCACGTGTAATTAGGACCATTAGATATTAATTTAATGGTGAATCTTGAATAAACTAACATAAATTATGATTAAATGGTCACGCGAGTTACGCAAATCACGTATAGTCACGGCACGTTTAGGCACGGCGTAATCATTCGCGTGCCGTGACCACCCCTTGATATTTTGGTCACGGCACGGCACGTGAAAAATTAACTTGGTCACGACACGGCACGGCACGAGATCAAAGTCACGACGTGTTAGTCACGACACAGCACGTTTTTTTCCACTCTATACGCATATAATTGGATATCTTTCTAGTATGTTATATTCATAACATTTTAAAATATCCAATTGTACTCGTTTTGGCTATAGAAGATTCAAAACGAAGACGTCATCGGTGATGTAATCTTGGGGTCCCAACAGGTTTTCGGATAATGTACAATCCGTATTTTTATCCGTTTATAATTTTTCAGATTCGCATACGGATACGAATACAGAGACTCGGATACGGATATGGATCGGATATTAAATGGATACGAATACGGATTGAATATCGGACAGATACAAATACATATTGAATATAATTCGGATAACTAAAAATAAATTACTAATGTACACCTAGTAAAAAATAACATCTAAATATAATTTTTTTATTCATAAATTAGATCTAATATTTTTCATAATCAGTTTGTTGGTTACAAAATATATATCATTATTATTAAAATATTAGTCACTAATTACGTTATAGTGTTCATCAAAATATATATGTATATGAAGCTTAATAAATTATTAGTATGTATATATAATTTAATAAATTAATTTAAGAACATGAGTAAAACAGACCGAATTTTTAAGATTCTCTCTGTCAGAACCAATGTAGCGCTCTGCGAAATGGGTCACATTTTTTTTTTTTTTCATTTTTCTCACGACAATTCTAGCTACAGAACCTCATTAATTAATAGTAACAGCCTCTGTTAGATCCAACATGAACTCGATCTGCTTACTGAAAGCTTAAACCGATGCAACCTGACACACATTCCAAGGATTCGACTTTAAACTATTATAATCAGAAAGATTTAACAAGTTGAGGACAATTATACGGTCAAGATTAATTTGAAGCATTCGATCCTAAAATGACAATTCAGGTATGGATTTTAGTAAACAATATTTTCTCAATTCTTTTAACAAGGATGATTCATCATTTTTCATGGGGGTGAATATAGAGTTGACTATTCCGAACATGCAAACTGAATACCTGATAATGGATTAAATGTTTCCTATGTCACATGCATGAAACCAATACATATGTTCACAAGTTACATGAAATGTTTTCACCGCATGTACATGAAAAGTTTATAAAAAACCCATGGAGTTAAAAAAAAAGATCCAACAACTAATTAGAGCTATTTTATGTAATTATGTTGTATACAGTTCTTTGGAGCATTATTTTTTTATGCATTGTCAATTTCATGCTTGCAACCTCTTCCAGTGTTGTATGTATTATTTTTTTTGTTTTTTTGAGAAAACAACAAGGGTCTATTAGTAGCCAAGGAAATATTTCCAAATCCAAGTTAATATTCAAGATTATATTCTTCTTTATTATATTAGTAGCCCTTTTCTTAATTTGTCGATTTTTTGCAAAAAATAGGAGGTATTCATGTCATTGTTTTTAATCTTATTTGTCTAAATCTATGTTCCATTATTCTTCCTCTTCTAAGCAAGTTTTATCATCACGGATCAATTTTAAAAGAAGTAATACGAGGAAGCCTTTTAGCATCATTATCACTGCTAATTTTCATAGAACCAATTTAAAACGGTCATCATTAAATTTCCAGTGAAAAGGTCTCATTTTCGGTAAAATTAGACATTCGCAGTTTTCTTTACTGGTAACTGATTTCTTTTTTTATTAACGAAGTGGAAAGAGTATTGTTTTTTTTTTCTATAATAAAATATTCCATAAAGTTTAAATAAAATGCCGCTTGACTTTTGACAATAGCAAACCAATTTTTTTTTCCTGACATTCCCACCTTAATAAGAATTCTGCGACACCACTGTCATATGCAAAAGACAAGGCCGATATTAGAAAAAAAAATAGATTCCATAGTGTTTTGCAACTAGAGCTTTTATAAAAAAAATAGATTCCATTGTTTCTATCTATTATTTCCTCTCACATGATGAAGTATCGTGTCAATCTGTTAGGCAGTAGCATTAATAGGATTCTGTTATACTTGTAATCTCTGTTTTACATTTCTATTAGACGGTTAGAATGGCAAATGTGTAAATAGACAAAGGTCTATATAAATATAGATGTAAACACATTCATCTGTGATAATGAAATCATTTGATTACCTCTCTATTCATTGATTCTGATACAATCCATCCCAATTGTATCTTGTTGCAAGTCTAAGACTGAACCTTTTTTTTTTTTGTGTCCCGGAAGAATGCACATGGCATGAAGAATAAATTGAAAAATTAATCACAACGACCGATTTTTTTTTTTAAATGCAATAACCATAATGAAAATAATTACTGCGGACAGAATCCGGGCTATCGAGACGCATCAGCGCGAATATTAAAGAAACCTAGTGAATTTTCAAGTTGGGCTGGATTGTCACGACTAACGAGTTTATCCTAGTTGTTGCCTAAACATTTCAACAATTGGTACTGATATAGTCTAACTTGTTCTGTTGTTTGGTTTATTTGAAATAATAAATTTCATTCCACAATACATTTTGGTCACGTTACTAGTTCTTTTAATATAAAAGTTTTGATGTATTGCTATAAGTTTAATGCACAAAACAATAGTAAATGCCTAATAGCAAAACCCATGACGGTGATCATAGATTTACAATGAGACGAATATATTCACAACGCCATTGTGAAAAAGGACCATTTGTAGTTTTTCTACATGAGTTGACATGAAAATTTTATATACTAATTATGAAAAAAGAGTTTAATATATCAATTAAATCAAATGGTGGGTATCCATCAAGAGATCGAATAAGGAAAAGTTCCAAGTTTTTGGACTGAGTAGAGATTGGGCCTTGAACTGCTTTGGATTGGCACGGGCTTTAATTTAAAGAGAAAGGAAGGGCATCAGTGCAGCTTTAGATTTTCCCGAGACCATATTGGAAATTCGTAAAGAGAAATGAAGCCATGAAGGGACCATGTGTTTTTGCATACATATGCACCATGAAACATGAAATAAGGAGAAATCAAATGTAAAAAGAATAATGTTGTCTAGTTACTGACTTGGACTGAGCTTCAGGCCTTTGATGAGTTTTGATCCCACTAGCTAAGCCGACTTTAGCAGCGGAAGTCTCCTTACGGATCTTCTATTGTGGTGTTTCTTTGCTGGTTAGAGGAATGGATTCAGAAAATCAGCCTATTTCAAGTTAGATTTTTGTTAGATAAAATTATAAAAATGAAGGTCAAGTTTTTCAACTTTTTTTTTTTTTAGTAAAGTTGAAGGTCAAGCCATCAAACTACTTAATACTCTTGTTGTACAATAAAACAAATGATTTTTCTCATCTGAATTTAGAACTCATGACTTTTCAAATAGAAATAATGTGTCTTTGTCACTATACCAAAATCTAATTTTTTGCCACTAGATCTCTCAAATAGAAACTATGTGTATTTGCCACTTATATTTTGTATATAACTCATACATATTGTAACACCATACCGGTGAACAAATCCAGATCGAAATAAATTTGGACAAAATAATTATTACCTTGCTGATTTTATTGGATGGTTTGCATATAAGACGAATAAAGCCAGCCTAACTTAGATTCTGATAGCGAATTTGGACAAAATAATTATTACCATACTGATTTTATTGGATGGTTTGTATATAAGACGAATAAAGACAGCCAACTTAGATTCTGATAGCGGGTCCCTGATTAATGACTTGTCTCAAGGGATCCGAATCTGCTGAAATTTGAGATCAGTTACTGTTCACTCTGAAATCTCTGCAATTTGAATCCAGTCATCAAACTGTTCCGAGATGCGTGTAAGAAAAACTAGCTGTTTCAATATGTGTTCTTGAAAAAAATCCGATAGCTGAATTTCAATTGTAAGAATTTCAGAAATATTGTTCATTAGTTTGGAAATTTCAGCTGATTTATTTCCTGTTAGATGCTCACAAAATATGTCGTCTTAGTTTGCTTTCAGTACATCAAACTATTACTCAATCAGGACTCAACTGATGCCAATTAATTAATAATATAATTAGTCTTAGTCAAATACGCAACAGCCAACAGAACATATTTGACAGGGGTCATGTGTGCACTATTTTATTTGTCCCTGAACAATCTATTACATCAACCAGGCTTTTTCTATATCGACCCCTGAAAATTGAGAAATGAAACACGCAAAGATTGTCAGGATGTGATCGATCAATATGACCAACAAGAAATTTGTAATCCCCCGCAAATAACGCGGGCTCAATGACTCAAGGCAGCTTTTCATCTGACAAATAATCGTTTTGGACTTAGTCTTGAGAACTGACAGCAACAGTATAACTAGAGAAGTGATATATGCAACAAATCACATATATCACGGAAAAGTTATAGGATACAGAGAAACTAGAGCCTAGAGATAGAAAGGGATTGAATGCTTTTTTGTATTTTGTTTGCTACAAAAAAAAAAAAAAATTCTCTAGTCTATATATTTATAGACTTTGTACAAGCTCAAATAACAAACTAATTAAAAGTGGTTAAGAGTATTAATCTTCTATTACATGTGTTTGACTTTGTCAAATTGTAATCAATCTCTTTGTACATTTCATTGACTCGGTCAACTGTAGTATATTCTTCGATTTATATCTTTTCTGACAAAAGGGAGAACTCAAGGCACCTCATTTTATATCCTAGTTTCAGTCGAACTTTCCTCCTGGGAAGTATGTGACAATGCTCTCGATCAGAGGCGGAGTCAGACTTTCAGACTATAGGGATTAAACTGAATGGGGGTCAAGCATATAAAATTTTCCTATTATGAATGGAGGTCAATTTCATATTATCCATAATATTTTACTTTAAACTATATTAAAATAAGGTATAAATAAAAAAAATTCAAAATGAATGAGGTCAATTGACCCCATTCATTATATGTAGATTCACCCCTGCTCTGGACTTTGGGTGAAAACAGAGCCAATACGAAGCGGACAGTGGTAAAACTATATTTATATATATATATTTTTTTTAATTTTGGATACGGATATGATTGGATATCAGCCAGATATAAATACGGATACGGATCGAATCGGATATTTATTAAAAAATACCAAAGTTCATAATATGTATCTAATTTTAATGGTGAATAACAATATTTTTTCATAATATATATTAAAATATATTATCTACTATTCGAATACGGATAATTAAAACATAAAACCATATCAGTATCCATCTCCACATCGATATTCGGATATCGGATATCCACATCTAATTTTTCAAATACGGATCAAATACAGATCGGATATTATCCATACCGTTTTCACTCCTATCTGGACTATCTATCTGTAAGGGGATGTATATTGATACTAAAATTATAAATATATAATTTATCATTCAAATAAATTATTGTACACGATTCGTAATTCTTGCATCACTTATATGTAGGAATTCTTGCATGACTTATCGCCCAATTTATCGTTTCAAACCAAATATTTACTTGTGTTTAAATTTTCTATATGTAAGATATTTAATTTTATGCAAGTCTTATTTTCAAATTTTGACTCATTAAAAAGTTTTTTTTTTTCTGAAGTAAGTTCGAAAATAATCCTAGTTCAATGAATTAAGGCTTCACTATCACGGATAGGGTCGAATTAAGTGCAACCAAATGGAAGTCAATTAATTCTTATTTATTTTAAAAAATTTATGTTTATACATAATTTTTTATATAGTTAAAATAAAATATTATAGATATTTTAAAATTATTTATTCATCGCAGTATAAATTTTTTATATAATTAATCTCTATTCACGTTTTAACCTCAATATTTTTTAAAAGTCTGACTCTGTTCTTAATTATAAAGATTCGAAGGGACTGTCCCATCTAGGGGTGTTCATCGGGGCCGGTTTATTTGGTTTTTAACCGAACCGAAATAGTTTGGTTCAAACGGTTCGGTTTTTTCGGTTTAATTGGTCCGGTTCGGTTCAATTTTTTATATAGATCGGTTTCTTTAATATGGTTCGGTTTATAATATCTAAAAACCGTAATAACCGAACCGACTGATTTCTTTAACATGGGTATTAATCTTTACAGTGAATTTAATCTTTATAGTGGTACATGAGTATTAATCTTTACAGTGTGGTACATGGGTGGTTTCAACTTGTGAATTTAATCTTTACAGTGTGGTACATGGGTGGTATAGTGGTACAATGTTTCACATTATTGCTGAATTTATTATTTACAGTGTATTAATCTCAACTTGTGAACATGTCTTGTTTTATAACAATCTCAACTAAACAATAGTTTGTTCGGTTTAACCGAATAAACTGAAATTTACTTTGGTTCGGTTTTAATCGGTTGCTATGTTTACTTTGGTCGGTTCGGTTCTATTTTTAAAAACCGAAATAAACTTTGGTTTGCCTATTTTATTTCGGTTTTAACCGAACCGAACCGATGAACACCCCTAATCCCATCTCAATCCGATATGTTCACAACCTTATATGACCCGTCTAAGTTCAGCGACGACATGCTTTGTAAATAGTTTTTTATTTCAAAATCTGATTCTGTAACCAACTATTATAAAAAAAATTAAATAGGGACCTAAACAAAAAGTTCAGCTACGACCTATCGACCAATCCGGAGATAAAAATCCAAAGACGCGACAGAGCGCGGGCCAACACTATTTTTTTTGTGTGTAAAACGCACTTTTTAATATTTTTAGTGGTTTTTTTGTTTTGACGAGTCATAGGTCAAGTGCGAATTTGATAAATTCATGATCCGAGTCGAATCGGATCTAATCCGAAAAAAAAACAATAAATAATACAGATACTTAAGACTTAATTTTTAATATAGTGACAAAGATAATGTTTTCCGAGAACCAGCTTTTAGTCTAGTGACAAAGGCACATAGCTCCCATTTGAAAAGTCATGAGTTCGAAACCCACAAAGTGAGAAAATCCTCTGTAATACAAACAATGATTTGAATTTTGAAGAAAACTAATAGGTTAGACCTTATAAAATAGTTGGGTGGCTTGACCTCCAACTTTTACTTAAAAGAATAATAATATAGATACTCGATATGAAAACTTATGGATATGCTAGTTGTAATTTTTTTCACACAGCGGTGCACGCTAGTTGTACCGATATTTTTTTTAATATCCAACATTGAATAAAAATATCAAATATATCCAGCAAAATTGAGTATTTTTAAAAATGCCCAAACGCTAGTTGTACCGATATTTGAGGTTCTTCACTTTGTTTTTAAAAATGACCAGACGCATGCATATTTGTTTTTCGTTTTCTCAGTGAATATATCGTCTCTCTTAGCGTAATTTAGCGTAATTTAACATAATTTCAAGTAATTTAGTGTAATTTAGCGTATTTTAGTATAATTATACTAATTACTATCAAAAGAAGTAATCTAACAAATATATAAAAAAAAACTATCCTGACCGGTCAAAAATGACTGGTTCTAATTTTTAATCCAACCGGTCATTTTTTTAGCCGGTTTGGACTTTTTAAAAAGGGTAGCGCTATATTGAGGGCTTACATTCAAATATTCAGAGCACAATGAATTCTTTTACTTTTATACCACCTTTGCCCCTAATAAATACCTTCCTTTTTTTATATTCTAAACTTAATTAATTGATTCTTTACAAAGATAACTATCTAATTAATAGGATCAAAGGATCATACCTGCATGCCAGCGGTCTAATTAGGCCCCTCTTTATATGGAAGTAAATTCTAATGAACAAATTTGATTTTCTATGGCTTACATTCATATTGTGTTGACTATAATCTATAATGAAAAATAGTTTAGCAGCTACAGAGGATTATGATTTATTTGATAATGATATATTAATATTATCTTTGCTAAAAATTAAATTTGTAGAGAAAAAAATTACTAGTTTCATTTATATTCTATACCAAGGATTTATTTTAATTAATTATAACGAGTCATGAATTGTTCCGACAAAAATAAGAAAAGATTGGATGGATGAGATCGCAAATGTTACATGTAAGTTTCTTGTATTTTACTTTTTCTAATTTTCATTTTTCTTGATTTTAAATTCTTTTTTGTGCATGTCCATTGAGCATAACAACAATTGAAAATTTATTCGCACTTCCAACAATATATGTAATAGTACGTAATAATATTTACTTTTGTCGTTTTTATTTGTTGTGCAATGACCTTCTTTTCTTCTGAAAATTAGATGTAAAATGATATTTAATAAGTTAGTAATTTATAAAGTTGGAGTTCACTAGAAGAAAAATGACACAAATATTTTTATTCATTTGCACAATTTGATCTATATTTTGATATTTTTACACTACATGCTATTGTAAAATGACTTGTCGGTACTTTTATATATATATATATAGAGACACACACACACAATTCTATATTTTCATTAGCCTAATAATTTTTAACTTCACAAGTTTTAGTTAGATTTTCTGAGCTATAAATTCATAACACAGTGGTCCACCAGAGAAGGTCATTTTCTGATTTATCGATTTTACAAATACTATATATAAATATGTGATGATCTTTACTATATCTGCACAATGAACTGAAAATATTTGTTGTTGATTTTTACTATTATATCAATGAATATTGGGGAAAGAACCTAATTCTTTTTTAGTGAAATTACAAGTTCTTTTACATAAAAAATTTCAGCATTTAATAAAAAAAAAGTTGGCGTGTAAAAAAAAATTGTGCAACAAACTTTCTTTTTATTATATAAATGCATTTAATTATTTCCTTTCATGTACACTTGAAGGTATACATGAATCTAGATATATATAGAAATAAAAAGATGTGAGATTATTAGAGATTTAAAGAATAAGGGGTAAATTGGATATAAAAGTATAAAAAATTCTCTTAGCTCTCAAAATTAAAATACATGCACTCAATATAGCACTCCCCTTTTAAAAAATACCCAACTAAGGTGGTATAATTAATATTTCGTAATTAATTTTGAATATTAATAAAAATCTCGGTAGGAACGGACCCACAACCATTATTTGATTGCTGTGTGCCTTTGTCCGTGCGTTGGCTGTGTTTTCGTACCAAGCAAGTTATGGACCCACCTACAATTCTAAAGATCTTATTTACTGTGGCAACCTCTTATTTATATTCATCTTACTTGTGGAAGATCTGTGATGACTAATTTATTAAGGAGAAATAGTGAAATGACGAGTAAGTAAGATGAATATAAATAAGAGGTTGCCACAGTAAAAGAAGATCTTACTTTTGGAAGAATCGTGTTATAGTAAATAAGATCTGCCAATCAGAAAGATTTTATATTTTACTAGTAACAAGATTCTTCTCTCTCGTGATAAGCACATAGAGAAATAGTGAAATGACGAGCCAAGTCATAATCTATGTTCGAACTCGCTAATGATGAGCTGTGTCATAATCAACTAATTAATTATGAATATTTTTAGTCGATCTCAAGCGAGGCAGGAACTATTAATTTTTTAACCAATTGAGGTGCCTTTTTTTTATTCATTTTTTTTTCTTTCGGTTTTAAAACAACAGAGATGGAGAACACGCGAGAGGGGGAGGTTAGGGGTGTCAATGACACTCTCTTTATCCGTTTACCTGATCTGTACCGTATTCAATAAAAAATTATATAAGATAGAATGAATAATATGATATAATTTTATTCATAGCTCGTATATATCTATTCAATTAATGACACTCTTTAATCTGTTTTTCCGATAAAACAGGTATTGATAAAGTTATATTTCGTGTAGTTTATTAAAAATAAAATTTATTTTATTAACATAACAAATAAGGATATGAAAATGCATCCACCCGATCTGTTTCATACCGGTTGACACTCTAATGTTCAGAAGACACGTGATGGCTAGGTGACTAGGTCCCTTTTGGAGACAATAGAAGACACTACGTGCAATTAAATTTCTAAGTTGTCAGACTAAAAGGCGATCTAGAGAGTTGATAGCTCTAAATTAAAGGTCAAGTTATTATTAATATTTTTTGAAACTTTTTGTACACCGTTATTTTTCAAATTTTAGATCTAATCAATTTACTTTATCTATCAAAAAAAAAATATGAACCTTAATTATAAATTAGATGATTACCGTATTTAAGTAGAAGCGTGAAAGCTGAATATAAGAATAATTACTCTCAAGTCACTACAACAAAATAGGTCTTCAGCGATCGGCATCAGCAACTGGTTAGGTCGCCGGTCGCTGAAAACTCTAAAAAAAAAAAAAAATTTAATTAAATATTTCGGCGATCAACCCTTCAGCGATCAGCGTTCTAGGCCTTCAGCGACCGATTTGGCTCGGTCGCTGATGTGTATACCTAAATCCCCGCCAAAGTCTTTCTTCTCTTTCTATCCCGTGTTTTATTTTAGGTTTAGTGGAAAAAAAAAATTGAAACCCCGCTGCCGCCCGACCCACAGCCACCTTCAGCGACCTCTCCTCTCTCTCGCCCGACCCTGCCACCCGACCTACTGCCCAACCTGCTGCCGCCCGACGCTGCCATTTTCTCAGCGCAACTCAAGTTTTCCAATTCTCGTCTCGCCTTTTCTCCCGGACCTCTTTAAGGTATAATTCTTCTTTGGTTCTTTGTTACATCCTGGTAATTATTTGTGAATTACATTTGTAGTTGAAAACAATCGAAACGTACAATGCTTGAAATTGACGGATTTAGGTTTTGTTGTCCGTTGCAGAGAAGAGCCCCACACAACCCCATCAGCTCTCAATTCTCATTCATCAATTAATTATGACCAAGAAATAGCAGAAAAAATCATACTTACTATCCTATTAAAAATATTAAGGATTCCGATATCTGCTGCTATTATCTATTAGCGTTTCGGCAGATTGTGCCTATTCAATCTAAAGCCGCCTGATCAAAACCAAGAGTTCATGGCTATATTTTTTCTATCCCAATTCTCAACTATTCAGCTTTAATCAGACGGTTCTCTTTTATAGCTGATTGCACAGTTCGGTAAACAAAATAGCAAAACATAGAAACAATGCAACCACGGGCTCAGTGAACATGCTAGTTCACAAACAAATATTCGTAAGATTTTTATTTCATCAAAACAATTAATTTCAATTTCAGTTTACTCGAACTAACTTTGATAATTTTATTTGTGTTGAAATGTTTATTCATAATAGGAGAATGAAAACCAGCGCGAGCCTAGGTGGTCTGACGAGCTGTTCACGCCGACGCATACTAGCAAGAAGATGGAGCAATTTTGTTCCACGAGGGCGAAAAATACACAGGTAATAGAACGTAACAATCTTATATTAATATTCATTCCTTGTTGTACTTACTTTATTTTTGTTTTATTTTATAAATTTTGCAGGAAGACTACGATCGGGATATGAGCGCAAAATATGAGCCTGATCGAGCCCTTTGGCCCGCTTTTGACGCAGACATCTGGTACGCCAACACAGACAATAATGCTCACGGCGATAACTATGGTCTCGGTGCTCTAGGTAAACTACACATACTTCAAATTGTAAATTTGTATTTAAATTTTGTAACGTAATATTAATTATCTTCGATTTAATGTTTCAGGCAAGATGAGATCGATGTATCGTCCAGGTAGGTCCCAGACGTCTTCTTCGCAATCGCAATCATATTCTTCGGCGCCGCCTCCTCTCAGGCAAGAAGACATAAATGCGATTTCAAATCAGGTGTTGGACGTGCTTCAACCACAGCTCAACCAATTCATGGAGGAGTTGAGGCGTAGCGTGGGACGTTTTTCATCTCATCAGGTACGAAATCCAATTTTAGATATGTTTCAATCCAATAAGGACACGAAGTATGGCAAATCAATTAACGGAACAGTAAACTCCTAAAAATTGTAAACCCTAAACAGTAAACTCTTAACATCAAACCCTAACAATTTTAGTTATATTCTCACAAGGAGGTTCTAGCTCGCACCATCCCGATGCTCAGGATGACAGCGGGGATGATATCGGGTCTGACTAGTTTTAGGACATTTTGTATGAGTTTTAGATATTTGATTTGTATGTCATACTTTAGATATTTTATTTTTATGTCGTACTTTAGATATTTGATATTTACTTTAGATATTTCATGTTTATGTCGTTTTGTGAATTGCTTGTTACGTACCAATTAAATTGCTTTTGAATTCCTTTTAAATTGCTTGGTGCTTGGTACGTTTCGTACCAGTATTTTATATTGTATATTTGAATTGCTTGTGAATTGTTTGGTACGTTTCGTACCAATTGGGGATGGAGAAAAATAAATGAACATAATGGGTTCAATGGTTTTTATATTTGTTTGGTACGTTTTGTACCAATTGGGGAAAAGAAAAATAACAAAAAAAATATAAAAAAACAGCCTTCTGCGACCGATTCTAGGCCCATCCGCGACCGGCCAATCAGTCTCTGATGGTCTTTCTCCACGTCAGCATATAGCATCAGCGACAGATTTCATCGGTCGCTATAGGGTCATCTGCGACTGGCGCCTTACCCTTTAACGACCGGTGACGTCAGCGGGGTGGTCATCAGCGACGGAGCAACTGCGACTGGAACTACCCTTCTGCGACCGGCGCAATAACCTTCTGTGACCGATTTGGCCGGTCGCAGAAGGGTCCCGCTGCTGTTGTGAGTTAACCTAGATATACTACATTTTAAATTAATCCTAGATCTTAAATATGTGAAGTAATTAAAGAGAGTAGAAACTACCAAACCAAAAGTAATAAACCGGTATGATAACGAAATTAGATGAAATATAATTCTTGGTCTAGTAATCATACGATAGATATATACATGAAACATGCATGATGTAATTTATTGTATATTTTATCGTCATCAAATTAATTACTTTAAAGTTCCAACATTTCATGTTTGGTCACCACGATTTATCAATTTAATGCAAACAGCATTTCGATAATAAACTCTTTCTTTTTAAGTTAAGTCGTTAAGCCCGATCGATATATACGAACTAAAACATCGACACATCACATGCTTTGTCGTTAACTAGACGCATGTCCAGCACGACATATATATATATATATATATATATATATATATATATATATATATATATATATATAGCTCAAAACAGACCACCCTTAGGATAAACACGACAGAGACACGGCGCGTTCTATCTCTATAGCTACTTGGAATATAATTTCGAATCTTCGATACAGGAGCTAAAATGGATTATATATATGTACTAAAGGCATGTTATATTATATATGATGTACAATTAATTATGATTTTGTCAGGATTAATTCAGCTAGTTACCTTACCTACTTGCTAGTGAAACGATATTTCACCTAACACGTCATAGCTTGGAACAGTATACAATGTACAGTCTCGTTCTATTACCGTCGAAGTGTTTAATTATTTTAGTAATTAATTAACTCTCTAATTAAGACAATGATTTCTATACAGTTTGCAGGAACTAGGAAGTGATGGGGTATCGAGATCAAATGAAATACATGTTCTTAAATATATAATTCTTATTGGAATCAAGGTTCTAAATAGCGATTATAGCGGCATAGTGGGGAGACAAAAAGAAAAGCTATTGCGAATAGCGTAGCTATAGCGGAAGCTATCATACATAGCGTTTTTTTCTTTTCAAAATTTATATTCTATATTTCTACTAATTATCAACATGATCAATATTAGAGAATTAGAGTAACAATCAAATGACAACTAATCTAAGTCTATACTTTTTTCAATCATGCAAATAAGAAGAAAAAAAAGAATCTACAAGGTAATATTTATTTAATAGTTCATACTTCATAGTATTACAAATTATAATAGACGAAGAGTAATTAATTTTACAAGTGAAGAAGTAAATATACTTATTTAATTTGAACATTTTATATATTACAATAATCAAAATTAGCTTTCAATTGAAACGAACGATAATAATTTTACAAGTGAATACTAGATGAAGAGCAGGCAAAAGAAAAAATTAAGATTTAAATATTTTCCGATATAGAATGAGAGACTAAATCACAAATAGGAATAGAAGCACATAGTTCGGTTTAGAATCATTTTCATAACAGACCATGTAGCATCATAAATAAGAACAAAAGCTCATGTAGCATAGCGGTAGCAATAACGTGTAGCGCGTAGCAGTAATAGCAGTCAGTTATTACAGCTATAGCGGTCGTAGCTGAATTAGCGCACTTTTATCTCATAGCTTAGCTTTTATGGTCCGAAAAAGCTATAACGTAGCTACAGCGCTGCAATAGCTAGCTATTTAGAACACTAATTGGAATCATAAGACATCGAACCATAATGCTCTAATATTTAAATTCTAGCTACGATAATAAAAATTAGTAATTAGTTTTGAACTATCTGATCAAATAAGGATAAAAATATACATAATGTTTAGCTTTACATATAAAAATAGTTTAAAACCTTTAGTAAGAAAATCTGTACTAATAAATGTAAATTATAATAAATTATTTTTATATTTTTATTATTTGATTATATATAATCTCAATAACATAATACAACCACACCATTAAATGTCTTTTCTGGCGTGCTTGTATCGACAGTTGTGTGTCACATCCGTCCCCGGAGTTCAATCATCGTGCTTGTATGCGACATACAGCTGTTGATACAAGCACGCCATGAAAAGATAGTACTATCTTTAGAGTTCATCTATTTAATTATTTCGTGTGTTTTGCTATATTTTATTTTGGATATTTTCTTTTACATGTTAGTCTTGTTAGTGTTGTGATCTAGAAGCCAATCATAGGATGATTGTTTTTTAAGTTTTGTTCATGTAATTGAATGATATGTTTATCATTTTGTTTCTTGAGTATTTTATTACTTATAGATCATTCAGGTTGAGGACTTGGAATTGTGGAACTCTATACAGGAGTTAATAAATACTCTAAAGTGTCCCTAGTATTGGTAATTAACAAGGAACATTAATTACCAGCATAAGATTAGCATTTGGATTAGATGATGATCATGTTCTGCAGATCATATGACAAGGGGTTGTCAATCTAATCAAATGGATACCTGATGGAGATCAGGAGATTGGACGTGACCAAAATAAAATATTTAATATGGATTAATTGTGTTTGTGTCATTAATGTTTTATTTGTGTCTTGAATTCTAAGGTATGAGATGATTGTTTCTCTCACATGAGAATACATATTCGTGAGTATTATCAAACGCTGTCAGTAACTGGCAGTTATACAGATTCTATCTCAGTATGTATGTCTCATGTGGAGGGATAGTAATTATCAATAATACCAATGTCCCTCATGTAAATGAGTGATGATATCACTGGGCCCCTTGATGAAATAATATAAGTATGTGCACATATGATTAAGGAGTTAATCATAATTACTGAATTATTTCAGAATCAAGAAACAAGTAGATTTGCAAGGATGACACGTTTCTACCTTGGATTTATTCATGATATCATGAGATATGGAATTGACACGAGGCAATTGTTGTTTAAGGATAGTGATACAGTATGGTACTTATCATCTGTGTTATTTGAGTAACTACAATGCATATTGCTAGGTGCCGCTTGTAGTTTATGGAATCGAAAGGAGTTTCAGATTCCATTGCCATTTGACATAGATCTCACAGGGTCACCCCAATAAGAAGCTAATTAGAAATGCTCCTTAATTTATTTGACATGTATGACATGATAAATAAATTGGTTTCTCCACTAGAACATTAGAAATATAATTATTTGGAATAATTATATGATACTACAATTAATTAGATTAATTGTATTAATTCAAATAAGGAAAAATAGAACTTGACCCAATAAACAAAGTCCATTGGCTGTTGTTAATTGTGGCCTATGTTTGTGAATTGTTTTCTTAATAACTACCACGTTTTCTGAAAACTGCTGCGCAGTATTTCTTATTTTGACCATATCTCCCTCATACGAAATTGTTTTTAAGTGTTATATATCTTTCTGGAAAGGTAAGAGAAAGATCTAGAACTTTGCCTCTCAGGAGAAAAACCAAAATCGAATTAAATCATGGTAAAAAACGTAGTAGAACGTGGTGGTTATTTTGGACCGCCATGTTCTGAAAACTGCCGCACACATTTCTTATTTTGATCATATCTTCCTCATCCTAAGTCGGTTTTGGGAGTTCTATATATTTATGGAAAGGTAAGAGAAAGATCTAGAACTTTGTCTTCTGGAGGGAAACCAAATTCGAATTAGATCATGGTCAAAAACTTGGGAGAACGTGGAGTTAGTTTTGGAAACTGAATTCACATTCCTCATTTGCGATATATACTTTCCCTCTCATTCCTTTTGAGGGTGATTTTTCGTTTTTAGAAAAAAGGTTCTGCCAAAAACTCTCTCTTTTTCTTTTGTTTCACATCTCATGTGTTGAGAACCCATAAACTCTAAAAGATCAAGATCTAGTTCTCTTGAATGATAGAGATTAATGAGCAACCAAGTTAGTACTCGCTAGCAAGAGGAATATTTGGTTTCTAATTAATTTCTTGGTGGATACCGTGGAGGACTTCTACATTGGAGTCTCATCTTAGTGCAAGGCATTCTAGGTGACACACGCATCAACCACCAAGGCGCTGCAAGGCATCAACCACCATTAGCATCAATAAGGAGGTGGAGGCTACAACCCTACATCTCAATGACCTTCCTTTCTTGTTTGGAGACAAGAAACAAAAGGTATGATGTTTGATTATTTGGAAATTGATTTTGGTTTGATTTCAATCGCACATAATGATATCTTTTGGTACTTCTCTTGTCAAAAATTTTGAAATTCGGCTGCCTTAAGTACCATAAAACCCAACAAGTCTAGCATGTGATTTCATTTAATTCGAAATTCTACGTCTTATTATGAACTATAAAACGATTATATTAAAACTATTATAATTAAAACTTACAAACAAATACATTCAAAAATTTAATAACGAATTAAATTAAAACTAATAACTATATATTTAAATACATAAATTTTAAACAATTTATAATATTAACAACATTAAATATGAAATATTAATAATTGATAAGAATTAATAAAAAATAAAAAATAAAAAACAAAAACAAAAACTAAAGCTAAACAAATTCGGCAGAGAAACCTCCAATCCGGAGAATTATTCTCTGGATCCAGGACCTTTCCGAAAAAATTATTCTTCGGAAAGAATCTCTGGATTCGGAGAATAATTCTCCGAAAAGAAGGCCTGAATCCGGAGAATTATTTTTCGGATTGGAAAGATTTAAAAATCTACCAATTTTGTGTGCAGATTGTTAAAATTTGAAGAAATTTTTGAATATTAATAAAAATATTGGGTGTTTTCATGATCTTGTGTTACTTTTATTTGTTTTTGGCACTTTGTGCTGCTGGTGCAGACTGCATATATACAAAATCAAAGCAAAAGTTCAAATAAGAAATAGTATCGGATTGTGATTTGTTCAAGGAAAATATTATGATTTACAAAATATGATTAAAATGAAACTAAAAGACGGTCAGGAATCAAAATGGTAAATATTTTGTGAAAAAGTAATCTGCAAGACTGCTGTGGAAGGACGTTATATACGGTACAGAAAAGAAAGAGTTCCGATGCTTTTTTTATTTATTTGTTTGTTCATTTTCTTTATGTTAGCGTTTTATATATGTATATTTCTTTGAATATTTGAGCTGTTTCTGATACCACCGTTAACTTGAATATCCAGTTGTTTTTTTAGGAAAATATCCTGTTGTTATGTTAAAGAAGTTTTTCTTACTATTTTTTTTTTTGGTCTCATTCAAGCGTAATACATAAATGATCTATTTTTTCTTATGATGATTATTTATCAATCTAGTCTTTCAAAAAAAAAAAAGATTATTTATCAATCTAAACAGATCATGTATGCCATGCAATTCAATGTCTAGTATAGTGATTAAGACATAATATTTCATCTGGAAATTGACGAATTATAAACCTAATGTCTTCACTGAGAATGAGATATTTTTTTTTACTATCTGATATATATGATAAATAAAACTACTTATCAATTAAGATATACAATATAGATGTGTTATAGTAAATTAAGAATATCTAAATATCTAAAATAAAAAAACTTTATCTTATCAAATATCGCAAATTGATAGAATCAATTAAATTGAGTAGAACTAGGGCGTTTTTAAACTCACCAAGTTTTTTGAAGTCTACTTGGCGGGAGAGGAAAAGATGAATAAATTGTAATAGAAATCCTATTCCAGCCTAACTAAAAAGTGGAATTGTGAAAATTGGAAAATTGGAAAAAAGTTTTAAATTTGTAGTCAAACTTGTGTTTTTTTACAAATATGTCATTCTTCTATTTTTTTTTATGAATCAATTATCTTTTTTTTATGAGGATGGTGCAATAGAGAAATTGACCTTTATTGATATTTTTTAAGAAATAAATTTAGCTTATTTACCGATACTTTTCTATGTTTTTCACAACTAAAGTAGTACAAAATAGAAACCTATTTTAAGTTTCATTTTTCCTCTATTCTTTCACTATTTCTTTTCCATCTGAACGTACATGTCTTTCGTGAGTTTAACTCCAAAATTTATTGAAATAAATTTGACATGTAAAAAAGAACGGATCTAAAACTTAGTCAAGTGTGGCTAAGCTACTCTTATGATTTTAATTTTTTAATCAGGTATATTAAAATTTAATTAAATCTATTTTTCTTAAACTTTTTATATAGTCGAGCACATCTCATAAAATATCAAATATTTACTTGTAGTCTAGTGGTTGGGGTTTTATTTTGTGATGGTTAAGACTTCAGTTCAAATCTCACCAACGACAAACAGTACATTTTAAATTTTAGCATGTTATCAAGATTTTCTAGTTCCGAACCTCCATGTTATAAACGCATCGATCACTCGTGAAGTCGATTGATTTCAACCGTTTAGATTCATAGTTTAAAGTTAATCCTATAAATTTTAAAATGAGACTCACATAGAAATCGTTAAGCTTAAGAAATCCTAGTTCTACTTTAGTTGTCTTTAACCCTAACTAATTTCTTGCAGATGATCGTTGCATGTGCAATCTAGTACCGTCGACCCCACATGCTCCTGTGTTTCTGTCTTCTCCCTCTTTGCTTTGTCTTCCCAGATCCGAATTCTCTCTTTATATATCGGAGCCAATAAAATAACAACAATATATAATAATAGTATAATACCACCTCCCAATAAATCAATTACTATTCCTCACATATCCTTCCTCCTCGTTCAATCACCAGCGGACAAGTTCTTCCCCTAATTTCGTTGTCATGCGTCTAATTTGATTTGACGGAAAAAGAAAACCAAGAGGCTCATATAATTCCTCTATCCGTGTCATCTCATCAATCTTAGGTTACTAGCACCTAATACCTAGTTGTACCTCTTTTCAATTGTTTTTACTTTTTTCTTTCTTGATGTGATGCAACTCGTAATTTATCACGTAATTTACTTCTTGCACTTTAAATCTCATTAATCCTCTCTCTCACATAACAGCCATCTCTTTTGTTCTTTCTTATGTTAAGATCCTCCTAGAAATTCTACCACATATGGAAGAGTTCTCGTTTCTAAGCTCTAGGGGCAATTCCTTTCTATACCTCACTAATACCGCAGCCAGTACAGGTACAACCACTTCAGCACAACCACTGCCGCCTCCAGTAACCGGTACACAGGACCTGATCGTCACAAGAGAAGTAGATGCTTTGGTCCAGAAGAAAATCACGTCTCACCCCCAATATCCAGTTCTCCTTGAAGCATTCATCGACTGTCAGAAGGTTCCTTTTTTCGCACTTAAATTTTGCGCTCTCTTCAAAACTATGAATATTTCAAAAGAACAAGAATTGATATTGACAAAAGGAGTTGGATTTTGTGTAGGTGGGAGCATCCCCAGAGATTGTCAACCGACTCTCCACCGTCTCTAGGGAGCTCAAGTTGCACCAAAGAACTGACAGCAAATATTCTACTGATCCAGAGCTCGATCAGTTCATGGTCTCTCTCTCTCTCTCTTGAGAAATGGAAATTACTAGATATACTGTTTCATCTGCCTAGTTCTATAAAAAAAATCATACTTCTTCCTGGAAAATCCAGATAAATTAAAGTACAGCATCAATAGGTATAAAAACAAAAGGTTTAAAAGAAAATGAAAGGAGATAAACTCAGCCTGCAAAGAAAGAGAAAGTAAATTTGTGTCTATATTTTTATCCATAAATATATATATATATATATATATATCTGGATAAAAGAAAAAAAAAAAGGAAAACTTTGTTAAGCAAGAACTAAAGACAACACCTTCCAATATCTCTCTTGCTCTTTATCAAACATTTTCATATGTTTACAGGAAACATATTCCAATATTCTGGTTAAATACAAAGAGGAGCTGATGAGACCGATCCAAGAGGCTGCTCAGTTTTTCAAGACTGTTGAGTCTCAATTCAATTCCCTGTCGCATGGCCTCCTAAGCTCAGGTGTTGTTTCAATTCCTAACCCTTTTTCTTGTATTAGTATTTCACATGTAATCAACTGTTGTCATGGCCTCTGTCATGTGTAATACAGTAAAAAAAGTCAGATCATACGATTTTTCTATAGCTTTTTGGAGTTTAGGGCTGTAGATTTGCTCAAGTTGACTTGCAAACAGTGCTTTTCTTATTTTATTATTTTTTCCCCTTTTTGTGGTTCAACATCAATTACCAATGCACGTATTTATGAAGAGACTTTGCTCGGCACCTTTCATGCAAGTTCTGATGAAAATAAATTATGTTAGAATTTCGGCGAAGTAGAGAAGAAAGTTGAGAGTTAAGGGAGAGAGATAACTATGAAGTTTAATTGTATTATTCTTTTACTTTATTTTATATATTACACAAAATAGATAAAATTTATATAAAATATAAGATACATAGTAGATAGTTTTTTTAAGATTAGTGGCTTTAAATGCCTGCTAACGATTTCATTGATAAAAAAATATATTTACAACGAGTCAAATGACTCTCATTTCTAGATCTAAACTCATTTATTCTCATTAATTAATATAAATTACGCTAATTAACTATTCCTACTTATCTACACTCTTAATCACTCTATTGTCTCATTCTTCATCTCTCTCCACGACCGGATCCATTTTCATTCGATAATCACGGTGCTCTGACGACCGGATCTGCTCATCATCGCGTTCCGACCGAGATAGAGGTAGAGACTCTACGCTTGAGATAAATTACATCTAAATAATCTAAACATATAAATAAGCATAATCTAATATAAAGGACATAGACTAGTAGAAGTAACAAACAAAACTAACACAAGCTAGTAATTAAGAAACACGCTTACCTCAATCTTTTGAGGACCAACAATTTTGCTATTTGAGATCACATCTTCAACAAAATGGTATCCGATGTCAATGTAATATGTCCTCCCATGATACAAGTGATCATTCTTCAAATGAAGTGATCACTTCCATTTTGTGATAAGTATTTAACCTTTAAACTTTTTTCCTATTTATTTCTCCTTAAGTGACTTCAATTCTTTGAAATTGTTAAATATTAGAAATAAATTCAAACTTTCATTACAAAGTCATCAATGAATTAATGATAACATGCAACGTGAACCGTTATCTTTATATGACTCTGAGAAGGTTTTCAGAGATCTGAATGGATGTAATTCAATGTTTTATTGCCAAGTACACAATACTGCAAGTTGCTCATTCATTGGCCAGAAATTAAGTTCCCTTGACTAAGAATCATGCACCCTCTTCATTGACAGTTTCCTTTCTTATAGTAAAATTATCTATGCAATGCATTTGCTACCGATTCCTTCTAATTAATCAGTACTAGAAACCATCCCCACCTCCCAACCATGCTGTCTGTTTTTTAGTGTTGCATTCCATGTCCATGGACCCATTGTCTTCCTGCTCTAACCAAAACTTGTTACAGACAAAATTGTTCTAGATTACCAAAGCTTCAATATTGCCGCTGTATCGGATGACAAATTCTCTCATGGGATTGAATTGAAATGTTTTCTCATTCACTTTCTCCAATACAAGTGCATGTCATAGGCAACTAGAGAGTTAGACATTCAGGCCTCCTTCTGTCTTACAGTTTTACAAAGCTTTAACACAGCGTATATACAGGAAGACAAAGTTATTTTATGTAAAAGCGGCTGCAATAGTGAACATAAATTATTAGTTGTGTGTATACAGGAAGATAGAGTTATTGTATGTAAAACGGCTGCAATATGTAATTAGTGTATATAAAATTCAATGCACAAAGACGATCATGGAGAGATTTTATATTTAATACATTAAAGAAAGCTGCTGATTGGAATTAGACGGATCATGCAAGGCATTTTACAGACAATATGTAACTTATTGAGTGTAAAGTTTGAACGATCCATTATAATAAGGTTCAAAATTCAAATATGTTTTTTTTTGAAGAAAAATTATGGGTCTTGCCCACATTTCATTCATGATATGGTTCATTACATAAGTTATGTAATAATGAAAAAAAAACAAGAAGAGCTCAAAACAGTTGAGCAAATAAGTAAGAAAAATCTAAAGTGAAATAACCAAAGAAACAGAGAATGAAAAGAGGATAAAAAGAAGTGAAAAAATGCATCTAAGTCCCTGAGAAAGCATAAATTGCTCTGTCGGTCTCCTTGCAGTCCTATTTGATGAAATGACGCATCAAATCAATAGTACTGACATTTTAATGCTATGATATGAAACCAAAAACACAAACTGCAGCAGTGCTATGGATTGACCAGCAACAGTTCAAATATGTTTTTGTCATATACTTCTAGTAAAAATGAACCTTTTGACTCAGATGTCTTGAGAATGATAGCATATGGTTTGGCATTAAAAGGCATATATAGTCAGTTTAATTGATCTGCTCTTCAAGAAAGATTGTTGCAATTAAAAATTGAGCTGCTTTTCAAGAGAAAAAAAATATAAAAATTGGAATTAGATATTTGGTAATATGAACTTCAAGCACTCCATTAATCTCTCATTTTAACCTAAAAGGATTGCTGCCGCTGGAACACACAACAGGGTATAAATCCACTCGAATATATTTCAGATTTAGGATTTATGTGACTTGATCTCCTTATTTTCTTCTGTCTATTTTCCCCTTTTTTTTCTTAAGCTCATGTTTTGTGTAGGATAATTACTGCTTTATTTAGGTTCTATGGTTCAGTATTATGTTTTGGCCAAAACCTTAATTGGATAACTCACTAAAGGCACATCTATGATCTATCCAAATTGGCACAAGAGCCAGTCAGGTTTAAACCAACCTGTCATGTAGAAGTAGACTTGCACACTAGAACTTGGTAACATTAAACTAGCTTTTTCATCATCTACATTGGTTATCCCTTGCAATTATGCAGATGATCAGAAATGTGGAGGCATTGGATCCTCTGTGGGAGACCGCAATACAAGTACAACAGAAGGTGAGACACTAGAATTCGATCCAAGTATGGAGGATAAGGAGCTAAAGAATCAACTGCTTAACAAGTATAGTGGATACTTGAGCAGCTTGTGGAAGGAGCTCTCCAAGAACAAGAAGAAAGGGAAGCTCCCGAAAGATGCTCGCCAGAAGCTCCTCAGCTGGTGGGATCATCACCACAAGTGGCCTTATCCATCGGTAAAATTCTTAACACAATTTATGTGATAAAATTAAATGTACTTGGTTGAATTATGCTGGTCATTGATTCAGAAAGCTGATTAATTTATCTGTCAAGGATTTTGCTATATATGGTATTCTTTTTAACAAATATAGAAACTTTTTAGCATTAATTGCTGCATTAATTATTATTGATTTATCTTGCTCTTTATCAAATCAACTTTTCAGATTTTAAATATGAAAAATCAACAACTATATGGGCCGTAACACCATAAGAAAATTTACATAGAATACCATAACAAATCTCAAGATAAAATGTTTCAACATTTCGGAAGAAACAAAGTATTTAACCTGATTTATTTTTTCGATCAAACAAGAGGCCATTATCATTATAGTCCGAGTATTGTATGACCACACATGCTTTGATAATCATTTCAGTATTTGCTTGTACCCGGTTTATTTAGTTTATATTCATTAATATGAGGATGCTGCAAGCAGGAAACAGATAAGGTGGCATTGGCTCAGTCAACAGGTCTCGACCCAAAGCAGATCAACAATTGGTTCATAAATCAAAGAAAAAGGCATTGGAAACCATCAGAGGACATGCAATTTGTGGTTATGGATGGGTCGTATCCGCATAATGCAGGTTCTTCTGCATTTTACATGGATGGCCATTTCATGGGAGATGCATTATACCGCCACCTTGGCCCATGAAATATAAAAGACGGTACTGTTGAGTGTTGGTATGTTTTTATATATATGGATTTTGAATGGATATGTTCATGAATTGTTCTTATTGATTAATAGATTATATTGCAGTTTTAATTATTCTGTGCGAGGAGACTGTTAGTATATATTAATTGTACGCTTTTTAGCTTAATTATAGTTATGATTATGATTTTAACTTTCAAGCAGTTAGTTAATAATGTTAAATTTTATTTTACGGTTGTTTCCGTAGGCTTACTGATGATCAGATAGGAAATACGGGGAGTAATCAGGAAGATATATACATGTGTTCTTAACTTCTTTTTATATTCTTTTGTGCCCTCCAATACTAATTCACTCCATATAGTTACTTTGGTAATTTAAAAAAAATGTTAGTATAAAACCTGCAAATAAAATAATAAAATTCAGGCAATCAAATTTTACATTTTTTTTGAATTTTTTACTATTTATTAACTATTTTACAAAAACTAGTCAAATTCAAACCATTCAATTTTGTACCCATCTTAATAAATAGTAAAAAAATTCAAAAAAATGTAAAATTTGATCTGCAAGCACATTTTATTGTGGAAATCACGTTGAACGGTTTGGATCGACAATTTGGACTTTGAAAATGAAAAAAATGGTTGTCGTAACTTTGTGGTAACTCAAAAGTGTTGTAATCGGATTCCTCCTCTCTCTCTCTCTCTATATATATATATATATATTGAGTTGGGCTATGGTGTATTGCAATGTATAGTTCCTCTTGGACATTGGACTATAAATCGTTGATTTTGAGCCGATCCAAACGTTCAATTTGATATCTATATTAAAATGTGTTTGGAGACCAAATTTTACATTTTTTGGAAATTGTTTGATATTTTTTTAGAATTTTTTAAAATCACAGTTTTTCTATGGTCTAGAAATTTCTAAAAAACAACGATTTTCAAAAATTCTATAAAAATAGTAAAAAATTTCCAAAAAATATAAAATTTGGTCTCCAAGCATATGTTAATATGGAGAACATGTTGAGCCTTTTAGATCGACTGTTTGAACTTCGAATCCAACGGTTTATAGTCCAATGTACAAGAAGGGATGTACATTGCAATGCACCATAGCCCAATTATATATACATGAGGAGGGTTCAAATGCCTCCATTTTTCATGCCTCCATTTTTTAAAACTTTAATAACTCAAAATTTAAAACTTAAAAATCAAAATAAAACCGTTGGATATGATCTAAATCATTTTATCTATGCATGTGTAAAAAAATTATGACATTTCAATTTTGTTTTGGTTGTCATCAAGAGCTTGTAAAAAACGCACTAATGTGGATAATTTCTAGACGTTGATTTTTCAACTTATTGATTCACATAAAAACAAAATCAAAATGTGATATTTTTTTTATGAGCACATTGATAAAATAATGTAGATCATATCCAACGGTTTTATTTTGACTTTTAAGTTTTAAATTTTGAGTTATTAAAGTTTTTAAAAGTGGAGGCATAGTGGAGGCATTTGAACCCTCCTATATATATATATATATATATATATATATATATATAGAGTAGGGTTAAAATGCACCATTGGTTTTGTGTTCCAATCATGCTCCGCATCTTTATTTTCATTTTCAAAGTCCGAACAGTCAATCCGAACAGTTCACCATGATCTTTGTATTAAAATGTGTTTGGAGACCAAATTTTATATTTTTTGGAACTTTTTTTACTAATTTTTTAGATAGATACAAAATCACTGTTTTAAGAAGATTCTAGACCATCCAAAACAGTTATTTTGTACCTATCTAAAAAGATAATAAAAAATTTCAAAAAATATAAAATTTTGTCTCCAAACACATTTTAATGAAGATCATATTGAGTGGTTCGGATTGATTATTTGAACTTTAAAAACGGAGAAAAAGACGTGGAGCATGATTGGAGCACAAAACCAATAGTACATTTTAACCCTACTCATATATATATATATATATATATATATATATATATATATATACTATCAACAAGCCCTTAATGTAGTAAATAATTCTTAAACTTGAGAAAATACAACAAGTTATTTGTTTAGTATCTAGCTACTTATTATTTTCTATATTATCTAGTTCTTCTTTTCTATATTACTTTAGTAATATTTCACACCAAGAGCACAATTAACTGCTCCTTATTCTATACCATGATATCTATGTATATTTTAGCTAGTGACAGCACACATATTAACTGCCTAAACTTATATTGAGAACCAATGGAGAATTCCCCTTGTCGACAGTGAAATTCTGAGTGAGCTTCTTTCCTGTGGTGGTGTCAACCTCCACTGTGTAACTCCCATGATATCCCCTGAAATTAAAATCGCCTTTGTCATCGACCTGTCCTCGTGCGTGCGAAAGCCACTGTTTTTTCAACTTGAGGAACCTCTTTCCAGCCTCATTCAAGTCCCATTCGGCATTAACCAAATGAGAGTTTTTCCGCCACATTGACATTTCCCAAAAGCCCCACAACATGATTCCCTCCACTGCTGGATGCGCAAATAACTCCCTCAACATCACCTCCAAATCATCAGCACGTACAAACTCATTATCTGACACCACATCAAGCTCAGTGAACCAAATTGGCAACCCCAACACACCTAGCTTGTCTAGTGTGTCTGACACCACTGGCCCGACTGGGTTACTTATATGGCCTTGTATTCCGATCCCACCAACCGGTGCACCTTGTTCCTGTAGACCAAGTATATGCTGTGTATATGCATCTGCACAAGCATGGGCATCATGCCCATCTTCAATGCTGTAATCATTGACAAAAAGTGTTGGTGAAGGATCCAGTTGGCTTGCGGTTTTGAACATGGTTGCCCGTATGTCCTTGCCGAGCCGATCTTGGTAGAATGAGCCATGTAACATCTCATTGTTCACGTCATAATGCTGGAACTTGCCTTTGTACCTATTCAGTAGGCCGTTGATTCTGTTTTGCACGGCTTTCATGAGGTCGGTACTGGGCAGAGCCTGCACCCATGATTGTACTGCATTTTGCACCTCCCAAAAGATGCAATGGCCCCGTACAAGTATGTTATTTTTGTTGCACAGGTCCAATAGTTCATCTGCATCAGTGTAGTTTATGACGCCTTGTTGCGGTTCTGTCCAGTACCACTTGAGCTCATTGCCAAATACTGCCCAATTAAAGTTCTTGACAAAGAATGAGACATAGTCTTCATTATCTATGTTGCTTCGATTGATGCAGGTGCCAATTGGGAAGCTGTTGTGGGTTTGCCGAACCCGAACTGATGCGCCTGACAGACTGTCCCCGGTTGATCCTGAAAATTTTAACACAACATCTCTCTTCCGTACCTAAAACAGATTTCATGATTTATGTTAGTTTCACCAAAGTGACTAATAATTAGTTGGTGCCTTATTTATTAAGCAAATCGTAATGCATACCTTATCAGTCTGGTGCTTTAGATGCTTAAACCGTGCTTTCCGATCAACTGGAAATACCTGCAGTCCGGCAACCATCAAGTCGACCCCAGCCGCAGGACCTTGAACGGACACCATAACCTTAGATGGCTGTTGTTCGACTCGAAACGAGCTGCCAATCTCATACCACCTCGCATCGCTAACCTGAACCTGGCCTCCATTGATCCATTGTGAATCGACATTGATAGTCACATTTATAACCTGAGGCCCGTTTTTCGCTGACCCGATTCGAACCCAACCTGAAACTTGGTAAGTAACATACGGGCTGATTTTATTGGTGATATCTTGCTGTGGGCCCATCCATGTCTGGGACCTGTTGGTCACAAGAATACATTTTCCATCAAGGGGTTCGTGCACGTCGAGCGATTCCTGGGCCATGGTGGGGACATAGAGCGGTGAACCGTCTGCTATTGTCAATGTACAGTTGCCGAGTGTATTCCAGCTATTTAGACCGTCGGTGAGGTCGTCATTTTGTAGTACATTTACTCCATAGACAACATTCTGTACATAAATCAAGTCAAGAGAAAGATTATTTTAGAGATTCGTTAAGAAAATAAAAGGGAATCAATCACGAAGTAAAAATGGTCTATCAGTTGGTTGTGATCTTAAAAATTCAAAATTGACGAGACTATATGGAGAAAATGTGGCCCAGTAACGCCCAATTAAAGGCCTGAAAATAGTTCTTTGAGCATTTAAAGGCCATGATTTTGAAGACCAAAGTGATATAGAATTTAAAATAGCCTAGTGTAAAGGCCTTAAAAAGAGCATGAAAATGCCTAGGCAATTTGGGCTCAGTCCTTCGGGCTTTAGAAAAATAGAAATTGCAATACGAGGCCACATTGTAGTTTGTTATTGAAAAATGTAAATGTAAACGAGGACAAGAACTAACAGAGAAGTCCGGTGCAGGAGCTGGCGGTGTTTTCTCAGCATGCTTGACAACCAAACTATTTAAAAGGATATCAGCGCTTGGTGGAGGACCTTCGATGAATATCACAGCCTTTGATATTGTTCCACTCAGAAGAAATTTTCCTTGGATTTGCACCCAGTCTTTGTCCGATGCTTGCAACCTTACAAAAAAAAAAAAAAAAAAAAAAATAGATGTGAAATTTTCTAAAAGAATATGCTCAAATATTTATCATTTTGGTAATCATTGAATCCTCCCACTTCAGTTCTTTGCTTTCTATTGTTATTTTCTTCAAGTATATCTGGCCATTTTTTCCCCTGGGTAACACAATTAATGTTTATGCGGTGTAAATTCCCTGCATTTTTGGCATATTGTTTTAGAGTAAAAGTGCTGTAAACAACACTAAATATTTACAAGACACATTTATTAATTATCAGATAAACGTTGTGTAACAAATTTCCAAATCGTCTCCACTTTTACCAACTAAAAAAATTGCTTTGAAATGTAATAAATATATTTCTGTAGCACCTCAAGAGAAGTCGAAACAATAAAAACGAAAAGAAAAGAACAGAGATGCTCACTTGGCAACTGCTATATACTGCTCTTTGCCATTTGAATCTTTAACATACAGAGTTGCGCACACATCTGAAGGGGCAATGCTGCTCCCGAACAACCTCACAAGGGCAGTCACCATATACACGAGCTTCCTTTGTACCCGGTCAGTGATGTCTTGCTGGATCCCATTCCAAGTTTGGGTTCGGTTGGTAGTTGATGCAAAGTATTTCCCCAATTGTGGGACCACCTTGCCGTCCCCTATGCTATCATGCACCTGGACATTGCAGCCTCTGCCCGACCAGTTGTCAAGTGATCCATTGTCGAAGTTTGGGTTCAGTATGATGTTCTCGTTGTCTACATCTCCTTTTGTTTTCTGGTAATTCAAGAATAATGGTTATTTTTTTTCTCAGATTGGTCGTAATTAGAGGTGAGAAATAAGAATGTTTATTTAAGTACATTTCAAGAAGAACTTGTCTTGGACAAACTTTACTTTGTCATAGTGACAGTTACCAGATGCATAGTTTATTTTTGCATTATTAATAGAGCCTGCTTGTTGAAACAGGGACATTTAATTGTATAGTACCTAACAGAAATTCTGGGAATTTAATTGATAAACAAAATAAAAATAAACAGCAAAACGATGATAGTACCTCATGAGACCCATAAACATTGCTACTTTCAGAATCAGCCATGTAACCCTCTAGTTGGTTCGAAGAAAGGAATACGTCTGATTAAAGATATATGTAAAGAAGTTGGTTTGGGAATAAGCCCAAGGGTTACCTTCCTTTATATACTGTTTACACTCGCTAGAATTTTGTAATACCGACTTAGTATTAAGTGAGTTTTAAGTAACAGAAAGGAGGACCAATAAACCGACCATATAATTAAAATATTTACCTAACCATAATAAAAAATTAAAATATTTACCTGGATTGCAAGTTAACCTAAAACCAAGTTGTTTGTGGAAATTATATGAATAGAATGACTGCTAATTAATATATTGATTGATAATTTGTTAATTCAATGTAGCTAGTGCACCAGTACTGAACACTTTAATGACCACTAAGAAATCAAGGATTTGTACTCCCATTCAGTAAGTTATTTGTATGATAAATATATACGCATTCATAATTATATACGTACGGACTCTGGTCCTTGCCTATACTGCCAATATGTCAAACAAAACTACGTCTCTACACATCAAGCATGAAGCTAGCTACAAGAATCTATTTTATCCGTGAGCGTAAAAATTGACTAGTGCCAGGATGAACTGACAAAATTTATTATTTTCGAGGATATCATTATTACCGATAGGAGTATCCGTGAACATATGAACACTGTTATGCACTTTTATTCTTACAGATAAAACAGATTCTAGTAGATTTAATTAAGAGTATGTCAATGTCTTGATGAGCGTTAGGAAATTTAGTAGCTAAAAAAAGTGTAGTATACCAGCTATCATATAATACCAACATAGGCCATGCCTTGTGCATCCAATTTTAATACCTGATAGATGGCGATAGCTGGAATATGCTATATTTAATTATAGGATAGAGATGCATCAATAATAAAGTAACTTTAAGAATCTTTTTCAAACTAAGATAAAGTAATTCTAAAATAGAAAACTGTTTATATGCACATTATATTTTTTTTTCTACATTATAGATTGAATGCTTATCATATTTTTGGACAATTTAATTGTTGAAATATCAGACGTTTTTTACTTTATAGATTGATTGCTGCTTACCAAATTTTGAACAATTTAATTGTCATTTCATATTTCAACGTAGACCGTCAAACATGAATCATTACAAGTTTCTAGAGTAGATTTGATTGAAGATATTCTTGCATCAATTTTATAATTTTTTGGAAGAATGAGATTTCAAAATAAAAAAAAAATTAACAATTATTTATCAAATTAATATATATATATATATAAAGAGAGATAGGCTATGGTGAGTTGTGAAGTAAAACATTGTTTTACTTCACGCCATATTTTCATTTTGAAAATTCAAACAACCGATCTGAACCGTTCAACTTTTTCTAAATATTGAAATGTGCTTGGAGACTAAAATTTACATTTTTTGGAATTTTTTTACTATTTATTAAGCCACTTTGAAATCGCTGATCCACTGTGAACAGTAAAAAACAGTAAAAATTTCTGGACCACCGGATCAGTGATTTTCAAAGTGGCTTAATAAATAGTAAAAAAATTCCAAAAAATGTAAAATTTAGTCTCCAAGCACATTTCAATATAGAAAACATGTTGAGCGGTTTGGATCGGTTGTTTGGATTTTCAAAATAAAAATATGAGCGTGAAGTAAAAATGACATCTTACTTCACAACTCACCATAACCCAGCTCTATATATATATATATTGTATATCCCCGCTTTTAATTTTAATATAACTTCAAAAAAAATTAGTCTTTTGTTCTCAAACTTTCCTTAAAACTTAAGTCAATCCTTGAGCTTTCTTTGTACCAAACTATTTCTTAAATTAAAAAAGAGAAGTTGTTCCTTACAATATGGAAAAAGTACAAGATTCGTCAATGAACTTTTATTTATACAAATTGGTTCATGGATTTAAAGAAAAAGCTAAGTAGGTATTTTTTTTAGAATGACTAATTTGAAGACCGACAGATTAATTTGGTTATTCTGAGAAAATTTGAAGGACTAACTTAGATTTAGTTTTTTTTCTTCAAAATTTTAAGGACTGATATGTTGTAAATAAAGTTTCAGAAACTTCTGTTAAGAAAACTTAAGATTTAATATGATGTTAATAAAGTATAAGGACTAATTTATTTTGTCTTTTAAAAAACTCGGGAACCAAAACCTGATTTTTTTCATGTACAGTGCTCCAGCAAATCATGATCATGTATGGGAATATAACAGCAATAACAATTACTGAATAGTGCTAGATACATTAACAATGTTATCCGCTGTCCGCAGCATATTCCAAATGATTTTCTATTTTCTCAGATAAGTAGATTTGGTTTTGTTACTGCAAGTTAAAGCATTAGAAAGACAAAAAGTTTCCAGTGTGAACCAAATCTAAATGTACTCTGCTTTCTTACAGAACAGAGGCGTTAAAAATTCGGTTATTTACGATTCGGACCATGATCCAATCCTTGCACTATAATGTAAGATTTTAGAAAAATTAAAGCAATATTGACCGTAGTTACACTATTGTAGATTTCTTAGTGGTGTAAAGGCTTTGGAGTAAAGGAAACTGTTGTGTGACAAGATTGGAATATTATGACTACCAATGAGAAGTTTTGCTTGTTAAAGCCGACAAAATTGACAGAATCAAACATAATTAATAAATAATGTTAGAAATGAACGTAATGAAATAGCATAGTACAAGAGTGCGTGTGGAGGACTGCATGTCTGCATATTTTCTTAATTTTGACAGAACCAAACATAATTAAAAAGGATGTTGCCCAAAAATTATAGGGTAAAATGGAAGTTTCCAAACTGACAGTTTCTTAATTTTGTGAGATAATTTCCAAACTTCCAGTTTTTAGAACTCAAGCTGGTCACAAATAATGTTGCATATAGTGAATTAAGTGATCCGCAAGCTTTCATAAAAAAGGGGTGATCCGCAAGTTATAAAAATGAGGCTATGGTACTGTGCATAGCGAATTGTTATGTAGTACAGATCAATATTTTTTTTAAAAGTTCAAATAGTTGAATCGTGATTTTCATATGAAAATGTAATTGCAGAGTGCAGACTAAATTTTATATTTTTTAGAATTTTTTTAATATTTTTAAATAGATAAAAAAATATTACTCTTGAATGGTTCAGAATCTAAAAAATCAAGTAATTTTCTATCTAAAAATAATAAAAAATTAAAAAAAAATATAAAATGTGATCTGTAAGTACATTTCCATATGAAGTTTATCATATCAATTATTTGTACTTTGAAAATTGAAATATTAATCTATAATACGGACCGACTAATATGTATTATGCATTGTATCATAACCTCACTTTGAGTAATAATGTTCTTTCTGTTCAAGATGAGATAGGGCTAATTGTTGCTTGGTGGAAAATGGTCACTTGGCCTGCTGTGGACTGACCGGCAGATCCAGTCAAAATCTCCTGTTAAGGTTCTGTTTGTAAAATCTCCTTTTAAAATCTTGCCAAGCCATTCCCCAAGGTACAGAGGAATGAACAGATAAAATCTCCTGTTAAGGTTGTGTTTATAAAATCTCCTTTTAAAATCTTGCCAAGTCAAAATCTCCTGTTAAGGTTGTGTTTGTAGGCTTCTGGATGGCATATAAAATATCTGATCGTGTAGAATGAAATTTTAATTATTTATTTTTATTTTGTATGAATTTTAAAGCAGAACCTCTTATATTTAAAATATAAGAGACACCAAATTAATTTTTATCTACAAAATCAGGTATCAAAAGACTAAATTGAGGATGTTTGATTTGTAATTCGGACTAAATTTAGAATTAAATTAAAATAAATTTCTTAACTTATGATTGGTAATTAAAATTATAAGTTAGAACATCAGAAATTACAAGTCAGAGTATTGATAAGTATAAGTTAAAGTATTGTTTTTTATTGAGTACCCAATTAGTTAATTGTTTTAAACCTGATTAGCTATTTAAATCAAATTCGATATTTTTTTTACCCCCCTCCCCCCTTTAGGAAAATTCTCAATCCACCCCTGATTGTTGTGTCAAATAGGTGATTGTTCATAATTAACTTTTAATTCTTTCTACGACTAAATATTGATATATTGAAACAAAGCAATTTAAAATCATTGCAATAGATTTCGAAACTCATAAAAACCACAATTAGTTTCTCTATACATCTATAAGTTATTTATTAAATTCAATTGGTACAGTTTCGAACCAATTATATATACGGATTAAAAATTAACAAAACATATATCATAATTTTCAAGTCCCTTGGGGTGCAAAACTCCTGTATGTAATATAAGGTTTATTTACGGATTAAAAATTAACAAAACATATATCATAATTTTCAAGACACTTTGAGGTGCAAAACTCCTGTATGTAATATAAGGTAATAAGTTTGTGATACGGCTTAAACAAATCTATTTACTGTACACCTGGTAGTCACTACCTGGATATCAAAAAAAAAAAAAATTGTGATACGCCTACAAACTTATGTTTACTAAGATCGATCACAAGAAATATTTTTTTTCGAATTCTATATCTAATTAAGTTTGTGCGCCCATCTCTCTATACTTTATTTTCAATGATTCTGCAAGTTTGGTATTATTAAGTGCAATATGATTATTCTTTGTGGCTTTCTTACATTTTGGTTTAAATTGGGTTGTTGAATTCTCTACAACACAAAATGTGGAGATTTCAGGAACAGTGTTTACTTCGAATAACATAATATTGTTCTGTGTCACTGTAGGTCTAAGGTCTCTATCTTAGTCTTTCTAACAAGACAATTAAGTTCTTAGAAAAACCGAACTAAAAACCTGTCTGAAAAGGCCCTTAATTAGGCAGCAAGTGTCCATTAATCCGGTCCGACCATTTGCAATTCACTATTAGAGTCTATATATTTCTTTTCTTAAAAAAAAAAAATAAAGGAAATTTCATCAAATTATGCATGTTATACATTTTTATGCTGACAATATCCGATTCTGTTTTTAGGAAAAGATGGGTCGACATACTCCCAAATTTTATTAATCCGAATGATTAACTTTGAGGCGGTCATCATCATAGCCTTTTTTTTATATAACATGCATCATCATCTAGTGACTAATCTGATTAAATGAAGCAATGAAAAAACCAATGTAAAGTTAATATAGCATGAACTTAAATATATTTATAAAATTTGAAAATAAAAAAAGAAACCATATATGACAAACTGCGTACATTTTGTGATCGGATTAGTTTTCATGTTATTCATCTCACATCAATTCATTATTACTAAATGTCTCAAACACCAAGACCCCAAGCATCCTTATTCCTGCATCGCCTCATATGATTCATTTTTGTTTGCCAAATTTATGTTGACCACCAAAGGAGAAACCCCCTTGTCGACCGTGAAAATCTGTGTAATTCTCTTCTTTGTTACAGTTACAATCTCTACTGTGTAACTCCCATGAAATCCCTTAAACTTGAATTCGGCATCATCACCTAAATGCCCGCGTGCATGCGAAAGCCAGTCTTCTTTCACCTCCAAAAACCTCTTCCCAGCTTCATTCAAGTCCCCTTCAGCATTGACCAAATGCCCATTATCCCTGCTCATAAACAACTCCCAGAAACCCCACAGCATGATCCCCTCCACTGCAGGATGCGCGAATGCCTCACGCAGCATCACCTCCAAGTCATCAGCACGTACATGCTCGTTATCGGATGATACGTCAATCTCGGTGAACCAAATTGGCAAGCCTAATACACCCAATTTATCTAATGATCCCGACACTACCGGGCCCACCGGGCTGTCTATATGGCCTTGTATACCAATCCCGCCAACTGGTGAGCCTTGTTCTTGTAAACTGAGTATATGTTGGATGTATGCCTCAGGCATTGCATGTGCATCGACTCCGTCTTCAATGTGGTAATCATTGACAAAAAGTGTTGGCGAAGGATCTAATTGGCTTGCAGTTTGAAACATTTTTGGGCGAATATCCTTCCCTAGTCGATCTTGGTAAAATGATCCGTGTAGCATCTCATTGTTGACATCGTAATGCTGGAACTTACCTTTGTAGCGGGTTAAAAGGCTGTTGATTCGGTTTTGCACCGCAGTTGTGAGATCGGTATTGGATAAAGCTTGTACCCATGACTGTACCGCGCTTGGCACCTCCCAAAATATGCAATGACCTCGGACCATTATGTTCTTCTTGTTGCATAGGTCTAATAGTTCGTCAGCATCAGTGTAGTTTAGGTTGCCTTGTTGCGGTTCAGTGTGGTACCACTTAAGCTCGTTTTCGAATACCGCCCAATTGAAGTTCTTGACAAAGAATGAGACGTAGTCTTCGTTGTCTATGCTGTTTCGGTTGATGCATGTACCAATTGGGAAGCTGTTCTGAGTTTGTCGGACCCGTACTGACGCACCTAATAGATTGTCTCCTTTTGAACCAGAGATCTTTAGTACAACATCTCTCTTCCTTACCTTTCACAAAAGCCATTTTATGCAAGTATTAGATTCATTGTCGTGTTTATCAAAACAATAGCCAAAAATTTCCATAGGTACCATACAAAATAACAAAATAAGACAATTCAACCTTTTCCCTGATTTTTTTTTTCCTTGATTAGTTTCTTCAAAGCCTGGTCAATTTGCAATCTAAAACAGATAAAATGTGCAAATATATACCTTGTCAGTCATGTTCTTCAGATGTTTGAAACGCTCCTTCCTATCCACTGGAAATATCTGAAGCCCGGCAACCATTAAATCAACACCCGCTGCCGGGCCTTGAACATACACCATAACTTTAGATGGCAGTTGCTCAACTCGAAACATGCCCCCAACCTCATACCACCTTTCATCACTAACCTGAATCTGGCCGCCATTTATCCATTGTGCATCCACACCAATAGCCATATTTATAATCTGGGCTCCTTTTTTTGCCGATCCGATACGAACCCAGCCCGAGACCTGGTACGTCACATGTAGGTTGATTTTGTCGGTGATTGTCTGTGCTGGGCCCATCCAAGACTGAGTTCGGTTGGTGACGGCAATGTATTTTCCGCTCAGTGGTTCTTGCAAACCGAGAGATTCCTTGGCCATGGGTGGGACAATGCGTGGCGAACCATTAGCTACCGCCATATTGCAGTTACCGAGCGCATACCAATTGTTTAAATCGTCATAAAGGTCACTATTCTGAACTATGTTCACTCCGTATGCAACATTCTGAATTCATTTTTAAGGAAATATTAAGAAAAATTATATCAAGGTGGATAATAATTAACAAACAAAAGTTGAATTTAGATACCATGAGGATGGTCTTAAATATTTAGGCTTGGTCCGTAGTTATATCTCTTAAAGGTCTTTAGTTTAACAGTAACTATGTAGATAATATGGGGCCTATATATGGCAACTAGCCTTTATGGCCTAATTTTCAAGTTAAAAAAGCATTGCTAAAAGAACATAACAGAGGTGTAGAGCTAGTGTTCAATTTATTCACTGTTGAGCATGACCACTACATGTCTACATATATCACTGTAAATAGTGCCCATACATAAGAAAAATGTATATGAAACCTAAATTCTGGCTTAAATGTGATTGAAAAATTGCAAATTAAGAACTAACAGAGAAGTCAGGTGCTGGAGCAGGGGAAGGTTTTTCAGCATGCTTGACGACCAAACTGTTGACAAGCAAATCAGTGCTTGGTGGGGGACCTTCTATGTATATTACCGCCTTTGATACTGTTCCATTAATTAAAAAATTTCCTTGTAGTTGCACCCAGTCTTTGTCTGATGCTTGCAAACTAAAAAAAAGGAATATAATTTTAACATTAATTTGTCCAAATATTATTATTTTTATTTTATCTTCATGACATAAATAATTTTGCTGCGCTCAATTCCTCTGGATATTCAATATTTAACAAAAATGAAATTCCGATGAAAGAGAAGAGAACCAAAAGAATATACAAGTTAATTGACAAAAATACTTACTTGGCAATTCCTATGTACTGATCCTTGCCATTCAATGTTTGAACATACAAAGTCGCGCGTACATCCGATGGGGTGACATTGCTTCCAAACAACCTTACAACAGCTGTTGCCTCATACAAAAGCTTTCTCTGCACTCGTCCGGTTACATCTTGCTGGATCCCATTCGTGTTCTGGGTTCGGTTAGTTGTCGATGCAAAATACTTGCCAATTCGTGGTACAACCTTGCCGTCTCCCAATGAGTTGCGCACCAAGATGTTGCAGCCTCTGCCCGACCAGTTCTCAATGCCATTGTCGAAATTTGGGTTCAGTATGATGTTGTCATTGTCTACATCTCCTTTTGTGGCCTTAGTATATACATGAAAATTATAAGATTTTAGGTCTATTGTATATATTTCTGGTAAGAGAACATTCATTTAATCTCAAAAGAACCTACAAGTGGTTTGTTTATATGAAGTCAAAGGTGAATTATATTATATATTATAACTCAGTAACGTTCTAACATAGTATTGGAACCATATATGCAGTGTTGGTTAATGGTGTTCTCCTCTGGGACAACCTTAATTTGTCTTCTTCTTCTTTTTCTTTTCTAAGACTTGTATATGCATGGTCATTTTCTGGGAGAAATTTACTGAATCATATACAGTACCCGTTAATGATCGAGTAAAACCTCACAATAGTTTTGCCAACGCTAACATGTGTTCTTTTTTTCTTTAATAGAGCAAAAAATGCCCTTCAAAATCTGAACCGCATTTCGATGTAGTGCACTCGGACCTTAATTTTTTTAACCTTTTTTGTTTTAAAGGATTAAAATCCAATGCTCGTATTAAACGTAAAATTTAAGAACAAATGTAAAGTTGGATGGTGCATCAGTAATTCAGTACCTCATAGGACCCACATGCAGCTTTTGTATCAGCCATCAGATCTTCAAGTCAACTAATAATAATTGCAGTCCTGGAGATAAAGATAAAATTAAGGGAAATGTGTTATGCTCAGAGAATAGTGTGTGAAGAAGCTGCTTTGGGATATCACCATATATATACACTAGAAATTCAAGGGTGGATAATTTTATATGAAAGCTTTTGATTCAAGTAAGGTTCAAGCAAAGCAGAGAGGGACCAATAAACCATCCACGAAAGAAAATTTGCAAACTAATAATTAAAACTCGAACAGAATTGGTTTAGACACTACATATATCGTTATGTTTTTTTTTTTTTTGGTATTTTTGCAGCATGTAAATATTGTGTTAATATATCATTAATTCATTAGTACTATACTTCCTACTACATCAAGAAATTTTCTCTACGTCATTGATTAAAGGGGCAGTATTAATTAATTAGTAGTGTCATAGTAGTACTGGTTCTCTGTTTATATGCTATATACTGCTTACTATGAAGCAAATAGTATTAATTCCTTCCCACATTCCAAAATAATTGTATAATTTGTGGCATTCTTCAGGATACAATTTTTAACGTTACTATGTCACAATTATGTAAAGACATAAATCAAAGCATCACATGGCATGTATCTATGTAAACAAGCATCGGTGCGACAAAACCTCTAAAGTCTTTCCATTGTTTATCTTTACATGCCTAAGAATAAAAGAGGATAAGTACTATTAAATATCTTTGACAAATTTCGAACGATTGGCTGGTATTAATTCTTTGCAGGACGGAACGACGAAAATTTACGGAATATGACAAATATTTAGTTAGGGACAAAATTTTATAAAAAAAAAAAATCTTGAAGAAACCATAGTATGAGAAATATATTTATAGTTTTTTTTTTTTTTTATCAAGTGCCTTCCCTTTCCCTATGTCCATTTGGTTCCGCTCCTAAATTTATTTACATTACATATGCAACAACTTAAAACAGATTCTGATAAATATTCCTTATTTAGCATGTCTTTGCATAACATTTTGAAAAAAAATTAGGTTTACCCAATATATTCTTTCACATTGTTAAACTGTCATCTATATATCGGACTCGAATAAAAAAATTACTGATATTCTAGTCCGTGACAGTGTTATGTAATCAAGACGAGGAAGAGTTATACAGTTTTACATTATGTAGTTAAGAAAACAGCGTTATGTAAATAGTTTTCTAATGAATTTTAGAAGGGAATTAGAGAAATGATGAACAGTATTCTTATTGAAAAGTTCTGATCTATACATAGTCTGTACATGAATATTTATAGCCTAAAATTCCTATGTATTCCTACTAGCCGTTGGGCTCATTCCTATTTTACAATAGCTGGATCTGTTGCCTAATTACATCCTAATTATATCATGATTACAGAAATCAAGCTAGGTACTATATTTAGATGCTAGCTGATTTGTTGCCTACTTATGCCTGTGATGAATATTCTGAGGCTAAGATTCTAATTTCTCAACACTCCCCCTCAAGTTGGACTCGAACAAATTGATTGAGCCCAACTTGCTAAGTATATTATTGAATGTTGATTTGTCGAGCGCCTCGGTGAAGATATCCGCAAGTTGCTCTTGGCTTTTGACAAATGGCGTCTCGATTTCTCCTGATTGCACTTTATCTCGAATAAAATGATAATCAACTTCTATGTGTTTCGTTCTTTCATGAAAGACAGGATTTGATGCAATGTGCCGTGCTGCTTGGTTATCACAGTACATTTGCATAGTTTCTTTGCACTCCACCTTCATGTCGTGAAGTAGTTGTTTAATCCATGTAAGCTCGCTTGCTGTGGATGCCATAGCCCGATACTCAGCCTCTGCGCTTGATCGTGCCACTACATTCTGTTTCTTGTTTTTCCACGTTACTAAGTTGCCACCTACAAATGTACAAAACCCTGTGGTTGATTTTCTGTCACAGCTTCCGGCCCAATCTGCATCAGAATAACCAACCACATTGTTAATATTGTTTTTCTTCATCCAGATTCCTTGACCTGGAGTGCCTTTGAGATATCTTAATATTCTATCAATGGCACTCAAGTGACTGGTGCGTGGAGCATGCATGAATTGGCTTACAACACTAACTACAAATGCAATATCAGGTCTGGTAACTGTAAGATAGATTAATTTTCCTACTAACCTCTGATATTGTCCTATGTCAGGTAGTGGTTCACCATCTTGTGGTCCAAGTTTAATGTTGGTTTCCATTGGGGTACCGGCTGGTTTTGCTCCTATCTTGCCAGTCTCTTTTAACAAGTCAAGGACATATTTTCTTTGAGATAGGAATAAGCCTTTGCTTGAGTGGGCTATTTCTATTCCTAGAAAATATGAGAGTTTTCCAAGAACCTTGATATCAAATTCATCTTTCAAGGATTGCTTAACTCTTTTAATTTCTTCATTATCATTTCCAGTAATAATGATATCATCTACATAAACAAGAATGATGGTGGTGGAATTTTGTGTATGTTTGATAAACATAGAATGATCTGTTGTACTTTTAACAAAATTATTTTTTAGAAGAGAAAAGCTTAGCTTGGCATACCATGCTCTTGGAGATTGTTTTAGGCCGTAAATTGCCTTCCTTAGCTTACATACCAGTGATGAGTCTGATGTATTTTTGTGTCCTGGAGGAAGAGTCATGTAGACTTCTTCTTCCAGAGTTCCTTGAAGAAATGCATTTTTTACATCCATTTGGAACAAATTCCACCCTAGGTTGGTAGCAACTGATAATAAAATTCTAACTGTGCTCATTTTAGCTACTGGTGCAAAAGTCTCTTGGTAGTCAATACCATAAGTTTGGGTATATCCTTTGGCTACCAACCTAGCCTTATACCTTTCAACTGTACCATCACTACTGTATTTAATCTTATACACTCATTTGCATCCTACTGGTTTTTTTCCTTTTGGTAAATGTACAATATCCCATGTGTCATTTTTTTCCAAGGCTTGAAGTTCTTCTTTCATAGCCTTATACCATATTGGATCTAGGCTAGCTTCCTCAAAACTAGTTGGTTCAGTTTGATTAGTTATCTTACCTAAGTAGGCCCGGTATTCAGGAGATACCCTTTTATAAGAAAGAAATTCTTGAATTGGATACATCACCTGATGAGATACATAGTCCCTTAATTTGATAGGAGGCCGAGTTTGTCTTGTAGATTTTCTTCTCAAGGCAATCTCTTCTTGAGTTGCTTCTTCACTTGACTCATTTTCCTCAGCTCCCCCTGAAGAGATTGCGCTTGCTTCACCAATTTGTTCTTCTTCCATATGCTCAACCTGTTCTTGATTAGCTTCTTCAGGAAACATAAAATTATTTGGAAAAATTGGTTGACCGAATGCATTTTCTTGTTCATTTGTTTGGTAATATGGTTCATTTTCAAAAAATGACACATCTCGTGAGATATACAGTTTATGGTTTTTGGGGTCGTAACATTTATATCCTTTTTTTTCTGAGGAATATCCCAAAAAAATGGCTTTAACTGAATTTTTATCTAACTTATCTTGTCTTTTTATGTGCACAAAACATGTACATCCAAATATTCTTATATGGTCAAGATCAATTTTTCTTCCTTTAAGAATTTCTAATGGACTCATATCCTTAAGCCTAGCACTTGGTAATCTGTTTATAAGGTAAGTTGCTGTTAGTACCGCATCTGACCAATAACTTTTTGGAACATTAGTTTGAAAAAGAAGTGATCTAGTGACTTCAAGCAAATGCCTATTTTTTCTTTCTGAAACTCCATTTTGCTCGGGTGTATTAATACATGTAGTTTGATGCAAAATTCCCTTTTGTTTAAAGAATTCTGAGAAATTTTTGTTTATATATTCTGTACCATTATCGGACCTAAAAATTTTAATTTTTGCATTATATTGGGTTTCAACAAAGTTATAGAACTCTTGAAAATATGAAAAAACTTCATTTTTTCCTTTCAAAAGATAAATCCAAGTTGTACGAGAAAAATCGTCAATAAATGTTACAAAATATTTAAAATGATTATAAGAATTGACAGGGGCTGGACCCCAAACATCAGAATGAATTAAATCAAAACATTTTTCTGACATACTAATGGATAAAGGAAATGGTAGCCTAGTTTGTTTCGAAAACTTACACACATCACAATTTTTTGAATCTAAATTATAACAAAAAAGTTTATTTAAAACATAATCAGATGGGTGACCAAATCGAAAATGTAGCAGTTTGTCACGATTTACTGAATTTAATGACAAAAGACATTTATTATTGTTTTCTTCAAGATAATAAAGCCCATTTTTCAACCATCCCTCACCAATCGTCTTCTCTGATTCTCGATCCTGAAAAGTCACTTTATTTGATGAGAATATGACATTGCAATTCAATTCTTGAGTTATTTTACTAACTGATAATAAATTTGAGTTAAAGTTTGGTAAATACAAAATACCCTTCACATTTTTTGTAAGAAATTTGGTTGTACCAATACCGTGAATATTAACCTTATCCCCATTTGCAACAATCACATGTTGAGGATTTTTAACTTGTGTAATATTTTCTAATTTATTTTGGTTGCATGTCATATGGTCAGTGGCACCCGAGTCAATAATCCACTTATTGGTATTGTGACATAGGTTTGCAGCTTTAAAACTATTATTAATCTTGCAAGAATTAGAAGTAGAATTAAATTGTACAAAACCTGAAGTTTGCTGTTGTAACAAACTGTTTAATTGAGTTAACAACTGGGTCAGCTGCGTAGTTTGCACCACAGAAGATCCAGAAGCTTCGGATGGGGTGTGGCCAGCATTAATCGGTTCGGATCCCACCTCTTCATCCGCTCCTTTCCCCATTCCGCCGAATTTCTGTTCTTTGCTCCCTTTTCTGGCGCCGCCCCAGTTGCTCCTTTCTCCGTTCCTTCGAGCCGGCCGGAGATGAGGATGAAGTACCCAGCAGCCTTCTCGGTTGTGCCCGGAACGCTTGCAGTGGTCACACCAGTCGGCTGCTGTGGTGCCCTTCGTTTTGGCCGCGTCTCTAGGGTTCGGATTTCGAGCGGCGGCGTAGGCTTTGTTTTCGGTGACGGCGCCAAAGTCGGGGTTGTTCATGTTGTGACGCCGTGTCTCTTCCCTTTGTATAGTTGCCATTACTGAGTTGATTGAGGGAAGTTCGGTTGAGCACAAAATTTGGGATCTTATGGCTTCATAGCTCGAATCGAGGCCTCCAAGGTATGTGTAAATTAAATCTTGCTATGCCCTTCTTTGGATTTCATCAGGGTCTGTTGTGGGTGGGAGGTAGAGTTGAAGCTCCTCCCATATTGTCAGTACTTCGGTTCCATATTGCGAACTAGTTTTGCCTCCTTGTTTGATTTGTGAAAGTTCCTGTTTAAGATTAAAAACGTGAGCAAAATTTTGTTGTTGGCCGTGTAGTTGTTTTACCTTGTCCCATATGGCCTTGGATGAATTTAGAAGCATGCATATGCGTGCAATTTGAGGATCCATGGTGTTTATGAGCATTGACATGACCGAGTGGTCTGAGGTTTGCCATTCATCTATTTTTGCTTGTTCTTCAGGTGTTGCTTCATTTGGTTTTGCTGGTTTTGGTTTTTTTATGGTGCCATTGATGAACCCTAATTTCCCTCTGCCACTGAGGCCTATTTCAATTGACCTAGACCATGGAATATAGTCTTGGTTGCCAGTAAGTGTGATGGTGGTAATTTTAGAGTTGTCAGACATGGTTTTTTTTGTTGGATTTCAGGTGTTGAAATGGTTATTTGAATCAGGGTTTTTTTTGGCTCTGTTGGCTCTTGACCCTCTCAGTTGGTGTGTGATTTACAGGATTAAATCCCGCTCTGATACCATAATGAATTTTAGAAGGGAATTAGAGAAATGATGAACAGTATTCTTATTGAAAAGTTTTGATCTATACATAGTCTGTACATGAATATTTATAGCCTAAAATTCCTATGTATTCCTACTAGCCGTTGGGCTCATTCCTATTTTACAATAGCTGGATCTGTTGCCTAATTACATCCTAATTATATCATGATTACAGAAATCAAGCTAGGTACTATATTTAGATGCTAGCTGATTTGTTGCCTACCTATGCCTGTGATGAATATTCTGAGGCTAAGATTCTAATTTCTCAACATTTTCATTTTCTTTCAGATCCGTGACGACCATTGTAAATATTTTTTTATCAATGAAAACCTGTAAGATGGCAACTTGCCACCTTACCCTAAAGAAAAAAAAAAGAAATTACTAGATGAAATTTGGTATAAATCAGAGTAATATTCGGGTCCTAAATATGATATATTTTAAAATGATTTTGGAAACGAGTTGTTGCGCGCGGCTTTCTCCATATAGGAAATGAAACAAAATAATCCATATCTCAATTCTTTTTTTTTAATGGCCTTGTACTTAATTCCAAATTATCTATATTAATTACACGCATGTTGTAATTTATTAAAGCCCTCAACACAAAAATTCTTTAAAAAATTTCAGTTTTCTAATAATTTAGATATGATTAGTCTCCTTTGATTTTGCCATACTTTCTTTCGGATAAATTATTATCCTAACATAACCATGCATATCATGGTAACTTACGTTATATTACAAGAAGCTTCCACAAATAACAAGTTGACAGGTTGCTTCAGCTTTGAACTTGAAGAAGCGGCACTTCCTACCATATGATCTAATTCTTGCATTACAATATAAGGTTGTAGAAAAAAAATTAAAATACTTGCAAGTATTTGTAAATTTGGGCCGGGGAAATGAAACCAACGAATTAGAGAGTCTTTGGAGTGAAGGAAAATATGTGTAACAAAAACGGCATGTGCGTTAAGTATATAATAACCATGATTTAATTAAAAAAGAAATAGAATCATAATTCCACAAAAGAAATTAGGTTAAAAATAACTACATAACAGATGAAAATGAATTCATTGTGCATAAATTGAGAAGGTGTCATGATTTTCTACATAAAATGGAGCAAATTCAGGATGCTATATATATTATGAGGAGGGACTCACTTACAACATCTTACAACAATTTGGTTTTGTGATTTTAAAAGTTCAAATAGTCGATCCAAACCATTCAACATGATATCTATATTAAAATGTGCTTGGAGATAAAATTTTACATTTTTTTATTTTTTTTACTATTTATTAAGTATTTTACAAAATTGTTGTTTTTTAGTAGTCCAGAATTGTCTAAAAACAACATTTTTGTAAAAAATACTTAATAAATAGTAAACAAATTCAAAAAAATGTAAAATCATATCTCCAAGCACACTTTAATATAGATATCATGTTGAACAGTTTGGATTGACTGTTTAGATTTTAAAAATTACAAAATCAAATTGTTATAAGATGTTGTAACTTACAAATGTTATAAGTCGATTCCTTCTCATATAGTATTCTATCATTATTATTGAATCCGAAGGAAAATGAGAGAAAAGGTGAGAGAGTTGAAAAACTAAAATACACGAGAAAGTATCAGGTTTATACCTCCAATTTGGAGTCGGCCTCTTTTCTTTGATTATTTTTACTTTTTTCTTACTGCCATTTATTTCCCTCTAATTTCGATTATGAAGTAGAACCTAAAGATACGAATAAAAATTGTCTATAAAACCTCAAAAGGAAGAAATAAGTTCCAAAAGTGGTGTTTGGTTGAAAGCTAAAATTAAGAAAAAATGATTATTTTAATTTTGACCAATCCAAATTATTCATATTTCATTAAGATTTAAAGTTAAGTCATATCTTAAATTATTTATTGTTTAGTTGAAGCTTGTGATTTAAATTATGATTTAAGTTTGAAATTTTTGTTGGACCTCCTTTGCATGCAAATTACAAATAAATTTAAAATAGAATAACCTAATTAAAATAACATTACACAGAAAAATGACATCTTAATTGAAAATTTAGAAATACCGGTGACATAAGTGAGAAATAATTTACTACCAGAATTAAAATTAAAAATTAACATTACATAACTTCTATGTTGCACGGATACTTCAGTATAGGCGCCGTATCGATATCGGACACGTATCGGACCGATACTCATCCGATACGGCTCCGATATATATCGGATACGCCAGCTAGTGTATCGGCATACGTGGCGTATCCTTAATCATTTGATACGGTCTCTGATACGCTCTGATTCGTCTGGATACGGCCTGAATACTACTCTGACACGTCTGGATACGGAATGGATACCGTGAACCGTGCATGGTCCACCTTACACCGCGCAGTTGCTGACTTCCTGTTCACCGCACCACCTGTGGACCATGCCAAAAACTTTTTTTTTCTAGAGCTCCATGGCAGAATCAAACATGGGATCTTTCCTATGGACTCCAAAGGTCTTAACCACTGCACTACTTCAAATTTGATGTTATAATCTATTAGCGTTTATATTTAATGTATATCCAAAACTTTTGATATATATATTTTTTGTTTTGTTTTGAATTGATATTTAATTTATATAATACAAGTGTTGAACTAATTATAATATAATAGACGTATCGTATCTTTGATTTTTGAAAATTACCGTATCGCCGTATCCGTATCGTATCCGATACGATACCCATATCCATGCAACATAGCATAACTTAGGAGTGTTGAACTGAAAAGCATCTTTTATCTAACTTTTTTTAAAAATATTTAAAAAAAAAAAACAAGAGCTTAGCTTTTGGAGTATGATATTGACAACTAAAGTAAAAGAATTTCAGCTGGAAGTACCAACTTTAATTTCGGTTATATTTTCTCACTTTATTTATGTTTGTTCATTTTTTATGGTTATTTTTTAATTTGACTGTCAGGATGTACCTACTTATTTTTATTTTTTTTGGGGTAAGGTAGCAATGCCAGCCGACAGTTTTATTAATATCCAAAGTTTAATACAAATTTTTAATTATGTCGAGAATTCGATCCAATATCGAAAAATGCCCAAACCGGCCATAAAATGGCCGGTTTACTCCCCCCCTAAGCCGGTCATTTTCTGGCCGGCTTACTCCCCCCTAAACCGGCCATTTTCTGGCCGACTTAGTCGTTTTTTTTAAGAGACACTATGAAGAGAAAATAATGAAATCTAACACTGAAAATTTGAATTTTGTGTTTAAATTATTTGTTAGATTACTTCTTTTGATTTATAATTAGCATATTTATACTAAAATACACTAGATTACTTGAAATATGTTGAATTACACTATATTACAATAAATTATGTTGAATTACACTAAATTACGTTAAATTACGCTAAATTACAATAACTTCGCTAATTATGCTGAAATACGGTAAATTACGCTAAAATAGACCGATTCTGTGCCATCTTTTATGAATCATAAAAAATAGTAAAAAAGTTCCGAAAATAGTAAAAACTGGTATTCTACAAGTTCATTATGTAACTAATTTACTGAGCTACTTGGATTGAATAATAGAAATAAAAATCTTAATCGGAAACTTCAACTCAAGTTTTGAGGCTCTTCCCTTTGTTTTTTGACGATTCTGAATTTTGGTATCCGGCATCGCAGGTACGGACGCATGCGTATTTTCGCAAGCTTTCCGAAAAGTGGTCATTTGCTAAAATCGGACACTCGAGCGCCGTTGTATGACCGTTTGAAGTTTCGTCGTCGTTTTTCACCTTTTCAGTAAAGATATCGTCTCTATTCATATGTAATTTACCGTATTTTAGCGTAATGTAATGTAATGTAATTTAACTTAATATAGTGTAATTCAACATAATTTAAAGTAATTTAGCGTATTTTAGTATAAATATACTAATTATATATTAAAAGAAGTAATCTAATAAATAATTTAAACAAAAAAATTCAAATTTTTCAGTGTTAGATTTCATTATTTTTTCTCTTCATAATGTCTCTTAAATAATAATAAAAAAAAGACTAAGCCGGTTTAGGGGGGAGTAAGCCAGCCATTTTCTGGCCGGTTTGGGCATTTTTCGATATTAGGTCCGATTCTGGGTATAAATAATAATTTGTATTAAACTTTGGATATTAATAAAAATGTCGGCAATGCCAGTCTTACAAATTTTATGGATTAAAAAAAAATATTTACATCTTCTTAAACCTAAATATTACAGCTCTTATGAATATACTAAAACCTATTTACAATCCTGAAATAGCTGTTCAAACACTAACAAAACAACGCCGCTGATATCTAATTTACCAGTACAATGATCGGTCGTCTCTGATCATTTACCAGTACTAACATAACCTGTTACAGAGTCGGTACCTGGTACCATCAAGTTGGAGCCCCTGCATATTGCCCTCCAGAACCGTTTAGCCAAGGTGCAGTGTCAAAACAGACCGTGGAGCTCTCATATGCTCCTGTGAGATCCATTTCAGTAGCCGTATCAGAAGCCACTGTCGAGACAAGGAGACTCGCAATGTCGCTCTCGCAGCAAGTCTCTCTCTCTCTCCTCTCCTCAGCTCGAGGTACACACATTGTCTCACCCTCAGCTCGAGGTACGCACATCCCTCACCCCCCCTCTCTCTCTCTCTCTCTCTCTCTCTCTCTCTTTTTTTAATTCTTGATAGTGGCTGTAGGGCGCAGAAAGTTGCACAGTTGGTATGGAAGGTGTGTGCATGTGTATTTAAATGTCTCATGGTTCAATGCTCTCTATTGGTTAAAGAACATCGAACTTGAAACATTCATTTCTTTCTTTCTGCTATTCCTTCCGGTTCACCCTCGACAGACCTACGACTCACAATCAGTCCATCGAGAGAGTTTAATGATTGTGGGGACGTTTAACTCCCAGCGGGCGCAAGCCCCCGCTGTTAATTACATCAGATGACCCTTCCAAGCCATACTGAATACCTCGTTCATTCCAGGATTTGAAGCCTATTTGTTGTGAATTGAATAAAGGGGTTAAAAGGGGAGAACTCATGTACTTGGTCTTTTTGTGTTCATTTGATTATCATTGTTTTAGGTATTTAATTAATATGCATGCACAAGATACAATGAATGTTATTAAAATACATTTATTTATTTTAGAAACATATTTGTATTTGAGAAAATATATTTGTGCTTTATTTATATTTTTATTTAAGAGGAAATGATTTAAACATGAAGAAAAGGGTATTTTGGTCATTTGGCGGGTTGTATGTTGTTTGATTATGCTTCATTTCGATTTAGAAATATGAAGGATTTGATTTGGGTTCATTTAGAGTTGGTTTGAGTTGATTTGGATTTGAAATAAAGAAGTTATGGCCAAAAAGGGCTGGAAAGGGCTTGTTTGTGAAGTTTCATGTTTTTTTAGGGACTTATTTGCGAAGCTGAAAGGATTGAGATTTGTAATTTGAATTTGAGATGAAGTTTGGGCTGTAAGTGGGATTTCCAAGGACTTTGTTTGAGAAGTTTGCAAGACGTCAAGGACTAATTTGTGGATGTTGAAGGACTGCGCTTGTGACTTCTTTTGTCATAAGGGTCTGTTTGAAAAAGGTTTCGATTCTTTGTTATTCGGGGTTTTTAGATCTGCATTGATCCTTCAAGGTTTGTGTTGAAGGCCTCTTGCTATTGCTGCCTTCATGTTCTTCGTGGTTTCGGTTAATTCTTTCGCGAATTGGATTTGTAGAGGAGTAACTCTTGCCAGCTTTCGACATTGTTTTAAATGAATGTCAACGACTCCTTTTTCATGGGATTTGATCATATGATGGCATGGTTTCAACCTGCAAGTATGAAACATTAGATCTGGAGGGCATATGAGAATTTTAGCACATTATTTCTGGGTCTTAAGATTACACAAAGGCACGAGTGACATGGGAGCTGCTACTTTTACATGTGCAGTTTTTATCAGTTTGGTCAGTTTTTGAGACTTCATATCTTTCAGTTCACTTGATGGTTTTAAATGGAATTTTTCCGTCTTGTACTATGATATCAGGACTATAAGTCGGCCAACTTTCATGATTTTTCATGGTGTTTAGCTATGTCAAACGAAAATTCCAAGTAGTGACCAGCAGTTTTCTGTTTTTCTGAACTGCTGAACTTCGAAGGTCGATTCCTGCCAATTGGCTACACCAAATCTTGTATCCTGCATATGAAAATGTTTGTTTAGTCATGATCTATATGCATGTATAGCAGTTTTGCAAGACTCTATCCAGAGCTATGCCAAATGTGTGTTTTCGTGCAGAGGTGTCTGCTGATAGATGGAGCAGCGGTTTTCTGTTTTACTGAACTTTGAAGACCATTTCCGACAAATTGGCTAAACCAAATTTTGTATTCTTTATATGGTTCTACAGAGGGGAATTCAATCTATAATTCTGTGGAATTTCATGGGATTTTGTGTTCTTTTTCTATGCTTAAAGGCCATGCAAAAGGCAGGGGTATCTGCTGGTATTTTATTTCCAGCTGCTGTTTTGCTATTCTGATGACAAATCTTTAAAGATTTATTCTGGACAATCTACAAAGCCAAATTTTTGGTTCTTTTTATGAGAGTGTAGAGGAAAGTTTACTCTATACGCATGCCAAATTTCAAGATCTTTGCACTTTCCTAACCATTTTTAACAGGTGCTTGAATGCAGAGATAGACTGGTAAAAGATGCAGTTTTTCTTTCTACAGTTCTTGTATTTCCATTTTGAGAAGCTGAACTTCAAAAATCCATATTAAATCGAAATAAAATCCAAATAACATGATCTTTGTGTCCAACTTGTGTGTTTTGAAGTTGTTTACATCTTGGTGCAGTCCATTTTGCATTTTAGCCTTTATTATGGTCTAGATTAATCATTTTACCAGAGATGGTCATTTCAGTCCAGCACCAGTTTCGTTTACTGACAATTATTTTTGTAAAATTTGTACAAGATAGATTACAACTCCGATTTGAGTGTTCTTGGTACCAAAATCTTCAGGAAAGCACGATCTATATCCTCAAAAAGTTTCAAGAATTTAGAAGGCCTAAATCTATTTTTAATTTGTGATTTTGTAAGAGGCATATTCTGGGACAGCAAGCTTATCTATCAGTTTTTCGTATTTTTGGAAAGCCAACTTTAAAAATAGCTAGTAAATTGTGTGAAAATGCTATAAATGTAAAGTTTGAGTCTAAATTGTGTGTTTTTGAGTCCTCTATCTAACTGTGTATTTGTATTTCTGGTTTGAATTTCGTGATCAGTTCATATTGGCCGGTTTGTGACAGCAGGTCACGTTGAGTCATTTGGGGTATTTGAGATATCATATCATGGGGTATTTGGTTTGATTAGACTACATCTAAGTCCTTGTGTCAAGATTTGGTCATCCAAAATCAAAAGAGGCATTGGTATCACAATATGTCATTTACCAATGCCATTTCGAATTTGCATGTGGGTCCTATGTCATTTGCATAATTATGTGAAGGTCCTTGAGCATCATTTCATTGGGATTGATTATTTCCCTCTTTTCATTTGCTCTCTTCTTCAACAATTATGCATCTAGGTCCTTTTTGTTGAGAGAATAATAGGGGAAACCTCATGGCTCAACCCTACTACCTCTTGTGTTTAATTTTTTTTTATTGTCACTTTATTATTCTTTTAACATCCTCACAAAATAATTAATATAGTTTTCATATGAAGGGAGACCTCATGGCTCAACCCTCATACTTCTACTACTTAATTATTTTTAGAAGAAGCCAAAAGGATTAGATAAAGAAAGAAATGGAAAAGAAAAGAAGAAAAGGGAAGAGGAGTAAGAGAGTCACAAATATATGCATATATTTTATTTAGAATCATAGGCTTGAAAGCTAGCTATAAGAGCTACTAATGCCTCCTCTATTTCATTTGTCATTTTTAAACCTTTTAATATAATATTTGATTATTATATAAAAGGGGTTTATTTCATTTACATGATTTCATGCTTCTAAACTCATTCATGTGAGTTAGAAGCATTCAATCTTCATCAACTTCGAACATAAGAGAAAGAAGAAGAAGGAGATTAAAAGGAAGAGATTAACAAATAAAAGCTCCAATTGCATAAAAGAAAAGAAAGAAGATCTCAAATCAAAAACATCTCTTTATTTCTTCATGATTAGCTTACATGAACATCAAGCTCCATTGAGCTTTTACATTGCAAAATCTCTACCTATCTCTATTTTTGGTTTTGGTGGAGGAGGAAGAAGAGGTTCGGCCTTGTGGTTTTTTTTGTGTGTTTTTGTGTTGTGTGGTGTATATGTGTGGGTTTTCTTGTATATATTGTGCCTCTCTTCTATGTTGTATATATTGTGTTCTTGTGGTCTCCTCCTTCTTCTTCAAATGAGGGGTTTATATAGGCCATGGCAAGGGGTAGAGCCTAGGTTTAGAGGAGCCTTGTTGGCATGATCCCCACCACTCCTTTGCATTAACTCTCATCCAAAGGTTTATATGCATCCAAGTGTTATGCTTATCCCTCAAGCTTGAAGGGAATATTCTTGGCATCTTAGCATCTTCAATGGTCATGTGACATGTGTCCATGGGAGCAAAAATATCTAGAGCATATTCTAAAGCATCTTTATCCCTCCTATTTGGCATCTTCATTGACCATGTGACATGTGTCTATGGGAATAAAAATATCTAGATCATATTCTAGAATATATTCTTCCCTCCTATTTTGGCATCTTCATTGGTAAAGTGACATGTGTCCATGAGAATAAAAATATCTAGAGCATATTCTAGAGCATCTTCATTCTTTTAGGCCTTGCAACAATTGGGCTAGCCTATTCATTTAAATTCGGCCAACTCCGGCAGCCCCGATTTTTGGTTCGGCCACAGGCCTGATTTTTTATTTCACTTCAATTGGAGCAGCACATTTCGTTGCCCTTTAACTTTCGGCCAATTAATTCATTTCTTCGGCCAATGCAACCATGTATAATTTAAGTCAAATAATTGAACTCAAATTATCATAGCAGCTTCAAGTTTCGGCCATAATTAAATATATTATTTTCTTTGTTATTTTGATTTGAACTCAAAATCGTGAGCTTCGAATCATTTCATCATTTTTTAAAATCCCGACTTTTTCGGGTCAAACAGTGGCTACCAAGCCTTGATTAATTAAAAGAAAGGTTTACATCCATTGACCTCAATTCCAATGTCTACAAATCACCACACATCTGTAAGCTACTTGGCCCCATTACGGCTCATAACTACAACCGTAGTGCCCTCAAAAACTACAACACCTCATCAACTAGAAAGTAAAGGAAAGAAAAAGCACAGCCATAAACAAACTACAAAAGAAATAAAATAAAAGGATAAAGAAAGGGCCTTTTCTTCAGCCATGCTTCAACCACAGAGAACTATCTTGGACTGCCCTTTCTGCTAGTGTTCTGGCTTCCTTCCTCGTGGCTCCAAAGATCAGTTCGTTTCGATGCTTCCAAATCAGCCAGAGAGTGTGACCAAAGCAAAATACTTCACTGAGAGAGAGAGAGAGAGAGAGAGAGAGACTACAAAATAGAGACTACACGTGGTCAAATAAGCGGCCCAAGCCAGTTTTTTCAAAATTGGACAGATTTTTTCTTAGCCCGGATTGGGCTCTCGTGTACCCCGTTATACAACTCACGGCTTTGGAAACCATTGTCTCGGATCATGCGCCACTCTTACTGCACTGCAAGACCCCACAGCCGCGCAAGGCATCCGTCCGGTTAGAGAATTTCTGGTTTCGCTATGAGTTTGCTCACCACACGGTGCATGACCTGTGGGGTGCGGCCTCCGCAAGGACTGGTACCGAACCGGTAGGGGAGTTTGACCGCAGGGTGCAACACCTACACCGAACTCTAAGTCAGTGGCACAGGAGCCGCTTTGTGCATGTAGAGGACCAGCTGCAGTATTGTAAACTGGCAATTTCATTCTTTGACAAGATAGAAGAGAAGCGTAACCTTGATTTGAGAGAGTTTGGTCTCCGACAGAAAATAAGAGAGAAGGCCTACGAACTATCTAGTAACCTCGAGATTCGGTGGCACCAACGATCGCGATGCAACTGGTTATCAAATGGCGACCGTAACACGCGATTCTTCCATGCCTATGCCTCTGCATGAGCCCGGAAAAATGCGGTACTGTGTATAGAGAAGGATGGGGTTACACTAGCAGATCCAGTTCATATAAGGAGTGCTTTTCACACGCACATGAAAGCTCTTCTAGGCTCTCAGGTTTGCTCTTTGAATTTTGACCCCTCTGTGCTATACCCCGAACAGCAACCAGACTTGCACCACTTGCAACAGCCATTTACACAACATGAAGTTCACAATGCGGTACGACAATTAGCAAATAACAAGGCATCCGGCCCCGACGGCCTGCCGCATGAGTTTTTTAAGGATTTCTGGCATGTCGTTCAAGGAGATATCATGAGCATGTTTGATGAATTTTGGAGGGGAACTCTACAGCTAGCACAGGTGAACAAAGCTAATATTGTCATGATCCCAAAAAAAACAATTGCAACAGGAGTAGGGGATTTTCGGCCAATTAGTATTATTAACATGATTCCAAAGCTTATCACAAAAGTGCTATCGAATCGATTGCGACTCGTATTGCCGGACCTGGTGTCGGCCAATCAGACGGCATTTACTCGAGATAGACATATTGCTGAAAATTTTCTTGCCACACGGGAAATTTTGCACCATGTCGCTGATTCTGGAAAGGGAGCTGTTTTTGCAAAAATCGATTTCGCAAAGGCCTTTGATTCAATTGATTGGAATTTTTTAAACGAGGTTATGAAAGCCAGGGGTTTCCCGGAAAAATGGCTACAATGGATACAACTCATCTTATCAACCTCCCAGTCTCGAATTGTTATAAATGGCGAAAATACCGATTACTTCTTACACAAGTGGGGCCTTAGACAGGGGGACCCGATCTCACCCATGCTCTTCATAATAGCAGTGGATGTGTTCCAACGCATGATAGGCATTGCTAACTCCCTCCTAGCCGAAACTTTAACACCTAGATACCCACAATCCATCTATGCCCTCCAATACGCAGATGACACCGCGGTTATAGCAAATGCGAGCCCCAAAACTCTAATCACTTTAAAGATAATCCTAAGATTGTTTGCGAAGATCTCGGGGTTACAAGTCAACTATGACAAGAGCAGCTTTGTACCCTTTAACCTCCAAAACAGAAACCTAGAGGAAACAGAACAAATTCTGATGTTCGCCAAAGTATCAATGCCTGTGGAGTATTTGGGAATGCCACTTTCGATAATTAAACCAAGGAGAATGGACTACCTGCCACTGATTGAGAGACTTGAAAAGCGAATGGCAGGTTGGAAAGGTAAACTTATTTCGAGGGGTGGAAGACTGCAGTTAGTGAAGTCGGTTTTATCGGCCATTCCTGTATATTATATGATGTGTTTTAAATTACCAAGGTGGGTCATTGACCGCATCGATGCCATTAGAAGAGCATTCCTGTGGGGGAGAAATGAAAAAGAGGGGAGGGCAATAGCTTTGGCGAGCTGGGATACTATATGCTCACCATATCAGACGGGTGGGATGGGACTCCTTGATCTAGCGAAACACAACGTCGCGTTACTGCTGCGGTGGTGGTGGCGTGCCAACACAAACCCGGATTGTCTCTGGACGACAACGGTTACAGTACTCAAATGGACGGGGCTCTATGAGAAGGGACCAAATTTCTGGGCGGTTTCTGGCTCTTTTTTCTGGAATGCATTACTGAGACTGCTGCCAATTTTCGTATGGTCTACCAAATGGCAAATCGGAACAGGTGAACGCATCTCTTTCTGGCTTGATGCCTGGCATGGCAACCCACTAATCAGCCAACTAGAAGAGGGTCAAAGGCCACCGCAACCAAAGCTCTCTCTGAAGGATGCAGCACCGATCATAGAATACTTGTTACCGGGGGTCACATTAACCATCAACCTCACTACCAAACCTGATGCACTGCTGTGGCGCTGGACGCCTGGCCGACTCTACTCCGCAAATTCGGTGTACAGGGCAATCATCACAGGGGGAAAAATAGGTTTTGAATATGCATATGTGTGGGCCCTTCCGATTCCCCCAACGGTTCGTATTTTTTCTTACCTCATGATAAAGGACAAAATCCTAACCGGAGATGTTATGATCCGGAGGCATATAGGAGGGCAAAGAGACAACCAGTGCTTGATGTGTCGCAATTGCCCCTCGGAGTTGACTTTGCATTTGCTATTTCTGTGCCCCTATGCAGTGCAAGTTTGGTTTCAATTGGGACAGCATTTTGGGTTCAGGCTCATGATACCGCGGCAATCCATCGAGGAGATCTTCGACAAATCGAGACAGCAGGCTGACCTTGAAGGTAAACGAGCGCGAAATATCTGGGATGCATGTTTTATGTGTACATGTTGGATGATTTGGAAGGAAAGGAATCATAGAGTATTCACTGCTGCAAGGACGCCTTCCTCTGTTGTAGTGAATCGGATAGTAGAGGAAACACGCCTCTGGATGTCATGCTGTGGTCCGGGAAAATATCAAAACGATCATCAATTACTCAAGGACCCGGATTAGTTGTTACCAACAGGATGTGGGACACATATCTTATACTTCTTGGCCTAGTATCGTAGTGTCTGTCACTTGGAACTTTTCTTATTTATTTTTGCTTGGCCTAGTATCGTAGTGTCTGTGTGATGTAATTTTTTTTTCCTTTGCTTACGGTGCTTCCATGCACCTGTTTGATGTACTCAAGAATATTTTACATTCAATAAACTTGCACCTAGGCAGCCTCTGCCAGGTTTTTCAAAAAAGAGAGAGAGAGAGAGAGAGAGAGAGAGAGAGAGGGGCAGTTCATTTCATGTCCACTCTCTGGCTGATTTGGAAGCATCGAAACGAACTGATCTTTGGAGCCACGAGGAAGGAAGCCAGAACACTAGCAGAAAGGGCAGTCCAAGATAGTTCTCTGTGGTTGAAGCATGGCTGAAGAAAAGGCCCTTTCTTTATCCTTTTATTTTATTTCTTTTGTAGTTTGTTTATGGCTGTGCTTTTTCTTTCCTTTACTTTCTAGTTGATGAGGTGTTGTAGTTTTTGAGGGCACTACGGTTGTAGTTATGAGCCGTAATGGGGCCAAGTAGCTTACAGATGTGTGGTGATTTGTAGACATTGGAATTGAGGTCAATGGATGTAAACCTTTCTTTTAATTAATCAAGGCTTGGTAGCCACTATCAAGAATTAAAAAGAGAGAGAGAGAGAGAGAGAGAGAGAGAGAGAGAGAGGGGGTGAGGGATGTGCGTACCTCGAGCTGAGGGTGAGACAATGTGTGTACCTCGAGCTGAGGAGAGGAGAGAGAGAGAGACTTGCTGCGAGAGCGACATTGCGAGTCTCCTTGTCTCGACAGTGGCTTCTGATACGGCTACTGAAATGGATCTCACAGGAGCATATGAGAGCTCCACGGTCTGTTTTGACACTGCACCTTGGCTAAACGGTTCTGGAGGGCAATATGCAGGGGCTCCAACTTGATGGTACCAGGTACCGACTCTGTAACAGGTTATGTTAGTACTGGTAAATGATCAGAGACGACCGATCATTGTACTGGTAAATTAGATATCAGCGGCGTTGTTTTGTTAGTGTTTGAACAGCTATTTCAGGATTGTAAATAGGTTTTAGTATATTCATAAGAGCTGTAATATTTAGGTTTAAGAAGATGTAAATATTTTTTTTTAATCCATAAAATTTGTAAGACTGGCATTGCCGACATTTTTATTAATATCCAAAGTTTAATACAAATTATTATTTATACCCAGAATCGGACCTAATATCGAAAAATGCCCAAACCGGCCAGAAAATGGCTGGCTTACTCCCCCCTAAACCGGCTTAGTCTTTTTTTTTATTATTATTTAAGAGACATTATGAAGAGAAAAAATAATGAAATCTAACACTGAAAAATTTGAATTTTTTTGTTTAAATTATTTATTAGATTACTTCTTTTAATATATAATTAGTATATTTATACTAAAATACGCTAAATTACTTTAAATTATGTTGAATTACACTATATTAAGTTAAATTACATTACATTACATTACGCTAAAATACGGTAAATTACATATGAATAGAGACGATATCTTTACTGAAAAGGTGAAAAACGACGACGAAACTTCAAACGGTCATACAACGGCGCTCGAGTGTCCGATTTTAGCAAATGACCACTTTTCGGAAAGCTTGCGAAAATACGCATGCGTCCGTACCTGCGATGCCAGATACCAAAATTCAGAATCGTCAAAAAACAAAGGGAAGAGCCTCAAAACTTGAGTTGAAGTTTCCGATTAAGATTTTTATTTCTATTATTCAATCCAAGTAGCTCAGTAAATTAGTTACATAATGAACTTGTAGAATACCAGTTTTTACTATTTTCGGAACTTTTTTACTATTTTTTATGATTCATAAAAGATGGCACAGAATCGGTCTATTTTAGCGTAATTTACCGTATTTCAGCATAATTAGCGAAGTTATTGTAATTTAGCGTAATTTAACGTAATTTAGTGTAATTCAACATAATTTATTGTAATATAGTGTAATTCAACATATTTCAAGTAATCTAGTGTATTTTAGTATAAATATGCTAATTATAAATCAAAAGAAGTAATCTAACAAATAATTTAAACACAAAATTCAAATTTTCAGTGTTAGATTTCATTATTTTCTCTTCATAGTGTCTCTTAAAAAAAACGACTAAGTCGGCCAGAAAATGGCCGGTTTAGGGGGGAGTAAGCCGGCCAGAAAATGACCGGCTTAGGGGGGGAGTAAAACGGCCATTTTATGGCCGGTTTGGGCATTTTTCGATATTGGATCGAATTCTCGACATAATTAAAAATTTGTATTAAACTTTGGATATTAATAAAACTGTCGGCTGGCATTGCTACCTTACCCCAAAAAAAATAAAAATAAGTAGGTACATCCTGACAGTCAAATTAAAAAATAACCATAAAAAATGAACAAACATAAATAAAGTGAGAAAATATAACCGAAATTAAAGTTGGTACTTCCAGCTGAAATTCTTTTACTTTAGTTGTCAATATCATACTCCAAAAGCTAAGCTCTTGTTTTTTTTTTAAATATTTTAAAAAAAAGTTAGATAAAAGATGCTTTTCAGTTCAACACTCCTAAGTTATGCTATGTTGCATGGATATGGGTATCGTATCGGATACGATACGGATACGGCGATACGGTAATTTTCAAAAATCAAAGATACGATACGTCTATTATATTATAATTAGTTCAACACTTGTATTATATAAATTAAATATCAATTCAAAACAAAACAAAAAATATATATATCAAAAGTTTTGGATATACATTAAATATAAACGCTAATAGATTATAACATCAAATTTGAAGTAGTGCAGTGGTTAAGACCTTTGGAGTCCATAGGAAAGATCCCATGTTTGATTCTGCCATGGAGCTCTAGAAAAAAAAAGTTTTTGGCATGGTCCACAGGGATGGTGCGGTGAACAGGAAGTCAGCAACTGCACGGTGTAAGGTGGACCATGCACGGTTCACGGTATCCATTCCGTATCCAGACGTGTCAGAGTAGTATTCAGGCCGTATCCAGACGAATCAGAGCGTATCGGAGACCGTATCAAATGATTAAGGATACGCCACGTATGCCGATACACTAGCTGGCGTATCCGATATATATCGGAGCCGTATCGGATGAGTATCGGTCCGATACGTGTCCGATATCGATACGGCGCCTATACTGAAGTATCCGTGCAACATAGAAGTTATGTAATGTTAATTTTTAATTTTAATTCTGGTAGTAAATTATTTCTCACTTATGTCACCGGTATTTCTAAATTTTCAATTAAGATGTCATTTTTTTGTGTAATGTTATTTTAATTAGGTTATTCTATTTTAAATTTATTTGTAATTTGCATGCAAAGGAGGTCCAACAAAAATTTCAAACTTAAATCATAATTTAAATCACAAGCTTCAACTAAACAATAAATAATTTAAGATATGACTTAACTTTAAATCTTAATGAAATATGAATAATTTGGATTGGTCAAAATTAAAATAATCATTTTTTCTTAATTTTAGCTTTCAACCAAACACCACTTTTGGAACTTATTTCTTCCTTTTGAGGTTTTATAGACAATTTTTATTCGTATCTTTAGGTTCTACTTCATAATCGAAATTAGAGGGAAATAAATGGCAGTAAGAAAAAAGTAAAAATAATCAAAGAAAAGAGGCCGACTCCAAATTGGAGGTATAAACCTGATACTTTCTCGTGTATTTTAGTTTTTCAACTCTCTCACCTTTTCTCTCATTTTCCTTCGGATTCAATAATAATGATAGAATACTATATGAGAAGGAATCGACTTATAACATTTGTAAGTTACAACATCTTATAACAATTTGATTTTGTAATTTTTAAAATCTAAACAGTCAATCCAAACTGTTCAACATGATATCTATATTAAAGTGTGCTTGGAGATATGATTTTACATTTTTTTGAATTTGTTTACTATTTATTAAGTATTTTTTACAAAAATGTTGTTTTTAGACAATTCTGGACTACTAAAAAACAACAATTTTGTAAAATACTTAATAAATAGTAAAAAAAATAAAAAAATGTAAAATTTTATCTCCAAGCACATTTTAATATAGATATCATGTTGAATGGTTTGGATCGACTATTTGAACTTTTAAAATCACAAAACCAAATTGTTGTAAGATGTTGTAAGTGAGTCCCTCCTCATAATATATATAGCATCCTGAATTTGCTCCATTTTATGTAGAAAATCATGACACCTTCTCAATTTATGCACAATGAATTCATTTTCATCTGTTATGTAGTTATTTTTAACCTAATTTCTTTTGTGGAATTATGATTCTATTTCTTTTTTAATTAAATCATGGTTATTATATACTTAACGCACATGCCGTTTTTGTTACACATATTTTCCTTCACTCCAAAGACTCTCTAATTCGTTGGTTTCATTTCCCCGGCCCAAATTTACAAATACTTGCAAGTATTTTAATTTTTTTTCTACAACCTTATATTGTAATGCAAGAATTAGATCATATGGTAGGAAGTGCCGCTTCTTCAAGTTCAAAGCTGAAGCAACCTGTCAACTTGTTATTTGTGGAAGCTTCTTGTAATATAACGTAAGTTACCATGATATGCATGGTTATGTTAGGATAATAATTTATCCGAAAGAAAGTATGGCAAAATCAAAGGAGACTAATCATATCTAAATTATTAGAAAACTGAAATTTTTTAAAGAATTTTTGTGTTGAGGGCTTTAATAAATTACAACATGCGTGTAATTAATATAGATAATTTGGAATTAAGTACAAGGCCATTAAAAAAAAAGAATTGAGATATGGATTATTTTGTTTCATTTCCTATATGGAGAAAGCCGCGCGCAACAACTCGTTTCCAAAATCATTTTAAAATATATCATATTTAGGACCCGAATATTACTCTGATTTATACCAAATTTCATCTAGTAATTTCTTTTTTTTTTTTAGGGTAAGGTGGCAAGTTGCCATCTTACAGGTTTTCATTGATAAAAAAATATTTACAATGGTCGTCACGGATCTGAAAGAAAATGAAAACTATTTACATAACGCTGTTTTCTTAACTAGTTACCCTCCCCTCTCTCGCCTCTCTCGCCTCTTCCCTTTGCACTAGATCAGATCAGTAAGGAGGGTGAGGGGAAGGGGAGGAACTGAGAGAGAGAGAGAGAGAGAGAGAGAGAGAGAGAGAGAGAGAGAGGCCTTTTTGTAGTTGAACACCACCTAAAAATTTAGCATTTAAATTCAATTTAATTTACTAATAAATATTTAAAAGTAGTAATCATGTGACCAAAGCAACCGAGTAATTGCTAATAAGTAACAAGTTACCATGACCGGCTAATAAGAAAAAATAATGTCAAATAATAACGAACCAAATAAAAAAGGAAGTTGATATGAGTACCCGAGTACTCGCATTGTACCCGCACCTAAACTGCCATAACTGTTTGTGGGGACCGCAACCGTTCCAAAGCTGTAATTTTATTTTACAAATATTAATAGTATCATTGAGAATTACATAGCACAAACAAGATAAGTATTTATATCTATTAATGAACTATATATATGATAGATGAATTGTCCTTAAATAATTGTACAGGCACTTTTTCTTGAAAATTCCTCACGTCATCCCCGCATTAGGGGACCACTCAAACAGCATGGGGGCACCATAACTGCATATGGGGGCCACTAAAAACTGTCAACTAAAAAATGTTGACTACAAATATTGACAAAAAAAATATTGACTTAGCTTATATTCAGATAATATTGAATTCACCTATATTTATACCTATATGTTGTTATATTTACATACGTTTAATAGAGTGTTTATACATATGTTTTATACTTGTACAATTAATTCATTATCACACTAATACAAAAAAATGTGCGTGTGGTATCTATACTTACGAAATAAAGTATTTATATCTGTACTACATTGGATATATAACAATCTTAAAATAGTGTTTATATCTACACAGTTATCACAAACAAAATACTTCACATATCAATTATCTTAGACAAATTTATATCACTTAAACTTTAAAATTACCACATATCAGTTAACTTGACAATTACCAAAAACATATCAATTAGCAACATATCACTTCCTACATATATGTTCTATATTACATAACAGTCATCACACAACATATCAGTTATTACACAAAATTATCACAACAGTTTCAAACCCAAATTAATAACAGTTCCAACCTGAAATTAACACAGATCCAAACCCAAATTAAGACAATTCATTTCTATTATACACCAAATTTACAATCATTCTTATCATGGATAAGAAGATTATATACTAAGTTATGACGCTCCTTCCTGATAAGATCTTACAATACAAAAAATAACATTAGTTCATAAAATAAATGAAACTTCAATGAAATAAATTACAGTATATATATTTACAAAGTCATAGGAACATTCCTGAAAGAAAATTTACCTGGTCAAAGTCCATAGGAACATTCCTTATTAGACAGTCAATGATCCGAATAACAAATATTGCGCAATCGTTTGAATTATTTTGCTTTGGACATTCCTGCCAGGTATTTTCAACATCTTTCCATCCTTCATCACCTAAAAAAAGAATTATTTCAAGTATTCCAATTAAGTTCTATAATATTAGGTAATATTCCCTGTGATATCATATATTTATACCTAGCACACTGTTATTTAGCAATGTAAGAAGAAAAATAAATAAGATAGACTCACCAAGCCTCCAAGCCAGAAAACATTCCATCCATCTGATTGTTTCTTTGTGTGGCTCAAAATAGTAATCATTAAATGCATCACCACAAGAGTTGTACATGTTAATTTCTCAGTTATGCAAATCCGCCGCAGCAAGTATCCAATGTTCACGACCACACAACGGCATAAAAAGCCATATTGCAGTTGAAAATTGAGGGCAGAACAACTTTGGTGCATCTTTCAAAAGCTGGAGGTATTGAATTTTCGGTGCTAGCTTCTAAAGAATAACAAATTTAAAAAAAAAAATCAAGAGTATAAAACATCAGACAAAAGTGATATACACTTATGTACAAAATTAAAATTAAAAACTTACTGAAACATAAGACGTCAGAAAAAACCATTCATCATCAACCGGTACTTCAATTTGCATTAATTGGCATGCAATTTTAACAAACTGCAAGAATCAATTTTATAACAAATTCTTAATCATATATATCAATTGCTATAATGTCAGTTATTAATACCTATAAACAAATTAGAATTGAAAACTGGATAGACAATGTCATTCTATTACACAAAATTATCAACAAACAAGCTATCTCAACCATAAATTCAGTCTTTATAAACATTAGTAGATTTGATAGGCACTGTTTCAAATTTTAGATTTGTTTCAATAACAGCTGACACAACCTAGTTATCAAAAGACATATCCAATGAAAGTAAATCTACAATATAAGATAAATCTCTTCCTCTGCTGCTAATATCTCTACATCGGAACTACTGTCTATTTCTCTTATTTATTTCTTTGTTTTCCTCAGTTTGTTAATGCTACGTTTTGGTACACGTATGAATTTCTAGTATGAGTGTGTGATCTGATTCTTTAGGAAAATACGTGTAATGTAAATAGCATAGTTGATACGCACTTTTACTATGTAAATATTTTTCTTAATTAATGAAAATCGTTGATTGGCTATTGGCCGACCAACCCTAAAAAAAACAGAGAGAGAAAATATATACTCACATCATCGGATCAGGCGATCAGCGTGACTAAAAATATACAAATCTTTCAAGGAAAAAAAAACAAAAAGAAATATATAAAACTTCTCTCTGTTTCGTTAGCTTAAAATAATAAATAAAATACTGAACAGTTGAGAGATTCCCAAATCCAAATCCTCTTACATTTTCCTGTCCAGTTGTGCACCGCTAATTACAGCTGAACAGTGAATAAAAAAGTCGTGGGGCCCGGGGATCAGTGAATTAATAGTTTCGGACTGACTTGACAGAGTTCATCAGTCTCCTACTTCCTCAGTACCTCTTGGTTCTTGCACGGTACCTGTTCGACGATTTGCCCGAGAGAGAAGAGAGAGAGAGACAGAGAGAAGATGAGAGCACTGGGTTGGTGGCTGATGCTGGTGGGGTCGCTCCGCCTCGTCTCCGTCTGGTTTGGCTTCTTCAACATATGGGCTCTCCGCGTAGCCGTCTTCTCCCAGACCGAGAGTTAGTCTCCACTTTCCCATTTAGATTTTCTTTCAGACCTAAGTTTACTGATTCTTTCTCTGGATTTGAAGGATCGGCATTGATTGCCAAGTGTTAAATCCCATACAGTGCGAAATTTAAGATTCATTGAAATTTTGGGTTTGTTTCAGTGGGCCATTGTTTAGATTATCCACTGCAACTGTCTGTTTTAATGCCTCAATGATTATCCTAGGTGGTTTTCATGAGCCCGAGTGCTGATTTTAAATTAGTTTTACAAGTGATGTTATGTAATTTGTATATTACAGATGGACCGATCCGTTTCTATGGATCCATATCTCTATTTTTAAAGTTCAAACGGTCGATCCTAACCATTATATATGATCTCCATATGGAAATGTTTTTTACATTTTTTAGATGTTTTTTACTATTTTTTTTAGATAGGTAGAAAATCACTACTTTTCAATGGTCCAAAGTTTTTCGATCAAGTGATTTTCTACCTATCTAAAAAAATGGGTAAATTTTGCTGGAGGTCACTAAACTTTGTCATTTGTCACGAAAGAAGTTTGATTTGTCATTTTCTAGTCACTCAACTTTGTCATTTGTTCTAATCAAGTCACTTTATACTTTTCCGTCCAAAATCTTAACAGAATATTCACATTCTGTCCAAAATATTAACGGAATATACTTATTCCGTCCAAAATACTAACAGAATGAGAATATTCCGTCCAAAATACTAACGGAATGAGCATATTTCCTTAGCATTTTGGACGGAAAAATATAGAGTGACTTGGTTGGGACAAATGACAAAGTTGAGTGAATAAAAATGGACAAATCAAACTTGAGTGACCAATTCGTGACAAATGACAAAGTTTAGTGACCTCCAGCAAAATTTACTCTTACTTTGACTATTACTTTCTATCATTATTTTCTTGCTGTTATTATTTCTCTAAAGTGTCCTTGAAACCTTGAAATTTTCTTTTTTGATTTGCCATACTGCTACTTATTTAGCAAGTCAATACAACTATACAGCTAGCTTCTAAATATTTATTAATGGGAAGTAATCTTGCAACAAAACCCAATTAAAAGAGAGATAGTTAGCTTTTGGTATATGTTCTTGTCTAGATCTTTTGATCAGCTTTTATTATTTTTATAGTAAATTTCTAATGGTTTATATCTGCATTGATGCATCTTCAATTCTTCATGTCATTCAATTGTGAAATTATATTTCTACAAGTTTTAATTTACACAGAAAGACTATCATGGTTTATTGATGGTTTGTTATTTAAGTGGGATGGACGCTCTCAAAAAGGATACATACATCTAATCACATAATAAAGATAAAGCATAATGGTATGAAAAGGCCATCGTAGTTTGGCAAAAAAAGTTCAGGAGATAATCACTCTATGCTTGTTTAGCAAGCTCAGATTAAGCCTCCTTTCAACTCCTAAGCATTTTAATCCCGCCGAATGCTACTTTCTTAGTGAGGATTAAGGAGCATCCACCTTAAATTAAGATGTATTTCCTCCCTAACAAGTCATCTCCTTAACCATCATGTCAAACACCGCTCCTTCGCATGGATTAATGTTTTTTTAATCCTATAAATCCTGCGAAAAAGCCCGTCTTACTACAACACTTGAGTAGTTTATTTATTTGTTTGTTTTGTAGTGACTGATGTACATGGGCGTACTTTTGGTGTATGGACTCTTCTGACGTGTACCCTTTGCTTCCTCTGTGCATTTAACCTCGAGAACAAGCCTCTTTATTTGGCCACATTTCTCTCTTTTATATATGCACTTGGCCATTTTCTCACTGAGTATTTGATTTACCACACCATGGCGGTCTCTAACCTCTCCACAGTTGCTTTCTTTGCTGGTAATTTTTTTTTACTGATTTGTTTTTTCTTTCTGGAAGAGATTTAGGAGTACTTTTTTTTTGTTACCTTACAAATTATGAAAATCTGATCTGCACATATGCCCTTGAGAAATAGAGTAAATGTATCTGACTGGTAAGGTACTTTAAAAAATGCTTAACTACCAATCTTTCCGCACTTGAGATGACATGGTATGAGGAAGGAGGGGTATCTTCAGCATTTTTTCTTGGAAAAGAGGGATTGAGGTTTTGGTGTTTGTCCTTAAAATAATCCTAAACATAACATATACCTAGTTTATAGGAAATATGTAAGATCTTCACATTCATTCGAATAATAGTGACGTGCTTCAGGTTCCAGGTCAAAATTATTCTTTGATTTTTCTTAGGTAAAATCTTTCATTGTTGTATTTGGCTCATTTAAGGGAAAGAGTTCTTGTGTATTATTGCAAAATCTCATAGGTACCTTTCAATAGTAAGCATTTTTTTAAACACAGATAATTATTGGAAATGCTACTATGATTTTCTGCTTCCTCTATATACCTCACTATATCTTTTAGCTTTCAGGAAAGGGTAGTTTGGACGTTTTGTTGGAAAAAGATAAAAGAGCCATGAGAATTGTTCTCATTTTGCTCCTATAGTTTCTTGTATAGTTGCCCTTCTTTCCGTTCCTACTTTGTCTCTCTATGAAGGTGGGATATTTGTGCTTAGTCTGGCATGTTTAAAAATATGGATAGGAGCGGTACCATAGATGTGTCTCAGATATTTTATATTTTTTTGGTTGTATGTAATACTAAGCTTTGCAGAGTCAAAGTAGAATTTGTCCTCAATCATACAAAAATTTATGGCACCTTCAGAGTTGTATGATCAGAAAAATTTAAAAGGTTATCAGGATTGTATTTTGGTTTTTAAGTTTCCAAAATGAGTGAGGCTATGGTGCTATGCATAGCACCAATGGCTAGTGTACTACGGCTCAATATGGTACTTTTTAAAATCCTAACGGTCGATCCGAACCGTTCAATGTGATATTCATATGAATATGTACTTGCAAACTAAATTTTATATTTGTTTGAATTTTTTTACTATTTTTTTAGATAGGTAGAAAAATCAGTGTTTTCTGAAAATTCTGGACCATCAAAATTCTACCTATCTAAAAAAATAGTAAAAAAAATTGAAAAAATATAAAATTTAGTTTGCAAGTACATATTCATATGGTTATCACATTGAACGGTTCGGATCGACCGTTAGGGTTTTAAAAAGTATCATATTGAGCCGTAGTACACTAGTCATCCGTGCTATGCATAGCACCATAGCCTCACTCTTCCAAAATTATCTTCTTATGAACTGTTTTATGTTTTTTAGGCACTTCAATTATATGGATGATGCTGGAATGGAACAGAAATGATCTCAAGCGCAATGTTAAACCAGAATAAATTAAATTTGTTCAGAATGAGCGATTTTTTCAAAGTTTGAGAACATTATTATCTAAGTGTGCAACTTATTTTGTCAGAGACTTGCTCTGCACTTGGCTCTCTTTAGATGTCGCATGAGTTATGCTGATTTTTTAATCGACAAATGCAAGTCTATTTTTTCAGTTACTGTTCCAGTTTGCCCTAGAGATTTTCTCTGCACTGGGCTCTTTTTTTAGCTGTCTCAGGAGTTATGCGATTATTTAGTACAAGTGCAAGTCTAATTTTTCAGTTACTGTTTCAGTTTTGCCCTAATTTGGTTTGTAGAGGCTACTGTGGGCCAAATTGTAGAAAATGGTATCATTCATCACTGCAGCATACAGAGTGGAGTGAGTTAACTTTGCTCCAGTCTAAGTTCTTTTCAAAATTTAAATGCTTGATTGGGTTAATCTGGGGCTTAAAACAAACTGAAAATGGGACACATACTGGTATAGATCAAATGCGCGGAGTGATTTATATATGAGTAGGGTTAAAATGCTCCACATCTTTATTTTCATTTTCAAAGTCCGAACAGTTAATCCGAACCGTTCACCATGATATTTGTATTAAAATGTACTTGAAAACCAAATTTTATATTTTTTGGAATTTTTTTACTAATTTTTTAGATATGTACAAAATCACTGTTTTCAGAAGATTCTGGACTATCCAAAACAGTGATTTTGTACCTATCTCAAAATATAGTAAAAAAATTTCAAAAAATATAAAATTTTGTCTTCAAGCACATTTTAATATAAAGATCATACTGAGCGGTTCGGATCGATTGTTTGAACTTTGAAAACGGAGAAAAAGACATGGAGCATGATTGGAGCACAAAATCAATGGTGCATTTTAACCCTACTCTTTATATATATATATATATATATATATATATATATATATTTTCCCTTGACTGTTTAATTTAATTATTTTTCCTTTTTTTAATGGTTTTCCTTGAAACAAAACTGGAATCATGTCATGCTACTATTAGCAATTTAAAAGAGAATCCCTTTATATTTAGACCAGCGAGGACCTAGATAATAATATGTAAAAAAAATCCTCTTTACATATTTATAAAAAAAAAAGGAATTTAGTCAGATTTCGAACCTGCATTATAGTTTATTTTTGTTCTTCCTATTTCTCACTATGTTCAAGAAGTTAATTACAGAAAAGCACGAGGGAGTCTGTGCAACAGAAATTGGTTGCTATCTCATTTATTCATAGGAACAAAATGTGGATCACCACATTGTTTCCCTGAAATAATAATTTTAATTCATTAAAATTTCGATGGCTTATCAAAAGGCCTTCAATATACTCCGTCCCAAAGGTTTACCACTAGCCCGGTAGCTAGCCTGTCTGTAACCCAAGGTACACTACTATTTGTAGTGTCTCGACTTTCAGTAAATTATTGTTATTAGTAGGATGCCCTTCTATTTCCTCACAAGCTTCCGTTAAATATAGATGAAGGCAGGCATAAAAATAATTATAAACCTTTACGTTCAAACGCATAATTCATGAAGTTGATTTGATATGTTTTAGAATTTGTAGTATATAGATTGAAATACCATCGATGACACGGTACTCAGCCTTTATATTTTGAGTCCGGCTATCATGACATCGGTAGTATGTGCCATCAACTTCAAAAATTATCGGATAGGTTTCAAACGATGAATCTAAACTGTTCAAACCAATCTACTTTATGAGTGATGTGTTTGTGTGCAAAATTTATAATTTTTCAAATTATTTTACTACCAAGTCTTGCGGTAAAAGAATGATGAAAAATAACTGTATAAAAATTAACTTAAAAGACTCACATTTAACTACTTACAATTAAAAATTTTACATGTAAACGCACGACTCATGAAGTATATCAGTTTGAATGCTTTTGCTTCGTCATGTAAAATGATTTGATATGTTTTGAAGTTGGTGATATTTAGGTTGAATACTTTATGAATAATTATCGAATAATTATTTATTTATGTATTTTAACCCCAAAAATATAACAAACAAATGAATATATTAAACACATCATGAAGTAATATCATAAAATATTATAATTATTGATCTCATTACTTAAAAAATGTAAATTATTAATTAAATAAAATGATATAAATATGTGTAAATCAATTTAATCATAATAATAAAATTATATAATCATCCATATGAATAAAATTTTATTTATATTTTTTTTATCCAATATTTTATATATTGTTATTTATTAATTAATCCATAGGATAATGGATAAAAGAAAGTTTTTCTCTGTATTTTTATCCGATAAATTAATTTAAAAAAAATCCATACTCTTAAATCTTAATAGATCTATTAAATTAAGAAAAAAAAAAGTTTATATATAGTATAATGTGCTTGGAGACCAAAATTTGTATTTTTTTAATTTTTTAATGGTTCAGGATCTTCTGAACAAACAGTAATTTTATACCCATCTTAAAAAATAAATAAAAAATTATAAATAATATAAAATTTGATCTCCAAGTATTTTTTTTTAATATAAAAATTATGTTAATCAGTTGAAATCAAAGTGCTTAAACTTGAAAAATTAAAATAAGAGTGTCGGACAGAAATAAAACATCACAAACACAAGTCATTTGAACCCGATTAAGTGAATTTTGCGTCGACAATTTCCCCAAAAAATATATGCCTTGTGCGCATACAGATGCTCTTTTGAGTCACAACTCGATTCACAGTTCCTAAGGATGCAAATAGTCCAAACTCCAAACTATAGACAATGAAAATAATTAACAAGAGTATAACCCACCAATGAACCAGCATATTCTCGGTCAGACGAGTCTGGAAGGTTCTTGGACCTTCTCTCAGAAATATATGTTGCTAGTTTCCTGAAGTCTTCCCTGGACTTAACCAGACTAATAATAAGCAGCAAAGGATAATACACTAAGCTTTCATACATGGCGACATCTGTGACAAGATCTGGCCTCCGATTGGCCGGCGCCGGAGCAAAGCGGTTGTCTCTCAAGAGGTCGTTCGCTTCCTCTGCAAATCATGATGAGGCCAGTAAGTTGATTGTCTTTATCCCAAATTTCTAAATTGGTCACTAGAATGTCACAAAATTACCTTCTTTTTAGTTCCTCGAAATTAGTAGTTTGTCATATATGTAATACAAATTAAAACAAATTCAATAGAAAATAAAAAATAATTCCATGCGTTTAAGGACAATAATAACTTTGCAAAACACTTGTTGAAGAGATTGCATGTCAGATGATGTCCAATCATTGAGAATAAACTTATGGTTGCAATCACCATAAGTTTATAGGGGGAATTTCATGTATCCCCCTCTAAAACTTCAATATTACGTATTTCCCCCTCAAAAGTTCATAATAACGTATTTACCCTTCAAAATGATGAAAACTCTCATATTTACCCAAAATCAATATAACAATAAAATTTAATACTTAAAATATATTAAACAATATTAATTATTGAAATAAGACCATTATGCCCCTTCATTCTTTCTCTCCTTTCTCTCCGTGTTTGCATACAAGGGTTTCACATTTTCCACTTTATTGACTTTACTGACTCCACTATATTGTATATTACGGACTTCATGATTTACTGGACTTTACTGACTTTATTGAGCAAATAAAGAGAGAGACGATTCATCCGATGCCATATCTTAGAGGCGCGGAACAATCAGAGGAGAGGCGGAGGCGACGATCAGATATGAGGCAGAGAGAAGGAGAGAAGAAATTTATGGCTGGATTCGAGCGGTACTCCAAAAACTATTTGGTGCCAAGATTTCTTTGGAGCGGTAATTTTTTGCAACTATTTGGCTGATTGGCGCTAATTCTCTTGAAGAGAACACGGAGTGAGAGGAGAGAAAGAATGAAGAGGCATAATGGTCTTATTTCAATAATTAATATTGTTTAATATATTTTAAGTATTATATTTTATTGTTATATTGATTTTGGGTAAATATGAGAGTTTTCATCATTTTGAAGGGTGAATACGTTATTATGAACTTTTGAGGGGGAAATACGTAATATTGAAGTTTTAGAGGGAGATACATGAAATTCCCCCAAGTTTATAACTCACTTAAGCTGTCAAACAAAAATAACTTATGGTGATTTAAGATGGAGTAATTTTGGAGTTAAGACATAGCAAGTTAATCCTGCTGAGATATGAGTGTATTTTCTGATTCCTCGTTCTTAAGATTGTCATAACGCCAATTCTGGGACGAGTTGGAAGAGGAATTCCAAATTCTTACGCGGATGAATGAGACTAATGAAAGAATTTAAGTAACAAGAATAACCTTTAGTCATTTTCATTTAGAATAAGCAATTTAATCCTCTTTTAACTTCAAATAGCAATCAAACGTGTCCATTGTGATTTAGTCCTCTCAATTTCTTTGCCCTGGTATAATTCATTTTCTTCTCCAGAGGAGGCTAGCAAATGGGAGAAGATAACATATGCTGGGATTGCAACCTGTACTGTCCTTGCTATCTACGATCTCTCTCATGGCCATCATGAGTTTCCCGAGCCTCCGGTCAGCTTTCAATCGATGCTAATTTCAACATAATTGTTTCTCATATTACTTATGATTCTCTCTTTATTATTCTTTTAACTTCGTTATGACCGTGTCTGTTGATGCATGCAGCCATACCCGTATCTGCACATCCGCAACAAGGAGTTCCCTTGGGGTTTGTTTTCTAATTCTTCTAAAGTGCCATCTCTATAAATATTCGGCAACGTTATACGTACAATTGTTTAATGTCCCTGAACCAGACATTTTCTAATCACCGTTTTAACCCCTGATTTTTCATCAACATTATGTTTTAATCATCGATTATGTTGGCTAAAAAATTCCTCTGTTTGTGCAGGTCCTGATGGCCTGTTCGAGAATAAAAAGTGTTGAATATTGTATTGTAATATAAGGGTATTTAGGTAAAAGTGTGAATATAATAGTTATAGGGACTAAAGTGTAAGATTGAGTTGTATATGTAGACAGACAATCAATGAATGAAAGTTAATCCCAAAATACCGTAAACTATATGGTATCAGAGCTTAGGGTTTCTCTCCGCCGCTGTGTGTGTCGCGTGAGCGTCCGCCGCTATTCCGCCTAGAGCAAGGTCGCCGCTCAGAGCAAATCCGCCAGCGCGTAGTCGCAGCGAGGAGTCCAGCGCGAGTCGACCATTCCGATCGTTGCCACTTTCGCCAGTACGTAGTCAGCGCGGAGGCCAGCGCGAGTTGTCCGATCGGTCCGATCATCGCCGCTTTCTCCTTTGCCGCGTGTTTAGTTGTCTCTCGTCTGTGAGGCACTCATCTCCGAGGGTCAGTATTGACTCAAGTCCGAGGGTTAGTATTTTCTCCAGATCGTAGTTTCCTTGAACAATAGAGACCTTAAACTAAGTGCTGGCTTGAATTTGGAGGCTGCTACGTATCTCTATCTATTGTCGCTACTGTTGAACTTTCTAAATCTAATAAAAAAAAAAAAAAAAAAAAGGGAAATGGCAGAAGACAGAAACTTCTCTAAATCATCTCAGGTCATCTCAGTGAGATTGAATGGGGCTGAGAACTATCTGTTGTGGTCAAGACAAATGCTTATGCACTTGAAAGGTCATAGACTAACCGGGTATGTTACCGGTACGACAAAGAGACCAGAACTTTCAGAATCTGAGAAGAAAGAGGGCAAGATAGAGGAGAAAGCTGAGTTTCAGAAGTGGGAGGCTGACGATGGGCAAGTTATGTCATGGTTGGTCAATTCGATGGAGGTTAGACTGCAAAGTCAGTTTATGATGCTGAACACTGCTCGACAAGTGTGGGATCGGGCAGCCGAGATGTACTCTCAAAAGGGTAACCATGGGCAGATCTATCACCTCAAGTCTAAGTCAGACAGTCTAGTACAGGGAGAAATGAGTGTGACTAAGTATTTCTCAGAGTTGAACAATATGTGGGAGCAAATGGATTTCTTTGATCCTTTAGCTATGACATGCTCGGTAGATGCACTAGCCTTCACAAACTGGTTGGAGAAAAGAAGGACCTTTCGCTTCCTTGCTGGCCTCAACGTTGAGTTCGAGCAGATTCGACAGAGTCTCTGGCAGAGGAATCCGCTACCGGCTCTTCGTGATGCCTTTGCAGTAGCGGTTCAAGAGGACAGCAGGAGAAAGGCAATGATATCCTTGCCAGTACAGGAGGGCTCAGCTATGTTCATCCAGCCACACTCAGTGTCCTCCCAGGGTGACAAAGTCTGTGATCACTGCCATAAGAAAAATCACACTCGGGAGACTTGCTGGGACTTACATGGAAGACCAGCTAGAGGTCGAGGTCGTGATGGTGGACGTGGCAGAGGACAAGGTAGAGGTCGTGGACCAGGACGTGGTGGAGGATACCAACAGGCACATGTGGCTAACAACACTAGTACCCCAAGTTCAGGCACTGATGATAGGTTGACTCAACTGGTGACTCAGCTTGCAGCTCGTCTCTTGTCCACTACCTCAGCTAGCAGTGCCTCATCTATTGCTGCTCCATCTGGGGCTGACGGTTACATTCCTTCCTCTCTTCTTACCACTGTAGTTAGACCTGTTGGCACTATTATAAAAGCCCTAATAGCTGAGTCTAGCCCTGATCAGTCCTGGATTGTAGACTCTGGGGCATCTAAACATATGACCCCTGACCCTACATTGTTCAAAACCTATAAGCCTATGTCTGGGAGAGAAAAAGTACAAACAGCCGATGGCTCGCTTTGTTCAATAGCAGGAGTTGGGGATATAACATGTACTCCAGACCTCCAGCTATCATCAGTCTTTCATGTTCCTAAATTCACCAATAACCTCCTATCAGTTAGTCAATTGGTAGACGATCTTAACTGTGTTGTTTCTCTGTCTCCTACCCATGTTGTGTTGCAGGAGCTGAAGACAGGAAGAGTGATTGGTATTGGCAAGAGGAGTGAAGGCTTGTACCGACTTAAGCAAGGAGGGGAGGTTTTGGACCCGAGAGCCTGTTTGGCAGAGACTCCAGAGTTGGAGATGTTTTTGTTACATAGCCGTTTAGGGCATATATCTTTTACTGTGCTTGGAAGGTTGTATCCCAAGTTGTATTCTAAGTGTAGCAAGACTAAACTAGTATGTGATGCTTGTGAGTTTGCTAAGCACACCAGAACAATGTATCCCTCTTTTGGTAATATAAGTGTTTCTTGCTTTGATATTGTTCATTCTGATGTTTGGGGGCCCTCGAGAGTTACTGCTCTATCTGGTTCAAGGTGGTTTGTCACCTTTATTGATTGTTATAGCCGGATGACTTGGCTGTACCTGTTGAAGAGTAAAGAGGGAGTTTTGGAGTGCTTCAAGACTTTTCACAAGATGGTGGAAACCCAATTTGAGAAGAAAGTGAATGTGTTACGCTCAGATAATGGCACAGAATACACCAACAGGGCAATGCAAGACTTCTTACGAGGTAATGGTATTGTACATCAAACTACATGTGTGAATACCCCTGAACAAAATGGTGTTGCAGAAAGGAAGAACAGGCACATCCTGGAAGTGACGAGGTGCCTCCTCTTTGCCATGAACGTTCCGAGGTACCTTTGGGGAGAAGCAGCGCAGACTGCTACGTATTTGATCAACAGAATGCCTTTGAGAGCGGTGGACTTCAGTACACCACTCGAAATGCTCACAGGGACCACCTCATTCAAGGTACCTCCCAAAAAGTTTGGTTGTGTGTGTTTTGCTCATAACACAAGTCCAGGTATTAGCAAACTTGATGCGAAGGCCCACAAATGTGTGTTTGTTGGGTACTCCAGTGGGAAAAAGGGGTATAGATGTTATGACCCTGTGAAAAAAAGGATGCTGGAAAGCTTGGATGTGACATTCCGAGAAACAGAACCCTATTTTACTCTTTCCGATACACAGTCCAATGCATCTCCAGTTACATTTCATGATCTTCTTGAGGTGGTTGTCACCTATCCCTCGGACCGAGTTGGTCGAGAGGGGGAGAGTAAGGAATCTGACAACAGTATGCCCGTAAGTCCAACTACAGAGATAGATCTGGACTCAAGCATTGACCAAAGCCTACCACCTCCTAATAGGCAGATCAACAAGGTTTACACTCGAAAACCTCGCCATGAGAATGTTGAGCAACCTCCGGTCCAAGATCAATACCAATTACTTGCTCCTGTCGACGGCTCGCTCACACCACAGCCTTCAGGTAACTCAGAGTTACCCTCAGGTACTCCTCTTTTCTCTGATCTCAACCTTCCTATTGCCTTGCGCAAAGGAGTCCGGTCAACTGTCTTGAAGCAAGGGGAAGATGTCTCAACCTCGCATCCTATCTCTCACTATGTCTCATTTGAGACACTTTCCCCTACTTACAAAGCTTTTGTAACCTCCTTACACTCTAACTCTGTTCCATGTGATTGGAGGAAAGCAATGCAGGATCCAAAGTGGAAGAAGGCAATGTTCGAGGAGATGAGAGCATTAGTCAAGAATGACACTTGGGATATAGTCCCTAGACCGTCCAACAAAAGCACTGTAGGATGCAAGTGGGTATACTCGACAAAATATACTCCAGAGGGAAAGGTGGACAGATTCAAAGCCAGATTGGTGGCCAAGGGCTACACACAAACGTATGGTGTGGACTATGAGGAGACCTTTGCTCCAGTGGCGAAAATGAATACTGTCAGAACTCTCATCTCGTGTGCGGTAAACTTTGGGTGGGATTTGTGCCAGCTAGATGTTAAAAATGCATTTCTTCATGGGGACCTAAAGGAAGAGGTATATATGGAGATCCCACCTGGGTTTGAAAATGAACAACTGAAGGGTAAAGTGTGTCACCTGAAGCGCTCCCTGCACGGGTTAAAGCAGTCACCACGAGCCTGGTTTGACAGGTTTTCTATGGCAATGAAAAAACTAGGCTATCAGCAAAGTAGTGCCGATCACACTATGTTCATCCAAAGGAAAGGAGAGAAAATCTGCATTCTGGTGGTGTATGTGGATGATATAGTGTTAACAGGTAATGATCCTGTTGAGATGAAGAGGCTTAAGGCCAGCTTAGCCACAGAGTTTGAAATGAAAGACCTGGGTGAATTGCGCTACTTTCTAGGCATTGAGGTTGCTCGCTCAGAAAAAGGGGTAGTTCTTTCACAACAAAAGTATGTCCTAGATCTACTGAGAGACACGGGAATGCTTGGGTGTCGACCTGTCAATACACCCATAGACCCTAATAATAAGCTGAAGGGAGGAATAGGTGATCAAGTAGATAGAGGACAGTATCAGCGCCTAGTAGGCAGACTGATCTACTTAGCACATACTCGACCTGACATTGCATACGCTGTGAGCGTAGTGAGCAGGTATATGCACGACCCTAGAATTCCACATGAAGAGGCCGTGTATCAGATTCTGAGGTATCTCAAGAGTTGTCCAGGAAAAGGTGTACTCCTAAGTAAAAATGGGCACACTAGGATTGAAGTCTATACAGATGCCGATTGGGCAGGGTGTCTAGATGATAGAAAGTCAAACTTCAGGCTACTGTTCGTTTGTTGGGGGTAATCTGGTTTCCTGGCGAAGCAAGAAGCAGAATGTAGTAGCAAGGTCTAGTGCAGAGGCTGAGTATAGAGCCATGGCCCAAGGTGTGAGTGAAGGGTTGTGGTTACGAAGATTGCTATCGGAATTGGGGTTGCTGGAGAACAAACCCATAATGTTGTACTGTGACAACAAGGCGGCTATAAACATAGCAAACAACCCAGTACAACATGATAGAACCAAACATGTGGAGATTGATCGACACTTTATCAAGGATAAAGTTGACGAGAGCATTATATGTATGCCTTTCGTTCGTACCAAGGAGCAAATTGCTGATGTCTTCACAAAAGGGTTGAGTGTCACAGACTTCTCCAATGTAATAGGCAGGATGAACATGATCAATATCTATGCATCATCTTGAGAGGGAGTGTTGAATATTGTATTGTAATATAAAGGTATTTAGGTAAAAGTGTGAATATAATAGTTATAGGGACTAAAGTGTAAGATTGAGTTATATATGTAGACAGACAATCAATGAATGAAAGTTAATCCCAAAATACCGTAAACTATAAAAAGAAACATGCTGATCACTGATTGGCTTCCATAAGTAAAAAAATTGTGTTCCCGTTATATTTGGTGAATGCACAGAATCAGTGAAACTGTGCTTTGTCAAGTCTTTACGTGCTTGCTCCCATGCTGTAGAATAATCATGTATCATATTGCCAAACTTGCGTGTTCTATAGTATTATAATTGAATTTCACATGGTAATAGCGGATGTACCTCAATTTTAGTACAATGTTAATTATGATTGGACATTTGGACTCTGCATGAGTTCTCTTAAGCGTATGCCAAAAGAAAACATTTAGTGTTCTGACATAAACACATTTTTGTGGAAGATTTGAAAACTATTGTTGCAACTGGTACAAGAGTGTCTACTGTATCACATGCAAAATAGAATAAATTAAAGCATCTGCAGAAAAATAGAGGAAAAGTAACCGGTAATAAAAAAGAAAAAAATTGAGAGACTCTAAACAGGTATTAGAGAGAGGTTTATCATAAAGTGGATAAGAAAATAATCCATGTGTATCATTAGTAAAACTTGCACAAAATCCTTAATACATGTACAGTTGATAATTACACGAAAGGGATATAAAAAAGAATGACAAAAATCTCTGTTGTAATATTTGTCATACTATCACAATTTTATATTGAATCCTTTGTAAACACACAGCTAATGATTCCATGAAATTATTACGTAATGGAAACTTTACAAAAGTGTATTTGGCTGTACAGGTACGGGTTCTAACCAGTACCATACTTCGTGTCCTCCGTCCCATCCTTGGAGCTAAAGCTACAGCTTGTACATATCTAACCAGTACCATACCTATATGTCCCAGTGTCTTATCTTTGGAGCTAAGTTACAGCTAGCCAGCAGATCCATCGGTAAAAGCAAGTTGTACCAATTTGAACGTAAATGCGCTAAACTTCATTTTATTTTAACAAAACAACCTGATCATGAGTATCAGATAATGAGAGGCCAATGAAAATAAGCAATTTTGTTGCTTGTTGACACTTCTACCCTACATTCACCTCAATTTCAAACAATCCTAATTAAGCAATCCTAATTAATTCCAAATTAGCTGGACGTTATGTACAAACAGTTCCCAACTAGAATGGCATTCATTTGCTCCCATAATTTAATTAGGTAACATGCCAATATAATTCTTTAATTTCATCCTATCCAATTGAAAGCCATGAAAATAAATGTCATAGATCTACTAGAGGACAAAACAAACTCAAATTTAAGCACTAAATATTGAACCAAAAATAGACTTAAAAGAACCAATTTTTGGTTCCTTTTCTGATTAACCCTCACGAAGCAATCACCAAATAATTTTCCTTTTTGTGAATAAGAGCTCCTGTAAACCCTGAATCTTTTTAGAGTCCTCCCGTAAGAATTGCCGAAATTTTTATTAATATACAAAAAAAATATTAAATTTCAAAATCTACACTTCATGCGGAGAATTTCAAAATCTGTCCAAACCGCAAAAAATTTCTCCGGTTCAAAAGCCTAAAACTGCAAAAAAAAATTGCGGTTTTGGTTTTGGAATTCCAAAACCGCAATTTATTTTTGCGGTTCTAAGTTCTTTTTTTTAATTAAACAAAAATGTTAATAATTTATTTATTTTTTGTATTGAAATATTAGAAATATTTTATATATTTCTTTGAAAATAGATGAAATACTATATAATTTGATTTATTAGAAAGACTACGACAAATAACCCGGTTTAACATTTTTCAAGCCAGATTTTTTGCGGCTGTAAAAAAAATTAAAATATTTCTGTGTTATTGGAAAAAAAATAAAAATGTTTTGAATCTGAGTATTGATCCTGATTCAAAAATCACTTCTAAATAAATACAGAAAATATTGTGATCTTTCTATTTTTGAAAAAAACAAAAAAATTCTCTAACATCTCTGACAAAATTTTTTGTTTGAAAAACTTTTTTTGACAAACTTTTTTATTTTTTCAAAAATAGAAGAATCCAAATATTTTTTGTATCATAGAAGTGACTTTTGAACCGAGATCAAATAACTCAGATTCAAAACATTTTCATTTTTTTCCAATAACACAGAAATATTTTATTTTTCTTACTGCCGTAAAAAATCCAGCATGAAAAATATTGATCGGATTATTTGTCAGTCTTTCTAATAAATCAAATTATATAATATTCCATCTATTTTCAAAGAAATATATAAAATATATAAAATATTTCTAATATTTCAATACAAAAACAAATAAATTATAAACATTTCTGTTTAATTAAAAAAAAAAACTTAGAACCGCAAAAATAAATTGCGGTTTTGGAATTCCAAAAGCAAAACCGCAATTTTTTTTATTCCAAAACTGCAAAAAAAAATTTGCGGTTTTAGGCTGAATTACCGCAGAAAATTTTTGCAGTTTGGACAGATTTCGAAACTCCTCCACATTGGGGTGCAGATTTCGAAATTTAATAATTTTTTTGGATAATAATAAAAATTTCGGTAAGAATTGAATCTACATACCTGAAAGGCGAGGCCCATCACCAAATCATTTTTAGTATAAAGTAACTTATCCTAGTACAGTTGTACTGTCCATAATTGATATATAAGTTGCAGCACTCTCTGTGATTTTGGTTTACATCAATAGCTTACGTATAACATCAAATGGTCATTTTTAGATACGTTTCACACCAAGAAATTTAAGTGTGGCTCAATTAATCATATGTCAATGAAGTAATAACAGGAACAGCTATGAAAACAAAACATGGAATATTTCCAACTTATACTCACAGATTTAGAATTAAGTTATATTATACTTGCTACAATCCACAAGAAAATAAGCATGCCTAACCTAATTAACAAAAAATAAAAATAGAACAGAAACAAGAATCAAACAGGACAAAACTAAAAATTCCTGAAATACATTAATAGGTGAATGAAGTATTTTGGAATATGTATATGCAATTATCCCAACAAGATACATATTATTTTTTACATCAAGAATATTCATCCACTCCCTATTATTCCATTCTAGCCTCTTATACTAAGTAAGCAAACTTGGAGATGGAGAAAACCCTTACATTGCATCAAGCTGGGACCAGAACCCTTGTACCAGACATCACATGCATGCACAAAGAAACACATATCGTCACAACAAGCATCGACTTGGCACTTAGATACTTCATCACCTCCAAAATCTCCTCCCTGATGGCACTTGCACCTGATCTAGCACTTTCAATAACCTTCCAGAGTACAAACTCGAGAAATGACCGAACAGTTTCAAAAGTAACCCGACCCGTAACGTCCAATACAAATCTTCTATTACTTGGCATAGCCAGAGTGGAAGAAACTGTATTGACCCACCCGTCTTTGTCTGACTGCTTACTGTTGGAAGGTTTGTCCAACTCAATTGTGTTCAAATTTGACCCCGTACTAGTACCTTGCTTGGTTAACAACACATTATGGGAGGTCTTCACTAGTGTTTCAACCGCACCATTACAAACTGAAACAAGCATTTCTTTCATCTTTTGTTCATGTTTTGGGTTTGTCAGACCTGAGAACACATCATCAAATGTGTTCATATGCATTGTCTTGTCCAAAAACACTGCCACAGCCGTGCTAACAAATGCTTGTACCACATCAGTAATTGTATCTTTGCATGGCTCACTGCACACCACGTTGACCCACTTTGGAACAGGTTGACTAGATTCAGGCAAACCTGGATCTGAACCTGAACTTGATTTGGAATCAGGGTCCTTACTATAGAACCCAATAACAAGATTTCTTGCGAAGCTACCTGCAACTGCAGATGCAAACCCGGCACCAGAACCTGAGAACACCTTATCCAAAACCTGATCCGTGATGCTCCTAGAGTTGGGATCAGCTGGAGGAGAGACATGACGATAGCCCAAGAGAACTCCTAAGGTTACAGCTTGAGAAAGCCTTGAAACAGAGGCTGATACCTCACCTGAGTTAGCGAGCCGTGCCAGTTGGCGTAGACTGGGAGGTATCTCGCCCCCAAATCGAAGGAAGTGGTTCAGATCATGAGAAAGGAGTGCCACGGTGTCAGCCGAGAAAGCGGCAGCGTCAGAGATGGAATCTATGGCTCCAGCAAGGCGCACAAGCGCAATTCTCTTGCGAACGACGGTTGGGTGGTTGTAGAGGCGGTACGCGCCATACCCAGCGGCGACGGAGGCGGCGGCGAAGAATAGGAGACGGCGACGGCGACGCGCCAGGTCAACGAGGTCCATGGATGGAGAATTAGGGTTAGGATCGGAGAAAAAATAGAGAAAATGATTCTTAGGAGAGGTGTGGAGAGGATATGGCCTGCACGAACAAATGGGAGATTTTTCTTATATTTCTATTTTCCCAACTTTTAGTTCTATCTCTGGAACCGTAATTAAGTTGTTGGTTTTGGCCTCTTCGTCGAAGGATTAGATCTTCTGTGACATACATAAAACTCGGATGGGGAAAATTTATAAAAGTCGCCTCACCGATGACTCGTTACACGTATATTTAATAAATAGTGTAGAAGAAATGAAGATTTCTCGAGAGAAGTAATGTGGATAATGGTGGCAGCGTGCGTGGCTGAGAAGCCTGAGATGGTGAAGAACTTGCTTATTCTGTGACAGCATTGACGGTCAACAGGCGATTTTGGGCCTCATAAAAATGGAATGCAATCTGTTATGGGCCTTTTGGCTTGTTTGATTGAACTTCCGAGTTGCTTTTTTACAGAGAAGTTGGAGAAAAAGTGGTAACAGAAATCGAAAAAGGACTATTTATATACTTTTTTGGTTGGTAAGTTACTAGATTATATTATTTCCTTTCATTAAGATCTAACTTTTGGAGTATACCTTGTAAATTTCATTAAATTTGAATTTATAAATTGGAAATGAGTCATGTAACTTGAAATTGATCTGTTCTGAGGCCCATAATGGAGATGCTAGCGGCTGAATTTTAATTTTCGTATAATTGCTTGTTTCAAATATTATACAGATAATATTGTTTTGAGTTTAATATACAAAATGTTCAACCATGTGCACTTATCTATTGTGCTTTTGTTTGGGGATTAAAATAAGAAATTACTTAACTGCTTAATATCGTTTTAGTGTTGGTGCCTTACTAGAAATATGTCAATTATTAATGATTTCTACCTAAAAATAGAATATTAATTTAGTGATTGTTGAGCTTCTCTATTTGTCTCCTAATTTGTATATAACTTTCATATGCAATTAGACAATTTATCATGTTTGACCACACACTTAAAAAAAATATATAATGAGCAACGTTGCATGGATGAATTCAATAGATTATTTTTTTAGTTTATTTTGCGTGCATCAAAGTTCGACAGATAATTAAAAAATAAATAAATATATCGTCCACAGAGAAAAAAAAAATATAATATTTTAACAGGCCTTCTAAGGACTCTTGACATTATGTCAATTTAAAACTTTTTATATCTGTTGGTTTCAAGTTCAAATGAAACGTTATATCACCGAAATTTTTATTAATAACATTAAATTAGTCAAATTAAAGAAATGACATCACGATTTGAAAATTTTCAAATATGACAATTGATTATCCAGTGGAATTTATAGCCAATATTTCTGGATTATTCAACGGAATTGCATGGACCCAATTCCGCTGGATTGTCCAGAGGAATTAGACTTTTTTTTACCTAATTTTGCTGGATTGTTCAGTGGAATTAGGTTTTTTTTCCTAATTTCGTTGGATTTCTATTCTTAAAAAAATAATTATACTAGATTATTCAGCGGAATTAGACATCTAATTTCGCTGAATAATCCAGCAAAATTGGCCATGAATTTTCACTGAATAATCCAGCGGAAATATTATTTATGGAATTTTCCAAATAGTGATGTCAGGTTCTTCAATGACATTTAAGTTTTTTTACTTAGTAAATAAACATTCGTGCAGCAAATTTTTATGTTGATTCTCCAAAGTAAAATGCCAAATCTTCTTTAACATGCATGTGAGAAATGATATAAATCATCCCTCCCAATTTAAGTTTCATTCATATTTTATAATACTTTCTTATACTTTAAAATAAAAAATAACACGATAGAGAAGAAAAATAGGAGTATTTTAACCTTTGTTCAATTTGTATATAAAAAGTTTATTAGTATCACAGGAAATTCCTCATGTGTATCAATCTAATTAAGTTTTCGATGAAGTTTATAAAGATTAATGAGTATTTGGACCATATTTTTCATCCAAATCTTGTAAAATAGTTTTATTTTAATAATTAAAGGTTACAAAATCAAGGAGCAAATTGTTACAAGAAATCTGAACTTTCTAATCAACTGATTCTAAAAATATCTCAAAAAATATATATTTTGTATAAAATGTATGATTTGCATAAATAACACGGCATATTTGAAGTGAACACCTTATAATAGGTGGAGTTTTTGTCTAAAAGGCTTTTAGATAAAATTTCATCTGAAATTAATTCTAAATCATCTTATTCGTGCTAAAATTTACATAAATAGTTTGAGTTTACGGAGTCTTTAAATTTATAAAATTTTAAATATGTTTGTACGAACTTTAATACACATTAGACGGTTATGACCGATTTTGGATGAAATTTGAACTTCATTCAATGCCCTTCGAACAAAACTCAATTCCCCTTGCAATTGCGTGTGCCATTTGTACCAGATCCTTCACCAACATTGCTATCAACGAGGGCAATTTGGATTTTGCAATACGACTATAAAATTAAGTGACCTCAAAAAAGCTCTTCAAGCTTGTGATCGGACTCCTGTGATCACTTATTATTTTCTTCAAATCCATTTGACGTCGAGCTCCACCTCCATTGGATCTGTTGATGAACAGAGTTGATGCACCATATTCAGAGAATGAAAATAAAAGATGAATAAAGAGACGACCTCATTGAAAATTGTAAAAAAAAAAAATTATTATTATTATTATTATAATAAGGAAAGAGAGACCAGAGCATCGTTCACTAGTTCTAACAGAAACAAAGACAATGCCCTTCATGTTTACATGTTCGAAACATGAATAGATGATCTCTTATGAATATTAATAGTTGGATCATTGGATGACTTAATCTCCAACCTTTACTCAAAATGTTATAAGAATTCCAAATTTGAGAGAAGAGGAAGGGTGGAGTTTCTGTCCGAAGAGCTTTGGACAAAGTTTTATTCAAAGTCGACCTAAAGCGTTCGATCAGTGTCAAAATTCCTACGGATGGTTAGATTTAAAGAACAGTGTAAATTTATAAAGTTATGAACTGTACGCACGAATCTCAATGTATATTAGACAGGTTAGCCGAAACCAAGGATGTTTCTATATATATATTTTTTTAATAAACAAAAGTAATCTTAAAATATCACCGCTTGTATTAGGAATAAAAATAGAAAATTCAGAAATCAAAAGCCTATGATAGGCCCACCCCACCAACATTATATAACCCCAATTGTTCGCAGCAAAATAATCAGTCATTGAGCCGAAATTTTTATTAATACCATTTTCAAAAAAATAATAAACCAAATAACTACGGTTTTGGGTCAATTTTGGATTTAGCACGGCGGCAGAATACCGGAGCGGATCCATTTTTGGGAGGCCGCAGAATGCCGGAGCGGATCCTGGGACCGCAGAATGCCGGAGCAGACCCCTACAGGAGACTATATAAGGGGCCGCTGGTTTCATTTTTTATATCATTTCAAAGAAGTTTCAATCCCTTCGACCTCGGGTAAGTTTTCTTCTTCTTCTCTAGTTTTAATTTTTAGTGTAGAGTAGTAATTAGGTTTAGGTTTAGAGTTTAGGGTTAGGATTTAGGTTTAGGGTTTAGATTTAGGATTTAGAATTAGATATTAATTTAGGATTTAGAATTAGAATTGTACCCAAATTTAAATAGAATTGTACCAAAATTTAAATAGAATTGTACCAAAATTTAATTGTACCAAAATTGAAGTAGGTTTAATTGTAATCAAATATAATTGTACCAAAATTGAACTAGGATTTAGAATTAGAATTGTACCAAAATTTAAACCGGACTTATACCAAACTCTCATATTTGACAAAAAATTATCCAATACAGCATGACATCCAGTAGAGATAGACCGTCCTCCTGTAGGGGTACACATCATGGCCCTACAACCACGCCATACGAGATGTCTCAGTACATCGAGACAGCATTGGCAGATGTTCCGGGTATCCGGAGTCGCACCGACAGGGTCAACGACTTCTTGTGGTACCCGAATACGGAGCATCGAATTTTAGAGACTGCCACTGGGTTAAGTTATAAATTTGTCATATTTATAAAAATACTAATAACTTAATTTTTTTTTATGAATGATCTTGATCTGATATTTAATTAAATGCAGGGTTTGGATGCGGTTACGGTTTATCACAACCGCACTCATCTACGGTACTAGCCGGCGTACGGGGGGGTTTTACGCTCGATGGGATTGTACCAGCTATCCCAGATGGCTGAGGAGAATGCTGATGAGGGTTTATCTTCCGGCTTTGTTGAGGGATGGCGTCCCGAGACGCACAGCTTTCATCTCCCCCATGCTGAGATGACAGTCACCCTACAGGACGTCAGTTGCCTGTGGGGTATGACTATTATCGGGGAGCCGGTCACGGGCGTCGAGTACAGAGACTTCCGGGCATTGTGCTCGAAGCTGTTGGGGATCTCGCACAAGGATCTCCAGAAAGAGAAGAAGAGAGGTGAGAAGACCATGGTCTCGCCCAGCTGCATCAGCTTGGCAAAGCTGTGAGCGAGATTCAAGAATTTTTCAGATCGACCAGATCAGGTATTTGCTTGTACAAGATTTAATTTAAATAATATTAGATTTATTTTCTTGTAAATAATGTTCTAATTTAAATCTATAACATGTGGTTGTTGACCGACACCTGCGCGCCTACATTTTGGAGATGATCACCTGTCAGTTGTTTCCAGATTCGCATGGAGATCAGGTGCGGCTGTGCTACCTCGAGCTTCTGCACGACCTGTCCACTGCGGGCAGGTTCAACTGGGAAGGTGCCACGCTGGCATGCTTATATAGGTAAGAAACACATTCTTATAAAAAAATTTAGATATTATACATCGTAGTGTAGTAACACTGACTTTGTACATTGTAAAGGGGTCTTAACACAGCCTGCTTGAAGAAGAACAAGACCTTTATTGGACCGTGCATGTTACTACAGCACTGGTCCTATGCACATCTGATTGTTGGCCATCCAGTCCTAGCCAATAAGACAGATGTGCCGGAGTGGGGCAAGCCCGGGCCTGACAACTGCCCTGCATTTGTCGCCAAGTACTGCTATCCCAAGATTTGGGTGGGTGCAGGGCATGGCTTTTCTCTAGCATCACATTCTGGAGACAGGAGATCGAGTATCTCAGAGATGATCCAGAGTTTGTGACTTGGGAGCCTTACAAAGATTATGTAAGTTTACTTTTATTTTTATTTTGATTTAAATTTTTTTCAGTTTGAATTGATATATGATATTAAATCTATACTTCCAGGTCGCGGTGGATGACGCACATCGATGCTATCTTGAGATATTACCTGAGCGATGTCGTCAGCAGGAGCATTTCTGGCGTGCAGAGGTGCCGCTCATATGTTTTCAGGTACCGTAATTTCATTATGCTAGTTATCTACACGACCGACTTAATTTAATAAAAACAGCCTAACGTATTAAAATATATAGATCATCGAGCACCACTACCCCGGACAGGTCATGAGACAGTTCGAGATGCGTCAGCTTGCTCTGCCCCCGGCGCCGATCAGCGAGGAGGTCTGGCGAGGGCTGCATTATGCCAGAGACACCACTGTAGGCAAGAACTGGGGGATTGTTTGTGCCGATTACGTGTTCGAGGCAGGAGCTGCAGATCCCCTGGCTGATCCGGACTGCCATATGTATGTCGCGCCAGTGTAAGAATTTATTTTATTAATTCAAAACTTCCACTATAGCTTTCTGATTAGAATATCTAACATTTGCTGTAATTCGTACAGACCTTACAGAGATTGGTACCAGGATCACGGCGCGTACACCATATTTCTAGAGGGGTACATCGCCGACAACCCGCATGAGCAGGTACCGAAGCCAAGGGATCGGAGAGGACGGATCCATGGTATTATCCCCGCCCGGCACACCTCTCGCAGCCACAGTATTTTTAATTTGAAGTTTCAAATTTAAAACTAACAATATTTACAATTGTACAACTTCTTCATCATTTTTTCAATTTTCAGGCATTATATCTTGTCAAGAGTTGCGTCATAGGGGCTACGATGGCCGTGACCAGGGGATGGAAGAGGGGATGGAAGAGGCTCAGGAAGGTCATCCTCAAGCACACGTACCCGTAGTGTGCCAGTGTGGGTACAGGGCGCATCTCGACTCTCTATTGAGGTGCGCTGGCTTGGGAGGTGTTGATGCGGTCAAAGACATATCTGACGAGCCCGATGTCTACGTCCCCTACACTGGTGATGAGGACGTGTTTGCACCCGTCCATGACGCTGAGAAGATCGGTCAGGCGTTCGACCGAGGTGCCGAGTTGATGCGCCGAGCCGCACATGAGGCCATGGGATCCCATGCTAGGATGTCTGCCGAGGTATAATTGTAATTAAAATACATAACTGTGATTTTTTTCATATTCAATACATTATCTAATTTGTAAGTTACTACAGGGTGGAGACGAGGGGGAGGAGCTGGGTTTCAATATCTCCACTGAGGGAGATGGACTGTATTCCCCGGGTTACAGTCCCACTCAGACAGCACCTCCTGCCTATCAGCCAGGGTATGTTCAGACAGAGCCCATCCCGCAGTTCCCTGGCCAGTCCTCACAGCAGGTACCTCACCCTTCCCTCCACGATGACCCCATTGCCAGACAGGCGTTTCTATTCACGCAGGCTGAGTCTGGACAGACCACGGTCTTTGGTCCTGGGGTCCAGCAGACATCCGAGATTGAGGAGATTCATGACGAGCCGGTTCAGTCTACGGATGTCCAGGCTGACGACTCTACATCCTCAGCAGAGGCTGACGAGACGCCACTCTGCAGGTGGGGGCGAGGGTTTAGGAAGAAGAAGACGAGAACGGTGTTTAGTCCAGAACCGTAGATTTTCATTTGTTGTACTGTTAGATGTTTTGTTAGATTAGATTCTTATTTGTAGTATTGGTAGATGTTTTGTCAGATATTTACTTATTTCGTTGATTAGTTTCTTGTTTGTTTTATTTTGTTGTTATTTTTTTATTTTTTTATTTCATTATCTCATCGTACACAAAAGAATTTCAAAGAAACCACATATCTAAAATATTTACGAACGACATATCTAAAATATTCCAAACGAACGACATATCTAAAATACGATACGACCAAAAATCAATTTAAATAACATTCGAAACTAAATAAATAACACTCTTAACAAATTACATATTTTGTTTTATTAAAATAAAAAATAATGGGTCCGCACTGGCATATAGCAGACTCTCATATGGGTCCGCTCCGGCATTCTGCGGCCTCCCAAAAATGGGTCCGCAGAATGCCGGTGCGGCCGTGCTAGATTCAGAATTGACCCAAAACCGTGGTTATTTGGTTTATTATTTTTTGAAAAATGGTATTAATAAAAATTTCGGGTCATTGAGTTATAACATCATCAAATTCATCCATCAAACTACTCACCAGAGTTATGTTGCACCATTGTAATCTGTATAACACCATGCATCTTACCTGTCCAAAAAAGAAGAAGAAGAAAGTATTAATGCAACAAGACTAGAGGAAGCCTTGACTATCCAGTACTAAATATAACTCTATAAATTCTTCAAGCCACTTGATCCACCCACACGTATTGGGCCTTGACCCGGCCCACTTCAATATATCCCCCTTGTAATCTAAGACAGTTTTTTTCAAAATAATTCAAATCTCTCAAGATTAAGCCTACGGGCATTTCAAAATTCAAATAATAAAAAAAAAACAAATCTCTCAAGATTAAAATTTAAAATGTTACTATATCTTTGGCAACGAAATGTTAAAGCCACTCGAATTCTAGCTATGTATCGATCTTTTGATCTTTTCTGATGCAAAATATGATTGTCTCAGTGCTTGAGAAATTAATACAGGAATGTACCTAATATCAAACAATCTGAGCTACTAGTTGGGTTTGATTCCACATACTTTTAATCATCGACAGCCAAATATGTAACATAGCAGTGTTGTTTACGGAATAAATTATCTTCCAAGCAAGAAAAATCGGTCAAGTCAAGATCCTCACTTCAAAAACTGTATTTACACATCTTTTTAATTGAAGGACTCGGTACCTCCAGCATCTTTCAGATACTATTTTTGAGAATTAAATCAGCATATATCTTTCCGAAAAGAGACGAGGACTCGTGCCACTTCACCGAGTCCACGGTTCAAGAATTGTGTTTACATAATGGAACTCTCCGTTACACCAAGAAATGGAGACAAATCAGACTCTCATTGCTGGAGGCTGAAGACCAAATCACTGAAAGACGGAGTTCAAGGAGCTCAGATTCGCTATTTCATATTCCTTTCAAATAGCCTGTTGCATGTCCCTGACATAGGATTGGAATCCATATAATTTGACACATAATTTGTCTTAAAGAATTTGCAACAAAGGATTTGAATCCATATGATATGCCTAAACCAGGCGCCTTTATTCAGCCCCCTCTTTTATGATACCGTGTCCGGTTTGTTGGAAGCGGCTTTAATAGCCACCTATTGCTTCAACCAAATCCTTAGTGCTGTATCTGTGATGTAACTAAACTATCTGTAGTGGGAAAGAGATGTAGTTCAGTGCGACTAGAGGAGCTTGTGGTGTAAACGGATAACGCTACTCATGGAGAAAAGGTCGTGTATACAGAGAGAAGCAACGCATCAGAATAAATAAAGGTATCCATATGTTTTGGGTCCCTTTCATTTTGACTTGTCGATGCATGGATGTGTATCGTTGTCTGATTGTCTAATGGGCCATGATATTTGCAGCAGATGCCCCTCATATTTATTACTTTGCAGATATAAAGCGAATTAGAAAGAAATTAGAAAAATGAAGATAAAATAAAGAAGAAAAATAAATGAATATACAGCATTTACTTCTTTTTTCTGTTCTAAGTGTGCATTCCAGCTCAGGTGGTAATTTGTAAATTGGTCCAAGTAAACATTGAATTTGACTATTTTTAATCCTAAAGCATGTCGATTAATTAGCTCATTGAATATATTATAGAAAAGGGATAATATTATAAAATTATTTGAATGGAAATACTTGCTAATTACCAATGCTAGTAATATTGTAATACACAACATGTGTAATCACTAATTCGGAAGTTAACAAATTTGGTAAAACCCTACCCCCAATGCTAGTAAGTCATACCCTCCTTTGTTCCCATCTCTGCGCCTACTCGCCAGAAGAAGAGAGATAGCTCTAGTCGTCATCTCTCTTGTCTATTGGCACCTTTCCGTCCTCTTCCACCACCGACGGGAGAATCAGCGGAACGTTAGCGGCAATAGCTCTAGTCACCAGCCCTCTCATCTCCTAACACCCTCACCCCCGCTCCACCCCGCCTTCCTTTCCTCTCACCCGCCTCTAAAGTCGCTATACAAACCCTAAATAGGGTAAGGGAGGCCGAGCCGAGACGTGCCTGCCTCCCCCACCCGCAACCCTAATAAAAAAAGATGTCTCCTTTTTTCTAGTCGTTGGCTAGCCGATGTTGAAGGTCGTCGGTATCTACCATTAAAGGAGAGGGTTTGTTTATTTTGTTATTTTAGTTGTTTGTGTTGTTAGATGTTGATGTTTAAATGTAGATGTTTTTTAGATATTGATGTAGTTTGATGTAGATGATGTTCTGGATGTAATTTTACATTTTAATGAATAAAAATTATACTTAACAGTCACCGCTAAGGGTTTAAAAAAAAAGTTGGTAAAACAAAATATGTTGATCAAAATTTTAATTCGAAAATTAGAAAAATAAAACATTCGGAATGATTGTAAATTTGATGGCATCAGTCCTCCTCAGCTGTCTGTTAAAAATAAAAAAATAAGATCAGCACAAAAATTATGCTTGTTATTAAATAAAAAAAATTGGTCACGCGTAGGGATGATAGCCATTCAATCTGGCCTCACTTTCTGTTACTGCATCTCTGACTTGAACTTTTGTTAGGCACATCCCACCTTATAATTTGTGCTTCACATGCATAGGAGGAATTATTGTCTTTTCGGGTTATTTTAAGTAAATATCTCGTCTCGGTCAGTCGGTCTGATTCTGTGAGCCAGATGCGTGTCGTTGGCACTCGTTGCACTGGAATGGAATGAAAAATTAGAAATTAGAAATAATACTTGTTAGAATAAGGTGGGAAAAAATTGTGCTGTCTACTGTGGTACTCTACGTGTCTATATACAAGAAAAAAAAAAGTGTTTGGTAGCTCTCTCGCACACTTGGCACTAAAGAATATAATTGTGACATTTGTTACATTAGGTCCTTTATTTACAGGCATGGTGACTGGAATTATTTTGTATATTGTAAATCTTTTCACTTTTCCTTAACGTCATTTGAGTGTTATTAGTAAAAAAAAAATTAAGAGAAAGATGAAGGTCAAACATTTCAAAAATTTAATATTCATAAAAAATTATTAGAATTTTGATTCCGCAATCTTTTATATAAAGAATATTATCATTCGTCACTAGATCAAAAACCGCTGACAAGATTTTATGTTTCATTTGTAAGGTTGTTCTTCTCTAACAAATTACGCGCGCATCAGATAAGGGTAATTGGCTTGTGTTGATTTAATTGAAAAGGCAATAATTTTCATGGCCTCTTATACTCCTTATTACCCAAGTTCTACCAGTTTAAGAATTATGTTTTAGTTAGGACTTCGGAGAGAATATTACTTTGACAATTTTTATGTTAACAATCTTAAAAATAAATCTTAATTTTGCAATTTAATATTACAGATGTGGCATATATTATTCACATATTATTTCCTTAAAATATAATAGATTTGATATATTTTTAACTAGACATTAAGTTATTTAAATTTTCAACGATTTAAATGGTGCATCATCAAACAATACTCAAATTGTATGAAACTTTATTGTTATGTTCTTCATATGTTCAATGGCACCTATAAATTTACTTTCAAGTTTTAAAATTTATTTATTTTTTAAAATTTATTATCAAAATTGTCAAAATAACGTTTGTCAAATGTTTCTTCCTTTTTAATTATACAATGAAAAGATTGCTGGAGAAATGCAATTTTTATAGTCTGGTGTTTGGTTTTATTTTTTCTTGAGATAGCCTGGTGTATGGATTTGAATCGTGTAAATATTATTTTTATGATTATATATCAACGATAACTAAAATCTAATATATTTGAACAAATTAAAAGGGATATATGATTTTTGATGTTCTTAAAATAATTGACAAAATTAAGGAAAATCTAAATAATACAGAAATTGACGAGTGTATCTAATCAATCATAACCGAAATTTTCTGGTTTTTCTGCATTTACTCAGACACCGGTGCGGCCCATTAAAGGGGACCGCATAATGCCAATGCAGCCCCTTGGGAGACTATATTAGGGGGCCGCTGGTCTCATTTTTGGTGTCCATTCAAATAAGTTTTCAATCCCTTCGACCTCGAATAAGTTTTCAATCCCGTCGTTGGAATAATATTTTCCAATAAGAAATGTCCATTTTTTTTAATTTTGAGAGAACTAAATTAGTCAACTAGATATGGTGCTCTACAAGATAAGGTATTATCTCATCATACCGTTTTTTTTTCCTAACAATAGTATACTGTATACGTGCTAGTACTTCTGACTTCCGACTCGGCCGATATTTTTATTAATATCCAACGTTAAAAAAAAATATCAAATATATCCAGTTTTGCTGGGTATTTTTAAAAATATTCAGACCGGTCATTTTTTAGCCGGCTCCAATTTTAATCCTAACCGGTTATTTTTTGGCCGATCCGAGTGTTTATATATATTTGACCACATATCCGAATTTTTCCAAAAAAATCATTCTAACAAATTTCACACTCTCTCTCCTCACTTTCTCTCTTTCTCCTAAATTTTTCCTCCTCTTCTCACATTGGCATGTAAGTCCCTATACTTCTTTTAAAATTAGTTTAAGTCCAAAATAATTGTAAATTGTTAGAATTTGTTAGAAATGTATCAAAATTAGTATAATTTAGTTCTCAATTAGTTGTAATTAGTGTTAATTAGTTCCCAATTAGTGTTAATTAGATCTCAATTAGTTGTAATTAGTGTTAATTAGTTTAATTTAGTATAATTTAGCATAATTTAGTATATTTTAGTATAATTAGCATAATTTAGCATATTTAGCATAATTTAGTATATTTTAATATAATTAGCGTAATTTAGTATATTTTTTCATAATTTAGTATATTTTAGTATAATTAGCATAATTTAGCATATTTTTACATAATTTTGTATAATTTAACATAATTTAGTATATTTTAGTATAATTAGCATAATTTAGCATATTTTTGCATAATTTAGTATATTTTAGTATAATTTGGCATATTTTTGCATAATTTAGAATATTTTAGTATATTTTAGTATATTTTAGTATATTTTAGTATAATTAGCATAATTTAGCGTATTTTTGCTTAGTATATTTTACTAAAATAAACTGAATTATGCTAATTATATATCAAAATGTTAATCTATCAACTATTGCACCAATAATATATATATATATATATATATATATAGGAAGTGTCTACGGTGCTATGCATAGCATAGAGGCCTCCGTGCTATGGCTCAATTTTTTAGTTTTCAAAATCCTAACGGTCGATCCGAACTATTCAACATGATCTCCATATGAATATGTACTTGCAAACCAAATTTTACATTTTTTAGAATTTTTTTACTATTTATTAAGCCATTTTGAAAGAACAGTAATTTGTACACAGCAGTAAAATCTTCTGGACCATTGGATCAGCAATTTTCAAAGTGGCTTAATAAATAGTAAAAAAATTCTAAAAAAATGTAAAATTTGGTTTGCAAGTACATATTAATATGGAGATCATGTTGAACGGTTCGGATCGACCGTTAGGATTTTGAAAACTCAAAAATTGAGCCGTAGCACGGAGGCCCTCTATGCTACGCATAACATATTAGCCAGATTCTATATATATATATATATATATATATATATATATACTTGACCGGTCATTTTTTAGCGGGTTCTAATTTTAATTCTAACCGGCGAAAGGACATTCTTAAAAATATCCAGCCAAGCTGGATATATTTAATATTTTTTATTTAATGTTGGATATTAATAAAAATACTGGCCGACTCGGCTACTCGTATTTATATATATTCGCATAATTTATAGACACAAGCGGGGTATTTGTCAAGAGTCCGAAATTTTTATTAATAGAAAATAAAATAAAAAAATATCGACATTGAAGAACATTTTCGCTGGAATTCGATATGTAGCAAAAACGTGATGGTCCATAACGTCCAGGGCACTGTAGCTGGACGTTATGGTTGATAACATCCAGTTAATCTGATCGCTAATGATCTCTAATTAACAAAAATCACTGTAGCTGAACGTTATGGTCCATAACATCCAGCTACAGTGTTCTTTTTTTTTTTTTTTTTTGCTTGCTTCAGTTTGCGATTTTTTTGAAAAAAAAACCCACTGTAGCTGGACGTTATAGATCATAATGTCTAACTACATTGTTTTTTGTTAATTAGAAATCATTAGTGATCAGATTAACTAGACGTTATCGACCATAACGTCCAACTACAATGCCCTACGTTATGGACCATCACGTTTTTGTTACATCTCGAATTTCAATGAAAACGTTCTTTATTTTTTTATTTTATTTTCTATTAATAAAAATTTCGGGTCAAGAGTCAGCTAAGTCCTTGTCCAGGGGCGCACCGCACCATTAATCCAATCCGACCTACCCGTGTGTCAGTGCCTCAACTGTCCCTTTTTTCTATCATTTAGTTAGTGAACTCATCGTGTAACGGGTTACTACTATTTGAAGTTACAACTCCTTATACAGAGTTCAACAATTCCTGTAATAAGGAAATCAATATTCCTTAGGAAAATCTCTCTTTCTTGTTCCCTCCACTTTAATGCTCCCTCTTCAAACATTAACACCACCTTTACTATCTCTATTTCACCTTCCATAAGATCTCAAAGACTCAAACCCACTTTCCTTTCCAGCAAATCACGCAAGTTAAGGAAAGAAAGAGATAATAAAACCAATAATGAAGAGTCACTCGTTCTCTCTCCTCTTCTTCTTCCTCCTCCTCGCCACCGCCACTCTCTCTTTCGCAACCTCTCGCACCACATCCAAAACCCAAAACCCCACCACAAAGCCAAACCCTAGCCACAGCACTAACCCTGATACCAGCCTACCCGGTTTCGACCCGGCTGGCGGGTTTAGCATACCAGGCTTCGGCAACGGTAACCCGTTCAACGTACCGGGCTTTGCTGGTGGGTGGGGTGGCGGGTCCAGTGGGCCCAATGGTGGGCACGCATATGGAGGCGTGGTGGTACCGTCGGTGGTTTGTTCTGACAAGGGGCCCTGCTACAAAAAACGGGTCACGTGCCCCAAGAAGTGCTTCTCTTCATACAGTCGGTCTGGGAAGAATTACGGAGCCGGCGGAGGTGGCGGCGGGTGTACCATCGATTGCAAGAAGCGTTGTATCGGCTACTGTTAAGTGGTCCCACAGGGCGCATGGAGTTTTTGTGTCTGGTTTTAATGGTACCGGGTTGTTATGTATGGTAAGTTTGATAGCTAGCTACTATAATTAAGTCACATGTACGGTTGGTATGTTAGTATATGAATTATGTATTGATCAATAAAAATGGCTTTGCCATGGTGTGTTAATAGCTTACATAAAATTTTAAGCTAGATTTGGGTGGTATATTAATTATCACAAGAAAAGAAAAGAAAAATGATGCCAGCTTTTCAAATTAAATTTTTTAACGGAGGTATTTTTGGTCCTTCCAGTCGTGGTAGTGATTCAATCGATTATTTAAGGTAAACCATGCTTGTAAAATGGTCGAATAATATATGTGCGATGCATTTCTAAAACCACATCCCAGGTCAAGTATCTCTATATCTGGAATAGGCAAATAGCTGAATCTATGAGCCGTCCGATCAAACATGGAACGTTGTCGATCGGATACCCAAAAGTAGGGGGTTGGGTTTTTTTCTCTGGTTATTTGTTTTTTATAACCATCTGATTTTAGCTTGCATAAATGTTGGATCTTTAGAATATGTACTCTGTTGTTTTGAGGAAATTAGATATATTAGCAGTTGTATTGTCTGGAATTACCAGTTCATCTTATTTCATGCAGCTGTGATCTGATTTTCACTGTGAGGGGTTTGCTATGATCAGCTGACTAGTTTTTTTTCGTCTCATTTTTAAGTTGCACGATCTGCTGCTGTAGTTACTGGTACGGTTACTGTTTAATTAACTGGTACAGTAGAGCTGATGTCTGTCTCTCCTTGGCGTTGACATGAGATGATGAGAATTCCCGACTTCCCCTTCCTTTTTTACATTTTCTTTCGATCCTTTACTCTTTTAATAATCATGTTATTTACTGGTTGGTTGTTGCTTATCGATCAATACTAGGTCAATACTATTGACTCAATAGGTACACCTTCTCTTCGCCCTTCCTTTCTTTTGTTTATGAACGCATCAGCAATTGTGGTTTTGATCGAATAAAAATTGTCCGAAAGACACGATGCATGTCCGATCAGATGCAGCACTTTCTCTTCTAAAGAAAATTTATCAATTATGTGAATGCTGATAAACTGTTCAGTTGGATACAAAGCTTTTGAGAGATTTTGAATCACGTGACCAAGCAAACTTGATTAATAGATGGAATAGTAACTCGGCTTATACTGATGTAGTCTGACTTTATGTGCTGGACTGCACACTCTGCACATCCTAACTAACAAAGAGGAGGGTTCAAATGCTTCTCTTTTTTGTGTCTAGTGTGATGTCTTCATTTTCTAAACTACAATAACTTAAATTTGAAACTTAAATATTAAAATAAGAATGAGGCTACGATACTATGTATAACACACTTTAATCCGTATTACAGATATATATCTCTAAGTCCACATAGTTGATTCGTTCCGCTTAACATGACTCCATATGAATATGTGCTTGGATGCCAAATTGTATATTTTTTAGACTTCTTTTTTTTACTGTTTTTTTAGATAGATACAAAATCACTCGATCTAATGATTCTTGATCATTCAAAAGCAGTGATTTTCTACCTAGCAGTGCTTGCAAAATTTGGTAAGTCAAATTTATCGTCCATCCCCGATCGATTGAAAGGTTTTGTTTAGTTTAGTTTTTCTTTTTCCAGAACACTTGTCTTGCCATCGGTGTTCTTGCAGTACATTTTGTAGTTTGTGCTATTGAACGGATTACATTCGATAACTGCGGGAGAAGGTTAATAACTTGTCAGGTGTAAAAAATAAGAAGCAAAGAATGTTGGATTATAATCCAACGTTGAGCATATATGTAATATAATTATGAATTGTATATTGTCATGTATGATTGTCACAATTAGATGATCTAATATAGAATTAATATATTAGACAATTTATGTATTCAATAAGATGTGGTACATAAATGTGTAGAACAATTTAGGCTAAGATCAAATCATTGATGGACTGATTCTGAGATTTGCAATTTAGAAAACTGTCAGAGGTTTGTGTGGGCCACACGGATATCAATGCAGCTGCACGGATTTGATCGACAGCACGGGCTTTGATGCAGTCTCACAAAATACCTTTTTCAAGTTGGCAGATAACCAGATAGGTTACCATATATAAGGATTGGTCCCCAAGACACAAGATAACACAGAAAATATAGAAAAGCACAGAAACTGAAAAGACGTTTTTTTCTTTAGAAAAATATAGTTCTGTGTGCCTTCTCTTCTTCTTCCACCATCAAAGAATAGAGAAGAAAATCCATTAGAAAATTTTGGAGAGAAATTCTCAAGGGTCATATCTTGCTGTCTTGGAAGACTTGATCCACGACCATACGACGAAAATGCGAGAAAGGCTTCTTGCCATTGAAGACTTGTCTCGTGCTCACGGAGACGGCTGTTGCTCTACCAAGGCTTTGGATATTCTATGACAAACGGCATAAGATCAGGTATTATGTTACGCACTTCTTATTTATATTTTGAATCTTTTTGGCGTAGGACGATCCTTAAGTTAAGGTGAGAAATTGTTTCTCGTTTTCCGGGGTGTAAGTGTTTGACTTCTAGATAAGATGTAATTGTTTGATATTTAGATAAGACGTAATTGTTTAACTTTATGATTCTCCAATAAAGAATTGTATAGTTCTCTGAGTAGATGGATAGATTGTTGTCGATGCTGCCATTGGTTATATAGAGTATGTTTAATTTTGTTGAGTAGTCTTTTGTAGTGACCCAAAACTATCTTGTCGTTTTGGTATATTATTGGGATCTAATGTGTGGCTTTTGTAAATGAAGTTGCTGGTTGCAGAAATGATATGTTATCCAGTGGTAAAGATTGCTTGTTAGAATATATGCAACTGTTTTAACAAAATGGCCTTTTGAAATTAAGTATCATTTTATGACCAAGCTTTCAATATGGATGTGTTTTTATTTTCTTTGAAGTGTGATTTCAAACTTTTTATTTCATTGAGTGTTTGGTGTTTTGTTGATCAAGGCTTTATGAATTTGACGAGCTTATTTGCTGGTTATCAAGCCTTGACTGGAAATATATATGATGTTTATTCTTGACATAAAATCTACGCAAGTAAAATGTTTCTCATTGCATTTGATTTCTGAGTTTCGTCATTAACCGATAAATGTACTCAATTTTCCACCAAGTAGGACATATAATAGCAAATCAATATCGTAAAAAAGCGTATACAATGAATGGCATCCAGCAAATTAAAAAAATTCACATATGATTATGTGGTCACGTTATTTTTAATTGAAAAATTAACAAATTAGAATGAAGTATATTTATCTAATTTTATAAGCAATATATATTATAGTTTCATTGTTTATAAAATTAAAACAATACGTGATACTACAGAAAAAATGTCGTGAGCTGCGTTCCACATTTGCGCACTCAAAACACTAAATTATTGTATATTATAGCAAGTCATAGTCAACATATATTTCTATAAGAAAAAAAATAACCTGTTAACCATTGCTAGAGTAACAAGTAAAAGATGTAGAGAAATAGGAACAAATCCTATTGTTTTTTTAAATCACACATTTATAATTTGAAATTTGACCGCATGTGTTCAAATAATATGCTTTTCATGTTTAGATGAGACTGTTTTGAAAAATCATTTTTATCTAGGAGACTAGGACAAAATCGTCCGTTAGAAATGTGTCACGTTGTTGAACTCTACATTTACAAAAAATGTGAATGATATATAATTTTTTTTGTGTAGAATTCAATTTACAATACTCTAAATTATATAATAAATCATACATAACACAAAAAATAAAGAATGGGGTTATTGTCCCTATTAAATATTAATTGTACTCAAGTCCGCCCCTAAGTTCAGTAAACCATTCAACATATTTCCGACTACAGAACTTTTCCTTCCAGAAAGACATTGGCCATATGGTCATTGGTTTTGAAGATATTTCTTGAGAAATTCTTTTGAATAAAGTAATAAACTTTTCGAGGGACTTGAGTGCCAATTGAATGCTTCCAAGTAGTTAACACATGGGCCGATGAGCGAACTGTTTAAATGCAGATGCAACTTTAGATCTTGCACCTGTTTTGCTTATACTAGATTTAGAAAGTCTTCTTATTAAATTAGTGTTACCAATTGAGTAATTGGCGAAACAAAGTAGTTACCAAGTTACCAATTTCAATTTGGTAAAGAATTAAAGAATGCGGTCATCTTATGTGCCCATTCTAATAATATTGCCTTCATAATCTTTTTTTTTTTTTTCTTTCCATGAACCTGATAATCATCTCAGCTGGAATCACCATACAAAATGGGCCACATCTAAATTCTAAGTCATCCATTGCGAATCTCAAAGTTGCCCACCTCCTACTAATCTAATCGTGCGTTTGATCTTACGGTCTAGATTCTCAAGAACGACTCAAGCACCATCTGATCCCCTGCTCCCCTAAATATGAGATTGAATTAGATCTGCAGCTGAATCCATGCGAATGCAGATAATTTATGCAAACACAAAATGGATAATTCAAAAGATTTTCAGGTTGTTATAAATTCCAATCCCAATACACTATTCCTGCCATAAAAAAAAAATCCGTTACAATACCCAGGAACCATCCCCAAATAAGAGAGCCAAACCATTAGCCCTGATATCCAAAATTCACCAAATTAAAATACCCAATTTTCACAGAAATACCAAGACATGCTCCAAATTTTATGCCAAAGAACCTCAGAAAAATATGAACCAGAATGAAGGATTTTAATTTGAATTCACCATAGCCATCCTTGCCGAATTCCAATTGCTCAGTTATTGGACATGGCTATCTGATCAGTTATTGGACATATGAAATAAAGTATCTTAAAATTGAAGTATAAGTCATCATAAAATGGTAGTTGTAATAGGTTCTATCATGAGCCTAAACTAATAACTTAATAATAACACTAATGGGAATAAATTCAATGAGGAACATACTAAGGCTGTCAAAAATGTGAATGCATTACCAAAGGCCCAATTCTACTCAAGGGAAAAATTACACAACATAAACACGGTAGAGAAGGATAAATATACACCTAAGACAACTGGGATTATGATAAAAAAAATTTATACAGCAAGAGAGAAAATGAGAGAAAGAGACCCTTTTAGAAAGAAAAAGACTAATCCACTACAATATCATCTACTTGAAGCCAATCACTTGATTTATTAGACTCTGGACTTGAACCTGTACCTGTACCATTACCATTACCGCCATTGTTGGTAACAGGTTCCTTCTTTTTGAAGACAAAATCATCATCATCATCTTCCTCTAAGTCACTAAAAGATACATCCACCTCCACTTGACCAACCTGACCTGTGTCCATTCTACCAGTACCCGGAGCTGCCTCGTCAATTTCCTCCTCAAACCAGCTAGCGCTTTTGTCTGCAGTCAGCTCTTCTTCGGTGACAGTTTTGTCAATGATCTGTGCTTCCGAGGCATGAGTCAAATTCTCTTCAGTATGTATGGGTAGGATCACTTTCTCTTCCATGGAAGGTTCTCTGACAGTGGGGACCACGGCATCAGATAATTTTCTTTCTGGTTTCTCAGGTTGGTTGCTCAGCTTGGCATGTGAAGTTTCTAAAAGCATCTCTCTTGCTTTCATTATCTAAAAGAAAGATAAAAAATTATAACTGTTTTGAAAATAAATAGTAGTGAAAGAAAATACTCTCATTAATCCACTTAAATACAATTGCTATTAGGCCCCAACTTAACCAACACATCAATTGAACACTTGAGCCTCAAATCAATTAAATGATTACTCACTAAATATTAATATGCCCCGAATTTGGTCACAAATTTAACCTCAATATTGGAACTCAAGTAAAAATAAAAGTGATAAAGAAAGTACTCCAATATCATGAGGTATAGTACTACACAAATATGGTGCCGGTTCACTCAATTTTTACTAAGCCCCAAATAGCCATGATCAAACCCTTCAAAAATAGTGCTATCCTCCATGATTGGTTTTTGAAAAATAGCTGTAGTCAGATTTCAATTTGGCAAAAAATCATAAAGTTTCAGAACTCAGGTGTAAAATTGGCTGTTTCCGTGCATGTATAATACCTGAGGAGATGAAAGGAGCTCTCCTTTGTCCTTATCAAGTCTAGGAAAGATAAGCAAAAAATAAATTGTCCAAAAGCGCCCTTCAGTCATGCGACTGGGGCAGAGCTCATTTTTCAAATCTGTTAATTCTGGAACATGATGGTTGATAGCCAAGATGTGCTCTTCTTGAGCTTCTGATAATTCTGAATCTATAACAAAGCAGGATAAAACATATACAACCTTAGATCTTTGGCATACCAAATGTTTCACTGTATATGATTCACAAAGTTGTTTGAGCGATTACAATATTCGAATTTTGGCTACTGAGTCAATTAGGACAGTGATCTTGGCAGATAGGGTAGCCTCGCCGAGTCACAAATCTATTCGGCGTCATTTTTTCTTTTTTCATTGACTTGGTGCGAAAGTGAATGACTAACTTAAATTGAAAGAGATGTCGCTTACCAAATGAATGTATAACATAAATTTAGAAAATTGTACTAAATTTTAAAATTAAAAAAAAATCTTAGTAAAGTGCTGATCACTTCATTAAGGGTTAATTCAAGCCAACTGCTGATAGAGTATCTGCTGCAAACCGGGAGTTCATTGGAGCATAATTCTGATTGAGAGTTAATCAAGGCTAATAGGTTTGGTTCGGCCTTCTTTGTACATATGAAAGCAAGAAGAACCTATAGCGTCACTTACCACCAGCATCAAATTCTGAAAAATCAAGCCATGTTTTCGGATGCATCGACAAATTCTTTACAAAAACGACCACCTCCTCATCTATATCCTCTTCTTCAGATCCGAATTGAAGCAACGAGGTAGCCATCTTTGAAACCTCAGTCACTACCTTGGCATTGGAGAAGAGAGAGATGCTGCTCTTGAACTGGTTACCGATCTCGGCAAAATCGTTCTTAATTCCGTCAATCCTCGGAGATCCGGCGATCTCCGCATGATCATCAGAGGTGGAGGACCCAGGGTTAGCGTTTTGAGTGGAAAGCAAGGACGCGACGCCCCAGAATTGGCGGCTCAGGGTCTGGGTGAGATCCGATAAATCCTCTTGCACAGTACGATTCGAGTTATCGCATTCGGACTCCGATTCGGATTCGGTATTGGGTTCTCTGTTTGAGGTGGCGGTGGGTTCTTGTTCTTCCTCGAAGGGAGAGAGGCGGAGAGAGGAGGCGAGGGACCTCGCCAACCATGACATCGTGCCAGAGAAACTCAGAGAGGGAAAGAGAAGGATGTTATTTGTTAAACCCTGATTATTATTTGTTAAATCCTTAAATTAGTATTTACAGGAATATCTCTCCGTTTGTAATAAACAGGAGATTTCCGGTTGTTCGTATCATTATTTGCAATGAACCTATTCAACGACGATAGTAACCACACTGGAGGGAACAATGGAGAAAGTATCTCTCAGATCAAGTTTATTTCTTTCCCGTTTCAGACTTTTTAATCTGCATCACCACGAATCGGACAGTAGATTTAGATCCAGCTGAACAGCTTATGCACTAAACAAGAAAATAAATTAAAAAAATGGCGATCTTTACAAGAGGGATGTGATGTCACATGCGGTTCAGTGGTAAAAGTCTAATCAGCTTTTGTACTTCTTTGACTCGACCGAGAAAACAGGGTTTTAAAAACGATTAATGTTTCTTTGTTTTTTTTTTCCTAACAAACTTTTGTCATTGCTGATTTTAAGAAGATTTTTTTGTTAATCCCCACTACTAGACTTCTATGACTTCCGACTGTCATAGAATTCTGTCAAAACTTTAGAACCTATTTGGGCCGGATTTGGGCCTAAAGTTATTAAGACCAGTCGAGCAAGATGGGTTAGATCGCTACCCCACTCCAGCACGGACAGATATCCTCCCAGTTACCTGACTCGAGCAAATTGCAACGGCCGGCCCAGATTAATTCTATCTGGGTCAAACTCAATCCGGTACGTATTGAGACTGTAGGGTCTGTTTTGAAATTCGTGTCATATTAAATAGGCCGTCGGATCGTAATTTGCTTGAGTCAGGTAACCTGAGGTGATGCGAATTCCCCCAGCACATAGTGCTATCAGCATTGAAAAAAAAAAATTTGAGGAAAAATTAGCTTACCTACTACCGCTCATTTACTCGTGACTTACCTCGTTTTACTCAGCAACTTATTAATTTTAACATTTTAAGAACATCTTTTGTGAAAAAGTATATGTCAAAATTTTCAAGATTATTTGAGCTAAATTACATTACGAAAAGGCAAAAGATGTATTATTAGAGAATATTGTTTCATTTCGAAAGGAGAGCAACATCTACGACCGTGATTAATACCTTTCCAAAAATAAAAAATATCAAATCTACCTTCGATATTTTTTCTGTAAAAACTCCCTGACCGCCTCTTCACTGGACGGTCCACTGTTCATCCAAACCGCCCCACATTTGGACGGTCACCTATGCATACCAGACCGCCCCACTGTGGGGCGGTTTGGTTTTTTTATTATTATTATTTTTTTTAGAGACAATATGAATAGTAGGATGCTGAAATCTAACGCTAAAAATTCAAATTTTTTTTGAAATATTTGTTAGATTACTTCTTTTAAGCATATTTATACTAAAATACGTTAAATTACTTGAAATTATGTTAAATTGCGTTGAATTACACTAAATTACTTTAAATTATGCTAAACTCTAAACTCTTATTTTGGACAATTTCTAAAACCCTAAACTCTAAACTCTAAAAATTACCGTATATTAAATTATTTACAATTTTCACATAACATATTTTATAAAAATTAGTGATATTTTAAAGAAACCTTAAATCCTAAACTCTAGTTTTCGACATTTTTATTAATAACTATACCCACGTTAGCTGGATTTTTTGTTAGATTACTTCTTTTGATATATAATTAGCATATTTAAACTAAAATATGCTAAATTACTTGAAATTATGTTAAATTACGCTAAATAACACTAAATTACGTTAAATTACGCTAAATTACATTAAATTATGCTAAAATATGGTAAATTACGCTAAATTATATATGAATAGGGACAATATCTTCACTGAAAAGGCGAAAAACGACGATGAAACTTCAAACGGCCATAAAACGGCGCTTGAGTGTCCGATTTCAGCAAATTACCACTTTTCGGAAAGCTTGCGAAAATACGCATGCGTTAATGACCTATGCCATTTTTCAAAATTCAGAATTGCCAAAAAACAAAGGGAAGAGCCTCAAAACTTGAGTTGAAGTTTCCGATTAAGATTTTCATTTCTATTATTCGATCTAAGTAGCTTAGTAAATTAGTTACATAATAAACTTGTAGAATACCAATTTTTACTATTTTCATAATTTTTTTACTATTTTTTATGATTCATGAAAGATGGCACAAAATTGGTCTACTTTAGCATAATTTTGCGTAGTCAGCGTAATTTACCGTATTTCAGCGTAGTTAGTGAAGTTATAATAATTTAGTGTAATTCGACGTAATTTAGTATAATTCGACGTAATTTAATATAATTTCAAGTAATTTAACGTAATTTAGTATAAATATGCTAATTATACATCAAAAGAAGTAATCTAATAAATATTTTAAAAAAATTCGAATTTTTAGCGTTAGAATTTAGCATCTTGCTATTCATATTGTCTCTAAAAAAAAAAAAAACCAAACCGTCCCACAGTGGGGCGGTCTGGTATGCATAGGTGACCGCCCAAACGTGGAGCGGTTTGGTATGAACAGTGGACCGCCCAGTGAAGGGGCAGTCAGAGTGTTTTTTTAAAAAAAATATCGAGGGCAGATTTGATATTTTTTATTTTTTTAGAGGGTATTAATAAAAATCACGGCATCTACGACTACGACTAAAGTCAGCGAATACTCTCTAAAGTAACTCAATTTATTAAATTGGATCCAGACCGTCCGATCAAATCTGGACCAATCTGATCAAAGTTATAGAACTCTTTTACATTCGTGCAGATTTTGATCGGATGGTCTGGATCCAAACTCAAAAGTTGGGCTACTTTAGAGAATTCAAACTCCAAATAATGAGTATTGACTAGTTAAGCAGTCACTAATTAAATCTAAGAGCATCTACATCCCTAAAACTCTTAGAGTTTCTAAGTAACTACTAACTAATTTTCAGAAATTATAGGCTATGGAGTTTCTAAGGGTTCACATCCCTGAAACTAATTTAAGAGTTTCTAAAATGACACATCAGCAATAAAATAAAATAAAGAAAAAAATTAAGCGAACACCGGCCAATCATTTTGCCAACTCACAGTTTATAAACGATTTCTTATTAAGAAATTCTTGAGCACAGTTGCTAAATAAGAAACTGATCTACATCCCTGAAACTGGTTTAGAAACTGCCACATGAGATTAGAAACTCTGATAGTTTCAGGGATGTAGATGCTCTAACCATTTATATTTTCTTTGTGGAGAACTGGAGATGCATGTCAGTAGTCTCTGAATTAGATCCTATCAGAATTGACCCAACCCAATCCAATAACAGATTCAAAATCAAAGCCCACAATTAGAATTTACGATCTTAGAAGGGCAGGCCTTGGAAGGTTGGCGCTCTTTCTTTTTCTTTACTCACTGGCGGGAAATTATTGCCTGATGAAAGGCAAAAAAATAAAAAAAAATAAAAACCTGTTATTCTTGCAATTTCCTCGCTTTTAGTTTTTGAGTTTCTTTCTGTGCTGTGCTGTGCTGTGCTGTGTTGTTAGTTGCTCACTTGCTCCTAGTCCATGCTGCCATGGAGCAATTTATGTTGCCATCTTCTCTCCCACGAAACCCTAAGTCCCCCAAAGATGGCATCAGGTGGACACGGTGCATTGCTGAGGTGGAAGGCCGTCTCAGTCCCCAATTCCGCCACCAGACCTCTCAGCTGCTTCTCCATTCCTACTCCGAGGTAAAGAAGAAAAAGTAAAAATAAGAAACCACAAGAAATCTCATTTTCAATTTGACAATTTCTTTCTTTATGAAAACCGAACCCTCATCCTCGCAATTACAGATTCACTGATTTTTATTCTCAGTATTCATGTGTGCAATTGCCATTTCTTATATTTCTCCCTCTCTCCTCACAAATTCCAAATAGACGGGGGCTTTCGCGCATAATTCCAATGATGGAGAAAGTAGCTGCCGAACAACTGTAAGTTTTGCACACCACTAACTCTACTAGTTAGAGTGCTCAGACGCTAAGTTTTGTACCAAATAACTGAGAATATAAATATACAGTCCTTTATGAGAATATATAGCTCATTTCTTTCTAATATAAGTCTTAACCTTATCTTTTTTTTATATATATAATTTTGTGCGTACTGTTGAATAATGAATTGACCTTTTTTTTTATTCCCATTAGTTGGAGCAACTTTATTCTTACACGGATCCTTTGCCACATCCTCCATTTGGTCTGAGTTCTCTCTCTCGCTCTTTTTTTGAAACCGTGACAGAGGCGAGGTCTCTCTCTCTCTCTCTCTCTCTCTCAACAATAATATAGTTAGCTACAATTAATGGCAGTACTGGTAGTAAATAATTAAACTAGACTTGATACTAATTTCTTTTCAGTGGAGGGGTTTCAGCATTAGAGTTTGACACCAAGGTAAAGTACCTTTTCAAGCCAAAGCATAGCTACTTATCTTTGTGGTGTTTTTCAAAACGCTTGATTGATGTTTCTATTTCATTATTATTTTCAGGGAATATATGTTGCATCAGTAACAAAATCTGGATGTCTGTCTGTGCATGATTTTGAGACCTTATATTGTACCATACATGGTCCCTCCTTTTCTTCAGCTAAATGTAAGCTTATAGTATCACATTTTGTGGTACTTATAATTTTGTTTTCAAATGGTCTAACTTTATTACCTCATGGTTCAACCTAGCATGAGGTTTTGATTATTTGCTATGTTGTAGGTACTGGAAAACCTCTGGTACACATATCGACTGCAATGCCTCTAAATGCTATTAGGTGGAATCCATCAAATCAAGATGAGGTATACCATCTATGACAGTGCCAGTACCTCATATACTCTATTAACAGAACACCAACACCTGTTTCAGCTGGTATAATATATTGACCTAACATCTAGTACAGTACAGTCCAGTACCATACCTGGATTGGTTGGTACTGTGTCCTATATTATTTATCTTATACTGAAGATAGGGTTTCTGGACTGCAGGTTGCTTGTGCATCAAGGAAGAGAGATAAAATCCTCATTTTTGACATAAGCTATGTTTGTGACAAACCTACTGAAGTAAGTTCCGCAACATTTCTTACTTTTTTCTCAGATTGTTAGCTCTGGTTATGCTAACTCTCAAGTTTGAACGTTGCCATAATCCAGTCTCACTGGTGCAAGGCATTTTTTATGGTTTTCTGGTACTAGTCAGACCTGTTATGGGGAACAAATATGAACAACGTCATTTTGGCTCAATGCAGCACAGAAATCAAATCCTGTTTACTTGGACAGTAATGCCCTCTCTGGAAATATGAAGTATTATGAATGGAGCGAAAGGTGCTTTCACATCTTGAAGGGTTGAAAGTTTTAATACTATTGCATACGAGAAGCCTACAGCTTCTCTTTATAGAATTTCAAATATATTTAAATATTGAAATTACTTTAAAGAACTTATAATGCATTTTGCTTTTGAAATTTCGCTTAAAAGAATTTTGCATAATTTGTACATGTACTAATTTAAGTATTAGCATACGTAAGTGCATTATTATATAACAGTTGAACTAAGTACTACAGAAGCAACAAACATATATGACTAAACATAGAAACAACTCTATTAATTGGAATAGGTTAAATTGACTGTCAAAATAATAAAACTGCAGTATTTTCTCTATAGTTTTGGTAGGTAGTGTAAAAATTGATGAAATTTGAAAACCAATTGGTCATCCATCAAGTGGAATTGTAAATTCAATTTTTATAATTTAAAGCACCTATGTCAGTTTATTTGCACTATAATAAACATCCAATGGAAACTAAAATATGGGGTTATTTGCATGTCTAATATGACTTAACCTATTGTGCTTATTTACATTGCTTATACAAAAAAAAAAAAAGCAAAAGAGATCAATCCTTTGCGTGTGTCCTAGTTTAAGTTAAAGTTTTTCTTTGAAAGAAACAGCTGAATGTTGCAAAGTCATGAATGTGATCTTACCGATATGAGCACTAATAAATGTGAGGTTCGGATGGTTAAGTTGAGCCAGCGGTGATCTTCGTGCTCAAATCTTGTTAGAGGCCAATATTGATATATTTCTCTGTACTTTTATATTCTTATACTATTTTTCTTTGTTGCATAAGGCTTGTTTTGAATAATGAAGTTTATGTACAATTAATGATGTTTTTATTTATCACGAAATTCAATTATGGGGACATCTCAAAATAATGCATTTCTTTTTGTACAAAATCCAGCAGTGCTATGGCTACAAACATTTTATTATTTGTATATAATTAAGTTTAGGAATTGTACCAATCATTCTACTGAAATTGGAGAGAACTAGAAGTCTAGAATGTAACAATTAAAATACCAGTTCAAAAGAGGGAAGCCGGACAACCCCCTTGATGGTTTAATTTCATTGTGGCAGGTAATACAGTCATAAGGAAAAGGTATTGGACCCGTGTGCTGCATGAAGCCAAAATTGTGCTGTTAATATATGCACCCCCCTTTATGGTACCAGTTTTTTTGCATGCAAGATCTGGTACTGATTTTTGAGTTTCTGAATAATAAAACAGGTACTTGACAAAGGGAAATCAAGAATAACCTGTGTATGCCTAGACGGTTTCTCTGACATTATTTTTCCATCTGAAGACAAATCGAGGTGTGTGCCAGTTTATTTTTTGTAAGAATTTAATATACTGTGCCCATTGGATCGTAATAGAATTATTAATTTGTTACTGACCAAGGATTATTATTTCCCGCTTTGGTTAGTGGTACTTGTATTGACCTCTATTCAGTATGCATAAGCTGCTACAAAATATTAATTAACTTATTACTGTATGCATACTATTCCGGTGGTACCAGTGGTACAGATCTAAGTTGATCACTTGAGTTGGAATGTTTTTTGAAAAAGAATAATAAACTTGTAAATTGTTCTGGGCCCTTGAAATAGATTGTTAGCTTCAAGCTTGAATGGTGGGATTTACATGTGGGACCGTCGTGTTAGCACTGCTCACTGCCAAGAGCTTTTTACAAAATCAGCACAATGCCAATTCAACAGTCTTGAATTGGATAGAGAAAACAGGGTATGCATATGTCGATCCTCCTGTTTTGCTGTGATCTTGAATTTAAATTCAGCATTTTTCTATTGTCTATTACTGCTTTCCACGCCTTATTTTGTGTGTATATTTCTATTTTAAAAAATTGTTCAGTCTAAGTCCAACATGCCTCCAACTTATTCGACAAAAAGAAATCAAGCTTTCATATCTTTTGAAATACGATGTCACTGCAATCTTAGCTTATACTACCAGTCGTTCAGTTTATTAATGTTGTTAGAAGCATTTTTGTGGAACAGCTATTCTGGTTGGTAATCACTATAGTCTGAATTTGTAATTTATAAGTTGACTTCAGTTTTCTTAAATTACAACTAGGTGGTGTTTGGGGCAGGCAGAAACGGAATCATATATGCCTGGGACCTACGAGGAGGTCGTTCCTCTTTCGCTTTCCAAAACCCTAGTGAGGTACCCTATCTTTCTCGTTCTACCAACAATTGGTTCTGATCCCCGGTATACCTGACTTTCTGTTCCAGTAATGACCTAATGTTTTAATAAGCACTTTTCCTGACATGTCAATAAGATTTAGTATTGCATAAGTTTGTTTCTCCAGAACTAAGTGTGCCGTACCAGTTTATAATGTTGCAGGTATGAGATGGTAGTTTAATAACTCTTTTAACTTTCAGATCTCACTGACAAGTTCTTTTATCATAATATGTAGGTGCCGGTTTTGATATCCATGAAGGTATCATCTATGCTAGAGAAGATAAAAGCATTGAAGGTATAGTTGAGTTTAAATTCGATCAATGTAGGTCAACTTTGCAATAACTTATGTTTAACTTACATTTTGAAAAGATCCATGAGCAGACAAAAATTGACTGGCATTTGAACCCAATACAAGGAACTCAGAAGAATGACATTCTCTGTTCTTAAGAAAAGTATTATTTCTATCTAAAATATCACAGAAGAAAAGTAATGCTAATGAGCAGGTTTGTGCTGCTAATCAAATTTTTAGGAACAATCAAACATAGTACCGAGGGAAATTCACTCGATAAAGTTTGACCCTTCTTGCTCATACCAGTTGGCATTTCATCTTGATGATGGCTGGTACACTTCTTTCCATATCAATTATTTTATTGCTTTTGACCATTTTATAATAAATTGAATCACTGCATAACCTGTAATGATCCACTTTTTTATTTCTATTTCAGAAAAGTACTTTTAATTTTTTGGTGTTTAGCTATTTTGATAATTGATTTGTCTAGTTTGTTATTCAAATTTTTATTCTCTTTTGTAGGTCGGGAGTAATAAATGTAAATGATCTAGGAGTGACACATGTGCACTGCCCCCCTCCCAATTGGTTGTTAGTATCAATCTCAAATTTTAGATTTGATGCTACGGTGATCATATATTTCAGAATTTTGTTCTCGTCCTAGTTTTCGAATATGCACTCTTAATACTCATCCTCTTAATATTTTAGGGATGGAATGGATATGTCGACTTGCACTGATATAAGAAGACCAGCTTGGCTACCTACTTATTCGGTGTGGCTGTATGCTTGTCTTTGCATTTACATAAATTACTTGTCTACACGTGTACATGGTAAAATATACATGTCTCATTTGCATGCACTACTTGTTGAGCAGGGATACACTGTAGGTTCATCAAGTAAAGGAATATACCTTATGGACTTCTATCCTGATAAAACCTCGCCTTCACACATTTATTTCAAGTCAGTCCCTTTTTATTCTGTTTAACAGACTAGTTGTTTTTCACTAGTTGCAAAGCTCAAATGATTGCTCAGATGTCATTTGATCATATTCTCAAGAAACAAAATAAGGAGGGAGTCACTAACAACAAAAAAAGGAACTGAGGAGGGTGTAATTGTTTGAAAAGAAATGGGATGGATTAAATGTCGGGGTACAAATGAAAGATTTTCACTTTTACAATTTTTCATACTCTCTTTCTTTATTTTATTTATAATGCAGAAAAGCCTGGCCTTTTGCTACTTTTTGACATAATGGTTGTTGTATGTAACAAGGACGTTAATTTGGGCATATTTTAATGAAATCCAATATGGGCAAAAAATTAAAAGATTTTTTGTATATGCATTTTGACAGTGATGAGATAGAAAGCAAATCTGGAGAAAAGAAGAAGCCAATGCAAAATAAATTGATCAACACGTCTGAAGATGTGATTTCCTGTGCCGTTCATCCGTTCCACGGTACCATTGTTGCTGGAACAAAGGTGTTATTGACCACTTCATAATTATTTTTGTCACAGATTACAATACCACTAGTATGACAGGAACAGTATCGTTCATACCGTAACAAAGAATTAAATGGATCAGGAATGTTACCAGTGAATAATCATCATTTGTTTGGATTTACTTGAATTTATGAATCTAAAATTTGTTTGTGTTTGTTGTAGGAATCTTCTTTGATTATGGTTTCCCAAAAGGCTATTATTAGTAATGAGGCGAATGGAGAACTCACAAACAGCTGATTCTAATTTGTTTCAACACAACATTCCTTTTCTTTGTCAATCCACACTTTTACTTTTTCAAAATTACACAAGCCTATGTAATTGTATGACTGTATGTCTGTATTACATGAAATTAGGATGACTAATATACATGACATTAGGATGACTCGATGAGGGAGAACCTGTGAAAAATTACTAGACATTTCAACATTATTATACCCAATACTACATAATATGTAATTCTGCATATAAATGGGAACCAAATCTGACCCTTGCATTTAAATGAACCTTCTCTTATGTTCATCATTTTTCTTTCTTCGAGAGATCAATAAGATCCTTGCATTTCTTTTACCTTTTTTATGAATACTTCTGTTGATATTTTCTGAAAGGAGCATACAAGCACAATAAAAAATAAATAAAAAAATACACAGAGAGGGAGAGACCTTTGAGAAGAAATAGAGGTAATTTCACTTGAGGCAGCCACTGCCAAGATTTTTTAACAAAAAGAAAAAAGAAATAGAGCTAATTTCATATGCAAAGCATCCTTTGCCTGGATAGTACTAGAATTATTGCTTGAACCACGCCTAATGTCTCCCCAAATTTACAAGCCTAATATATCCCCCATGCACAAATCATGCGTGCACGCAGGCAATAATGTTCCTAATATGATAGTTGCTATTCTCCTTGCAACTAACCCTAATAAAAACTCTAAGATGCTCTAGCCGTCTAATCTAAAACCCCAAATTTCATTCACACGTACCGCAAAACGAAATGTTTCACCGCAGGGACATGAGCATCTTGCACCTGGCATCCCTCCTGGAAACCCTAGTAGCCCTAGCTGGAGTGTTCTGTTTCAGTTTCTCTCTCTTCATGTTTCTCTTAACTATCCTCTCCAGCTTCTCAATGGACTCAGTCAGTTTCTTCTCATACGCCTCCATCTCTGGGGTTTTGACTACTTTGATAGGCGTGAAATCAAGAACCGTTGGATCGTGTTTGACCTGTTTGATATGGCTACTGAAAGTGCTATTGGTCATTTCCGGCGTTTGGAACTGAATCTGAGCAGGGGATGGCTTCTTAGGCAAATTGGTTGTGGGCCTGATCTGCTGAGGTGTCATGGCAACTCGCATATTCATCCTCTGAATGGCCTACCAGCACAAAAAAAAAAACATTGAAACATATACCGGAGAAAACCGTAAAACAATTTAATTTTCAAATTATGAACACAAAGGCAAATTAGTTTCAACAATGCACTGGACAAGGAGAAATAATTGGACAGAAAATATAAATAAGATAAAATATATGGAAAAAAGGGAGAAAAAATAATCAGCCACAAACCTTGCAAATGAGAGTGATGTCTCTCAGAGGGGTACGCGGGTACCAATCCGGCAAGGGGCTCTTCTTATGCTTTGATTGTGCAGTCGTGCCACGTCCTGCAACCCGACCCGCTATCGGGCTGACAAGGTTTTCCGCATTGTTACCGGCAGGCGGTGCGGGCCCTGCTAGCGTGTTCCTTGTGGAGGTGGTGGAGGTGAGAACTCCGAACTTTACCTGGGGTGTCACAACTCGCCGAATGAAGTAGCCCCCCATCACCTCCCCCATCTGGCCTCCTTCTAGTATCATCTACATTCAAAATTGTAAATCAATAATTAATTTAACAGATAAATGAAGTAACACCAACTTAGGCCTTATATACTCCTAATTCACAGAAAAAAATGTTAAATTAAATAAACACACAAAAAGAGAGAGCTACAAAGAAGAAACTAGATTGCTGGAATAATGTTCAAAGAAAATTCAAGAAAATATAAATTTCATCCAAATTAAGTGTCCTAGAATTGTAATTGCAGCTATGTGTGCGCACCTCTTCCAAAATTCATTTTTTTTTTCTTTCTGGTAACCAAGATAATCAAGAAAAAAGATGCAGACGACAAAACATTCTTTGAGATTTGAACGAATTCAAGATCTATCCTTCGTTCTTTTAATTCGTTGATTAAAACGCACGCACAAATTAGATACCTATCAAGACCCATTTTCTAACAAAATAGAGGTCAAGCCATTCGCCTCATTGCTGAAACTGGTTACAAAATGTAAACCAAGAACGATTCCAAACCAAAAATGGAGGTCAAGCAAATCGATACAATTCCATACCAAAAATGTTTTGGCACACGAATTTAAACCAAGATCGATTAATATTTAAAAAAAAAAAACAAGTTCAAGAAAGAGGGGGGAAAAGGGAAGAAGAGCTTACGTTGGATTGGATCTCCTTAGTCTATCTCTCCGTCTCGTCTCTCCTCTCTCGTTTGTGTACTAGTAGTAATCTGAGCACCAAGAAAAAACAAGAAGAGAGAGGTCACTCCTTGGATTTGTTCCAAGATAATTTAATGGTAGCAGAAGTGAATTGGAGACGGAGAGAGAAACAGTGGCGAAAGGAACTAAGATGCGGTTTTAACAATTTTTTCGCTTCATATATTGCTCTATAAGATCCGTGTAGCATAGACTAACCTAGGATACGATCGGCCTGGCCCACTGTCAGTGAGCCGCTTAGAAAATCTCAGTTCTTAGGCGGGCGGGATATTAGGAGTTTTCAAATTTTCGAGCTTCAAGATTCGTGCGTTGAGCCAGATCGTTTAAAATATGGGTCGATAGTGAGTGGTCCCGCCAGTCAGTGAGCCAGTAACAGTGAAAAACTGTTGGTTAGGTTAGGCGGTCTCCCAAATTTTTCTAAAAATTCGAATTTGCCCCAATAAGCTAAACAAGGAATCGACTCAGATTCTCAGGTTAATCTAAATCTCTCGCGAAGACATTTTGGAAAAAGAATCTAAAGCTCTCGCGATTTGTTTGAGTGACAGTTTCGAAGCCAATAGAAAAATTTGAACAAAATGTACCCTGCATTAATTGTAAATTGGAGATTATTACATTGTTGAAAACCCTTGCTTATTCCTGAACTCCGGTACATTCCTGCGTAGAAGAATTTTAGTGTAGATTTTATTTGTTCGTCTGTTTTAAAATTTAAAGTAACAGACATTTTTAAAATCCTCTTTATAAGACCACTTATGTAATCCACGCGGAATGCGTCTCAAATAAAAGGATGATTGCCCCCTTAGAAAAAAAGATGCTACAGACTATATGCTATAATTCTAATCTGAAATTAGACGAACTCATTGTCTTCTCTCTTCCTCTTTTATTTTTATTTTTATTTAATAAAGTAGTTCTGGAGCATAATTTTACGGACATGTCGTATTTTTAGTGAGTCCTGTTATCCCACTCACTATGTTCGATTAAGAAAATAGAAGTCTGGATATTGGAAAGGCCCAATTTAATTTCACATTTTAAGCCCGCTAACAGATCTACGGCCCTACGGGCCTAAATATGTGGTTTTAGTTCACAATTTCGTGTTTTTCATGGGTAAATGAGCGATGGTACCAATCCCTACTGTGACATTAGGCTCTGGGCCTCTGGGATCTGGCTCTCTCAATCAGATCGATCTTGTTCTCTATTTAATCCGGGAAATTTCATGTATATTCTAAAAAAAAAAAAAAAATTTAATTTACGTATTTTTCTTTTTAAAATTCATAATATCATATTATGGTTCTAAGCTTTAAGAATTCACAAATTTATTAAATGTATTGTTTTTCTATAAAACTAGAATTACAATGAGAGATATAAATCATTTGCCCACACAAACTGACCAACTAGAAGACCGGTCATTTCTCTTACATATGTTACGTATTTTTTATTTGTTCAATAAAGAATAAAATGAGAACTTTATAAATTTAAAATAAGTTAACTAGATAAGTTCGTAATTTTAGAAAGGAAATAAATTATTTCGAGGTTTTTGAAGGGTCTCCCTAAAATTCTTCATTCTAATTTTTACTTCCTTTTACCAAGCAAAAAAAAAAATTTATTTACTTTTCTTTTTTTTCTCTCTCTAGGTGACTTCGTCAATCGATTGAGAAAAACATAGAGGAGTCCAACCGAAGTAGATCGTGAATCTAATATGATTTACTTGTAAGTCAATTGAGTTGAATGTAATTTTAAATCGACCAAAAGTTTGGATCGATTCGATCTCGAACATTGCACAAATTCAATTACAATAACTTTTTTAAGAATAGAACTGTGATGTTTAAAGCTCATTAAGTTTCTTGATGAGCTTAACACTAAAATTTATTAGATTGACTTTAAACAATAAATTAAATTGTTATAAATGATCTATTTTATTAATGATGTATTTACATGTAAAATTAATAAATTTTCAGATTAATTTAGTATAAAGCAAGTGGTCAATAAATGATAAATAAATATTAAAATTAGCTTATAATTAAACCTTATTTCTTTTTTACCATTTGATATTATATTTAATTTATTTAAAGATTTGTATATTTTGCATAGAAATGTATCACTCGTGAAGTAAATCCACTTAAATAATTTGAATTAGTCGTTTGAAGTCAATTCGATATAATTTGGAGTTACTTATCAATGAATCCTAGTTCTGCTCCATTTTTATATTCATTTTAAATTATTTAAAATTTTAAATAATAAAAGTGTAAAGTAATTCATGTTTATATTTTACATCATATATGTTTATTTGCAGATATTTCACAGATATTTCACAGATTTTTATAATAAAATTAGAAAAAATATTACTTTATAACTAATAAATAGGCATATTGTAGAATAATAATTACTATATGCTTCAGCTTAATTAAATAACCTAATTACAAATCGAATTATTTCTAGTCAAGCTTGCTCGAGTCGATTAAAATAATTTTGTATTCTAGCACGAGCTCGAGCTGCGAAAAATATAATTTGTATTCTAGCACGAGCTCAAGCTGCGAAAAATATAATTTTGAATTCTAGCACGAGCTCGAGCTGCGAAAAATATAATTGACTGATCCCATCCTCGAGAAGTCGAGGTAGATTCAAGTCGATATCGTGTGAGTCACTGGTTTCGAACTTTTTCTATAAAAAAAAAAAGAAAGAGATGAGAGAGAGAATATCTTGGAAAATACCATTTGAAATAGAAATTAACTAAAAAAATCAATACTGTAGGCACATTTAGTAACAAATTGTATATCGTAGAGATTTAATTTTTGATCTTTTTGTGGATATTATACTTAGGTGGATTGATCCAATTTTAATTTACTAAAAAAGATCGTATATCGTATAATTAAAACTGCTCTACACACTTTATACAAAACTATTTATTTTGATAAACACTTGAAGGTTATTGATAAATGTTGAAGAACAGTAAAATTGAGAAAGGGAGGAAATATTCTTTATTGATTTTTCTTGATTTATTACATTTACAGGAAGGGCTTTATACAGCCTATAGAATCAGCTAATAGCTGCTTAACAAACTAGTCTAACAACCTTGCCTAACAACCTTTTTTAACAGAATTGCTAACAACTTTTGACTTTGGTCAAAGCTGTGTTATCTCTATCAGTTATTTGTAAGTATAAAGAAGAAACAAAACTTGAAGAGGCAAATGCATTAAATTGATACATATTTTATAGAATGTTGCTGGGCGGTCAAAGAACGTGCTGTTGACTTTGGATCCTGGCTCCGGATCACTGGATCAGGTTTGGTTGGTGAAACGATAAAATGGGTCGTCCATATCCTCGGATTCTTTGTAGCGATTGAGTTTAACAGAAGGCGCTATACAATTCTCACGAGAACTGTAGTCAACATTGTATATATAACTAGGGTATTCTTAAGGTCATCAGAGCTTAATTTTGAAATTTATCGGAATGACTTTAAATGATGAATTTAAATCATTAAAACTAATTCATTTCACGATCGAGTGACGCCATTATATGTCAAATTTATATTTTTTTAATTTAATACAGATTCAAGTGGTTTAAAAAAAAAATTTATAAGTTAATTTTAATACGTTTATTTTTTATTATTTTTTACCACTTGACTTTATACTAAATTAATTAGAAAATTTATAAATTTGATATGTAAGCGCATCACTTGTAAAAGTAAATCAATTTCAACAGTTTGGATTCATTATTTGAAGTTAATCCGATATGTTTTAAAATGAAGTATACTAATTAAATGCCTAATTCTTTTAAAGAATAATAAATTTGGCAAATGTTATTTGTTTTAATGAAGTATGCTTTGTAGCTAAAGAATTATTCATTTTGTCAGAAAGAAGAATGTAATATTTTGAAATTTTGAATAATTGGTCATAAAGGTTCCAAGCAATTAAGGATTTAATATTTTTTTTTAAAAGAGGCATTAAGCCCATTTCATTGCTGAAATTGGATAATTACAAAAACCAGTAGCACTGCAGGCAAGAATAGTAAAGAAACACCTCAAAACAAAAAACAAAACACCACAACTGCAAAGTCTGAAGCAAATCTAAACAACAAAAAACACATATGGCTGATCCTAAACCTCGCTGGAAGAGGTCTGAAGGTATAGCTATCTATATCAAAAAGAATTTTTAGTTGTCTTCAATTCTCTACTGCAGAAGACGCTGCAGCCCCTCATGTTCATCTGAGGTATTTCTTCTCCAGGTGCCAGCGAGCACAGCATTCTCGATTGTCTGGCAGCCACAGCACTGTAAACTTTTGGAAGTGTGCCCTTTCTTCTCTGCTCTTTCAGTGTCATTCATTGCAACTCGTTTGAATTGGACATTGTTTTCCTCTCTACTAAGAGTCACTTTGTTCACTTTGTGCAGCCCTTTCTTCTTTTTAGTTCGAGTGAGCTGACTATTAAAAGCGGTTTAATATAATAGATAGCACTCTAAAAACTGTTAAAAGCGGCGTCATTCTATGTCGAAAAAAAAATATGAATTTTAATATATAAGAGTTCGAATAATATTAAATTCCAAAGGTCAAAGCAAATTAAATGTATTACGATCGATCGACACTTAATATTTCAAACCAAATTAGATATATATATTTCTATTTTAGTTGAAAGAAGAATTTATTTTGGCAGAAGGAAATGTGTAATTTTAGGTCGGCATGCAGAAAATTACATAAAAAATATTGGGATGAATGAAGCTCAGAATTGCCGACATTTTTATTATATCCAAAGTTTAATACAAATTATTAATTATGCCCACATTTCCAAACTTTTGCTAAAAATGCCCAAGCCGGTCAGAAAACTGGCCGGCTTAGGTACCAAAGTAAACCGGCCATTTTCTGGCCGGCTTACTCCATTTTTTTTTTTTTTTTTTTTAGAGACACTATGAAGATCAAAATATTGAAATCTAATTCTGAAAATTTGAATTTTTGTTTAAATTATTTGTTATATTACTTCTTTGAGGAGGGATCAATTTACAACAATCATTTTTTTCATTTTTAAAGTCCAAATCGTCGATCCAAACCGTTCAACATTATCTCCACAATAAATTGTGCTTCCAGATCAAATTTTATATTTTTTTGAATTTGTTTACTATTTATTAAGTATTTTACAAAAAATAGTCATATTCAGACTTTTTTTTTTATATAGAGAGACACTATGAAGATCAAAATATTGAAATGTAACTCTGAAAATTTGAAATTTTTGTTTAAATTATTTATTATATTACTTCTTTTGATGTATAATTAGCATATTTATACTAAAATACGATAGATTAATTGAAATTATGTTGAATAACACTAAATTATGTTAAATTATGCTAAATTACATTAAATTACGCTAAAATATGGTAAATTACGCTAAATTACAAATGAATAGGGACGATATCTTCACTGAAAAGGCGAAAAACGACGATGAAACTTCAAACGGTCATAAAACGGCGCTCGAGTGTCCGATTTCAGCAAATTACCACTTTTCGGAAAGCTTGCGAAAATGCGCATGTGTTCGTGCCTACTATGTTAGATTTCGAAATTCACAATCGCGAAAAAACAAAGGGAAGAGCCTCAAAACTTGAGTTGAAGTTTCCGATTAAGATTTTTATTTCTATCATTCAATCCAAGTAGCTCAGGAAATTAGTTACATAATGAACTTGCAGATTACCAATTTTTACTATTTTTGGAATTTTTTTATTATTTTTTATGATTCATGAAAGATGAGCAAAATCAGTCTACTAAGCGTAATTTTGTGTAGTTTAGTGTTTTTTTTACCGTATTTCAGCATAATTAGCGAAGTTATTGTAATTTAAAGTAATTTAGTATAATTGAGCATAATTTATTGTAATATAGTGTAATTCAACATAATTTCAAGTAATCTAACGTATTTTAGTATAAATATGCTAATTATACATCAAAAGAAGTAATATAACAAATAATTTAAACAAAAATTTCAAATTTTCAGAGTTAAATTTCAATATTTTGATCTTCATAGTGTCTTTCTCTAAAAAAAAAAAAAAAAAAATGGAGTAAGCCGGCCAGAAAATGGCCGGTTTACTCTGGTACCTAAGCCGGCCATTTTCTCGCCGGCTTGGGCATTTTTAGCAAAAGTTTGGGAATGTGGGCATAATTAATAATTTGTATTAAACTTTGGATATTAATATATATGTCGGTCAGAATTGTTGTGGAAACTGTTAATTATATACTTATGTAATTATCTGGAGTAAAATTTTGTCAAGTCTTTGAGCAATTAAATGATTATACGAACTTTGTAAAATGCTAACAATCCCTTTATTATACTTTTGAATCATGTTCACACTAATTAAATGCTTCTTAAAAAGTATAAACAATATTCCATTGCTCTAGTGTTGTAATTCCACCCCTGATCATCTCTGATACATACATATCATTTTTGTAATAGAGAAACTAAAATAAATTAAAGGAAAAAATTAAATAAATTAAAAAGAGAGAGATGATATGTTTATATCCAGCTTGCCAAACATAATTAAGTAAAACCCAAATCTAATTATTTGACAAAATGAAAAGAGAGAAAAATTAAGGCACAGCTTCACTAGTATTATCCAAACCCGCCATCCATGCCGGGCTTAACAATGGAAACGAGCACCATGCCGAATAAAACGACGGTGACACTAACCCCGCAGTTGGCGATCGCACGCCATCTGAAATTCCGATTTTGTCCTCGGTGAACAACTGTTTATTCATCTGCGGAGTCGACTCTAGCGCTAGTGGTGGCGGTGGCACAACTGACTCCTTGAGCTGACGTGGTGGCTTGCCGGTTAGTTTCTGTACAAGGTCTCTGAAGCCGCGAGGTTCGACACGGTACACCCGTGGAGCAGCCGGTACGTTGTCGGTTTTCCGCCAGGGCTTCGCCGGTGGCTTTTGCACCTGGTGTAGGCTAGACAGGAAATCCTTTTGCTCCATGGTCCTTTTATCTTAGATCAGGAATCAGCGTTTGTTTGGGGGGAGAGGTGTTAGAGCATCTACATCAGATTTCAGTGGGTTGCTTGGATCTTATATAGACTATAGAGGTTTACTAGATGATCTAATTAATGGGTAAGCAGGAGTTAATGTTGGGTGGATTCTTTCCTTAGATTAGGCATACATTTAATGCATGGAATGGAACTCACAATTTGTTTGTTTTTCTTTTAGGAAATCAAAATATACTTAATCTTCAAATAAACATTATTGAGTCAATTAGTAGAGCAAGACTAGCGTGTGCTAGGCTCACTAAGAGGAATTGGTGAGCGCACCTCCAAAAAGCGCATTTTCAAAGTTCAAATAGTCGATTCGAACCTTCCAACGTGTTCTTCATATTAAAATGTGCTTGGAGACCAAATTTTACATTTTTTGAAAATTTTTTACTATTTTTTCAGAATTTTTGAAAAAACTAAACAAACTAAACAATAATTTGAAATTTGAAAAACAAATGATTTTCAAAAATTCTGAAAAAATAGTAAAAAATTTCCAAAAAATGTAAAATTTGGTCTCCAAGCACATTTTAATATGAAGAATACGTTGGAAGGTTCGAATCGACTATTTGAACTTTGAAAATGCGCTTTTGGGAGGTGCGCTCACCAATCCCTCTTGGTGAGCCTAGCACACCCTAGTCTTGCTCCAATTAGTAATGTGCTGTTTTATTAACAAAAAAAATAGCAAACAAGTTTGTGGAGTGGCATGATATTTATCAAATGATATTAATGGGAAAAAACATAATGGTAATCATATATAATATGAGGAGGGTTTTAATGCTTTCATTTTTTGTACCTCCATTGTGCCTCTATTTTTTAAAACATTAATAGCTCAAAATTTTAAACATAAATGTCAAAATAAAATCGTTAAATGTGATCTATGTTATTTTCTCTATGATCTTATGAAAAATTATAACATTTTGATTTTGTTTTTAATGAATCAATAAGTTGAAATATTAACATCTAAAAATTATTCATATTAGTACATTTTTACAAGCTCTTGATGACAATCAAAATAAAGTTAAAATATAATAATTTTTTACACATAGATAGATAAAATGATGTAGATCATATCCAACGGTTTTATTTTGACTTCTAAATTTTAAAATTTGAGTTATAAAAGTTTTTAAAAATGGAGGCATGAAGGCATAAAAAATGGAAGTATTAGAACTCTCCTCATATAATATTTATGTAAGTAATTTATGATTATATGAGGTGTTTTCTTGTTTATTATTTTTTGTAAATGCAATAACAGATTTCATTTTGTAACATAATTTTCCAAGAAATTACCTGTAGCATTAGTATTAAGATTAACCATGCATGACAGAATGCACAATATTGTACATCTCAGTAAAAGAGTCATGATGTATCTAAATACCATTTTTAAAAAAAAAAATAAGCTGATAGTAATAATTATACAATGACAAACTGAAAGAAAAATATTAACCATAATTTTATCTGAATGTATTACTTAGAATTTTAGGTTTATGTTTATATTATTAAAAATATATATATTCAATCATATCTACCATTATAGAAATGGGACCATTTGAAGACAATACTTTGCAGAAAATTAACTTACTGTGTGATCAGTGAAAACATATTTTTACAGTCATTTTGATCTACCAATTTTTTTTTTTCAAATCCTTAAATGTGCATTACTGCTCAATACAAGTTGAAATATTACATCAATACACACTTAGTTTTTTTTTTTATAGAGTTAACAAAAAAATATTATTATTTTATTATAGAAAGCGAGATAGCTTTGGCCTTCTAGCAATTGCGGTGTGGAAATCAAAGGATAGTCTAGGTGAAGGGAATAAAGGCAAGGGAATATAGTGGGCTTAACTTGGACCAAACAAACAGCATTGAAGATTATCGTGGCGGCTACGTTAGTCCACCACGTGGTGAAAGAGTCAAACTAGGAGGGCTCCTCCCTCATAAGTCATAATACAATTTTTTTATTTTAGAAATAAAACAATTAAAATACTAGTAGAAACAGATGTTTTAATTTTTTGATAATGGATAAAACTGAATTCATTGTTCGGTTTCATTGAACGCAGATGAACTAATAGTTCGATCCACTAACTTTGACATCAACAATCATGTAATGTAATGTGAAAAATTGTTCTATTAATTTTTAACTTCAAATGTAAATTATTTTATGAGCAGAGATAAAATACACCATTCTTCAATCATGTTTTACATCTTTATCTTTGTTTTCAATGTCCGAAAGTCGATCTGAACTACTTAATATGATATTCATATTAAAATGTTCTTAGAGACCAAATTTTATTTTTTTTGAATTACTTTTATTATTTTCTAGATAAGTACAAAATCACTGTTTTAGATGGTGCAGAATTATCTCAAAACAATGATTTTGTACCTATCTAAAAAAAATAGTAATAAAAGTTTCAAAAAAATATAAAATTTGGTCTCCAAATCTATTTTAATATGAAGATCATGTTGAGCAGTTCAAATCGATTGTTCGGATTTTAAAAACAGAGATAAGGATGTGGATCATGATTGGAGATTTGGAGCCAAATCATAATTTTAACCCTACTTATTATTTTATACATTAAATTTACAAGTTCTGTTAGAAGTTTGGAACCAAATCAAAAGTTCGGTCTCAGTACATTCTGATCCTTTTTGTGACCACTATCAACACACACTGCAATTTTCGAAAACTATTTGAACCAAACAATTTATATAAGATACTCCAATATTTGATCGAAGAAAAAAGACAATCCATCTTTTTCAATAATTTAATTTTTAAACATCGAAAAATAAATTTGTTTTGGCCATAATACCTCCAATAGTAAAGTTGTTCGAGCTGGTGGGACCAAATTATTCTCCTCGTGCGGTTTGCGATGTCATTTATGTAATTTTAGATAAGTCTTTGATTCTCTGTAGCAGTTGTTAACCTTTTTCCAGTGTAGCGAGTTCTCATGACCAATGACTCCTTGTTTCTTTTGTGAATTTGCGAGACAATTTTAAAATGACCAGCTATTTACAGTGAATTGCGAGATGGCGTGATGGCTCCGTGTCTGCCACGTGGAATCTAAAAATTTGAGGTGTCAATTTCTGTTAATTCACTCGTTGACTCTCACTAATTGAGTTTACCGTTTCTAATTTCTATAGGCTAAGAACAAATTGAATTGATTCTTTATTTTACTTCCATACTAGGCTGATAGCACCTTGGGACCAAACGCTTAGGATGCAATGAGCTTTGTTAATAAAATAAAAAATCTTTGAAATTCGCACAAAATTTAAATTGCAACGGTTAAACACTTAAACTACATATCATAATCATATTATGTCAAAATAACTACGAAGGCCTTCGAAAATTATCTTATAAAATTTGACAAGTAAAATTGAGTCCAGCTGTAAAAGGGGCAGATTCAGAATTTTGATCAGGGATAGGCACAAAATATTGACAAGAGTATAATTTTCTTCTTTTGATGAATTAGAGCAAAGTAGTGGATAGGGATCTAAAAAAGTCACGGCACGACCGGATATGTCACGGCACGACACAGTTCTATCATGACACGTCTGCCGGTTACGTGTCGTGACCATCCACGTGACGTAACCATCTTTCGAAAATTTGGCACGACAAGGCACGTCACGCAAAAGATTTGGTCACAGCACGACACATGGTCACGTGTAATTAGGACAGTTAGATCTTGATCGAATGGTGAATCTCAAATAAACTAATCTAAATTATGAAAAAAAATAGTTGAACGTGATCAAACGTGACAAATGTAACTGGTCACGTTTGAACACGTCACGTGTGGTCATGGCATGATTAATGTGTTATGACCATTTACGTGCCATGACCATCCTTCCAAATTTGGTCACAGCACGACACGACACGTGATCCAAGTTACGACGTGACTGGTCATAACACGATACATATTTATATCCTTGATAGCGAACCTCATTTTCTCCTAACAAATCAACGATTCTTCTAAGTGGAGTAGCGAATCGGACTGCGTCTTTTTTCTTTTTTTTTTCTTTTACGCGAATCAGTCTGAGCTGACTTTCTTTTCCGCACAATTTTCTTCTACTGAATTGTGAATTAAATTCAGAAGTAGACATTATATCCATCCAGAAGTAGGTACAAACATAAAATATCACTAGATCTAAAAAAAATTGAATCCAAGAATCAGGGGCGAATCTACATTGTATGAATGGGGGTCAATTGACCCCCATTCATTTTGAATTTTTTTTTATTTATACTCTATTTTAATATAGATTAAAGTAAAATATTATGGATAGTGTGAAATTGACCCCCATTCGTAGTAGAAAAATTTTATATGCTTGACCCCTATTCACGTTTGACCCCCATAGTCTGAAAGTCTGGCTCCGCCCCTGCCAAGAATAAGCACTTGTCTAATCCTGACCCTTCTTGGGTCCGCCACCGGCTGTAGATGATTCACCCACTGAAGTAGCTTTAGAAAACTTGGTATATTTTTTTTTTCTGAAGTTGGTCAAATCTAAACTTTATTAATAAAAATAATTTACATATTTTAAGAGGAAAAGAATATACAAATAAGAATGTTAAGATTTTATACGGATGTCTCCTCTTGCTCGTCGGCGCGGTGTCGGACCCTTTCCGTGTCTGGCCGCCTCCCCGACACGCAAGTTCGGAAGCTTGATATTTGTTTTTACACGAGCACTTTAATCATTTCAGAGGCTTTGAAGCTTGAATTCACGACACGGAAATAATACAAAGAAGGAAACGGATTCATTTTAATAAAATTTATATTTATTGTGAATACACTTATTATTTCTTAAGAGTGAAGCGACGGTACTATGTATAGAGCATATTGGTCTTTACAATGAATTAATATTTTTATTTTTAAAGTTCAAACAGTTAATATTAAGTATTAACCGTTCAATATAAACTCCATATGAAAATGAACTTTTAGATCATATTCAACATTTTTTAGAATTTATTAAAATAGATATAAAATCACTTGATCCAAAGATTATAGACAATTTAACAAGTAGTGATTTTCTACATATCTAATAAATACAGAATTTAGTCTGCAATCACATTTTCACATAGTGATCATGTTCAATGATGATCAATTATATAAATTTTGAAAACAAAAATATTAATTCATTGTACAAATTTAGTACCACAACCTCACTCATTTTAAAATATAATTTGGATCGACTAAAATAAATTAATTTTTGTAAAGTGAGGACACGAGATGGTTAATTTTTAGAAAAGGCAAAAGGCATGTTTGAATTAATGAAAAATAATATTTTCCGTCCTTTAAGGATCAACCATCTTTCCTCAATACATTTAAAATTATAAATTCAACTTAATATATGAACAAAGATACTAACATCAATGTTTTTGTTTCGTACAACACAGGAACAATAGAGTCAATATGAAAAGAACATACAACTCGTATGCTGCGTGAAACAACGCTGTGAATATTTTTACCCAATTTATTATCCAAAGTCTCCGCAATAAAAATTAATGTAAAATTTGGGATTTTCTTGAACAGAGTAATTAAATAGCCAAATCAAATCAAGGTGACCAATTAAGATGCGGTTACGTAAAACATCTAAATTTAGTAAAAGTAGTACTGGCAGCCAACCCAAATAAATAGATAGATATTTTTTATAGAAGGTGGCTAACATGGATTTGACCCGGTGACATAGACATGTCAGTTTGGAAGGACCCTTTGACTTTTATTTAGTGGTGCCATACCCACTAAATGTTAATTCAGTACCTGTTCAAATATTAAATCCAATTGAATATTACTACCTGAGTACCTGGTCCCTCTTTTCCATGTTTGTAAAAGTCTCCGTTCAATGTGCTCCATGTTTCTTGTTTCAGATGGAAGCTTCCAGGAAGCAGCATAAATGTTATTAATTAAAATTTATATATTAAACTAGTGTCCCTAGATAGATTATGACCTAGTTTTTACACCTTATCTAAAATTTTAAAATTGTATTGGTCATTAAAAAATTGGGGTTGTACGCATTTTGATTCTTGTTATATGTTTCATTCAGGCAAAAATTGAATTAAATTTGGAAAAATTGCTGCTAGCATTAACAAGGAATTTTTTTAATTTGGTAGAGTATCACCTTCTACTTAGAATGGGTTCCGTCTGTACAGCCACCTTTATGATTTAAGATCATATTTGGTTGAGGTCTAAACAATGAAATAAAAGATTTAAGTCTCAATTAAGTCATGGAATATGATTTAATTAAGCCGGACTAAGATGTAATAAGTTGATCTTTAGACTGATCTAAAATGTAAAAAATTAAGTCACTTACGAAAGTGGTTTAACATTTAGTCCACGCTTGTGACTTAACGTAAGATTGATTCAAACGTAATTAATGAGAAACTTACTAAATTATCTCAAATTATCTAATAAAGAGAATTTAACTCATTAAATGTATCTCTATAGTATGCATATGTACATAAAATAATATACTTAATTTATAATAATTATAAAATTATGTTCCAACTTAAATTAATTAAAAAAATTATATTTTTTAATTTATATCGCTGGTGTGTAACATTAATCAAGCAGAGACTCACATGTAGAAAATCGTCTTTATATATATTGAATTAATTCTTATTTTTATTTTTGTAGTTTGCAACTGTTTATAAAATTTTACCTCTAGAAACATAATAGGGGTTTGTTCTACTTCTTAAATTAAATGATCATTGTATTATAAACAAAAACAAAATTCTAATTAAAATATAAATCGTAACAAAATATGAATTAAACTATGAACCCCAATCAAATAAGAAATGAATTAAAGCATAATTTAACTTTAGATCTTAATTAAACATAAATAAGTTATGCCGGCATCTGAAATTTGAATTATGTACTTGTGGTTTGATATTTAAATTTTCAACGGACACTCTTAAGAGTTGATTTTGCTATGACAATGCTGACGATACTCGATGAATCATGGATGACGCGCGACAATAAGTTTAAGGTAAAAAATATATCTTCAGGATCATTTATCCAATTCACGCTTTACCTTAACAGAGAACTGAGAGAAGGTTGGTTGATTCGCAGATACACGACTTAATGGCTGTCCTTTAAATTTTTATTCCAAGATGTCCTTCAATTTTGTTTGCCTAACTATTTAAGAAAGAATTAATAGGTTAAAGAATTAGCCTTTAGTCTTCATATCCTTTGCCGAAATTTTTATTTCTAGCACAGTTAAAAAAATAAATCAAATAACCATCGTTTTTGAGAATTTCAAAATTTACCACGGCCGCACCGGCATTCTGCGGATCCATTTCAGAGGAACCGCACAATGCCGGTGTGGACCCATGGGAAGGTATATAAGGGGTCCTCTGGTTTCATTTTTTATATCAATTCAAAGAAGTTTCAATCCCTTCGACCTCAGGTAAGTTTTCTTCTTCTTTTCTAGTTTTAATTTTTAGTTTAGAGTAGTAATTAGATTTAGGATTTAGGTTTAGGTTTAAGGATTTAGGTTTAGAATTTAGATTTAGGGTTTAGAATTAGATATTAATTTAGGTTTTAGAATTAGAATATGACCAAAATTTAAATAGAATTGTACCAAATATTAATTGGTTGAGCAAATGGAATTATACCAAAATGTAGGTTTAGGTTTAGATTTAGAATTGTACCAAAATTAATGGATTTGTACAAAAAATTAAACAGGTTTATTATACCAAAATTTATTGTTTGAGTTAAATTAGACTTGTACCAAAATTTAATTAGGTTTATTTTACCAAAATTAATTGTTTGAGCACCAACATTAAACTGGACTTGTACCAAAATTTTTATATTTGACCAAAAATTATCAAATACATCATAACTTCTAGTAGAGATATATCTTCTTCCAGTAGGGGTGTACCATCTTCCAGTAGAGGTACACAGCATGGCCCTACAACCACTCCGTACGAGATGTCCCAGTACATCGAGAGTGCGTTGGCAGATGTTTTGGGTATCCGAAGTCGCACTGATAGGGTCAACGACTTCTTTGTGGTACCCGAATGCGGAGCACTGGATTTTAGAGGCTGCCACTGGGGTAAGTTATAAATTGGTCATATTTATAAAAATACTAATACCCTAAATTTGTTTTATGAATGAATTTGATCTGATTTTTTAATTAAATGCAGGATTTGGATGCGGTTACGGTTCATCACAACCGCATGTGGCTACGGTACCAGCCGGCGTACGGGGGAACATTACGTGCAATGAGATTGTTTCAGATATCTTAGATAGCTGAGGAGAACCATGACGAGGGCTTATCTTCCGGTCTCGTTGAGCGATGGCGTCCCGAGACAGAACAAGGGATAAGGCAAGACTACAACAAGGGATAAGGCAACAGAGACGATATCTTCATTAAGAAGGCGGAAAATAACGACTAAACTTCAAACGTCCATAAAACGGCGCTCGAGTGTCTGATTTCAGCAAATTACCACTTTTGGAAAGCTTGCGAAAAGATGCATGCGTCGGTGACAGCTATGTTGTTTTTTAAAATTCAGAATTGCCAAAAAATAAAGGGAAGTGCCTCAAAATTTGAGTTGAAGTTTCTGATTAATTTTTTTATTTCTAATTTTCGATCTAAGTAGCTCAGTAAATTGGTTATATAATGAACTTGTAGAATACCAATTTTTACTATTTTTAGAATTTTTTTACTATTTTTTATGTTTTATGAAAGATGATACAAAATGACTTAAAAATAAAAAAAATTGCCAATTTAGCGTATTTAGCATAATTAGCGTATTTTAGTATAATTTAGCGTAAATTATTTTCGCGTAATTTAATATAATTTAGCGTAATTAGTGTAATTTAGCGTAATTAGCATAATTTAGTGTAATTTAGTGTAATTTAGTATAATTAGTGTAATTTAACATAATTTAACATAATTTAGCGTAATTTAATATAATTATGCTAATTATACATCAAAATAAGTAATCTAACAAATATTTAAAAAAAAATGTCTGAAGTTTTAATCCAACCAGCCAAAAAATAGCCGGTTTGAACATTTTTAAAAATACTCAGAAAACCTGAGTACATTTGATATTTTCTATTTTATGTTGGGTATTAATAAAAATGTCGGCCTGGATCTGTTAGAACTCTAGACCAACTTAATCGCATTTCTTTGGACCTTCTTTTTTACTCGCGCTCCACGTGGTGTAATGATATTAAAATTTTGGAACTTTTTTAGGATTCATTCGCTTTTATTGCGGTTTGTTTTTTAATCCATTCCATATACAGCAGTCTGGTCATAATGTCAGTGCCTGACCAATCATAGATAAAAAATGGTTCAATTCATGATTATTTTAGTGGTCACGTATGCCTTGTTTGACGTGGATTCAAATGACAAAAAGTTAGATACAAAAATATAAATTTACGATTATTGATAATATTAAAAAAGTATATAAAAAAAACATTGTCTAACTGACAATAATACAAAAGAAGCTTTAAAAAAAAATAAAAAATAAAAACAACCAGTTAAGCATCTCCAACCCAGCAATCCGTAAAAAATTAAAAACAACTATAAAACACTATTTAAAAATTAAGTTCCTTTTAATTTGTTAATCACTCCATCTCAGAAATTGGGTCAAAGCCAATAGGAAAGAGAACAAAAGAGTTAGAGCCAATAGGAAAGAGAGAGAGAGTATTAGCATGTCCAAAAGAAATCGTTTGCTTTATAAGCAAATTTGTTTTTTTAGCAATTGACTTACAACTCAATAATTATATTAGCAATTGACACATTAAATTAACAATTTAAAAACAATTAATATTGTAGATGCTCCAACTAGGAGAGGATGCGCAAGGAGAAAACTATATGTGAATTATGAACGGGAATGAGAAAAAAGATAATACAAAATTTAATTTACAATACCGTTCACATGTCAGATTAGATTGTACTTGAAATTATTTTTCAAAGTTTGAATCTGACCTCTGTTTGTCTGGTTAATTAAAATTCAATTTTTATCTAATAAAAAAAAAAGAACATTCTCGCCTCCGCGCTTTTATCCCTCAATTTGCTCTCGAGTAAAAAAAAACAAAAAATCATTTCACCTACTTTCTCTTGTTTTTCACCGTTCAATCTCGTTTATTTTTCTGACAATCTGTAAGAAATCTTATAAATTTAAAACTACGAGCATCTTGACTCGATTATCTCTTTCAAATGAGATTCATGATGAAATACTTATAAGTTCGTTTAAAAAACTTGATACACTATGTATAAAGACTGCACTTTTAATATTTTAAAGCCTTATACTTTGAACTTGATATACATGTATAAAAACTTCACATGCTAAGTGTAAAGACTTAATATGCTAGATATAAAGTCTTACTGCTAATAATAATAGTTTAAAATCAATAAAAATTTTTAAATATTTTACACTAGCTAAACCTATTTTTGGTACAAAGCATTTATGGAGGATTCCAATTCAAATTAAAGCACAGTTAGTGCCAGCTGTTCAGTTTTTATAAATAGTTGATATGCCCAGTATTTTATAAAGACTTTGTATGTTAGATATAAAGACTTGATATTTTATGTATAAATACTTGCACGCGTTGGTATAAATGGGGTGTTTGTCGGTTCAGTTCGGTCCAACTTAATTAAAATAGGCAAACCAAAGTTTTATTTGGTTTTCAAAAATAAAACCGAACCGAACCAAAATAGAATAAAAACCGAACTGAATAAATCAAAGTAAATTTCAATTTGTTCGGTTGAACCGAAATAGGATATTAATCATAAAAATAAATATTTGTTTGTTAATTTTTTGAATTTTTTAAAAGATGAATTAAAATTTTTTGTTTGGTTCGGTGTAACTAGTTTTAAACTGAACAAAGCAATATACATAATGTCGTAATATTTGATTCTTTTAAATGTTTGGTTCGGATGGATGATAAGTTTAAAATTTTCGGTCGGTTTGATCTAACTGGTTTTAAAATTTTAAACCGAACCGATCCATTTATCCGGAAAAACCAAAATCTCTCGGTTTGGTTTAAAACTGATTAAACCTGATCCATTGAACGTACAAAGACTTGCACATGCCAACCAGCGCTAGTTGTAAATGCTCGGACGACTTTATAGAAGGTGGTGCTTATCAAAAGTCACTGAACATAAATATTCTGTTACACCTTGTTTGGATGGAGAGTAGAGGAAGAAAGGGGAGGTGAAGAATAAAAGGGAATGAAATGGAATGGAAAGGAAGATTAACATATTTAACTTCTTTGTATTTGGATGATTAATGAGGAAAAATAAATTTAACTTTCTTTTTTGTCTTATTTCTTGTTTGGTTGATTAAAATTTAGAAGGTTAATGAGAAATTCGGTGGTTGTTGTAGATTTGTGACAAAAAACTTGTATGAGAATTATATAGGTAAGATATAAGATTGGATATTTGTGTTTTTTGTTCTAAAAATATTTGCAACAATTTTTTTTCCATCCGTTACACTTCAAATCGGGAGGGAAATCGATTCTATTGATTATAATGATACAAGGTTAAATCTTTCACCTCCTGTACCTTTCACCTCCGACATAATTTTGTCAACCAAACACGATTCGACCGAAAGTTTTATTTTCTTTCCATTCCCTCCCTTCCTCTACTCTCCATCCAAACAAGGTGTTAAGGATATGTACTCTGCACGAATCTTAAAGGTCTTGTGTGACGGATTGGCCTGAATTCTAATCGGATGGTTCACATTTAAAATCAGATGGTGAGGTAATACAGAGAACGAACATTCTTTCATATCTTTTCCTCAGCGAAACAGCGAATAAAGTGCTTGATTGAATACCTAATCTAGAACATCTTATTTTTTTCCATCCTGCTAATTTACTTCTTCCTGCGAGTGAAGTTCAAGGTCATTCTCATTTCTCCCTTCCGACTTTATGTAATATTATTTCATTTTATTTCTAATTATTCATTTTTCAATATTTATTTTCGTTATCGGTAGCATGTTTTCCGAGAACAACTCGAGATGTAACCGTGAATTTTGGAGATGAGGTTTTGTGGGTTTGTGGCTACTATGGCTCTCCAATTCTCCTTCCTGGTAAGTGTTCCTTTTTATTTATTTTGAAAATTTTCTAATAAGATACTTCGACTCTACTGAACCCTTTTAGTTAATTTCAAAAGGGAAGTAACCCTTTTGTTGTTTCTTCCAATTTCTTCCTCAGTAATTATTCCTTGAGGCAATTTGTTCCCATTAATAGCTTGAACAAGATTTATGAGCAATTTTTTTAGGATCAACTTATGCTATTTGGTTTGATTTAATTTTTCCAAATTTACAAAATTAATCTTCAAAATGCCAATACACCTTACATGTTGAGGGAGCAATGTGGAGGATACTAGTACTGTTGGAGTAGTTTGTGTTCTTACTAGTGAGGGTTTAGCTGCAGTAGATATCTTGTTAATTTGGTGGAATTTCAGAACAAATTATTGAGATTTGAGATGAAGTGTGGAATATTATCAGACCGGATTTAATTTTCCTGCTAAGGTATAAACCTAATGGTTGAATGAGGGATACTTGTACATATATGGAAGGATGAAAGCGTACACCAAGCGTAAGTAACAAAATAAAGTATAGAAGTAGTTTTGTAAAACAATTTGCTTTACCATGAGCGACTTTTAATTAGTACACGTGGCAATGATATGATAGGTCAATTCAGCGGTTGTGCCAAGAGATTTTTTCCTATAAATATGCAATAAATTTGTGCTAGGGTTTTCGACCCTATTAAACTATGGAAAGGCGGCGGGTGAAATATAGTACACATCAAATGAAATGACTGATATATGTTTCTATCTTCTAAAAGCAATGGGAGTTTTGGTAGATTCGTTATCAATAGGTAAGCAATCAAATCATCTATATATTTTTTCTTCTTCTAGAGAATGATCACAGTTTTTTCCTCTAAATATGTAGAAATAGCTGATTGACTCTTTATGTAATAAACTATGATCTTATATTGGCTCTGATAAAAAAAATTCCCATCATGCAAAATAAAATTTTATGCATATTTGTGAAGTTCTGGTAAATTTGTATGGGATTTTATCCGTAAACAGACTATAGCTACATTTTATGAAGCTTCAGATTATTCGCTGTCCCTAGATAGGAAATCTAACTATACCAGTATTTAAATCCAACCTTTTCAAACAACGAGAAAGCAAAGTTGGATATAGATATTGGTACAATTAGATTTCTTCCAAATTATGTGATAAAGAATTAATTTGGAAGAAATTTAATAAGAAAGTAAAGTTGAAATAATCTATGAAGTATGTGAACTATGTGAAAAAGGAAGAGGTTTGTGGATCTGATTTGAAAGATTTGGTGCTTAAGGTTGTCAAGTAGGTGTATTTGTGGATTTTATTTTCTTCTGCGTTCATCTATTTTTTATGTAAATTTCTTATTCTTGTTAGTGGATAGTGCTCGATTGAGGTGAAGTTGTGAATTTTGGTTCTGGCCATCTTTGTTGATTTGGTTGTGTTGGTCTAGGTTAGGGATAGAAAAGGGTTATCAAGCTATAGCCTCTTATTGAGCTTGATTTCTCTGTAATTGTGCTGGAATTGGAGAAATCAAATTTCAGATAGTGAAAAGGGTTTATCCAGTTTCATGTATGTCGTACCAGTACTATGTATAGAACTTCTATCGTAGATTCCACCATAACTTCATATTAGGACTCCCAAAATCTGTAATAAATCAAACATAATGCGTGAATTACAAAACTAAAGGCCATACGAGAAATCACTGTACCAATTAGTAATAATGAATGTGGTATGTATATAGGACATAAGAGCACAAATCACCGTACATGTTAGTTATGCAAAACTGACAAGTTGTTGTTTTAATTTTTTTTATTTTCCATGTTTGAAGCTCCAGAGATGAGTGAGGAGAGCTCTTCAGGCAACAGTATCATTCAGAGAAAGGCCATTCCAAACCGAAAGAGGAAGGAAACAGCTGCGGTACCAGATCCATCCATTGTGGACGAGGATATTTTGGTACATTCAGATCACTCGATGAGCAGCCATTCTGCCAGAACGACGCTAGAGAGAAATTTAGATGAGTCTCCATTCGGTGCTCAGGTAAACAGGGAATGATGGGGTAAGTGATTTAATCTACTGCCATGGTACTGGACAAGTCCAGTACATAGTATCATCTGAAATTTGTTAATGATTTGTACATGGGTGAGTTTTTACGTGGAATTTGTTCAGAAGCTTCACCGTATAGCCCAAATAAAACCACTACTTCAGGAACATATCCTTTAGTTTTAACAATAGGAGGCACTTGCTATTTACTTGGCAAGGACAACCTGTGTGAAAATTCCCCATTGAATTATAACATTCATTTGGAGAATTAATTAGAAATATTTTCTTCTTTTTGCATATTTATCCTCTTTTTGTTTGCAGCACTACTATTAAAGGCAGCACATTGTTCCCACACCAGTTGGAGGCCTTGAACTGGTTGAGGAAATGCTGGTACTGATCAAAGAATGTTATTTTGGCAGATGAGATGGGTCTTGAAAAGTGCCTTTCTCTTTGCACTTTATTGTGAATTTAAGGTCAGGCTCTCTTACTCTCTTCCGTGGTTTTGGTTCCTCTTTCGACCTTGCCAAACTGGCTAGCTGAGTTCTCTTTGTGGGCTCCACATCTGAATGTGGTGGAGTACCATGGCGGAGCAAAGGCGAGGGATATAATTAGGCAGTACTAATGGCATGCTACTAGATCATCCAAGCCCACCAAATCATACAAATTTACCGTGCTCTTGACCACATACGAGATGGTTCTTGCTGATGCTTCATACCTCTGCAATGTCCCTTGGGAGGTGCTAATAGTAGATGAAGGGCACCGACTAAAGAATTCAAGTAGCAAATTATTCAGCCTACTGAATGCATTCTCGTTTCAACATAGGGTTTTGCTGAACAACATAGGAGAGATGTACAGCTTGTTGAATTTCTTGCAGCCCACCTCTTTTTCTTCTCTCCGGCCATTTGAAGAGAAATTTACAACAGTTATTTTTTTATTTTTTATTTTTTAGAAAATGTGGAACCAGTTATGTAATTGAAGATTTTTGAACGTTTAAATTTTGTTTCCAATAGAGCATTGTTGGTCATTTCAAGTTTGGGTACAACAATCCTCGCGTAAGATTTTTTACTTATGACAAATACTGGTTTTGGTGACATTAGTTGATTAGCTTGTTTTGTTTATAGAGATTTGTATAGTTCTGGTTGTTACACATTTTGACAGAGTAGTTTTTAATTCACACAGTGCATAGACAATAGAATCAAAACAATGCTGCATATGACTCCGCGATGCATGAATTAATATCTGCTCTGTCAAAATCAGTACCCTTCTAATCTCACAATTGACTCAGCACTATACGGCTTTTAAGTCAATTTATTTCTACTTGGGACTCTTTATATTTTTGTTTGGTAATGTTGCCTTGAATGTGTTTATAAATATAGGAGTTAAAATGGTTAAGTGGCTTCGGTCATTGAACTTGAGTGGTATCAATTGAATTCTCTCCGAATTAACTGTCCAAAATTTTATACACTTGATTGAATAAAACAAATTCTATTCACTCCTTTTCAATGAATGAAAATGGCACAAGTACAATACAGTCAACCTTCGGATAAAGTTTCTGATTTGTCAATATTACAGTTAAACTAATCAATAAATGCCCTTGTTTTTTTTACTATCATTTCGAACTTCTGGATAAATTTATGAAACGGTCCTCCTGAACATAAGTAAATAGTTATGTTTCTGGTGAAAAAAATAGTAAATAGCTTCTTCGCGAAATGAATTGCAGAGTAAATAGTTGAACTGATAACATACTTTCTGGTGATCAAGTAGTTGGTAGACTATTCAACATAACCCGACATGCGACAGGCCGGAAAAAAAAAAGATGTTTTTCCCATGTAATTCGATAAATAGTTTCTTTGTTGCTATTGCTAATGGCTTATCGATCTTTCTTCATTGACTATGCCTTTGGTTCTCTTTAAAAGGAAAATGAGCTCTCATTTTGAAAAAAAAATTTGCTGCCGGCAAGACGATCATACATAATAATGTATCTTTGTTGATTTTTAATATCGGACTCTTAAGATGAGATTTTAAAGGATTAGCTTTGTTTATCAGTATTTTCAAACAGGCTATTTTGTAGAATACCATAGTCACAATGCACGAAATTCGAGGATTATCGGATGGACTTTGTCGACCACGTGGCAGTAAAGTTGGGTCTTTTTTTTCTGTTCAATGACTAGTGTCTTCGGTTGTTGGCAATGAATTAAAATCATTTTGTCATATATTATGTTTCATTTATAACATGTTTCAGTTATTCTTTCCTTTTATTCCTTTCTCCTACTCCTCTCAGGAGCATTCTCCCCTTATAATCTATTTATACCCTCCTTGGCTCACATTTGTTTTTGTTGATTCCACTGGTTTGAAAATTTGCTTCCTCCTCTGCAAAAGGGACCTATTGGGGAAATCAGCATCAAGGGCAATGGAGAAAATCAGAAAGAGCTTATTGAAAATTTGTGGTTATTTTTTACAACCTTTTTTGTTTAGATCTTCAACAAAATCGTTGAATATTTTCAACAACATTTTTTGCATGTTCTCTAATAAAAACCGTCTTGGTTACTGATAAATTGTTTGACATGAAAGGTTTATCTTTGATTTCAAAAAGAAGGCCAATATGAAATCTTTATTAAGATCTTGAGTTTCCAAACCCAATACATGTTTTCCCTTTTTTTCATTATTTTTTTTTTTTGGAGAAGGTGATCCAAAAAAATTTCATCCTATAATCTTAGATTAGGAAGTTCAAAGAAGGTGAAATTTTGGACTCCTGAATTATGGAATTTTAAGTTTTGGTGTAGACCTTTCAACATTCCAGAAAATATTTAAACCTAAAATTTTAGTTTAGAAATTTTGCTTTTGGGAAATATTGATAAGACATTTGTTAGCGCCTCATAATATTGATCTATGTAGTATGAAATTTAAAATTTCTGGTTGTCAATTGTTGTTTTATGTGATGATAATTTTGATGTGTACTATCTGACAATTTCAACCTAGTGAACTTCAACACTCCCAACCTATTTGTTCTATTGGACAGGATAACAAAAAGGTCGTTTGTCTGTTTTATAATTTCTTGATTAATTTGCAAAGTTTGCACAAATTTTGCGACCCCCAATTTCATATAGTATACTAAATAAAAAAAAATAGAAGACCAATAATATTTTCGGTCTCATATTTTAATGAATTTATTTTAACAATAAAATCACTTTTTTTTTGGCTTCTTTTCCAACGCCGTTAGCAATTAATTCTTCTAATCTTCTGCCATTTGTCAATTGTCCCACAATTGTCAAATTGGGCATTCACTCCACTCGGAAGAAAGTAATTATTCTCTCCAGTATGTTAGAACTGGAAACTTCCTTTACATCCTTAGATCCATCATCCGGTCTCGATCAACCTGGAAATTGTGTTGCTAAAATCAGTTTGCCTTGTTCGATCGTCTCCAGTGGCCGGTATCTGCTCAAATCTGCTCCAATTGCTAAAATCAGTTTGCCTTGTTCAAATATTTTAGGATTTTGCTCTGGCTTATTTTGTAAAGGCATACAAGCCAGAATGTCCATATCTAATTTCAACTTTTGTAGGGGGTTGTTTGAAAATATCTATGACATGGCATGTTCTATCAGCTGGAATGTTGTAGTTTTGGTCAATCTTAACTTGTGTTGTAAAAATGCTGCATTCGAGCAGTTCATATTGTGCAAATGTTATCTAATGATTGATTGAGCTTTGCAATTCAATTTTTTAAAATCATCTCATTATGTAAAAAAAGAGAAAAATTCACCACCATATATTGACGAAAGATTGATTATATGTACAAGTACAATAAAGGTGGAAAAAGAATGTACAACACGGGAAGAAAAATAGAAATCTGTTGTGGTTGCATTTGCACATTGGCATGGTATATATTGTTCGTAATAAAATATACTAAAAGTGTAACTCCAGTCCAGTGTCAGTCTATTTATATTGGAGCATTCATTTGATATTTTCGCAAACTGTCATAAAAAACTTAATATTAAGTAATTATTGGTGTGTCATACATCATGTACTTATGGTGCAGTATTAGTTTTAGTTTGAAATGGAACTTATTTGATCATCGATTGAAACTGCAGTTAAAAATAAACTGTTTTGACGACCCATGATTTCTGAATTCAAATAATCTATAATACACATTCTATAATCTTTAATACACATTCTATATATCTCATTCAATGAGAACAAATCAATAATTTTTGAACAATATTAGAAAGAAATTGAATAAATGTACTACTAAAATATACATACGCTTTGACAACTAATTTTTTTTTTTTTTTTATCAGAAATGAAACATTTTACTAAGCAAATTAGTTACAACTTACAACCTCTGTTTATGCCAAAAAAGAGTAATCTACAATAATATCTATCTTAACCAACTGCCCAACAATTAAGCTTTCAATTAACACCCCTAATTAACAAAGGATAACAAAGACTGATTGGAGTCTTGTCCAAACAAATTAATCATACATGATACATGCATGGTAGTATCATATTCATATCATATCCTTCCGTCTCCCCGAAGGAGAAGAACTTCTACCACTGCCGCCGCCGCTTCCACTACCACTGTTTCCAGGAAACAAGTCGCTCCCCAACTGATGTTGTTGATGCTGATATAGTGATCCTGACATAGGGGACCCACAGTACAATTCTTGACCCATAACCATCATGCCACTCCCATCACTGCCAGCACCGCCTGTACCAGTGCCATATAAGCCAGCACCATAACTACCACTGACATTACCCCCTCCACCAAGTACATCAGTCGGTTGTGACGATATTGATGATGAAGCAGACCCACCTCCGCCAGGTGCACCACTGTACAATTGTTGATCCATAAGGACCATATTTATCATGCCACTCCCGCCACTGCCAGCACTGCCTGTACTAGTGCCATACAAGCCTGCACCATAACTACCACCAACATTACCCCCTCCACCGAGTACATCAGTCAGTTGTGACAATGGTGATGAAGCAGACCCTCCGTCGCCAGGTGCACTACTACCAATGCCTTGCTTATGCCCCTCGAGTTCACGGAATTTGTGCAGATAAAGTTTGAGGGGATCAATATAGTCATCAAAACCTAGTGTTGACATAGCCCACAAGAGGTCGTCTCCGTTGATGGTCTTGCGCTTCTCACGCAAACACTTGTCAGAGGCCCCACTGGTTATGAAGCTGATGAACTCCGACGCACACTCCTGCACCATCTCCTTGGCCTCCTTGGGTATCTTGGCATTGGCAGGAAGTGCATTTTTCATTATCCTGCTCACATTTGCTAATGGTAGAACCGTAGAAGCCTGTTCTCCTCCTTATTGCTGCTGCCATTGTTTTCTCCACCTCCGGAATCGTTATCAGAATCTGCCATGCCTCGAGTATTCCAATTAACAAGCAAACTAGACGACCTTTGAGTGACTTAAAATAACAAAAATACTCTCTAATGGAGATCCGAGGGAGAGGAAGAAGAACTTGATTTATAGAGCTTTTGTATAATTATGACATGTGTAATCAGTGATTGCATCGGAAGAATTCAAGAAACAAAAAGATTAGATCTTTTGTTGTCTACCGGTACAGCTGAGAGAAGACAGAGGTTGTACAGGACTACAGGCAAGGGAGAAACACTAAAAGTTGCGATTGCACCTATTAGAGGCAGGAAAAACTGCAATCTAAGCTAAGGTAAAATAGCAAGAGAGAAGAAACTGTTTCCTGTATTCATTTCAGTGTGTGAATTACATCGTACAATGCCTCATTTATAGGCTAATCAATGACTAACAGAAAGCCTATAACTAACTAACTCCTGTTACAAACGCTAACACTTCTATTGCAAGCTACTGTTTGGAATCTCAGTATCTGTTGTCTGGACTTGGTGTATGTCTGTTTTCTCTCGCTGGATACTTAGTCAATCAAAAGGAAGTCATATTTTCAGGCACGTTAAATCATTAAATCAGTTTTCATATGTTTCTTTGTTTTAAACTTTTTGTTTAATGCTCAGCTGTTTGAGCGCTTTTATTTTGCTTTTCAACTTCTCTGTTTACCTTGCTATGCTCAGCTGTTTGAGCACTTTCATTACTTTTGCCTTGCATACAAAACTCTTGTAGCTTATTCATTATCAATGAAATTAAATGTGGGCTTGACTCACATTTTTTCTCAAAAAAATATATTCGAACCACATTCCCGTTCTGATTATTAACAACAATCATGAAATTAGAATAGAAGTAGTTGATATTAATTAAAATTAATTTTGATTGCTTTCAGCATTCAGAAATTATAAAAAAAGTTCTCATACATTTGGAAAATTAATTTCTGAGATGACTGAATCTTGTATAAAGTGGCAACATGTAACAAAGTCAGCAGTTTCATACCAATCTTGTATAAAGTCGTTTCATGTGATTAAATGACAAGGCTTGTTGAAAAGTGAAAACTTTACAACATTGTCGTTTTATCTTCCAACCTTTTATTATTGCAAAAGCATTATTGCCAACCTCATACCATTTTTCTTTGTATTTATCCTTAATCCTTTTCACGAGCCTTGATTGGCAGCGAAAATCGGAAACTAGATGAAGAAAAGAAGAAGACTTTAAGACTTTCTGCCTCTCTGATCATATAACGCAGAGGAGGGACTTACAATGTGATTAGTTAGGTAGAATCAAATTTTTATAATCCAACAAATAATTTAAGATACGGATTTTAAAAATAATTTGAGTAAAATTTGATCCGACCACTGTACAATATTTTATTTTTCTTAAATAGTATTAATATGTAACTATAATAGTGATATCATTACAAAAATAGTATGATATCTATTTAATTTTTATTTTTTTAATGAAATGTTCACTATTGCATTGTTAGTTAGAATATGTTATGTTATTTAATTTGTACTCTTTTAAATTATAACGTATTTAACTTATATATTTTTATAATATTTTTTTAATGAAATCTATTTCGATCTCTTAACATAAAATTCAAGCGAGTTGAAAATCTTATTATCCGAATATAGTTAATTGGTTGTGTGCTCTGCCATTGACTTAATGAATACACAAGAAAATGACGCAATCTAACTATATAACAGTAATATAGAATAAATGTGATGTCTAGCTAATTTTTAATTTTTTAATGAAAGATTTCTTTATATTATTGTAAGTTATAGAGCACTATATTTTTTATATATATTTTTTAAAATCATAAGCCTAACTAATAAAATAAAACATGAAACTCGAATTAAATGATTTTTTAATTTTGATAAATATGTAATCCAATAACTCCAATGTAATTAATCGCATTGACGACTTAAATGATACCGACCAATGTAAACCAGTTTACTCCCCGTACGACCAAGTGCTCCGTCTTTGACTCAATGAAAAGTTGAAAACACAAGAAATTAAAGTAATAAGAAATAGAAATTGCGGTGAGCGTGGATCGAACACGCGACCTTCAGATCTTCAGTCTGACGCTCTCCCAACTGAGCTATCCCCGCTTCCGTGATATATGGTAAAACTTTTAAAATATAAACATTAATATTTGGAGGTAGCATGTTGGACATATTTCGGAATTAAGTTTATTAAGCAACTGTCGAGTTGCTTTCCATTTTTGGCGTCCGAATTAAATTTCGACCATTTTATATCCCTAGATGTGCTCCAAAAAAAAGGTAGAGGAGGGGGAATTCACATCCCCTCATGTTATCGGACTGAGTACAATTGAATCGGATGGTTCAAAATTGTTTCTCTTAACTTGGTACGAATCTCAAAGCACAAATAATATTGTCCTGCGCCATCTCGAGAGAGCAAGCACAGACTGAGAGTAAATCTGGGCCGTCCATTTCAATTGTGTTGAGTCAGGTACCTGAGAGGATACGAATCTGGAAGGGGTGACTGGATCTGATCGGACTTAGTTTACTTGTTTCATAACATTAAATTTTGAAGGAAAGAATAAGGAGCTGAATTCTATGTAGAAATCATTCAAATTTTATAACTCCTAGATCAAAGTGTAGAGAGTTAACGGTTTACATTGTCATCTCCCTTCCCCTCCTCTTCTCTCCCCTCCCCCATTCTGGAGCACACTAAGGGCCTGCTCGGATGTCACGGTATTACACGGGATGTGATTTAACGGGAATGGGAACTCACTTTTGAAAAAGTGGGAACCCATGGGTGCGGGTACGCATAGGATTAATTATGGGAATGTATTGAAATGAGTGTTCGGTTGAACAGTGAGATTAATTGTGGGAAATTCTATTTTTCTTTCTAAATAATATAGATTAAAAAATAACATAACACTACTTATTACTTATTATTTTATAAAATATAAATATTTTTATAATTAAATAAAATAAGAACATAAGAAGACGGGTACAAATAAATTAAAAAAATATTTATAAACAAATAAAAATAAGATATTAATAATTATTAATATAATTAAATAAAATGATTAAATAATAACATAATAAATTTTTTGTTAATAATTATTTCTTAAATTAAAATTTTGTAACTCTTTTAAAATGCATTAAATGTTTCTTAGAGTGTCTTGTATTTATGTTTATTTTTAATCTTATGTTTCAATTATTATATTAATAATTTTAAACTATTAGTTTAACCACAAACATGACAAATAATAATATATATATTTTATTTTCTTTATGTACCACGGACACAGCATTTAAAATTTTCAACTATTAGTTAAATCAAGTTTGATATTAATAATTATGATAAATTAGTTTAATCAAGTTAAGATACAACAAAAATTATTGATCTTCAAGCTTCATAGCAGCTGATTCATTTGGGAAAAAAAAAATGATCTCCAACTCAATTTGATTTATCCCATTAGAACAGTGCTTTTTGAAGAGAAAAAGTAAAGTGGGTGGGAATTTAATGGGAATTAAATTGAAAAATTCCTTCACTGCCGAACAGCACTGGGAAACAAATGTGTAAATGTTACCTTTCCCATCAAATCCTAAGCTTCCGAACAGGGCCTTAAGTATTGTTTGAGTAATTATTTCATAATTGCATCATGGTTTTCCAACCTCGTGGTAGACTTGATAAAATTTCCGTTACAAATTGTAATTGAGTTTTGGGCCTACATTAGAAAATCAAATTGCAACAAAATCATCAATTTGCGTAGAAATTGAAAGTTGAGTTCTCAGGTTGAGGACAAGCTAAATCAAATATTTGTTCGTCGAAGATTACCGATGTATCCATCTATCGCTCAAATTAGGATATCCGATCCGTACTGTATTGAATAAGGTGGATATAAGTAAGATTTTTTTTTGTTAACTTATTATTTTTTGAAATCTTCGTAGGGACTCGAACTTTCAATTTTAATTTGAATAACTACAGTCATAGGACATTTTTTTTCTCGCCAACTGTGTTACTGCTTTTTTTTTCATTAACTTATGAGGTATGGGTACGAGTAAAAAACTTTTTTTGTTACTTTATTAAATAAGAATATGAGTAAGAGCTATTTTGTATCTGTTACTCAATAGAATAATTAATAAATATAAAATTATACATAATATTTTTCATATAACTATATAATTTTATTATTACATTAAATTAATTTACACAATATTTTACCATTTTATTTAATTAGCAATTTATATCTTTTAAAATAATAGGATATAAAATTATAAAGGGGATGGAACATACTTTTTTTTATTTTTTCTGATATTAGATAAATGATGTATTTTGTTTAACATATATATATATATATATATATATATATATATATATATATATATATATATATATATATATGTTATATTTTTTGAATTAATGTATATATGCTATCAATTTATTCGTTAATTATCGTTGTTCGTTTTGTTATCCGATATTTTAATGGGTAAGAGTAGGATATGAATAAGCTAATATTTAATGAATAAGAGTATAATATGGACAAGACTAATTTTAAATTGGTATAGTTATGAAAATATATCTCTACCCGATCCGTACCGTACTCATTCACATTCCTAGCTTAACACCTTGTTTGGATGGAGAGTAGAGGAAGGGAGAGAATGGAAAGAAAAGAAAATTAACGAGTCCAAGCTGGGCTTAGCTCACTCGTCAGTTCGCGAGCTAGCTCGGCTAGGCATCAATTTGTGAATTTGTATGAATTTGTGTGCATTTTATGCTGTATATTGAAACTTAATAATTCTTTTTAAAATTTATTATAAAGTTTGTAAAATTTGTATAAACAGCTCGGTCCAAAAATTTTATAAAATTTATTTTCTTTTTAAAATAAAATCCAACCAAACCCAACAAATCAGCTCGTCAGCTCGCAAGCTAGCTCGGTCCAGCTCGTGACGATTTCAAATTTTGATTTCAGCTCAGACTTCTAAAATCAGCTCGCTCATAACTCTAAAGAGCCAGCTCGTGACGAGTTCAAGCTGGACCCAGCTCGTTGCAGTGTAGGTGACTAGCCAAGTAGGACTTTGTACATAAAAAAAAATTTAATCAATTTTCGTTGGCGGATCCTTACCGCCGACTATAAAAAAATAAGTTACTAAATTTTAAATATTTATAAATTTATAAACAATATTTGATTTGAATTTTGATTTCGTTTTAAAAAAAATAATCTAATTTGAAGGGGGCAGATTGAATTCAATTTATCAATTCAACTCAATCAATTAAACAGTCAAGCCGTAAAGGCATTGCTATTAAAGCACGTGGTGCCTTGATTTGAAAATTCTGACCATAGCCTTTGAATTGGTACAGTCACCTTTTGCTTTACTTTTGAACCCGTTTTGCGAATTACATATCCGACCCGAACCCAATGAAATGGGTATTAACGGGGAGTGAGGCTATGGTGCTATGCATAGCACGGATGGCTAGTGTACTACGGCTCAATATGGTATTTTTTAAAATTCTAACGGTCGATCCGAACCGTTCAATGTGATATCCATATGAATATGTACTTGCAAACTAAATTTTATATTTTTTTGAATTTTTTTACTATTTTTTTTAGATAGGTAGAAAAATCAGTGTTTTCTGAAAATTCTGGACCATCAAAATTCTACCTATCTAAAAAAATAGTAAAAAAATTTGAAAAAATATAAAATTTAGTTTGCAAGTACATATTCATATGATTATCATATTGAACGGTTCGGATCAACCGTTAGGATTTTAAAAAGTATCATATTGAGCCGTAGTACACTAGCCATCCGTGCTATGCATAGCACCATAGCCTCACTCATTAACGGGATTCTACCAGACTCAGTTAGAAACTTAGAATTGTCTGTTTACTTCGAGCAATAGATATTGCTTAAATGTAAAACAAAAAATAAAATGAGACATTCTGCTAAAAAAAAATTGTTTTTCGGGAGGCTTTTTTTTTTTAAGTAAAAGTTGGAGATCAAATCAACTAACTATTGAATCATTATAAGAGATTTTCTCATTCGGATTTCGAATATGTGATCTCCTACACAAAGAGTATCCCACTAGATCAAATGTTGATTCTCGAAGCTTGTTTAAATTTGCTTAGAAGTCTGTCACCAAGCATTATTATGCGAAAAATAGAACTCAAGATGCTTGTTAGTTATTAACACAGGAGTGGCAACAAGCTAGGTCTCACTCAATTGACTTGTTTGTAGATCAAGCTGAGCGAGCGAGTTTGGATTTTAGGTCTCGATCTGAAATTACTGCTCAAGATTGACTTGTAGCTTGCCCGAACGAGCCGAGTTAGCTCATTACAAGCTTAGCAGATTCATAAATTTCTTTATTCATTTCCATCTATATCTTAAATTTCTGTAGCATATCTTATCAATTATGGCTAAAATAAAATGACATTTATATGACTAATTATTGAGCAATACTCTTAATTAAAGTGCAACTCAGCAAATCAACTACCATAAATTAAGTTTGCAATTAAATTCATACATACCAAAATATCAAATCTCCAAATTCATACAAACATAGTTCACTGAATAAATTTATACATACAAAATCAAACAAATTCATACAAATTAACTTAGTTGCTTGTAATTAATTCACACATAGTCCATACAAAATTACCAATCAACTTAAGCACAATCCAAAGTGCAATTACCATAACACTGACTATAACATCCATAGACCAAAGTATCCCCAGCCTGAAGTGAGCTGTCTCGTGCCAGCCAGGTCTAACTCAAACTCGTTAATTTTGACTCGAATCTATGACAAGCGAGCTCGTTTTAGCTCAATCCACTAACAAACGAACTGTTACCAATCGAGTCATGAGCTGATACCAAGCTAGCCACAAGCCACTAACTTTTTTGTCAGCCCTATATTAACATGTAAACAATTTATGTTAATTTAAGGACTTGATTCTTATTTTTTATTAAAAAAAATTAAATGTATAATGAACATTTGATATTAATCAAATAAAGCCAACACATTGAAAATTCAGTTGTTGTTGCATGAATGCATTATCAGAATGGATTATGGATTCGGGATTTTTATTAGAGGGCAAAAAATAACAAATCGGATTTAAATAGCTAATTGGGTTCAAATTTATTAGTTAATCGAATACTAGATAAAAAACAATGCTCTGACTTATCATTTCTAATGATTTTTTTTTCAATGCTTTTTCTAATTCTAATTATCAATCAGAATTCAAAGAATTTATTCTAATTTTAATTCAAAATTTAACACAAACTACAAATCAGGATTTTAGAAGTGGAAAAATTAAAAAAAAAAAATCGGTAGATTTATATATTTTTATAAAAAATTCAAAATCAGGGGTAGTGCCCCCCAGAAAAATTTTATTACGTACAAGCTATTTTTTTATATGGATTTGTTCTGACAATTGCAAAGACATTATTGATATAAATGCCTTTAAGCTAGAATCTGGAGCAAAGCTAGGCAGCTAGCTTGTGTTATGCTCATCAATAGAATTTGGTCAACATAACTCTAAAATCTATTATATAGGTTTCAAATGATGAATTGAAATTGTTAAAACCGATTTACTTTGTGAGTAATGAGTGTACATGCAAATTTTTTAATTTTTCGAATTTATTTAGTATAAAGTTGAGTGGTAAAAAAATAAAATTTTTATAAATTATTTTAATGCATTTATTTTTCATCATTTTTCTATCGCAATTTGTATTAAATGAAAAGTTTAAATTTTTACATGTACATGCATTACTCAGGGAGCATAACACATACTCCCTTAGTGAGGATAACACATACTAGTTTTACTCTTGATTATGTATCTATGATATATATATATATATATATATATATATATATATATACACACAGAGAGAGAGGCTAATATTAAAACGTTTGCACCAAGGTTCTCGTGCAACCAAGTTGTTTTTGGATTTTCAAAGTCCAAACGGTCGATCTAAACCGTTAGATGTGATCTCTATATTAAAATCTGCTTGGAGACCAAATTTTACATTTTTTAGAATTTTTTTACTATTTATTAAGCCACTTTGAAAATTGCTGATCACATGGTCCAGAATTTGGTTGCACTGTTTTTACTGTTCACCCGGATCAGCAATTTTCAAAGTGGCTTAATAAATAGGAAAAAAATTCAAAAAAATGTAAAATTTGGTCTCCAAACAGATTTTAATATAGATTGAACATCTAACGGTATAGATCGACTGTTTGGACTTTGAAAATCCAAAAACGACTTGGTTGCACCTTGGTGCAAACGTTTTGATATTAGCCACTCTCTCTCTCTATATATATAGAGGAGGGATCAGATTTTACATTTTTTTAATTTTACTATTTATTAAGTATTTTACAAAAACTAGTCAAATTCATACCATTGAATTTTGTACCCATCTTAATAAATAGTAAAAAAATTCAAAAAAAATGTAAAATTTGATCTGGAAGCACATTTTATTGTGGAGATCATGTTGAACGGTTTGAATCGACGATTTGGAATTTCAAAATGTAGAAAATGGTTGTGGTAACTTTGTTGTAACTTGATCCCTCCTCATATATATATATATATATATATATATATATATATAGTAGAACTATTTCCTAAGTTCATCAAGCCCTTTGTGAACTCAACTCTAAAACCTATGAAATTGGCTTCAAACGATGAATCCAAACCGTTGAAATCCTTCTACCTTACAAGTGATGCATCTACTTGTGAAAATTTTAAAGTTTCGAATTAATTTAGTATAAAGTCAAGTAGTCAAAATTAGAAGGTTTATAAATTAATTTTAATGCATTCATTATTTGGGCGTCTTTTGACCACTTGACTATATACAAAATTAATTTAAAATTTAAAATCTTTTATATGTAGACTCATCACTCGTAAGATAGAATTATTTTCAGCCTTCGGAGCAAGAGAGGCTAATGTCAATGAGAAGTACCTGGGAATTGTCGTTTCACAATCAAATATGAGAGAAGGGGTAGTGTACAGGAATATGAGAGAAGGGGTAGTGTACAGGAATAGAATTGGAATTACAATATATCTATTAGTCCCGTATGACTTCATGTTATATCTAGAACGAAACTATATTTAGTATCTTATTGTTTGGTTTCAGGTGGATAATCTTATTCTTGACGTGTTTTTGGCAAATCTGCATGCTTCTAAATCTTCCAGAATAAAGGTAACTTTTTTCAAGTCACACTAGATTTAACTTTTATTGTGAGTACTGAGTAATTTAGATTTTTCATTTTATTGGACACCTTTCTTAACATGAATCTCTTGCTAGCAAATGAGTTCTCTGGAGGGTTTAATAGAAACGGTTGTGCAACCTTCATTTTTTATCTCATCAAAATAGATTATGGACAGTTGAAGCTTAGTGTCAAGGATTTTGCTTAGAAGCTATAATTTATAGGAACTTTTGCTTTTTGTTTTGTTTTGCTTTGTTTTTTTAAGAAACTAATTTTCTGTAAAGGATTCTGGTTAGAAACTAATTTATAAGAACTTCCATGGATGCTTGTTAGGATTTCTATTTTTTTCTGTAATATTTTTCCTCTTTTTTTTTTGCAATTTGAACCTCCCAAATTGTACTGACTAGGAGCTGGTACCACTGGTACCAATGTTGCTTGACATGGGTGTAAATCAGTCCCAGTTAGTAACTTGCGAACTACAGGAACAAATATGTACCAATGTTAAAATAAATGCATAAATAAACAAACATTTCTAACCATCGCTGTGTTCAATCATCCAGAAATTTTTCACTCTTTATTAAAATCAGTGATTTTAAAATTTCCTTAATAAATAGTAAAAAATTCTAAAAAATATAAAATTTGATCTCCAAACATATTTTAATATAGAAATCACATCTAACAGTTTGGATCGACCGTTTGGACTTTGAAAGTAAAAAAACTAATTGGTTGCACCACGGCTCCGGAACAAACATTTTGATATTAGCCATGAAAAATGTATTAACTTTTATTAATTTAATACGTATGATATTCATAAAATATAGATTATTTTACTGTCGTCATATATGTCTAGTAGGGCTGCAAACGAACCGAACCGAATCGAACTTACCTCCAGTTTGAGTTTGGTTTGAATTAATTTCGAACTAAGTTTGGTTTGAATTAATTTCGAACGAACTCAATTTCGAATCGAATTTTTTACGAACTCAATTTCGAACTTTTACGAACTTTGTTACGACTTACGAGTTATGACTTATGGTTGGGCCATAGTTTGAAATTACAGCACTTCAATAAAAACTTCGGCATTCTGAATTCTAATTACACAGTACACCAAAGTTTATATCAAAGTTCATTACAAATACCAAAATTTATATCAAACACCAAAGTTTAGTATAATCAATCAAAGTTCAGTACAATCACAGAATCCAAAGTTTTCCAAATAGCCAACGGGAGCAACATCACCAAAGTTTTCAAATATCCAAAGTATTCAAAGTACAATTTAAATATCAATAGAAGTACAAAACAATCACCAAAGTCTTAGAATTATTACAAACCCAAATATTATCCTAAATAAAATATTAAAGTTCATTATCAGTGGAAATTAAAGGTTCACGTTTGAGTTAATTTCGAACTAAGTTTGGTTTGCGAACCTATTTTGAACGAACTAGGTCCAGTTTGAGTTTGATTTGAATTAATTTCGAACTAAGTTTAGTTTGTATTAATTCCGAACGAACTTAATTTCGAATCGAATTTTTTTCGAACTTTTTCGAATCAAACTCGAATCGAATTACGAACTACGAATTTTTTGTGCAGCCCTTCTGTCTAGTCGACTTGTCGTTATTAAAAAGCTTCTTCATTTGTCAGTCATAAAATAGAATAACATAAATTGCTCCATCTGATTTTCACAAATAGATTAATTTGCTAAATGGGGTCAATTAACCTCTAGTTTTTTTTCTAAAAACCGTACTACAGTTTATAATATTTTTAAAATAAAATTGTTATATCATTATATTTATATGTATGCTAATTTGTACCATTTATATTATAAAATTTTAAGCTGGCCCCATAAACTTTATTGAAGAGAAAATATAAGTACTATGAATATGAAGTTATATGTGTATGAAACCACAGATTAAAATTCTGTTTCAGCGGCAGCCTCTGGTAATGTCATATTCTTTAACAAAAGTCGTCAAGGACTTGTGGCATCTGAATTCGTTTCTGTGAGCATTGAATGGAGCCCTGTTAGGTGTTAACCCGACCCGACAACACCTAACGGGTCTCTCTCTTCCTAACCCCGTCAATTTTTCAACCTTACCACCAAACTCCCCAAGTCCCCGGTTGTTATTTCAAAGGGCCACATCAGATCACTTTTGTTTGGTCATGCTGCAGATTTTAATTCCCGAACCACTAACCACTAACCACGACCCAATGAACAATTCCAGATCTTGTACTGGTGGATCCCGCCTGGCATCTACAGAAACAAGTTTATGGTCTGTGCATTAAATTAACACCAGTTCCAAATTACGAGTTACGAGTTACGACTAAGAGACCCGCCTAGTCATACAGTAATCCAAGCAATTAGCAAAGAAACAGCAGACCTTTTCAAATCCAAACCTTCTCTCCCCGAGTCCTTGTATTAAAAACCACTCATATCCTTTCCTTCCTATCCACTGCCATAGTTGATACATCCAAAAACCATCTCAATCTAATCAAATTCGCCAAACTATTTATCTTTTTGTCTCTTTTCAAGCTGATAATTTTACCACAATGAGCAAAGCGAGCCGGTTAAGCCGTGTGTTACTCGCGCCAATCCGAGCTCTCGGCCGTGTGCGCGACTTCTATATGCGCAGCATCACGGGCTGTGCCGGACATATGCAATATGGATCCGGGTTTGGGTACGATGCTTACAACCTGCCGCGTAGTTTCAGTGTTACGTCAGATCGTGTCAGCGCAAGTGACGAGGACCTGCGAGAGCTGATCCGGGCTGCTTCCCAGAAACAAGCCAGAGGCGGCAGTGTGAATGGAATGCCTCCTCGGAGTCGTAGTGTGGCCGTTGGACGGATCGATGAGGATGCCGCGGTTGATTTCGGCAGCGCCGATGGTTTGGAGGTAGGCACCAATTTGGTGTTTCCTCGCAGTCAGAGCTATGCCTCCGGAGGAACCAGAGGCAAAGGGTTTGCTAGATCAATAGTGTAAATATAGATGCTTCCTTCATGCTTGTTTGTGTGCTAAAGTAGAAGATATTTGCTAGTAGTATATCTAGAAAATTATTGTTCAAAAGAATCAGATGCGCTGTTCCAAAGACGCACAAGTTTCCTGTACATTAGCATAGTTTATTTGTAAGGGTGTTGATTGAATTCATGAGATATTCGTATTAGTGAAGTAATTTTTTATTAGTATCACCTTTTTCATTCTAATTTGATGTGTGCACATCTATTACATGCAAATAATATTTTTTATTGATAAATAAATAAGTATCTTGTTTGTGAAATGCTCTGTTAATAATATTATTAGAGTGAGGCTATGGTGCTATGCATAGCACGGATGGTTAGTGTACTACGGCTTAATATGATACTTTTTAAAATCCTAACGGTCGATCTGAACCGTTCAATGTGATAACCATATGAATATGTACTTGCAAACTAAATTTTATATTTTTTCGAATTTTTTTACTATTTTTTTAGATAGGTAGAATTTTGATGGTCCAGAATTTTCAGAAAACACTGATTTTTCTACCTATCTAAAAAAATAGTAAAAAAATTCAAAAAAATATAAAATTTAGTTTGCAAGTACATATTCATATGGATATCACATTGAACAGTTCGGATCGACCGTTAGGATTTTAAAAAGTACCATATTGAGCCGTAGTACACTAGCCATTGGTGCTATGCATAGCACCATAGCCTCACTCATATTATTATATTTAGAGTTATCGATCTTTTAAATGGATATTGAAGTACGTTATATAATGTATAGGGAATTAAAATATTATAATTATAAGCTAAATTGTATGACAATATTGGCAATCATGCAGGATTCTATTTAATGAATTGACCTCTTACCGGTAGAAGTTCAGGTTTCTTCAGAATAAAAGAAGCCTACTTGGTAGATTTTTTTCAGATCAATTAATTCTGAAGTCTCAACCAATCAGCTAAGTTTGCTTGTTGGTGAATGGACGCCGTCCCCCGGTCAAAGTTCAAGGCCCCATCCTATCCCATTTAATAGCATTTATTTCCTCAAAACAAAAAAATTAAGTAGCAACCGGCATACTCAATGTACCGGGCCAAAGGGGTCCTCAAATGTATCTGGGGGCTCCGATCAAACCTGGACAGAATGCATGTGACTTTCTAATTACAAAATTCTCTAGTAGATTACAATTATGGAAGGCAAAGCTTTTGTCACCGGCAGGTCGAGTGGTCTTAATCAAATCAATTCTGACAGCCTTACCGGTGTACTATATGGCTACTGAGCAGATCCCGACAAGGGTGGTCCAGGCTCTAACTGGTATCATTAGGAGGTTCTTCTGGGGAGCGGTGGACAAGGACCGTTACCTCGCATACGTAGCTTGAGACCAAATCACCAAATCGATGGAAGAGGGGGGTCTAGCGATAAGAGATCTGTCATTGGTGAACGAGGCTTTACTAATGAAATCGCTATGGAAGCTTCCTTCTGACTCTCAGGCGTTATGGGTTGAAGTCGTGTGCGCGAAATACCTGCCAAGATTGTATCTCTGGCAATCCAAAAGAACCTATATATAGCTGTACGGTCTTCTGGAGGAGTATAATGAGATTAAGAGCATCTACAACTGTGATTTCTTTTAAATTGCTAATCTGATGTGTTAATTGCTAATATAATTATTAGGATGTACCACGGTTTTTAAATTAGCAAGTTTGCTTTAAAAGCAACTCTTTAGAGCATCTACAACAGTGATTTCTTTTAAATTGCTAATATGATGTGTTAATTGCTAATATAATTGCTGGGATGTACCACAGTTTTTAAATTAGCAAGTTTGCTTTAAAAGCAACTCTAATTAAATTTCTGGGATGGAGTGATTTAGAAATTATGAATCACTTTAATTGCTAAACTCAGTGACGTGGCCCAAATTAATTGCTAACCGTTTGCTGGAATGGAGATGCTCTAAGGGAGAAACTCCTGCCTTTGGTTAGATGGGCCATCGAAGACGGTAAGAATTGTCAGATCTTTGGCCAGCCATGGTTTGAGGGCGTGATATTGGCAACCCCGTTAATAGGATCCCAAAGAAATTTGACAGTTGAAGAACTTAAGGACCCGGACTCTGACAACTGGGATGTCCAACAACTGATTAACTGCTTCGGATACCTAAAAAGTGTCGAAATAGTCTCCCAAATCAAGCCACCCACCATTGATGCAGGTAAAGATAGGCTAATATTCCAGTTAGCGGCAAACGGTACCTACTCCGTCAAGCTGGCATATAACCATTTGCTCATGAAAAGGAATGAGGTTGTGGTGGTCACTGGCAATCGGACAAGGTTTGATAAAGAACTCGATAAAATAGTTTGGAAAAAAGGGGCAGTCGTGTCAAGAGTTTGACTTTTCCTTTGGAAACTTATTCAAAATGCTTTACCGCTGGGAGGGATTATCAAATCACGCACTACAAAGGGAGATCCCAACTGTCAGACATGTGGACAGGCGGAAGAAGATGTGACTCATATGGCGTTCATGTGTCTGTTCATAAGGGCATGCTGGTTTGCTTGTATTTTGCCTCTGAGAACGCCATATGAGGTGTGCGTGACCAATGGTTTGCCATACCACATCTATAGCAACTATTTTCAGATTTCTTAGAAGATGATGAGTTCTTTCTCTTTTCATATCTCCCCGCATTATTTTCATTTGATTTAGGATTATGACCATCACGTCGCCAAACATTATTGCGACCACGTCCACGACCTCTTCGGGGGCCGCAACCACGTCCTCTTCCACGACCTCCTTTAAATGATGTTATTTTCTCTCCAGGGAATGATGTCGCATTCGCTTCAGGGAATGGACTAGAACCAGTGGGTTGTGATTGATGATTTCTCATCAGAAGCTCGTTATTTTGTTCCGCAACAAGAAGACATGATATCAATTCTGAATATTTTTTAAAACCACGTTCTCGATATTGCTGCTGCAAGAGCAAATTCGAAGCATGAAATGTAGAGAATGTTTTCTCTAGCATATCTTCAAAAGTAATCTTTTCTTCGCATAATTTTAATTCAGAAGTTCTGCGAAACATTGCGGAATTATACTCACTCACAGATTTAAAATCTTGTAACCTTAAATGAATCCATTCATAACGAGCTTTTGGGAGGAGTACTTGTTTTTTATGGTCATATCTTTCTTTTAAATTTGTCCACAGTTCTAACGGATCTTTCACCGTTAAGTATTCAGTTTTTAAATCCTCATGGAGATGATGACGGAGAAATATCATTGCTTTGGCTTTCTACTGGGAGGTATTATTTTCAACTTTTATTGTTTCTCCAAGATTATTTGCGGTAAGGTGGATCTCAGCATCGAGAGTCCACGGGAGATAATTCTTGCCCGATATATCAAGGGCACTGAACTCAAGTTTTGTAAGGTTTGCCATAAGGACTACAAAATAAAAAAAATGCTACTATTACTAACAAATTTAATTAAATATGCATTTGTGTTAGATATATAAAAAAAACGATTGAAGAAAAAGAATCTTAATAACTTCAGGTTATTAAGAGAATTAAATATTGGAGACATTTTATTGATTTGATAACTTCCGGTTATCATAAATATCAATAACTTTCTGGTTCATATAAGAACTTCTGGTCCTTTTTTTTTTTTTAAGAACTTCTGGTTCATATAATAACTTTCTGTTTCATATAAGAAACGCTTGATCAGCACATAACACAACTTCTAGGTGTGCTTCTATGAAATCCCGTCGCAACTTGACTAGAGCAAACTCGTGTTGATAACGTATTATAAAACAAAACAAAACAAAACTGAGGAGAGGCTAAATCTTATTTCTGTATTATATCACCATCAAAAGTATCAACAACAACCACTTACAAAACCTCTATTTATAGGCTAGAGAAAGCAAATGAAAAGCCATACAATTAACAAGATAGTTAATACAAAATTAAATCTAATAGAAAGTGGATGAGGTGGAGAAGGTAAAATGTCTACTATTTATTATTTCATAACAGGGAATGTTTTCTTATTGCTGGTAATTTCGTACATATACAGCTAACCCATTCGTTAATATAAAGGTGCGCGTCACGTGATCACTTGCATGTGTTAATTTTTTTTGTTAAATTTACACAATATTAAAACTTAATAAAGTTAAAGAGTTATATAATTATTTTTACCACGGGATCAACACTTGTTTATCCATCTCTTTTTGTTTGTTGTTTAATGTTTCAGCTAGCTAACCAAATTTATATGTTTCCTTTCTCGTGTCTCCTTCAATCTCATAATTTATGTCTGATAGATATCTGAAACCTTCCACCAAATATATGGTACAAGTTGTTAGCAAATAATTATTTAAGTTGTAAAACTTTCTGATTGTTGTAATCTTTCACACTAAAGAAGTCAAAAAATTTGATTGGTTAAAATAGAGATTTAGTAGTGCTGATTAAAAAAATATGAAATTCACACACTCTCATTATTCTCCAAGACTCCACCGGTTCAAGGAATTTTCTCTCAAATTCTGCTTACCTTATTTTATAAAAATGATAAACCCCACAAATATTATGATTATTTTATATATATATTTGGTAATGAGATGTTGAACTTTACAGTGCTCGCCACATCCAATTAATCAATAATCTTGCCCGGAGAGAAGACAGAACATTTGCTCGGGATACAACATTAGAATGAATAACTGATTAATATATATTGCATGTGAGTGCACAATTATATTCTATCTTTAAAACAAACATCACTCGATTGCTCGACATATGTTGAAGCCATGATGCAATATGTCTCTACTTCAATTTTGTGACAAATTATAAACAAACATAAGAGAACCCATGAATCATATTCAAGAATTTTCTAGAAATAATAAAATAAAATATATTGTAAATGAAGGTTGTAAAAATATCTAGAGATAATAAGATATATATATATCTCAATTCTACAGGGTATGTTTGATTGGATTGAGAATAAACTATTTTTGGAGTTAGACTATTCGTAATAGCTTATTCGGTATTTGGTTGGGTTAAAATAGCTAGAATAGTGAATCCAAACTTTTTGTCTTATTAGAATATGCTATTTCTAAAGGTTTTGAGATTTAACTATTCTAATAAGACAAACAATAACTATTCTTGTTTTACAACCAAACATCCTCTAGATATTTACTCAGCTTTCCTTACACAAGTATAAATAGGTCAGTAGAGTAGCAAGTTGGCATCAAGCAAAAATGAAAGAAGCCCTTTTCTAGGTAAGAGTGGTAGTTGATTGGAGGTGTTGAAGAGGAGGGATCTAGTTATAACAATTTTGAGTTACAACAAAGTTACACAATCATTTTCTAAATTTTCAAAGTCCAAATTGTCGATCCATACCGTGCAACATGATCTCCACAATAAAATATGCTTGTAGATCAAATTTTATATTTTTTTGAATTTTGTTACTATTTCTCCCGCAACACAATTAGCAACTTTAACCACTAAAATACAAGTAAACATATGTTATGTTACGAGGGGGGCTAATCTATATAAAAACATAAGAAACGCGAAAATTCAATTAAATTTTAATATACATAATTAAAATATATATATAATCACAGAGGTAACTTAACCACCTTTGGAGTACACTAAGATCCACCGCTGGTGAGAAGAACAAAATAAAACCGTTAAAATGAAAAATTTAATATTCCCCATCAAAACAAAAATGGTGTCAAAACGTCAATTCAAATTTGTTGGTTCTTTTCACTTCTCCTTTTCTGTAATATTAGTGACACTATGTAATTTTCTCTTACTTCCAGCAATGGCTGTACTGTTTTGTAACTTACGGCTTCATTGCCAAAAAAAAAAAAATGGTGTCAAAACTGAAGCCATTTAGATATGCTCACGCAAATAGCACCATCAATCATATAAACAACAAATACCGTGGGTACTTCGTGGCAATCAAATTATTATTTTTTGGATAACTTTCAACCCACCTGAATCATCATGGAAGCTAAATTCATTTTAAATTTCTATTAGGAAAACAGCTTCTCCAGTTTCCCTTATCAATACATCTTTACAAATGTGAGAAACTGATTTCCAGTAGATTTGTAACTTTAAATAGAAGTTCTAAATTTGGAAATATCAGGGTAAAGGGATCTGATTTAGATTTGATAAAACTGCTCTGCTTGACGGAACCAATTTGGGTCCGATGCTCATCGAACTCAACTTTTGCATCTGCTTTAAATTCATACGCACGAATCTTAAAATGAATCGGACGGTTCCTAAATCCATCAGACCCAAATTTGAGTCCGATGGACATCGGACCCAAGCTGTTCTCCTGCTTAACTGCTTCGGTTGGCACCAAGAGCAAAATTCACAATGGACCCGCAGGCCCATGGGCTCAAATTCATGTCAATACTAACAAATGGAGTCGTCAAATTTAATTGGCAGCTAGTTATGACTTATGCGAACAAAACAATATTTTTCAAACACTCATCAGCCATCAGTAATTCTTTTATTTGAGTAGGAAAATTATAATTATAGAAAGCTTCAACGTGTTTGTTTACGCGTCGAAGCCAATATTATCGTCAATGATAATTTGAGAAATGATTTTTATATGACAACAGAGGAGCAGGGACGGAAGTAAGATTTGAAAAAGGAGGTTAAGTTCTTATGAGTTAAAAAAATTTATTTTATTTATTTTGAGTAAAAGTTGAGATCAAGTCACTTAACTATTTAATATTCATAAAAAAAATTCCTTTTAAGTTTCGAACTTTTTTTTTTCATTTTATATTTTTAATTATTACAAAAATTATTACTATTAGTATCCCACATAAAATAAAACTACGTAAAACTTAATCTAATTCCTTCAATTTCAACATTTTTATTCCGCCCCTGTGCCGTAGGACAAGTTTTTCATGAAATAACAATAATTTAGTAGGCCTTAAGCTTGCTTTGTATGACTATCACAATTCATAATACTACATAGTATATGGTTCCAAGTGAAAAAAATCACATGAAAAAAACACAAGAGGTCCAAGTGAGAATAATTTTATCCCAACTTCCTCTCTCTTCCTACACGTGAGTGAGTCCCCATCTTCTCTCTCTCTCTTCAGACACACACACATCGCACAATCTATATATAAATAGCTAGACTCTATATAATGTCTCAATGTGGGACTAATCCAAAGGTTTGGACCGGACCAGACTGTTTTTTTTACAACATATTAGTCTAATAGGTGAAATGTATTTTTTGTACAAATTTTTGTGTACAAGATTTAATTATTATTTTAAGTCTTTTTTTGTAGAACATTTAGTTATTTTTTGTACAACAATTTTTTTGTGCAATTTTAAATGTTAAATATGTGAAAATTTTAAATAGAAATATATATTCTTAAAATAAATCAAGATTTCCCACAACTAATTTCACGTTACAACCGAACATTCATTTCAATATATTTCTATAATAAATTTTATGCGTACCCGAATGTATGAATTCTCATTCATGTCAAATCTCATTTCGTGTGATCCTGTGACAAACAAATAGATCCTAAAAAGTTTTTAGTGGGGGGTAAAAAATAAATAAAATCATTGTATGGGCCTAGGCATCTTATGATATACATGATAAAGGACACATGACAATATCTCATGATTTGTTGTGATGAGCTTGGCCTTTTCTATAATTTTTTTTTTTGCATTACAGCCATTTACCTTATCATCATCAGGTAATTTAGATACTACACTTCTAAAATACTTCTCTCTTGATACGGGTGTAATTGTTCATTTTTGGGTGGAATATTGTTAACAAATCTGTTTTCAAGTATTAGTTATTGCAATCGGGGAGAGTGATTTATTTCTTACAGTTACATCTTTATTTTAGTTAATTTAATGCATAATATAGAAATAAATTAAGAATGATATAGCATCTAATTTTAGCATTCTGCCATTCTGGTCCAAAGCCTGTAAAAGCCCTAGTTTTGCTCAATTCTGGGCCTAAACCCTGGAATATTATGCACAGATCATGTCGGCAAACAGGCCGAGGAATAGTCCCCCACATCATTATCCTGATTTCTATAGCTGACAAACTTTGAACCAAAATATCTTGTAACAATGTCACTGTTACCCAATGTGGGGCACAAATTAATAGGCCTAAATTTAGTTTTATAGACGAAAATGAATTAATTTATTAATTATAGGTAGGATAAATTGTTTAAAATTAATAAATAATATTAATCCATTTTAACAATATTGTCGTTTTTTAGGACAATTATAAATAATTTAACCAGACAAAGGAAATGTGAAAATTAGAAGATCTGTAATAGTTACTAAGCCAAAAAAAATCTACAAAATAGGTTATTCTTACTAATTAGAAAACCT